>ML677372.1:21699574-21869841 GCA_007922305.1 Dermatemys mawii
AATCTGCCTTCAATGTTCTATTTTAATTTTAAAACAGAAGGGTTTTTTCCCTTTACATTTTGAAGTTTTGTCAGAATTTTGAAATTTGAACAGTGTTACCCAGCTGTAGTGGTAGGAAGGATGAAGTTGAACATTGTAGGTATATATAACACTTTCACATACAAAAACCAGCCGGGCAGAGATTCAGTTTCTAACGGCCCTGCAGTCCCTTCCCTCATGAAAACAAATGGTCTTGGAGTGGGTAGGCAAAGGGGAAGTATAAGGGAAGGAGATGAGGCCTCCAGGAGCCAGTGGAGTAACTCTGGCCACAAAGTTGGGGTGATGGGGGAACCAAGAAACTGGCTCAACAGGTGCCCCTCATCTCTGCTGCCCTGCGGAGGGGCCTTTCAGCATTCCAGTCCCTCTGCCCGTCCTAGGGGTTACTCAGCAGCATTTCAAATCCATCACTTCCTCTCCTCAGATCCAGCCTTTCCCCCTCAAATCCAACAATTCGTGCTTGTGAAATTCAATGATCCTTCCCCTCAGGACCCATCCCATCTCTTCTCTTTCTCTCAGCCTGCCCGCTCCACCCTCCTCTTACTACTCCCCAACCCACTCTCTTTCACCTCTCAAATTTTCCTGACTCCTCACTCACTCCATGGCTCCCCTTACCTCCTCAAATTCCCCCCAACCCTCTGCTCCCATCCTAGGTGTTGGCACTCACCCTGTCACCACATCCTCCTTGTTATTCCCTCTCATCGTCCCCATGGGAGTTCATCCTATCCTTGCCTGTCCCTGCTCTCTCTGGCTTGCCCTTCACCCCTGCAACAAATTCCTTTGACCCCAGCTCCCATCTTTTCCCCGTCTCTCCCTCCACTCCCTTTGTTCTTTGCAGTTAAAGGCTCTGCAGGGGGATGGATGACACAGCAATGGACGCTTCTGCCCCAGGTAAGTTCTCTACACTACAGGGTTGAAAGTTGCGGGGGGGAAAAATGCACCGCTGTCCCCTTTGCCTGCCTGAAAATTGGGTGGAAAAGTCCTTGCCTCTGTTTTGTGCTCCATGATCAGGAAACAGGATGATTTGGTGGAAGTAGCAGCATTAGTCTAACGGTTGTGCAGATGAGCAGTGAAATAAGGAGGCGTGAAGCATGAGGGAGCTCAGAGCCTGTAGTCCAGGGGCCATATTCAGCTTTGGCCTGACAGTTCAGTTCATTGCAGTGGAGTTGTGCCCAGTTATGATAGGACTGAATATGGCCCTGGGGCCTTGGATAAGAAAAGAGGGTCTGGGTTAGGGACAAGTAAGGGGAGTCTGGCACAAGCACCAGCAGGAGACAAAAAGGAAGCAGATGGGAGAAAGGAAACTGCTGAGCAGGGAGAAAGGAAACTGCTGAGCAGGAAGAATTTTGGCCTTTAGTTTTATGATTGCTCTTTGCTGCCTGGCTTCAAGGCAAACAGAAACCATCCCACTCCTTCCACAGTAAAATGTGATCTATCAGTAAACGGGGCAGGGACATAATGGCACGGGATCCAGCACAGGCTCAATCCTGCTCCCACTGAGGTCAGTAGAAAAACTCCCCTTGACTTCAGCAAGAGCGGGATCAGGCCCGAAATTCACACGTTTGAGGGGGCTTGTTTGCTGCAGTTGACATTACCAGTAAACAGTTCTGGGGAGCTAATCGCATGCTAAAGCCGCATCTGCAGGGCTGAGGCAAGAGATCTGCCCAGATTCCTTTTATTTATTTATTTGAAAGATCATAGCGAATGCACATGGAGCTTCAATTACAAAAGATTATGGAACTGAATTCAGCGTGTGCTGTGAACTTGTATTAAATGATCAAATGCTAATGGGAAAGAGGCTTTTGTAGAGAAATAAAGAATTAGCATAAATTAATGTAGTTCCATATGTACGAGTTCTACAAAGTAACAAAGTATCTCATCACAAATGTATAAATATTTAATTTAATTCTGCTGGGTGCTGGTACATAGAGTTACAACTAAGCCATAGGAATATGCATTAAGAAGGGGAAAAATAAGCATTACACTATTAAGGTTCATAGAAAGGGCATCCTACTTGCTACTGCTGTGTCATTAATTTTACTCCACTTTCCAGTATGTGTGTGAACACAGGCACAGTCTCCAGCCAATCCCAGAAACTTTCCGGGGGGCGGGGGGGGGGGGGGGTAGCAAGTAAGTTGTCAGCAGTTTGGCAGAGGAATTGCAAATACATATGAGGCCCGATTCAAAGCCAGCTGATGTCACCGGAAGTCTTTCCATTGACAGGTCTCTAGCTAAGAGCTGAGAGTACACCTGTCATGCTTTCTAACAAGGCCAAGCAGCCAAGAGTGTTGTCCTCATGGGTATGCTGCAGCTTCACTACTTCAGCAAGCAGAGTGCGATGAGGGATATAAAGTTTAAACCAGAACTCTTTTTATTAGTTACATGATAGGATGGTTCCTGCGGACTCTGAACATGTAGGCCAAATGTTTCTCCATCATGTGAGCGACCCCTCACAATGGGAGGCCCTCTGGTGATTACACACGACTAATTTTAACGAGAAAGTATGCATAATTAGGGCCCCACCAAATTCATGGTCCATTTTGGTCAGTTTCACAGTGATAGGATTTAAAAATAGTAAATTTCATGATTTCAGCTCTTTAAATCTGAAATGTCATGGCATTGTAATTGTAGGGGATCTGACCCATAAAGGAGTTCGGGGAGGGGGGGTGAGTCGCAAGGTTATTGTACGTGGGATGCGGTCCTGCTACACTTACTTCTGTGCTGCTGCCGGGAGAGCTGGACCCTCAGTCAGCAGCCACAGCTCTCTGGCTGATGAGCTCTGAAGGCATCAGTGCAGAAGTAAGGATGGCATGGTACAGTATTGTCACCTTACCTTTGCACTGTGGTTGGCAGGGCGCCATCTTCAGAGCTCAGCATCCGGCCAACGTCCGCCACTCTCCAGCTGCCCAGTTCTGAAGGCAGTGCAGAAGTAAGGGAGGCAATACCACTGCCCCTCCACCCCCTGAATGACCTTGTGACCCCACCCCACCCCAGCCCCTGCAGCTCCCTTTTGGGGCAGGACACCCAATTTGAGAAACTCTGGTCTCCCCTGTGAAATCAGCATAGTATAGTGGTAAAAGCACACAAAAGACCAGATTTCATGGTCCATGAATTTGGGAGGGCCCTACCCACAATATGCTACAATATTTACTTCCTTTGGACCTAGACAGCCACATCTTTGGGATCTTGGGACAACGTTTAGATGGGAGAAAATGTTTCAAAGCAATGATGGAGACAAGGTGGGTGAGGTAATATCTGTTTCTGGGTCAATGTCTGTTGGTGAAAGAGACACGCTTTCAAGCTTACACAGAGCTCTTTTTCAGGTTGTCTTCTGTGTAAGCTTGAAAGCTTGTCTCTTTCGCCAACAGAAGGTGGTCCTGTAACAGATATTACCTCACCCACCTTGTCTCTCTAACATCTTGGGCCCGACATGGCTACAACATACATCAAAGCACCATGGCAGTACTTACAATTTGTGTGCTGTATTTAGGCAGAAAAGAGTTGCTAAAAGTATTAAATGACTTCGACTTACAATTGGCATTCATTCTTACAGTGTGTTTGACACCAGTAACATGAGTGAGTTGCAATAAATAAGATGAATTTGATGAGGTGGCAATCAAAATGAATCCTGTACCATTATTGTCTAAATTTATATGGCACTGTGTAGCATGATGTGCTCCAAATTTTGCTGTACACAATTAATCCCCAGGCCATTATCAATAAGCATGTGGGGAATATTTGGACTGATGTGTTCTAACATTGGCTCACATATAGGACTAAGAATGAAAGTACATGACAATACAATTTCATTTATACATGCAAAATGGGAAATGATTGCCTAGGAAGGAGTACTGAGGAAAGCGATCTGGAGGTCATAGTGGACCACAAGCTAACTATGAGTCAACATGTAATGTTGTTGCAAAAAAAGTGAACATCATTTTGGGATGTATTAGCAGGAGTGTTGTGAGCAAGACACCAGAAGTAATTCTTCCACTGTACTCTGCGCTGATTAGGCCTCAACTGGAGTATTGTGTCCAGTTCTGGGCGCCACATTTCAGGAAAGATGAGGACAAATTGGATAAAGTCCAGAAGAGAGCACCAAAAACAATTAAAGTCCAGAAAACATGACTTATGAGAGAACAATGAACAAATTGGGTTTGTTTAGTCTGGAGAAGAGAAGAATTAGACAGAACATGAGAATAGTTTTCAAATAAATAAAAGGTTGTTACAAGGAGGAGGGAGAAAAATTGCAAGGGTGGTTTAGGTTGTACAATAGAAAAACTTCCTAACTGTCAGGGTGGTTAAGCACTGGAATAAATTGCCTAGGGAGGTTGTGGAATCTCCATCATTGGGGATTTTGGAGAGTAGGTTAGACAAACAGGGATGGTCTAGATAATACTTAGTCCTGCCACGAGTGCAGGGGACTGGATTAGGTGACTTCTCAAGGTCACTTCCAGTCCCAGTATTCAATGGTTCTATAAGCAGGTGTATGTGTTTGTGCATATGAGTGTTAAATTTCATTTGGGGAGATCTCTAATTGTGTGAGTGCGCAGAGGTGGGTGGGAAATGGGTGCGGAGGAAGTCATTTGCTGAGTTCTGTAATCAAGTGTGTGTGTATGTTGGATTTTATTTGCTGACTTGGGTAATTATTTGCTAAGTTCTGTAATTGTGTGTTTGTGTGCACATGTGCATTCATGTGCCTGTTCCAGTTTTCATTTCCCACGCTCGGTGATCGTGCATCTGAAAGCGGACACGTCTGACTTCGTTTCTAGAGTTTTGTAAGAGAAATATGCAGTGACCAGTTTAAATGACTCCACTTCCACCCTGCGGTATGTCACCTTCTAAGACTTCTCCTTGCGTCAGTATGTCCTGGCGTTGTATTAATGGATTTTATTTTAAACAGCTCTCTCTACATTAGATTTCAAGAAATAACTCTTTTTGACCGCTCTGTTTTTAATTGCAGCTCCTTCATTAGTGTGATAAATGGTCTCTGGAAAAGAAGAGAAAAATTGTACAATAAACAATAGGAAAGAGAGCATCAGAAGTAAGTGAGTCGGCACATCTATGATCTTCACTGTGGTGTGGATCTTTTCTAGTTGAACATCCAAAATGTTGCAGCTTTTGTAGCATCATTCCCCTGGTATTAATCACATTCATGTGGTGAAAACCTTAGACAGCAGCTTCCAAAATGTACCATATACTTGCAGTTTATCACCGTATGTATTTTGATTGCATCTTACTGCTAAATAATAAACACACTAAATATTACCTGCTGCATCTCATGTGTTCAGCAGTGGATGGGAAAACAGCCTTGATAGGTTAGTGTTGGTATCTTTCCTGTAAACCATACACTTAAATGTCTTCACTTGTGATAGGATGGTTTGGTGAGTTAAAGCGCTGGACTAGGATTTCGGAGATCTGGGTTCATTTCCCAGCCCTACTACAGACTTTCTGAGTGACCATGGGCAATTTGCTTAATCGCGCTGTGCTTCAGTTCATTTTCTGTGAAGGCAGAATAAATGGTACCTCCTTTCTCCCACCATTTGTCTGGTCTGTTTAATGGTAATCCCTTTGGACAGAGACCTTCTCTTACTGTGTTTTTGCTGTGCCTCCTGTGTGCTGATTTTGGGTGGAGCCTCTTGGCACTCCCATAATACAAATAAATCATGATATAAATAACTGGTGGTTATGCTAGGGATTTTGAAGAGGAGCTCCATTGTGGTACTCTCACATTGGTAAGCACCGAGAGAGTGAAAGGAAGCTGAGGAGTTGACTTTCGTATTAGCTGGTCCTGGAAGGAAAGGACTGTAGCCGGTTGACTTAGAATTACAGTTGTATTACTGGCATTGGTTCGGATAGCCCCTAGGTGAAGCCAAAAGATGAGATCGTTGCTCAAACCACTCCAGAGCTCTCTGGTGAATACTAAATATCTTGAGAAGTAGCTATTATTGTGGTCTGGGCTTGGAAGAGCAGGACATTGGTGGATGGACATAGCATTATTTGGAACTCTTCTGCAGTTAAGGCGTGATCCAAAGCCCATTAAAATCAGTTGGCGTCTTTCCACAGATTTCACTGGGTTTTGGGTCAAGACCTTAGTCTGAGTCAGGATAACAAAAGCCAGGTAAGCATTTAACGCTAATTTGATAATGTGTATCTAATGGCTGAAGACAGTTAATCTTGGCTGTTCTGCATTTTGGTTTTTGGCCCTCCCAAAATAATCTCCAATTAGGAAATTCAGTGCTGAACAAACAACGTAATTGCTTTCTAATCATTGTCTAAATTCCCAAGCACTCATCCAATAAGCAAAGTGTTTTGCTTTCGCTATTCAAAATAAACCTTTACGCCGACAGACACTGGAACATTGCATGCTTTGCATCTTCAACTGAAACTATTTTAAATGAGACACTTTTGAGAATCGTTGCACCAAGAGATTTCTCTTGATTGTCCTGCCTGCCTGGGCATATAGAATGTCAATTCTGTTCAAGTAACACTCCTGGCACTTGATGACTTTCTGCCAGGTTACATGTCTGACAGCTGTTCTGGGGTGCAGTTTTCCCAGGCCCTGGCCTGACTACCATCATAAACCCAATTACAGTCACAGGCAATTAATGTTACCCTCCTCAAGTGCTCATGGAAGTGATAGCAATGTACAGAGGATCATCATGAAATCTCTGACCTTTGGAAATGTAAGCTTGAAATGGGCTGATCTTGGGTCTACATAAGCTCTTAAGGAACGGCGAGGGAGATGGCAAATTACACATTTTATAAACTCAGCATGCAATTTCCTCTCACTTCCAAACACAACAGCGTCTGCTTTCCCTGACCAACAGCAGCTCCCCGCATCCTTCTGCCATACCTATTAATTACCCAACTGTCATAGTTTCATCTGGTAGCAATCAACCTCATTTTATACAAACTTTAAGGTTAACTACTACATTTTGGGCCTGATTCTACCATTCTGAATCACATTGCGTAGACTCTGCAAGTAGCCCCATTGAACCAGATCCTCAGCTGGTGTAAGCCCATGTGGCTCTAGTGAAGCCAGTGGAGCTATGTTGATTTATGCATGCTGAAGATCCAGACCAACTGATTTCAGTGTAACTACAAGTGGAGTGAGGTGCCTTTGGGGCCTATATGGACAATAATCCCTCAGGGCAATGGTTTGGTCGCAATGCATTTTGGAAACCATTACAGACAAGCAACAGGAACGTCAGATAACATCACATCTTACGTTACAGGACAATACAGCCCTGCTTTTTCCACTTCGTTCATTGCCTCTCTACACTGAATTGCAACATTGCTTTCATTGAAGCAGGAACACTGTAGCACAAGCAACTCTTTCAGTAGCCTGGACATTAGGGTGACCAGATGTCCCAATTTTATACATACAGTCTCGATATTTGGGGCTTTTTCTTGTATAGGTACCTCTTATCCCCCACCCCCTGTCCTAATTTTTCACACTTGCTATCTGGTCACCCTACAGAACATCCCTCTTTCCTCCTTGTCACCCACTGTAATTTAATTTATTGTGTTTTTATGCTCAGAACATTCACAGAAGAGCAAATTTTCAAGAAAATACCCTAAACACTATAATAGCTCTGCAAGTGAGCCATTTGTTTGTCTTAGGCTTGGTCTACACTAGTGGGGGGGATTGACCTAAGATCCGCAAGTTCAGCTACATGAACAGCGTAGCTGAAGTCAGAGCATCTTAGATCAACTTACCAGGCATCTTCATGGCGGCAGCGGGATCCCCCGTCGACTCCGCTTGCACCTCTCAGAGAGCTGGAGTACCGGAGTCAATGGGGAGCGACTTTGGGGATTGATTTATCACGTCTAGACGACACTCGATATATCGATCCCTGATAGGTCGATCACTACCCGCTGATCCAGTGGGTAGTGAAGACTTACCCTTATGTATACATATTAGGTATATACTAATGTATTTTATAATATATAATATACATGCAATATACTTAAGAGTTTGGAATTATAGGCAGAAGGTCACAGAGGGGTGGTTAGCAATGGAAGGCTGTCCAAAAGGAGGGAGGTTTAAGATGCACTTGAAGGGAGAGAGCACTGGAAAGGAGCAGCTGTTCCAGCGACACAGGTGGAAGAAGATGACAAAAGTTTCAGTGAGGCACAGCGCATGAGCAGGAGTGTAGTAGGCATTAAGGCAGGGAGTGACAATAAGACAAGCCTAAAAGATTACCTGTATCCACTCCCCACCCTTGTGCAACTGTGCAGGGACTGCACTGCCCAGTGCTCATGATTGCAGTATGAGTCTTGCGATATTTAGTGCTTTGACAGAAAGCCCCAGCTCCTGGAGTCAGGTGATGGCATGAAAATCTCAGCTTTTATTTTTTTTATAAAGGGGCCAGCCATCCAGATTGCAGAAAAAATGTCACACACATGCATGATACAACTGCCCCAAAAGGCTTGAAACCCAGTGGCAAATAAAAAGATCTCAACATTTATTATTATTTTTAAGTCTTGTGATTTTTAAACCAATCTCATGATTTATGGGAGGCTTTTAATATTTGTAGTTGGTAACACTGGGACTGACAGCATCTAGCCTTAAATCTTTATTTCCAGCTCTGTGTTTTTCAGGAGATTACATTTCAGAATGAGACCTGCAGAGTGGTTAGTTCTGAGTGATCCTTCTTTAGAACATTACCTTCTCCTCAGGAATGATGGATGGAAGGATGGTTCTGCATAGTGAGAAGAGGAACCCAAGGGGAATGGTATCTGCAGGTCAGGTGGCATTTCATTTCAGGAGGCAGTGACACCTCTACTTGAGTTTTGCACCCAAGCAAGACAAAAATATAATCTGAAAATCCCTGCCGTGCCTCCCCAGGCAGGATGCATTCATTTATAGCAAATATACTCCCTCACCAATGACATGCAAAATATCAGGTAGTGAAAACACCCACCACATTTATTCATGGATGTGTGTGGGAGGATGTGTGTGGGAGGGCTGCTTTCTATTTGAAATGTCTGCAATGAAAATATTCTGACACTACACATAGGACTATTTGAAATGATTGATTCCCAAGCTGATGGATTGCTGTCTGTTTATTTCCACATGATTTTTGAAAAATGAATAAATTGATCATTAATACTCCTATGGTATTACTAAAAAAAAAATAATCCTGGTGTCCAAACAGACTCTGGAGTTGTCACATGGTGTGCCTTGCACACCTGAACCCCCAAGGTGTATACTCTACACCGCTCTTTACACGCCCAAGCAGTGCCTCCCACATCTACACTAGTTTTAGCAGTGTAGTGTCTAGCTGCCTCCCCTCTGCCAGACCCTTTCCCAACTGCCTCTCCTCTTCCACAACCTTCACTGCTGCAGGTAGCTACACACCCCAGTGACATGTGTGGACATAGCTGCCTTTCAGTGCAGCATGTAGCTATGTGCATAGTGCCTGTACTCTGCATGCCACCAGCAGTGTAGACAAGGCCAGACTGGGAACTGCTGAAGAGGGATAGTATTTTGAACCAAGCGGTTAACCAAATTCAGAGTGTTGTGGGTTGCCCCAGTTAGGAGAAATAGAACCAGCTGTTTTCTTTGCAGTCTGGTTTCTTTACAAGGATTATACACAAAGTCCTGTTTCCCAGAACACAGTAGGAATCAAACAGCAAGAGAGAGTTTCTTTGTTCGCTCTTCCAAACCTGCCTTTCCAGCCATCATGCTACGTCCCAGCTGCTTTCACTCACAGCTTCCTCTCAGGGCCACGTTACTAGAGCTTCTGTTGCTGTCTCTGGCGCTTCTTGCTCCTTCTGCTACACTGTCTCGTTTCTCCCTCCTAATACCCCTACCCAAAACAATACCAACAAAGCCCTTCGACTACATAGTTCCTATGCCTGAGCGCACTCACGAATGCTTTGATTTGGGTGGGAGCACTTAATGCTCTCTGACTTACTGCTATCTGAAATGAGGGGTGGTGGTCATACCCAATGGCCATGCCCAATGGTTTAAATGAGGTTGAACCCAGAACAGTTATGACATTGGTGAGCAGTTTTTCCTCAAAGTATGGGGGAAATCCTGGCCGCAACTGAAGTCTTCTTATTAAGTCTCTTATTTACTAGAATGGGGTCAATGTTTCTAAGGCCTGAGCTACACTGGCGGGGGGGTCGGTCTAAGATACACAACTTCAGCTATGCAAATAGCGTAGCTGAAGTCGGAGTATCTTAGGGCAACTTACCTGGCCATCCACACGGCGGCGAGTCGACCGCTGCTGCTCCCCCATCGACTCCATTTCCGCCTCTTGTGGAGGTGGAGTTCCAGAGTCAATGGGGACAGAGTGCTCGAGGATCAATTTGTCACGTCTACAGTAGACATGATAAATCGATCCCTGATAGATCGATCACTGCCCGCCGATTCAGCGGGTAGTGAAGACGTACCCTAAGGTGCTTGTATGCTCCCTCGTTAAACTGGAATATCTGTATCCTCACTGAACCCCTGAAAGGTAGGGAATTAGTATAGCCTCATTATATAGATGGAGAACCAAGGCACACAGAGTGAATGACTGGCCATGTGTAACAGGGTGGCTACCCTGCTCCTAAAAGAAAAGGGGTTAAAACAGCCCTGGGGAGAGCTGTGGCTGCGGGCAAGCAGCTCCCAGGCTGACTGGGGAAGCAGCCGCAGCTGTGGCTGGGTCAATTAGAGCCCAGCTGGCCCTTATAAGAGGCCAGTGGGCCAGAAGCTGAAGCAGTCTCCCTCTGGCTGAGGAGGGAGCAGGGCCTGGCTGCCTGGGAAGCCTAAGGGTACCTAAAGTGAGGCAGGGCTGGGGAAAGGCCAGAGTGGCTGGGGAGCTCCAGGTCGGCAACTCCAGAGGCTGCAGGGCCTTGTCCAGGGCCCCATAGAGGTACTGTGTTGCAGAGGAAGGCAGATGGTCAAAACCTCCCTTGCCTAAGATGACTGGCTTGTACAGTCAGCCCCAGTGAAAGGGGGCTTGATAGTGACTGGCAGTAGCCCATAGGCTGAGGCAAGGTGGGCATAGGGTTGGGGGTTCTCTGGGAAGGGGAGACCCACAGACAGAGTGAGGGGGAACTGCCAGAGGGCAGCACCCCAGGTAAGAGGGCACTGGGAGGGACACGGGGCCAGCGGACAGCAGGATACCAGCCTGCAGAGGGTGCTGCACGTTGGAAAGAGCTAATTCCCAGACGACCAGCAGGAGGCACCGCAGGGGTGAGTCGTCGCACCAGTTTAGCAAGATCACACAGGAAGCCTCTGCTGGAGCAGTGAATTGAATGCTGGTCTCCTGAGTCCCAGGCAAGCACCCCGGCTACTGAACCATCTTTCCTCTCCAGGTAATGGGATTGTTTCTAATAAGTGCTCATCTATATGAGTAAAGGGTATGCAATGGAGACACCCCACTACACGACAACTGTAACCAGTGTCTTTGCTTCGTAATATCACCATTTTAACACCTCATGCACCCAAAGCACACGCAGCTGGCATGTAGGTTACATTTCTATCCATACAAATAGGTTAGATGTCTGATAATGTGTGCTCAGCTATTAAAGAAAAATAAACACAGTAATTCACCGAAGATTTGGGGATGTGGGATGGGTGGGGGATCAGCCTAACACCAAGCCCATCAAAATTCTCAAAGCAGGTTTTGAATCCATAGGAAAAGGGCTGTGTGTGGAGAGGGGTGAGCTTCTGTCTACGTATTCATAAAGTTTTGTGCAGCTAGGCTACAAAGGTTTTGGACTCAAGCATCCCCTTGGTACTGTGCCGGTGGCAGCTTGATGTCCTTGGGCCACAGATGTTTGGTCCTAGTGTTGATGTCCAATATGTCCAGCCATCGAGGCAGATGGTGAGCAGAAAAATATTTCTGAACTTTTAGAAAATATTTCACCCAAGAGCCTGACAAGGGAGATGGCTGAAATTGGAAAATAATGTAATCGAATATTTTATTTTCCACAATAGACTTGAATGCTGGGAAGAGTGCCATTTCCGAGAGGGCAGCTTGGCTGCCTTCCCTCTATTCTGCTCAGTGTAATAACAATGCGCCATGTGCACCCCTTTGCTGCTTTGAGCCCAAGCAGAGATTTGTGTATTATCCTGCAAAAAGGTAAAAACCAAGGCGAGAAGCCAGATTTCAGCTCACTCTTGCTGCAACAAAGCACTGAAGTCTTTTGTGGTTGTGGTGGTATATGACTTAATGATCAGTTCTAACCTCTTTGTAGATGTGTTTGTTCCTCCCTCGTAGGATGACCAGACAGCAAATGTGAAAAATCGGGACGGGGGTGGAGGGTAATAGGAGCCTATATAAAAAAAAGACCCAAAAATCGGGACTGTCCCTATAAAATAGGGACGTTTGGTCACCCCACTCCCTTGATCCATTTATCATCTATCTATCCAGAGAGGAGAAGAGTGAAAGGGATTAAAGGCCTTGATCCAGCAAAGCACTTATGCCCTGTTTTTCAAAGGTATTTAGAGCATCACTGAGATCAATATTATAATGCCTAACTGACTGAGGAGCCAAAGGACATGTCTACACTGCTCTGCAGTTCAGACTACGGAGTTGTGAATAGCAGTGTGCACCAAAATGCTGCCGTATAACTCCCTCATGTGAACTCTGAGGGCACAACCTTAAAGGTCCTGCAAACTCAGGAACTTTACGTTTGCACCTGCCCCATCCACGTTTGGTGCATGCTGCTATTCACACCATTTTCAAAAGGGATTTCCTAAATATCTTTAAAAGTCTGGGCCTCAAGTATCTGCATAAATTTAAGCAATAATAGTGATTCCACTGATGTCCAAAGGACTATCCCTGTGTTAAGTATTTCCATTGACACTACTCAGAGGCTTAGAGTTAAGCATGTACCTAAATGCTTTGATGGATTAGAGTGAAAATGAGAGCATTTTACCATATTTTGTAATGTAAGAAAAAAGCCTTTGTCCTGCCAAATATTTTATGTACGTTTCAAGTAAAGTCTTTTAAAAAGTTTAATTTCTTCTTTAGTTTTCCAAGGATGTGATTATAGATTACAATGGTATGCAGAGAAAGTCTGAGTTGTTTTTGCCATCAGAACAATGTATTCAGTTTTCAGTATTTAAAATAACATTAAGGCCAAATTCACTTGATGTACACGGGACTCCCGTTGACTTTGGAGGGTGATACTTGGGTGAGAGCTCAGCAACTGGCTGACAGTGAATCGTTCAGCCATTGATTTTTGTCTCATTTTGGATTCACAGACTGTCATAGCTGTTTACATAAATATAAGTATTAAGTAGACATAAGTGACTTGATACACTCTGCCCAGGTAGCTTCCTGAGCCCCATCTAGGGATCTTGCAAACAGGTCAAGGCCTAGCCAGCTTGCAGCCCCACTGAACCTGCTACCATGGACTCCCGGAGCCATGAACATTCTCCAGTTTAGCTTAAGAGTAGTCAGAACTAAAACCAATCCACAGAATTAGTTTCATGGTATAAAACCTGCATAGGGCAGATTCTTAAGAATGTATCTTGGGCAAATTCTAAAGGCAATTTTATTCGTCCTGAAGTCATAACATTTCTGCATCGCTGTGGATTGTAACTAAATACTGTTTGCAACAAAAGGGTTCAGGATGAGGAAATGTATCACTTTGTCTTAACAGGTAAAGATGTGCTAAGCTTAAAACACTGCATCCTGAACAGGTGTTTCAAAGCTAACTATCTCTCCAGAGTGTCACTTCCTCAGAGACAAAGCACATTTTTTGTGCAGTAGCAAATTGCTTGGGTTTGTAACTCAGATCACATAACTGTTTTCAAACTAATGTTTTTTATAGCTGCAGATAATAGCAAAGGGAAGCACAATCTATGCCCTGGTCCATTTGTGAACCTAACAGCTATGTGCTCTAAATACTTGCTTTGTAACCAGGCATTGTGGGGCAGTGTATCTTTTCTATCTACTCCACCATCACTCCAGTATCCGAACTTCTCGTGTACATTCGTGAATTGATCCTCACAACCATTCATTGAAGCAGGGAAATATTATGATCCTCATTTTGCAGATGGTGAACTGAGGCACAGAGACCTCACACAGACCAGATTCTCAAAGGTATTTAGATACCTAAAGATGAAGGTAGGCATCCACTATATCCCGTTGGAGTGTACTCCCATTAACTAAACTGCTCAGATGCTTTGGAAATCCTGCTAGGTGTTCATCTTCAGCACTTAATACCTTCCAATATCTGGCCGTAGGGGACTTGCTCTATGTCGCACAGGAAGCCTTTGCCAGCAGTAGTGGTTAAACCAGATCTCTTGAATCTCCATCTGGTGCCTTCACCATAAGACATTCCTTCCTACTTAGGGGACAGTGCTTTATATTAAGCATGTGGTTAGATCCCTATAAAGTCAAATTTTTAAATGCTTTCCTGAATTAGGGCCAGAGTGACATTTCCCAAATACGACTGACCTGTTCTATATATATTAAAAAATATCTCTCTCAAGTCTTTTGGAGGTATAAGCACTGCTAGTTAACTCCATTCCACCAGAAAGAACAATGCTTTGCCACTGTGTTTGGGCTGGAAAAAAAATATCTATCTGAGGACTCATTGTTTTATGTATAACTAGATTTATATAGTATATAAGTTTGTGAAGATCTTTTGACTTCTTTGGGATGAAGGGAACTGTATAAATGTAAGATATTATTTATAAGACCAGCATGCTATCCTTTTACATTAGAATATATATTAATTCCCACTTTAACTCTATTGACTATTAGCAGTTCACTTTCTGAAAAGTTAGAGCTAGGTATTTTAATGGACATAACACTTTCCATGAAAGGATAATCTCATCTCAGTGTGGAGGGATTTACATGCGTATGGGAACTTCCACTGCAGTTAATGTGCAATTTTGGAAGTCCCTGTGCATCCAACTGAGAATATACTCTGAGCCTTCACCATCTGTTCTACCCTCTAAGATGAATACAACATCATAATATTCACAATCCACTTCTTTAAAAAGTAAAGTATGAGTCATTTAAATGCAAGTCTGAAGTCTTAGTTACTTAATTTTTGGAAAACAATTTGCATCTGCTATGCTTACTGTGGGGAAGATGCCCTCTGTGATATAAAGAGATTTTATTTTTCATGGCAATCAGGAATCCAGGATGAGAGGGTTTCACTACAGTTGTTCATTTTGATCTCTCGAGCTCCGTTATCCCAGCAGGCCCAACTACTGATAGCTCATGCCGAAGAAGGTTGACTCCCAGTTTTTAACAAAGTGGCACTTATTTCCTGAGGGTGCTGCTAGCCTCACCGGATGAATATTCATTATACTGTCTGTCTAGTGTCGGGGGTGACATTCCCTCCAAAGAATAAAGCTGGTGGTCACTTGTATCTGAAAACACACTTTATTCAGAGCATGCAATGCATGGGTAGTTCGCAAGGAGTTACAAAGTACAGGAGTGTCATGGTGACCTTTTATCAGAAAACATAATACATAGAATTGCAATACAGCAATGGATCTTAACCTATCAAGGGCTAGCAATCTTTATCTATAACCAATCATTTTACAATTCAGGCTGTTCACACGCCCACCAGGCATCCCTCACACCTCTCTCACATGTCCAAGAAGCCCCCCATCTTATGACCTTGTTTGCATGTTCCATATCTATCTCTAACAAAAGGATGAAACTCAGAAAAAACATCATCTTTTTTTGTGAGACAGAAGGGCACCTCTAGCTTATTGTTTCTAGAGACTATTCCATTAATCAGGAGGTATGCGTATCTGGCCTTCAACTAAAGCATTATACTATGCACGTTCTCTTTTGGGAATGGGTAAAAAAGTAAAGGCACAAACAAGGCAAAGAACTTTGGTTCAGATCTTTAGGTCTGTATTTAGAAAAACACAAAAACTAGCCTAGAAGTATATATTTTACCCCCACACTAGGAGTGTTAAGAATGGGGCTTTGTTAATAATGCTGTGTTTCCTGAGATCCTGTCAGCCTCATTTCCTCACAGAATTATGGAAACTGTTCTGTTTGGTTGTGATTCCGACGGTAATATAAATGTAATGGCTAATATGAAATGGGAAGAAACAGAAGATTTGTTCAGTGTCTCAAACCTCACAGACTAATATTACTGCCCAGTGCCACACAAGGAGCCAGGTATTCAGCAACATCATTAAAGTGCTTTTGCAGCTCTAATATATAGTGACAGAAATGCTTAAAAATTTATGCAGTAGTCAGTAAGAACTCATTTCCTTTTTTCCTCAAGCCCGATTTTTCGTGAAGGGTGGTGAAATTGTCAGGGTGGAAAAAGAGTGAAAAATGGAGAGGGAGCAGACAACTGTTTGTGTGTTCAAAGGCCAACTTTCCCAGAGGTTTGAGGCCTTCCTTACCTCTCCATTCTGAGAGAGCACTGGACTGCTGTGGACATAGTCTGAGCTGGAGCTATATTTTAGTATGTTCATAGGAGGCCTCGTTCTTGAGGCCATAATCTGTAATGCTGACAGGCACAACAGTGTAGCAGAACTACAGTGGTCACCCTGAGATGCTTACCACATCTGCCCTACTTATTGTGGTGTGACAGTATGCCTGATTCTGCATTCCTGCCCTGGTATGGGTACATATGGGGAAAGAGGGCTTTAAGCCCTATTTGCATTGAAAAAAACATGCAGGGTGAGATTTTCCAAGCAGGACAGGGGATTTAAACACACACCTTCCCATAGGTGCTGGAACTAGGGGTGCTGGGATTGCTGTCACACCTGTTGGCTTGAAGTGGTTTCCATTCTATGCAGGGTTTACAGTTCGGTTTCATGGCTCTCAGCAACCCCACTATAAAAATTGTTCCAGCGTCCCTGATACTTTCTGTTTGTTGTGGTAGAGGATATATATCTAAATCATCCAGCGTGCTTGGGAAAATCTCACCCCCTGTTTCTATTATTTATTTATTGAGTATTAGCTAAGCAAACTGAACTTAGCATAGAATTGAAGTTGTAAGGTCAGCAGGAACTTTGGAGGAGGAACCAAAGTTACCCATGGTATTGTACCGGGGGAATCATGATGTGGTGAACCTTGTCGGCAAAAGCAGAGCAGTTTATTGCATTACTACAGGCTTGCAGCCAGGAAAGCAAGGCAACTCAGTAAGAAGTTAAGTAAAGGGTTTACTGTTACTTAAAAATTCTTCACTATCTTTCCTTATGTTATAATTGCTTGTTGGCAACAGCTATTACAAAAGTGTGATCTTGCAGGAAAAATAATCTCAAATAATGCCACGTTATTCATGCAACTCTGTTGCTACTCTTTTATTTATTTATTTATTTATTATTTATTATGTCTACTACAGTAGTACCTAAAGGCCATAGCGAAAGACCTCTCTGCTCCAGGCACTGTACACACCCATCATAAGACAATCTCTGCCCTGAAGGGCTTATGCTGTGAATAGGTAAGTCTGGCAGAGGGTGAGAGTGGAAACTGAAGTGCAGAGAGGTGAAGTGACTTACCCAGGCCTCCTGGGTACCAGATATCCTGTCTAGACCATTCTGTTTTTACAGAGCAATATTTGATACCATACTAATTACAGCCAGATATCATATCTGACAGTTCTGCAGTTGTATTAAACTTGCCCCCTCTTTCACTCCTTGCCGAGTTGTACGCACAGGCAATACTGGATGCCTGTTACTTCCATGATGACAGGCCTAGCAGTGCGTAGGAAGAAACATATATTTGTTCGAGACATAAAATTCCTCTGTTATTGGATTTCCTTACCCAGCCCTGAGGAGACATGATGTAGTCTGCTGATTTTATGCATCATAAATCTTGAGCAACCTCTGAAAAAAACGATCCCCAAGAAATACAGTACAGCAGACTTGGAAAAAAAAATATGGATTCAGACAATCATTTAATTGCTCTTTTGACCACTTGAGATTACAACAGAGGCTGGGAGTCGCATGTATCTTTCCCATAAAACCATGCACTCTTTCTATTATGCACATGTTCCTGCACAAACTGCTCTCTTTCAGGTCCTGGAGCTCTTGGGTGCAGGACCATTACTGTGAAGGAGAAGGAATTTTTCCCAAGGTTCTCTTCAGGAGGGCAGTCAGGAAAGAAAAATGGTCATTCCTGGAGCTCTTGCTTACAGGTTCCTACCAAGAGAGTCTTCAGCTCGTTACTGCTATGTGGATGTGTGCTGTACATCAAAGCTTGCTGCGCCTCTGGGACTCTGTGCTGGCCCCTTTTTATAAATGTGATGCTGTTGAACTGGGGAGGTTCACTTCGCTCAGGACTGCTCTGTTCAAAGAAGCACCCATCTGTTTGAATGTCTAATCAAAAATTATGGGCAGGACTGATCACAGTGTAAAGCCCTTGGGATAAATTCATCCCTGGGGGACTGTGTTCCATAGAGTTGTGTGTACTGATACCAAGGATGAGCCTGGTTCACAATGCCACAGAGAGAACTAAAGCAAACACAACAAAAGCTACTCCCAGCTGAGTGAAGGGAAGAGAGGACAAGAAAGATTTATGTCTGCACTGCAGTCTGGGGAGGAGCATGGATACCACTGTGCAGGAAGAATGGTTTAGTGAATAGGATACTGGACATAGACTCAGGAGACCAATGCTTAATTCCTGTCTCACCCACAGACTTCTTATTGCAACCGTGGGCAAATCCTACACTCTACTCTGTGTCTCAGTTCCCTGCTGTAACATGAGGATAGTACTTCCCTATCTCATAGCTTTGTTGGGAGGATGGAATCCATCGATAATTATGAGATGTCCGGTATTGAGAGAGCCATATACATGTCTAGAGAGACAGACTGTATTGGGAGCCTTAAACGAACCTAGAAATACAGATTAGACTAAGAGAGGCCTCTGGCCAGGTAATGTCTAGGGCCTCAATGAATGGAATATACAGGACAGAATTCAGCACTGACTCACCACCTGTGCAATCCCATGGAAGTCAAATCACTGCAGAATTTGTGCCACAGAATGAAAGAGGGTGAATAGTACAAGTGAATGAAAAGTTTCTACACAGCGCACACAGAGTAAAAGCCAGGCTCTGCTCCTTGTTATTCTCAAACAGGCTCAGCCTGCAACCTCACCTGTTCTTCAGTGTTGTGCTGGAAATCAATACCTGCAACTGTTCAGCTACCGCCGAGAGGAGCTGAGTCTCACAGCCAGCAAGCCCCAGGGTTCCCTCACCGTCCACCCGAGCTAGCTGCAGCAGTGCAACCCAAGAACCCAAATGTTCACACCCTAGAAGTCCCAGGCACCCCTGTTAGCAGTGTGGGTCTGGAAACATAGCTGAACAGTTCTCATTCTACCCAGCAGAGGGCGCAGTAGCTCTAGCTTGTGCAATTCACTATTCTGATTTTTTGAGAATTCTGGGAAATCACAGTGCTTGCTGTGATGCATAATTTCAATCCCATACTTCCAAATATCAGTAGGAAATCACTGCATTTTCATTAGCATAATTATCTCTCAGCCCCTCACCGCTATTTCTGGCATATGGTAATTCCTTAAATTGCACAATTAATAAATAATGGTCAAATATGTATTGATCTTATAATACTTTGTAAACTTTTGGAAGACAGTTTGAATATATATAATTCAATAGCCACCGTCGGGATATGCCCTCTGTCCAGCCCCCACAAAGAGACAGCCGTTTCGATTCTAGGATGGTTTCATTAGCAGACAGTTAAATTAGGTGACCAGTGAAGGGCACAGAAAGAACAGGGTAGAGAAGAAGATGTGATATTGAAGCAAGCCGACCAAATCCTGGTGTGGTCTCTGCACAGTGTATTTGTAAGAGGGTACTGAGCATCATGAATCTAATACTTTGCTCCCTTTCCCCAAGCAGAAGTGAAGGATGTGGTGGGAATTACTAGAATCCATTAAACTGGCACATCTATGTAGGAGGAAAACATTCCTCATGGCCTGCATATTGCCCACGCCAGAGGGAAGAAACCTGGAAACTCATAGTCATGGAAACTTCAGCATATTGCTTTCCAAATCACCCACAAGCCTATTTGGGCTGGCTGTGCTGATTAGTTTAGGGAGGTAGGCCAGAAGAGTATCTGGGATCATCGAGTCTAACCCACTGCTATCGCAGCCTATCCCATCGTATAAGCCCATTTATAAACTTACCATGATCCATCTTAAAACTACAGCTTACGTTGTTTGTCTCCACTGCTCCTCTGAGAAGGCTCTCCCAGAACCTGACTCCTCTCACTGAGGTGACCAACCTTAGTGCCTCCAGTTTAGGGCTAGTTTGTGCAAATTGGCTGCTGAGAAGTGGTGCGGAGGGAGGCGTTCTGTCTTAGAGAGCCTCTCCCCTTTGTGCAGTGCAAGTAAGTCTTGGCAGATGTGTGCAGGTGGTGGGGTTTCTGTGGCCCCAGCTTCTCCCCCTGGGAGTGAGCAGTCAATGTATTCCCTGAGCCTCAGAGGCTGCAGTTCTGCCAGAACTTTAGTTGGGCTGCTGAAGACCAGACATGGGGTGGGAGTTCCTTGCACTCTCTCCACACACTGCGCATCTGTATAAGGGCCAGGCAGAATCTGGCCATTAGTGTTTTCTCTCCTGTCAGAGCAAATGATGTACAAGCTGCTTGCTGACTCTGTGAATGCCTGAAAATTACTTCTGTGGCAACCCGTCTGGCTGGGTGTATGTATCCTATCCACAGAATCGTTACTTCAAGAGAACCAATTAAGTGTCTGCGCATGCACGCACACACACAGAGACACAAAATCTGAGCAGACAGATGAGCTTCGCACTATACTCTGAAACTCAACAAACCTGGGAACAGGAACAGAAAGCGAGGGGAACCTCACAACATTTCTTGCCATTAAGCAGCTTTTTCTGTGTCTAAATTCCTGCACCACATTCTAGTACAGAATTACCTTGAATAGACAAAACCGCAGATCCTGTGCCAGTGAGGTGGAATAATGTCAGATATTTCATAGTCAAGACATCAAGACAAGTTCATGGAGGATAGGTCCATTCATGGCTATTAGCCAGGATGGGTAGGGTTGATGTCCCTAAGCCTCTGATTGCCAGAAACTGGGAATGGGCGACAGGGGATGGATAACTGAATGATTCTGTTCATTCCCTTTGAAGTACCTGGCATTGGTCACTCTCAGAAGACAGAATACTGGGCTAGATGGACATTTGGTCTGACCCAGTATGGCCATTCTTATGTTCTTACCTCCTCCAAATGTCACTGTAAATGGGAAAAAAATGGATTACTTATGGGGCATAAGGGACAAACAAACAAATGAAAACCCTCTTATCAACATGGGAATCAGACAGTTTTTTCCCCTTTAAATTCTTCTGATTGTGCCCCGCAGTGGACTGGGAGGAACATTCTCAGAGATAATCTGTCTCTGTAAGCTAATACAAAGGATTTGCCTCAAATAGTTCCCCAGAAGAGAAGGAAAGCATATTGGTTTTCAAAGTAATAAATAAGATAAGGCCTCATTTTTCAGTATATTAAACCTCTGTTTTTAACTAAATGGTCTTTTTCTGTGTGATTTAGACATCGCTTCACAGATAGAAATAGACAACAGAAATTACAATGATTTGTTGTGGAATATTTTGTATCCACTCAGAAATGAAACCTCTCTGAATGTCTACATGAGAAACTCCAACAGGTTCTCAAATGGGTCTTCCTCACAGTGAGCTTAGAGAGACATGAGAGGGGAATGCCATGGAGGTATTGCGAAGTCCTGTGTGAGTTCACGGTTTTGTAGCATGCAGATTACAATTCAAGTTGTACTGCTTTATTGTGAAACCAACAATTTTTGGTGGGGAAAGGAGAAAGAGAGGAAAATGGCTTCATTACTTGATGGTTCTAGGGTACTCTGCTTTCAGTCATTAAATTGTCCCATGTTGCAGCCTGGGTATTTTTGAGTCCTTTAATGGGAAATAAACTATGATAGTACTTAAGCCAAATGTCACTTCAACTTGTCAGCAGGAGGCACATTAAAGGAGTCAAAATAAATGGCATGCCAGGGACGATAGCCTGGACATCAGGTGGAGGGAAAAAAGTTACCACTGAGATAGCTTACCCAGGATATAAATAATTAAGGAAGCCATCTTCCTTCAGCTGTGTGCTGTATCCTTTACTTCATCTATTGTTTGTGGTGGTCTTCTTGTGTCTTGGCTTGCCCTTATTTTGTCCTCTTTATATCTTGGCTTGCCCTATTTTTCATAAAGCCCCACAACTAAAGCAATCACATTTTGAGAAGAGAAGGGAACTTGTGACAGTTCAACTCTTAACAATGATATCCCCAAAATAAAATAATTAAAAAAAAATCTTTACTCTTAGTCTCGCAGAATTTCCCTCCAATCACTAACACCAGACAAAGTCCATAAATCATTCCCACAGTCGGGCTTTTAAGCAGAGAATAAAGTAGGGCAAATATACGAGCGCAATAAAATTTAAAGATGTTGTATTTACTAATGCCAATGAAAATCTACCCGCTCTGAAGTTTGGTTCAGATTCTCAGCTGGTGTAAATGGATGTAGCATTGTTGGCCACAATGCCCATTTACACCAGTTCTGATTTTGGCTTTCTAATTTGCTACCTGAAGACCAGATTGTGCCTCCCTCCCTCACATTAAATACTCCCAAATTTATTTCAGTGGGACTAAGCTGATTTTAGTGGGCTATTTGAGAAGGAAGGTACTACTCAGCTGGAGTGGGGATGTGAGAATCTGGCCTTCCATGTACAATAGATTTTTATAGCACTTGGAAAAATAGTTTTCTTTGCTTGCATTTCTCGAGGACTGAAATGTATCTAGTCCTTACTCTTTGCACTCATTTGTCTTACTCTTATTTTAATGGCTATGGTAAGGGTATGGAAATTTAATGGGTATGAAAATTTCCCCTAGCCTGGGAATTAGTCTATGCAATTAGATTTCTCTGGCAGTAATACTAATCAAGGGGTTAAGACAATGAAGTGATCAGTGCCCACTGTCTTTCCCCAGGACACATAGCGTGAGAATGTCAGACTCCTGAAGTCACACTATTCTGTCAATTCTCTTCCTATCAAGCAGGTGGTGAGTGAAAAGTTATTCAAGGATGGTGTTATGTACCCTTCATGAATTATGCATCTTAAACAAACTTACATGATCTGAAGCACTCAAGTGGAAGCCTTTTAGCTAGAAGCAGGCCACTGGAGATCTTCGCTACAGATCTCTGGTGATGGTTTAAAATAGCTTGCTATAGTATTCCTGCACTCCGTCTCTCTTTGACTCAGTAGCCCATACTTCGCTTCATTTGCTTATTGCAATGGCGGTGAAGCCTTTGAAATCCCTCTAGGAGAGACCCATCTTACAGCTTCTTCAATGGGTAAAAAGGCCACACTCCATTTGGTTGGAGCTTTATTTTCTGATGTGTTTTTTTTTGTTTGTTTGTTTGTTTTTTTTTAAAAAAAAGAGAGAAATCCTGCCAAGGTCACTTGTTAACCTTTCATGAAAAAATAATATGTGTTTGTTTAATATTTACCTTCAGTGAAAGGGAATCTGACTTTGTTGTGGCTATGGGTTGGTTGAAGTAATGTGTCTGCTGTTGTGTCAGCAGACACATTAAATGTGTCATTTAATCAGAATATTGCTAATGACATCATTACTGGGTGCTAATTAATGGGTTCCCTCAGGAATTACATTGTTGGGGTGCAGGACATGACATTTATTTTATGATCATCTGTATCTGAAAAATCTATAATGTAGGTGGCTGAACAGAAATTCTTAGTTTACTTGCTTTCGTCACTGAAAACATTCTACCCTCACATCCAACTCTTCAGTCTAGTCGACGTAATTCTCTCTCTGAGCAGCCAGGATAGAACTGGCCTCCTTTGTGAGGTATCGTGGTCCAGGATCCTAATGAGCTAGATTATCATACTGAGGTTTGGTAGTGCTTCATTCCATTGACTTCAAACAGGCTTGGAGCAAGGCACTGTTCAGTGAGAGTGAGGAAATCAAAACCTGGCTTATTATAGACAGACTTCCATTTTGGATTCAGATTTGTATGCCAGTGAACAACTGAGCATCTGGGTTCTGTGGCACAGACTTATAAACTATTGGCATTAAAGCTGCTGCTAGCCCATCTTTCCTTTCTTTCATATTTCATCTCTGCGTCTCTTTATAGGGATCAATAATGTCTGCTGACTGAGAACTCATCCTTCCTCAGCTAGGCACTGATTCTGAGTGGTTAAAGTCAGTGGGTGCTTTGCCATTGACTTCAATGAGCCCCTATCTCCTTGGTCCTCATACTCACTGTTCAAAAAATTGAAAAACAGAATTAAAAAAGTCAAAATAATTTGTTTTGGCCATTTCAGGATGACATGTTTCAAATGTTTCAACTTTTCATTTTGAAATAGTACTTAAAAGTTGGTGAAGAACTTTGGGTCAGAAATGACCCAAAACTGAGCAAAAACATGACCCGAACTTGGTTTGCATGTTGTTTGCATGTCTGATAGAGTAAGCATCTCATCCTGAAATGTGTGGTACATCCTGTTTACTTCAGTGGGAGTTGTTTAGGGTACTCAGCATCATGTAGGATCTATTCTAGCTCAACATCCTGGTAACATGGAGGTGCTGAGTTTTCAAACTCCTTAACTGATTAGTGCTCCAACAACCAAGTCCAGACAAATGATACATCCATTTTGATTCAAGTCTCCAAATATGGGCTTTGCATGTCCTAGTTGAAAGTGTGGGACCATTTTCAAACTCTGAGCTAGGGTTGAAATTCTTGACCAGGAAAATCTCTCTCAAAACTGCAGGATCAAACCCTGACTTTACTTTTCACTCCCAGTTATTTATGTAACAGTTTTTTATGTACATTTCCATTTTAAAAGCATGTTTAATGTAGAAAACAGCATTCATTAACTTCATATGCACAGGGTAGTATTATTTCACCTTTAGGGTCTGATATAGTCATAATGCATATTGTTACTTCAGTTAAAGACTTGCTGGGCCAAATTGTCTGATAGTGCGACTCCAATGACTGCAGTTTGCTCTGCCATATTTAGCATTCACATTAGATATTTTCATCCAAGTTTTTGTTGAAGGACAGATTGTCATTATTTTTAAAATGTTTCTAATGAGCCTGATAAATGTCAGTGAGGAAAGGTATCATTTCACCTTTTTAATCACAGAACCAGCCTTCTTTCCAATGCCGTTTTAGAAATACACATTAGTACAAATGCCCAGCGACTTGGTTTTGTGACACGAGCAGAAGTCAGTGCTGGGGAAAGAATTTAGGTTACTGAAATCTGGATGTGCTGTATTCTTCCCCATCATTTCTAAAACAAATTTCAGATGCAGACAGAAAGAGTCTAGCTAGCCAAGCAAGCATTTAATTGCCAGTGTGTACTCAAGAGCAGAGCTAGCTTTATTGAGTGCAAATGTGTTTTTTTCTGAATCAGAAGAACAAAGGAGTTCAGTTTGACCCTGTAAGCTCCCTCTTAATCATTTCTTTGATCAGGATTTTCTCCAAGGAACTCCACTGGCATTCTGAAACATCTTTCTTGGCACGCAAGCTATCTCCTTATGGAATAGAATACAGTGATCTGTCAGACACCCAGCACTGTATAGTGTGTTCTTTTAAATTATTACTACACCAGTTCTGCCCTTCTCTGACCCTTCTTATTGCCCTTTCCAGTCCTATAACTTTCTCAACTTTCTCGTCCTCGACTAAGGACGTTAAATCTATAAAATCTGTTCCAAGCAAAACTGCTTGGCTAAAGTGCCAGTAATTAAACACTGGAGGATTTTTTCTCTTACATTGCTCTTGAAATCTGTTTTGCCTAACTCTAAATTTTAATGCTGCAAAAAATGTATTGGGCTCCTTTAACAAATATGCTTGAAATTCTTTGAGAATGTCAGTAAACTCAGAGAGACCGGATGAGTAAGGTAATAGCTGTTATTGGACCAGCTTCTGTTCCTGAGAGAGGCAAGCTTTCGATCTTACACAGAGCTCTTCTTCAGATCTGGGAAACTAACTTAGTGTGTTCACAGCTAACTACAAGGTGGAACCTCTTGAACTCAAAGACGACCCCACACCACAATGTACCCAGGGGTTTAAGGATATCACCAAATCCTTCCCCAGACAACTCAAAGAGAAACTCTATAAATTCATCCCTCCATGAACCCACCCCAGTGACTTTTCACATGCTGTCCAAGATACACAAACAAGGGAACCCAGGCAGATCCATCATATCCACTGCATTTTTACTGGAGGAATATCATGTCTCACTGAAACCATCCTCAAACCACTTACCACACAAAGGGCCAGCTTCCTCTAGGACACAACTGACTTTCTGCATAAACTCCGCAACATTAACAACCTCCATCATCACTCCCTTGCCACCATAGATGTCACCTCCCTATATACCAACATTCATCACATAGCTGCCTGCCTCGAATATTTACGAGACAGTGGAAAGCCCTCAGATATCCACCCCAAAGGCATCACCAAATTTATCCATTTCATCTTCACCCACAGCAATTTTATGTTCAGCAATACTTTGTCCAAACCCACGGATAGGAACATCTAGGATGCTAGGATATGCCAACCTCTACATGGGCTACCTTGAAGAAGAATTTCTGGACAAATGCACCGTGAAACCAATGACATGTCTGAGATGCATTGATTTTCATCCTCTGGACAGGTGACTTAAACTCCCTCATAGATTTCCACCACAACTCCACCACCAGTCCATTAAATTCTCTCTAGAACAGGGGTGGGTAAACTACGGCCCCCGGGCCGCATCTGGCCTGTGGGCCTGTCCTGTCTGGCCCCTGAGCTCCTGGACTGGGGGGGCTCCCCCGCATCTCATCCCCCGCCTTCCCCCTCCACCAGAGCTATGCGGGCAGCACTCTGGCCCACTCATCTTGGGCAGCGCTGCAGTGGTGGGGCCTGAGCTCCTGCCACTCTGAGCGGCATGGTAAGGGAGCGGTGCTGCAAGCGCCAGCGGGGCAGCATGTCTGGCTCCATTGGCCCATGTGGCTACCAGACACACTTTTCTGAGTGCCATGGTAAATGGGGCAGGGAGCGGGGGGGGGGCTGTTAGGGCGGGGGTTCTCCGGAGGGCGCCGTCATGGGGACAAGGAGCGGGGGAGTTAAATAGGGGGTGGAGTCCCAGGAGGGTGGTTAGGGATGGGAGGGTCTTTGGAGAGGGCGGTCAGGGGACAAGAAGCGGAGTAAGGGTTTGGATGGGTTGGGAGTTCTGAGGGGGGCAGTCAGGGGGCGGAAAGTGGGTGGAGGTTGGCTAGGGGGTGGAGCCAGGTCGTTTGGTGTGGCACAGACTTCCTGCCTGGCCCTCTGTACAATTTTGAGACCCCAATGTGGCCCTCGGGCCAAAATGTTTGTTCACCCCTGCTCTAGAACATGCCCACACTAGCAACTTCCTGGACAGTATAATCATCTTCATCAGTGGAACCCTACAAACAACCATATACAAGAAACCCACAGTTACCATGCTTTCCTTCAGAGATCCAGCCACCATTCCAAGCACACCAAGAAATCTGTTATCTACAGCCAGGTATTCAGATACCACAGAATGCACTTCACGGAGAAAGTCTGGGATACATACTTTAACCCACTGAAATCCACCTTCACCAAACTAAGACACCCCACCAGAGAAGCAGACCACATCATGGAATGGTCCACCCAAATAACCCGAGAGAACCTGCTTTAGTACAAATATAAAACCCGCCTCTGACTGCACCCCTCTAGTTGTCACCTATCATCTCACACTGGAACCCCTACAGACTATCTTCAAACAACTACAACCCATACTCAATCCCATCCTGACAGATTTCTTGAAGCCCCTTTTCTGGCCTTCAAACATCCCCCCAACCTTGCCAAGCTCATCATCAGAAGCAAGCGCCCCACAGATCAGGACACACCAACTCAAAGCGGCACCTGACCCTGCTCCCTGCCCAGATGTAAAACCTGCAAACATTATCTCCATGGCTACAATGATCAATAGCCCCACAATGCACCTTTCAAAATCCACAGATCCTACACATGCCTATTATAACATCTGGTGTACCGTGTCCTATGCACTAAATATCCCAACGACTATGCGACAATCACTACAGTGTCAAATGAACTCTGAGAGAAAAATGATAAAAGACAAAACCAGGACAACACCTGTGTGTGAGTCCTTTTCAGAGAGCAATTACTCTATAGCTGACCTCTGACACTTTCAAAAGACAAGCCTGGGAGCTTAAATTCATAACTTTGCTAGACACTAAAAAACATGGACTGAAGAGACACACTGAATTTATGATAAGCCACCAACAACCCTCCCAGCTCCTTCTCCCCGCACCTTCCTTTCCTCCCTATGGCTGGAGGAGTGTTAACAGGACACTTCACCTTGAATGGTCCCTTGAAATATATGTTAACTACTTGTGGTAAACAGTCTCTTCCACCCTGTATTTAGCTGTGATACTCTGAGTTAGGTCATGTCTGCACTACAGAATTATGTCAACCTAACGTACGTCAGCATAGAGCCACCGCAGTTATTAACATACTTGTGTGTCTGCCCACTTGGCTCCTTGTGTTGGATGTGGGCATCCTTACTAGGAGAGCTTGTATCAAAGGTATTGTCAAATGTGTGTAAAGTGTGGAGCATTGTGGGATGGCTCCTAAAATTCAGTAACAGTCGACATAATCAATGAAGTGTCTACACTGACACTACGTTGACTTAATTGCATCTACCGTGATTCTACGCTACTTGGGGAGGCAGTGTTACTAATTTGATATAGAGGGACATTTATGTTGTCAGGAGCCAAATTTAATGAAGACACTTCCACAGCTGGGTTAACACAAGGCAGCTCATGTCAAACTAACTGTGTAGTATAGACAAGGCCTTAAGTTTCCCATACCTGAAGAAGAGCTGTGTGTAAACTCAAAAACTTGTGTCTCCCACCAACAGAAGTTGGTCCAGTAAAAGATATTACTTCACCCACCTTGTCTCTGTATTATCCATGGACCAATACGGCTACAACAACATTGCATACAGTAAATTCAGAGGTGCTTATCTTCTCTCTGAAATATCATTTGGACTGATATGCTAAACAGATTCATTCAGACTAGACATTACGGGAGCTGGAGCCAAAGCTGTTGTAAATCAGCATTAAACTCAATTCAGCAGAGCTGTACCTGTTTACACCAGCTAACAATCTGGTGCAACCATTTTGTATTAGTAATCCCTCATGTCTGCGTTTGTTGAAAGGTAAGAGAGATTTCTCCAACTACCTTTGTGCCCCTCCTCTTTGCAACTTAACAACAAACTTAAGAGTCAATCACTATCCTGGAAGTAAAAGAACAAAAAATGATGACTCTGAAAAGACTGGAGTTAATTTCATCATAGAAATTGGAATCTCATTAGAAAATCAGAAAATGCATTTTGTATGTCATCGTTTGAAAGCATTTTATTATAAATTAGATTTACGTGGCACTTGAAATAGTAAATAGTAAAAGGCTTCAGGGGAAAAAAAAACCTTTCTAAGCTCAATATTGTGGCCAAATTCTACTCTGTGCAACTCCACTGGTCAGGTGCAGATGTGCTGAATGGATTGGTACTTTGCAGCATGAGCAGTCACACTGAAGTCAGTGGATAGAATTGAGAGTTGAATCTGGCCTTTCAGCTGCGAGCAGTATGCACCTCCCTCTTCCTTTTTGTTCTTTTCCCAGTGTCAGTTTATATGACAGTAAGAATCCAAACTATAATTGTACTAATTACTGTCAATATTCCAAAATTACACTTCGCACTACTAAATTAAGGCCCAATCCTCCCAGCACGTACGCAGGCAATTAAATTCTTATTTACCTGAACAATCCCAGTGAAGACAATGGGGCTGACCCAGCCTGCATTCCCGTTGACTTCAGGAGAAGTAAGATTAGGGACTACTTTTGTGATTAACATTCTTGAGAGAAGGGGTTGCAGAAAGGGGCCCATAAGAACATGAAGAACGACCTTACTGGGTAAGACAAATGGTCCATCTAGCCCACTATCCCATCTTTCGACAGTGGCCAGTGTCAGGTGCTTCAGAAGGAAAGAACAGAAAAGGTAATCATAAATCATCCCCTGTTGTCCATTCCCAGCTTCAGTCCTCAACTGAGGGATTTGCTTCCAATGCTGCCTGAGATTTTCATTTGGAATTTTTTTAGATAAAATTCTAGTCTTAATGCTGAACATTTTATCTAGTTTGATACAGATTAAAAAAAAGAGCTTTAAATGTTTCTATTTCATCTAAAACGTACTTCAATTTGATCTTTTCTATAAGGATAACATTTAATGATTGGGAAATATATGCTATAATTTTGGGGTTCTGGAGCAAGTGTGACATTGCTGGTGTAAGTCCTGATTTCAGTTTATGCTGATGTAAAGTTAAAGTAATCCTAGCAAAATCAATGGAGTTCCTTTGGATTTATTTACAATAGTGTGTAACTGAGAGCAGAATTTGGTTTGCCATTTTTACTTCCTGAGTTACTTTCAATCAGTACAATTTTTATTTTTTAATAGTAGCCTTTAAATGTTTAAATAGAAGTGCCATCATATTACTGTATTTTGCAAGCTCCTAGGTAGTATCATAAAAATGTAGATATAGAAAAGAAATTATTATGCAGACTAAGTGGCATTTTAGCATGCAATAATCTGCCAGACAGGTTGTTAAAACTCTGCATTTCACTTTATATTAAACTATTTAAGCAAACTTAAAAATCTCAAAATAAATCTGGTATTTTATGTAACAGGATGGTTTTTATGGCCTTTTCTTTGTTCAGTATGTATATGGAAAAAACAGGCTAAACAGAAACATACAGTGACTTGAAGATAAACATTTTTAAAACGCTTAAGGGCCTGATCCAAAGCTCACTGAAATCAATGCAAAGAATACTGTAGAATGTAGTGAATTTTGCCATAGTTAAATCCAGGTTGGATTAGAGCCTTTCTCTTTATGTGGACACTTAATGGTATTTTCTATTACACTTGTGCTTGTAAGTACAGTTGGGTGAAATATTTGGCCCAAACTTCTTGTGCTGAAAAATGCAGATTTACGGAAACCTTTCCTGAATTTGCCTAAAACAGGCTGATTTGTTTTAGCCCACCTCTACAAAAATTAAAAAAAAATCATTTTGACAATTTGATATGAAATGTTTTGATTTTTCATTTCAAAATTTACTTTAGTTTTCTTTAAAAAATTAAAATGTTAAAAAGCTCACAAACAAACTATTTTGTTTTGGGTCAAAAAAATGTTCAACCTGAAGCAAATTTTTTTCATATTTGAAAAAAAGCTTTTCTTTTTGGTCAACCAAAGAATTAAAAATCAATCAATCTCGGAATTGCCAGCAAAAGGAAAAATCAGTTATTCTTACAGCTCCATCTCTGTCTCTCAGGCTGTTTGGAAGATGCTCTCTTTTTATTTCGAAGTGAACCTCAGCAACAGTGAATTTGCACAAGCCGGATCCATTGGTTTTGGTTTACTGAAACAAGTGAGTTCTTTACACAGCTTTATTAGACACCAGATTACTAGGAGCTGGACTGACTGACTGTTTGACTGATTTCACATAGACTACCAAACCGTCATTATTTTTGGTTACTACTACTGTTCTGGAGTGCCCTACAGTCTTGTGTCCCAAAGATAACACTGGTTATTTAGGGAAACTTTGCCTGTATTTCCTCCAGTAACTTGATTCAAAACATGAGAGAGAATTCTGTTCCTATTTAAGTCCACGGGCAAACTCTCATTGACTTCAGTGAGGCCAGAATCAACTACACTGCTCAAAGATACTGTATTGTCCTCTTTTAAATCCCTCCTTAAAAGTCACCAGGGCTGTGATTTAATGGCTAGGCAGGTGAGCTAACACTTTTGTTTACTAAGCTAATCCATTGTTTAGCTTGTCCTCTGCACCATTTATTTATTTTATCCACCTGTTACTGTCTCATCATATGTGTAGGTTGTAAACTCTTTGGGGCAGGAACTTTTAATGTGTGTGTATACAGTGCTTAGCACAATGGGACCCTGATAACTGGTTAAGGTCTTCACAGTAGCAATAAACAATAATCAAGACTTCCAATATGGTGTCTCAAGTTGGCTTAGACAGAGGGTACTTTCAATTTACCTTAACTAACTCAGGTTGTGTTCCTCACTCCATTCTTTTTATTTCCCTTCCCAACATGACAAGAACTCCAAACGTTATAACTGCCAGACCTGCACTTTCAAACGCTTGTTTTGATTCACCACAACAAGATGCTTGAGCTTTTTGTCAAACGTGTAACCGTAGAGACTAGGATACTGCACTCCATCTCAGTATAATGGACACACAGTTTCTCCCAGTTAAGAGGTAGAGAGAACCGCAAGTTCATTCTTGAACTTCTCACTAATGCAATGCATACTGGCTGCCAGTCCATAGCTGAGTATATTGACCAGGTATTTGTGTGTTTAAAAATGTGCAGGCTCTGGTTCCAATTCCCATTTGGTCCAAACAATAGAGGACCATTGGCCTTGCCAATGATGCCATGGAGAACATCTACTCCCAAGCACCAAACCCTTTGCCCCAGAGCCTATCCCCATAAACTGCAGAAGTCAAACCCCACACAACTTACTCAGTGGGACCTCTGTGAACCTCCAGAGAGGGAGCATCGTATAGTGGAGTGAGTGTCCGATACCCCTTTGTCAGAAATTTTAGAGGTTTGGTTCTACTCCACCGACACCAGCAGAACTGAAACTATGTTGCCAGATCCTCTGTTGTGCCACACTCCCCCTGAATCCTCTGCTCTGAGAGGTGGGGAAAGAGATGGAAAGAGATCCTCATGTCTGAGGATCTGGCCCTGGGCCCTGAAAATATCCTGTATTTTAAGTGTATTAAGTTTGAAAACAAAATGTGTAAATCAGACTTCACCCTCCCTTCCCCCCCACTGAAAAATGGATATAAGAGACCCTTCTTCTAAAATACAGCCGTGGGGCTTGGATATTATCAACGGATAAAATAGCACAGGTGTGGAGATCAGCAAAAAATACCTAAATACGTTATTTGAGAGATTTCACCTCTCCTTTCAATTGCAAGTTTTCCTTATTCAGATCAGTGTTTTCTTGCATTCCAGGTCTGTAGCTTGTTTCTTGAGCAGTTAGTTGTAAGTATTTGATCATTGAATTTCAAGCCCTTTTGACTGGATAATCTAGGTCACATGAAATGTTCTGGTTTCCTGACTGAGTTTAGCTTTTAGAAACAGGTTTCCAGTGGGAATACTCTCTCAGTACAAATTTGAAATTTGCCTCCCCCATATATTCTGTGATATTTACCAAAAAATTACTGTTTTATTGAACCTTTTTGCTAGTAGTATCATTTGCTAGACTATTCACAGAAAATGAAATTCACCCTATCCCAGTGTAATCTAGTTTATTAAACCCTGTCGCAGTATAACTCAGTTTATTAAACCCTCTGGGGTGACTTTAACTGGAAAGTGAAACCAAAAGGTACACAATCAGTCAAAGGGAATTAATTTAAATATTCAAAAAAAAATTACGTGCCCAGCTGTAGTCTGAGGATTTTCCATTTTCTACATAGACTTTATTCTTCAGATCTAGATTGTGTAATAGATTCTAAGTTTGAAGCTGTTATGTAACACATTTAATGTTACTTAAACTTACAAGGGCCTACTGAGATTTTAATACTTTGTTCACCAAGATCAACACAGCAGTTTGGTTTAAATAATGTGAAATCCACTCTATGGACTGATGACTCTTTTCCTTTTTTTGGTAAAAAGAAGCATTAAATACTCTTTGATGCATTCTGCAGAAATCGTTAGAGAAATTCTAGCTTTTAGGATTCTTGATGGAAATAGGAGATAAACTTTTAGATTCTGATCCTGCCAACACTTATACCCACGATTAACTTTACACTTAGGAGCAGTTCTCTTCAGTTGAGTTCAGTGGGACTACTCACTTCCTTAAAACCACTGACAAGTGTAATAGTTTGCACTGCAGGATAGGGGCCTTATGTTGTAAGATCTCCATGGCAAGGAACGTCTTCCTTTATACAGCACCAAGCGCGTTGCTGGCTATTAACAAGTAGCAAATAATTCTTTTAAACTGTGGACGCTATCCCTACTGCATTGCATTTGTGTCTCTTCAGCAGCTGGCTCAAACACCCAGTTGATGATTCTTCTCCAACATCGAGGCCTCACCCAGCAACACCTTTTAGCATGTGCAGCAAGCCCGTCTTTGCGAGATACCCAAGTCCCAACAGAGCTCTCATTTCCCATTTTAGATGGGGAGTCTGAGGCACAGAGAAGTGGTTTGTCAAAAGTCACACGGGACAGAACTTCAAAATCCATGTACTAACATTCTAACTAGAAAGCATAAGGCCACATCCTCAGCTGCTATAAACCAGTGTCGCTCCAGTGATTTCAATGAGACTGTTTCCATTGGCACCCATTGAGGAGCTCGATTGTTTTAATCCAGTCTTCTCCAAATTGCTCTTCTTCCTCTAACTCGCGTTCAAATAGTTCTGACGACTGTTGCTTCAGACTGAGCACCAAACTCTACCAGCTTAAGCACATGGCCTTTATTTTTTCCACTTAGAAGAGATTTGTAGGTTTGCTTGTCTTCCAAACAGATTTCCTTCATTCCTATCGGCGCACTCTGTACTCGCTTTCTGCTGCGCTGAGCGGATTGTCTTTTTTTAATTGCATCAGTAATATTTTATACGTTCTCAAGTGATATTAAAAATTAAATTATTTCAGTTACCTGGTAATTTATTTTGTATAAGGGAGACAGACAGTTCCCCATGGATAAGAGCAGACACGGAAGAGTGAGAGACGGTATATTAGACCTGTCTTCTGAGTAGTGAACCACCTTGTCCGTTCCTGGGTCGGGGGGCGGGGGCAGAGCAGACACTTTGCTACATTTGTCTTGGTTTATTGATCCTGTTAACATTATCTTGCGGTGAAATGGATGCTGGAGTTTCAGTCTGGCAGGAGACATGTAAATGAGCAGATGAAAAATATGCCAGGACAAATGGCTTCCTAATGGAAAATGAGATGTGAGAGGAAACAACTGGAGATGAGCAGTGTGTAAGTTGAAGACCATGTTGAAAAACTAAGGGCAACATTCTGCTCTCCGTCGTATGAGTGTAACTCCCACTGCCTTGCAACCCTGTGGCTGAAATTCCAGTACTTAGAATGAGACTGCAGCAGTGGAGGCAATGTCCGGGGGTTTTAGGAGTGGATTTAACACCTATCAACTCCCACCATTTTCCCCTGCACAAAGGCCAGTTGCATCCTATGATCAGTCCGTCTCTCCTACATGCCTGATACAAACAGGCTGTGAGAGTCCTGTTTGTTTTCACTGATTGAAGACATTTTGTTATTTCTGCTCTTAGGAGCCATTCATCTTCTTTCATGAAAGGTCATGTTTGCCTTTGAATCCATCAGCCAGGCCAGCCGGGTAAAGTCAAGTCCCAGCTGGAAATGAAATATCGTTTTGCCTTGAGAACACTAAGAACGTTTTCCATCTGCAATTAGCATGTGCACGTTACAAGAGCCAGCTCCATCCTACTCTCGGCATACTGCTTAGAGGGGTGAAATGACTGAACGGGTAGTCACGAGATGTCAGTCCTGCGACGCACATGGAATTTTGTTTTCAGAGGCTTTGGTGATGGTAGGCACAATCTGGGGAAGTTGACTCAGTCCTCGGTAATAATAGAGCACGCACATATATGACTCCATTCATAATGCAAATAACAGTGTGAGCCTGCACGACGGTCTGTAGCTAAACTATTGGAGGGATAGCCATGTTAGTCTGTATCCACGAAAACAACGAGGAGTCCGGGAGCACCTCACAGACTAACAGATTGATTTGGGCATAAGCTTTCGTGGGGAAAAACACCCACTTGTTTAGGTGCATGCAACAACTCCTTGTTGTTTTTATAGCTAAACTAGTCACTCAAGCCTCTGACCATAGTGTACTCCCCCCCATCCCCCTCCCCAATCCCATCTCATTTCGCATACAGTCTGGACTCCTCATTCTGCTCTTTAAGGCTCGACACAACTTTGCGCCTGTCTGCATCTCATCACCTGTCAAGTCCCAAGTTTGCCCATTCCTGCCCCCTCCTTTTGTCACTTGTCTCCTCCTCTACTCCCTATCCTTTGTGCCTTTTTTTCACTCTGCTGTCTTGGCCTGTCATCCCTCTATACCTGGCACCAACCATCCCCAGTGGCCTCCTTCAAACACCAGCTCCTATTCCTTTTGCCTTGCCTTCCACTGATGACTTCCACTCCTGTGCTGCACTCAGCATTTGCAGGTCCAGCCCATAGAGTGTTTGCTTGTGGAACAGGGACGTTGTCTTCTAAAATGTCTGTAGAGCACTGGGCAATATTGTATGGTGTTACATAAAAGTATAATAATGACCTGCCTTCCCCCACCAAATGTCTACGCTATGATGAGAATCTTCCTCAAAACTAGCCTGGTGTTGCTCTGAGTTTGCAGTATGTTTCTGAGACAGAGCTTTGAATGGGATGTGGATGTACCTGCAAATAATTATTGTCTCTAGAGAGAACCATCCTCCCAGATCTGAACATCAGTGAACTCTGAGCACTTGGGATCAGAACCAGGATCCAGATCTGAATCATACACAACTCTGAAATCCAGAACCAATATTTATTACTCAGGAACATCTTTACTTGTCACCCAGAAAACTTGATCTCCCTAAATCTCTTGTTATTAGCTCTGCTGTTCTGCAGATGACCTTGTTGTTCTTGTAAAGTAACATTTCTTGCTTCTTCTGCCTGGTGGGTCTTAGGTCATCACACAATTTTAACAAAAATAATGGTGTTAAGCAACTTTCTTTTTCAAACTAGGTGAGAGTTGTTTTTTTTCCTGCTAGCAGCTGATATGCATTTCAGGAAATCAGTCAGGCACAAAGGTAGGAGGAACTGGCAATACCCAAAGGAGGTTGTGAATGAAATTGAAAATAATATTTGAGGAAGCTGCTCAAATGAGAAAGTTATACATATTCCCAGTGCTCACATTTTTTGACGTTTTGGAACAATTAAGTGCATAAAACTACCCTCAGGCTGCTCTCAGCTGAACCGGTTCTTTGTCAATATATCACCAGGGGTCTCTCTCTCTCTCTCTCTGACCTTGGCTGCATTACAGAGATTATGTTTTCACATGGGTGAACTGTTCTTGAACCAATTCTCCAATGTATTCCGTTTTTCTTCCACATGAGCCATGCCACTCCTCTTTTGATTTTCATGTCTGTCTCTTCTACAAATGTAGTTGTAGTCATTGTAAGAAAAAAACCCTTCAGTTAATGTCTGAGTTCCTCTTGTCTTTCATACTGGCAGATATTGGTAGCTAAGATAGTATAAGGATTCTTATCCTGCAGTTATGTGTGTTTTTAATTTAAAAAATCTGATCCTGACTCTCTAGTAAAATAAAGAAATAACACTGTCTATTGACTGCTTCTATTAGAGCTGCCTTTTTTTAAAAAAAGGAACCTGAATAATAGATCAGACCTGTAGCTATTCTAATCCAGTACCCTGTCTTCAAAAATGGCCCATTATCAGCTTCTTCAGAGGAAGGTGCAGAAACCCATGAAGTTGGCAATTACAGGATAATTTTTCTAAGGGGGAAGAGATGTTTGTTTCTATTTTTGTCTTGCCATATGAAGAGTCTTGAATGTTCTCTGTGTATTTGTGCCAGTACCAATGGAGTTTAGGGCTTTCTTAAGCATCTCAGTGGCTTCACTGGGAATTTCACCATGACTGTTGCTTATCAGAGCAATTTTGTATGCACAGCTTATTGGAGAAGGCGACACTTTTGGGTGGAAGCTACCTTATTATGAGTGTCTGGTAACATAATTGTCATAAGGTGCATGAAGATTATACTAAATCTCTTAAGGGGATGTCTGCATACTTTGAGTTCATATCTACATTCAGATAAACTCACATTCTGTCTTGGAGTCATATCACATTGGTAGTTCTCAAGTGGAATATGCAGTGTGCCCATCTTTCTACATGGAAGATTTGCAAGGTAAGCAAACAAAAAACAGAAACCCCACATATTTTGTGTCCTCAAAGAAGAATGAACCACACATAACAGATATTGGTCATGCCGCTTCATGCACAACTAGAAGGTGTTCAGATGCTGTGGTGAGGAGGGTATTACAAGAACTGGCATAGAATAAAAATAATAGACTCCTTCGACAAAATAACTATGCCAAAATGCTAGCAAGCAGTAGTGAGTTGACCATCTTCCATGGCTCATTTCCCTCTTGCCAATTGGAACTGATGAATGGTCACACTCAGGTTCTATGTCCTGGTCTCTCATGCCAGCCTCAACAAAGTCCTCCCAGTAGACCGAGTGGTCATCTGGCTCCAATGGGACAGCAACTCAGTGTTTAAAATAAGAAGCACAGGAACCTGTGTTAGAAGGTCTCCCTTCCCCTCCTGTTGTGTCATTGGTGAGTCTCTTGGGAGGCCTTTGATGTGCCTGGAAGGAGAGACCAGGAGTAGAAGTTGTCTGTGACAGCTGAGGAGCTTTGGTTGGTGAAGGGGACATGAGTAACAGAAGAGGGTCAGCTCCCGTCCACTTGCTAACATCTCTGGACACTTCAGGAGCTCTATCCTGGAAGAACCATCCTCCCTGGAATCACCTTCTTCACCTAAGCAAATGGAACTCTCTCCCAACAGGACAGAAGAACAGTTTACTCCTTAGATATAGCTGCCCCCGTCAGTAACTGTTACGAGCTTCAGATCAGGAATACCTGATCAGACCAGAGACTCCCAGAAAAGGCGGCCACTGTTGTCCAACCGGGTTCTGCTGGACCTAACCAGGGAAAGCAACATCCATCTTCTGGAGCAGCTTAGCTGGACACAGCTGGATGCCAGAGGGTCCAGGTGATGATGGGAATTGTTACCTGTGACAATCTGTTGAGGCAGCAGCCATCTGGATGACAGCAAAATATATCTCAGGGCTGGTCCTGTCCACACTAAAGGAGGTGAGCCATCTGTAGCATGGGCAACAGAAAGGGAAAGTGCTTTTGAGGTTTTTGAAGTCTTTATCTTCCTAAACAGTGGGGGAATGTAAAGGAAAGACCAACATTTTTCACTGTGCAATGGAGGAGAGTAAATCACACACTATGATACTTAGCTAATTTTTGAATCTTGAGGGCTTTGGAAGCCTATCTCGAATCACTGTATTAACCAAAACCTACATGTCTAATCGAATATGTTTATTAAATGCCTGGAGCATTTCACATCGTAGTCTGAGTGCCCTTCCTAATCTGCTGTATTGTTTTTGAGATAAAGCTGTTCGGTTTTATTGCCAGTTGCTGTAGAGAGTGTGTATTGTTTTACATTCTCAAAGCAACTGTAGGTTAGGATATATTGTTCTGTGAAGGCTGAGATCATGTTGTCAGCATAGAATTTCCCCTTGCACATATCATTTGCTTATTCCTATTTGAAGGAGGGCTTTCATAGGAGCTGTTTCTGTGAATTCATTAGGGACATATTACAAATGGAAACACTGATATCAGTGCCATAATGCCCACGAGATTCTATATCTCAGGTTAAATAGCTCTCGTCATGCCTACAAAATTAGCTATAAAACCTGACAACAGTTGGTTTCTTTATTAGCTGCCAGGGTTTCCATGGCACCTATTGCTATGGCAGATAGGGTGCAGAATTGTAAAGATTAGCATTCACATTAGATATGTCTATTTATAAAAGCAGTCAATCGTATGCTAAACAGAGTGCACGTCTTACAGCGCAACATGTCTGAAATGAACTGCCAAGAGGAACCAATTCTAAAGAAGATGTCAACTGAGCAACCTCCTAGCAGTCATGGAGTTTTGAAACTTAGCAAATGTCAGTGGGAAACAAGCAGCTGATCCCATAAAAGTCTCTTAGTAACACCTTGAGTTCTTCCTAAACTTCCATTCTGTTTTATATAGAGTCTCACACTGTGCTCCTCACCATGGTATCTGAACACCACCCAGTAGCACATCAAACAGCATGACTACACATCTGCAACATATTGCTCTCTCATTTTCTCCTCAGGGAAAGAAACATATGCAGTGGAATGTCTTGTTTTGGTAGTGGCTGAGTCTGGGGGGCATTTTTTAAAAATATACACTGTGCTATGTATTTCTGTTGGAGAAGGCAGGTCAAAGAAACGTGCCTGGTAGACATTGGTGAGGTTGGAGATGATCCTTATATCCTAAGGGAGTTCATTCCACTCAGACCACTTCCCCCAAAAAGTTTTGTCTCCCGTGCAGACGGGCTTTCCACTTATGGAGAGGAGGAGTGAGGTTATCAACCGGGGTCTTTATCCTGGAAATATGGGTGGTCTTTTAGGTGGCCATGGAGAGCATTGAACACAAATGCAGAGAGAAAGCCAGGGCAAAGATCTAAACCCAGTTGTTACAAGCTTTTAGTGCCTGGCACACAGAACGCTGCTGAATTGCCTAACAGCTAACATGTCCATAGGGATTTCATATGTACAGCCCACTTCAGTAGCCCAGGCTAGAGATGACAAACATTTGGACAGTTGCTGTGAGGTTGAGTTTGAGGAACCTCATGTACAACAGCTGAGGCTTAAGACCCTAGTGACCAGGACTCAGTTCCCAGCTCTGCTATAGACTCCTTGTGTGGCCTTGGGCAAATCACGTGATCTCTCTGTGCCTCCGTTCCCCATCTGTACAGTGGGGATAAGAGCACTGCCCTGCCTCACAGAGGTGTTGTGAAGATAAATCCATAAATACTTCGGAATCTTTGGGCACCTAAATTGCCACTTGTAAATTTCTGCTGCTTTGCATGAGCAGAGCCACCTATGTTCTGATGCCCAGCTCACACCTAACCCTCAGCAGGATCGTCCAGCTAGGAGTTGTCCAGCCTAACATGCCTAATCCACCACCATTCCAGAGAGTGAAAGGTTGACTCTACTGCCTGGTGGTCATGGCACTAACCTGGAATGTGAGAGATCTAGCTCCCTCTTCTGATTACTCCTTTCTGGCAGTAGAACAGCACAAAAGAGCCCAGCCCAGAATATCCCATAGCCCTGTGATTAGGGTACTCACCTGAGAGGTGGGTTCAAATCTCTGCTTTCCTTCAGGCAGAGGAGGGAACTGAAGCTGGGTCATCGGCATCCTGGGTGAGTACTCTGTCCGCTGAATTAAAAGTCATAAGTGGGAGGGTTCCTCCTGCCCAAGTTTTTCATGCGAAAGGGCGTAGGCCCCTAACTCTGGAAGAGGGTTCAGAGCTGTAAACCCTGAGCAAAGGGAGGTATCCAGATTTAGGTACCTATGTCCTTTGCGGGGTGCCTAACTCTCCCCATGCATTGAATAGGGAGCTCGGGGCCGTCGATCCCACTCGGCAGGAGGGCACCTAAATACTAGGTGTTTCAATGCCGAGTCCAAGTCTCCTTTGTGGATCTAGCCCTAGATGCTGCAGGATAAGGACTATCTAAGAAGATAGGTAGACAGGAAAAGCAACTGCCAAGCGGAGGCCACTTGGAAAGGAAGTGGTGAACCTATGGAAAGGCCATTCCATCCACCCCCAGAAGTCCTCACAAGTGAGTTAACACTTCCCCATGGTCAGTGATATCGAAAGCTGCAGATAGAATCTGCATGTGCACTTTACCCTTGTGCATTGCACCACTAGTACAACCTCACTCAGAGGTTTCAATGGAGTCTCAATTCAGTTCTCCTCCCACAGTGACAGGGATGAAATGATTGTGTTGTTTAGTACAGCTGGACCTGAACACAATAAAACATCGCTGTCCTCCAGATTTATTTACGGGGAGCAATGATTTCTATCCTACCTAGTTTCAGATTTTTCCTGTTTTTTCCCCTGTGAAATTCACTTTTTTCAATATGTTCTGAATGATCAGTTAGTGAGTTACCAAGAAACAATCCGTATTACAGAGTGACAAATTAGAGAAGTTTCTTATGAGATCGTTTTCCCCTCTAGTACATTTAAATTAGTGAAGCTTCATTTGCTGGACAGCTTGATCATAAGGGGTTGGCTGTGCATGAATGAATGTAACGTTATGTTGATGTTATTTTTTTTAATATCGAATGGTCTCTAATATTTTATTTTTAATTAATCTCGTTTGTAGCTCATGTTAGGTTAGCTGGGTTATTAACGAGAAATGTGCTGCATGGTTTGGCAGAAAATTTGGTGGTGACGGTAAGGACTGTTTGTTGAATCACAGTTCCTGAGAAATACTCCAATCTCTTTATCCTGTAGTAATGAATTCTGTAGGTTACTCTGCCACTGACTTATCTGGGCCAGGGGTGGGAACTTTCTAGGGCACTCAGTCTTGGCTTAACTCTGTTCCCACTGAAGCCAATGGTACAACTTCCACCAATTTCACCGGGAGCAGAGTTAGTCCAATGCTCAGCACTTTTGATACCCTCAACCTAGATAAATAATTGAATGGGAAAATATTTGTTAACATTTAGAAATGTACAGTCCAGGTGCCAAATTGTGGGCAAGGCATGTACACTTTGGGGCTGCCATTCTGAAGTCTCCCATTGAGATCGCCATATATTGTTTTGATAGGAGCTTTGCCTTCAGCATTCAGATCCCACTCCAGCAAAGCATTGAAGAATATGCTTAATTATAAGCACATGAGCAGTCCTATTGATTTTAGTGTGCTTAAAGTTAAGCATGTGCTTAAGTGTTTTCCTGAATCTGGCCTTAGTGCCTTTCCTTTTAGCTTTCTGTTAAATTTGGGTGATATTTGTATGGGGGTATAAGAGCTACTGTAGACAAAACCCATTTTGTTCCATTTTCCTTTTGCAAATGGATTTCTCTTTCTTTGCTCATATCAGTCTTGTCTGATCTTAGGTCTCCATTACATAAAAGTGGCCCTACTGGGTCAGACCAAAGATCCATCTGGCCCAGTATCCTGTCTTCCAACAGTGGCCAGTGCCCTGGAGGGAATGAACAGAATAGGTACTCATCAAGTGAGGCATCCCATCACTCATTCTCAGCTTCTGGCAAACAGGCTAGAGATGCCATTCCTGCCAATCCTGGCTAATAGCCATTGATGGACCTATTCTCCATGAACTTATCTAGTTCTTTTTTGAACCCTGTTAAGGTCTTGGCCTTCACAACATCCTCTGGCAAGGAGTTCCACAGGTTGACTGTGTTGTGTGAAGAAATGCCATTCATGGAGCTGTTTCTGTACTGCTACCAGGAGTTACTGATGATTACAAAGCCCATCACCTTGGTGTTGGATCCATGCTCTACATGCAGTGGCACTAAGACAGGTATGATTTCTTGTCATTATCACCTGATCCAGTGTTTACTCAGCAGTAAACAAGAGGATCTGAATGCTTGACCCAACTGAAAGACAGGAAACATGTGCTGGACCCAAGTTTATATTGCACTTTCAGGACCTGGCTCTCCACTGCCTGGTACTTTGTGGAGTCATTTATACCTATGTTCAGTGAGTGCTAAGTGAATGTAAAATGTTGCTAGATCAGCATTACACATTCAGCTTGCATGAGCTCAGTAGATGCACAATGAATTCAATGGGAGGGTTTTCATTCACTTCAAAGATCTTTGGATCAAGCGGGAGGTGGAAAGCCGTGGAGAATGGGTCCCTTGCTCTATGGAGTTAGCTGAGTCTGGGACAAATTCTGCTCACTCTGGACACATGAGTAATCTTCACTGAAATCAGACTGTGCCCCCTTTACTCAGTGGGGTTACTTTGTGTCTAAAGTGAGCAGGATCTGGCCTAGAGTCACTGTCCATTTATTCTAGCATCTTTTCAATAACATATAGCTTCAAACAAGCAAACAAACCAATCAAGCCTCATTAATAACTGCAGATTCCACCACCAGTTTAACAAGAGAAGCAATTTAATTGGGGCCCAGATTGCTTTGTGTAACTCTGTTAATGTAATTGAGTAATGCATATTGATTTTTCATGGGGCTGGAATCTTTTTTCTTCGTCTCGTGTAAGAAAGCTTGTTGAAGAATTATTAATCACACCATAATTGCTTTAAGATCAATGCTCTAATTAAAACTGTAAATTCTTTATTGCATCTTTATTTTAATTAGACATACAGAAAGACAATAATTTTACAAGACTCCGTGTACAATAAAATTACCCCATTTAGCAATGCTTCAAAGAGCCTACGCTTAGGACACACTGAGATTGTAGTAGGACTTCCTAAATTAAGACATGAGTGATCCAAATCACAATCAGAATTAAACATGCCTTCCTGACTGTAATTAAATAGCTTTGCGCATGCACACACACACAGACACAGACACAGACCCCTGTCATGTGCAACAAAGGACTGGAATCATCTAATGGAGTAAGGCTTTACCTTTTCTTGGTATTGTGCGTCTCTTCTTTTGAAGGTTTTTTTTAGTATGAGATTCAAGAAGTACTTTCTGAAATTTAAGAAGTCCAATCAAAGGCCTTTAAAAAGCTTATTTTAATAAAAATGCGCTTATTATCATATCGGCTTTTGATATTTCTCTTTGGTTAATGTTGTTCCTGTAGCTCTGGGCCTGTCAGGGGCTTTCTACTCGCCTGAAGGAATTAAAAATAAAATAACCATATTTCTTTGTTTTGCTTAAAAGCAGACCAGAGCAAAGGACCTGACTCTGCTCTCACTGTGCACACTAGGGGTTTTGCTATTGGGGAGCAGGATTGGAGCTAAACTGGATTTTTGTGGACTGTGAGCCCAAAGGAACTTCATGGGTCAGATCCTCAGCTGGGGTAAATCACGTTGCACAGATCCGCTTGGTTGATTCAGACAAGGCCGCACACCTTTACATAGCAAAGATAGAATAGATCTGTGCCATTTAGGGTGTCTACTTTTTCAGATTTCAGTATTTATTTCTACCCCCATTACAGTCCATTTATTAGAAGTCAATTTTGGGTTTTTTCAGTCCATTTGTATGAAAATTGATTGGGTTTTTTTCCCTTTTTTTCTGATGCCCTCTGCTTCTAGGCATGGCTTTCCAGGCTGCTTCACTGACCCCTTCCAGGGAGTACTAAACACTGCAATAACAGTACATTTTGGTGTGTGAGTGCTTGCTAAAAACCTGTCTTAAAATGTTTGCTTGAAAGGGGTTTCTTTTATTTATCTTTTTACAGGTAATTGGTTTTAACTTCAAATTGGTGAGTTTCCTAATGTATCACAAAGTGCTCCTCCTTTGTAATCCAGGATTCTGCATCCTTTACTCACAGTGAATAGCGCTTGCTCATGTGAGTATTCCTTTGTGTACTCATGCAGGCAAATTGGGATGAACACAATTTGCCTCCTTTCCATGGGAGACACACCCTGATTAACTCCCACTCACAAAGCGGATTTTAAAATAAGGATTTGAGCAACATATCGGGTGCAGCTTATACAGATATGATTGTTTCAGAAAAGGTTTTTATATATATTTATATTTCACATTTCCCTCCAAGAATCTGCAGCATCTCTCTCGTCAAAACCCAGATTACTACATCACATAACAATGTTTAACTGTCTAGGCCTGTGGGCTTTGAATGAAAAGCCAGTTAAGAGGATAGCAGTTGGTAAACGGTGGTCAGATGGCACTCATTCCTCCACTCACAGTTCAGAAGGAATCCAGCACTCGACAGGTGTACTGTCTAGGCGTGTCAGATGAAAAAATGAATGACTCCCCTTCATGGGGATGGTGGCATTCGAATCTTCACTGGGCCTTACACATCGAGGCCTGACTGGATTCCTTACTTGCTCTGAGTAGTGATTACTCATGAAAGTAGTCCCATTAAATACAATCTGGATTTTTCAAGGTAGGCAAGGGGGACGTGGCTGGAACATGCTGAACTCGGACTGTCTCCTTAGGTGACCATGACCAGCTAGCACAAGTAGAGCAGTCTCTGGGCTGTTCTAATGCAGGCAAAGACAAAGTATGAGGACTTTATAACCATCCTTGCAGTCCTCTTTCCCCATCCCCTTCCAGTTCTGGTCTGACCAGAGAAGCCTTTATATTTCACATTCCTTTCCAAACTTATTTTAGGTTTCTCCATTTCAGTGGCCATCACTTTAGTTTCAACATTAAATCTTACTCTTATATTTCTGGACTTACATTTAAAAACAGCAGTCTGATAGCTGCCTACACTATTTATAACTGCAGCATTCAAACACCCTTTCCTGAGCTGGTTGCCAGTATGCCAGGCCTGAGCGAAAGCCCACTGAAGTCAATGGGAGTCTTTCTGATGTCAAAGGATGTTGCATCAGGTTGGCTCTAGAAGGCACAGCAAATGAGATAAGCATAAATAGAAGTCTATTTTAAATAGGCACAGAGCCCCTTCCTTGTGGAATAGACTGCCGCGGCAAAGCATAACGGTAGGTCTGAGAGCTCACAGTGCTATCTTTCATCTAAGGGATAATGAGGGTGGAGGGAAGCTTGTGCTTAAACGTAGAGGGCTGCCTGCCACCAGACAGATTAGTACACAGATCAAACAGCCTTGCCAGCCAGGCACTCTTTCCCCTCAACCGTTTCATTTGTTCTGCCGTCTTTGTGAAGTTCGCAAGATGTTTCTGCCCCAGCTTCTGTTGCAGAGGGTGGGATTTTAAGGCAAAAGTTCTAAGGGGTGCACTTTCCTTGTCTGCCTTTGCTTAGCCTGGAAGCAACTCAGCAGGTCTTTGGGCAGGAAATCGCAAACAAGCAAACTGCTAGGTTTGGAATATTTTTTCATATATATTGGGTGGTTTTTTTTCTTTGTGGAGCCGAGTGAATAGAAAAATAGAGGGAGCCAAGTTTAAGTTAAGTTTCAAAGGAAAGAAAAACAAGTGTCTTTGTATGAGGGAGAGGGGTGATGTGAATCTCTGGGCGTGTCTTGACTGCAACGTCATCTTCAGTTATAACTCAAGCGGTTCCCCATGCTTGAGTCCCGTCCACACACAAACACCTTTGACTTGAGCCTAGACTTGGCTGACTGCCCAGGAGTGTCAACTACATCTTGAGTTAGCATAGCTTGAGCTGCTAACACAATCCCTTTGATCAGCTCAATGTGAGTTTGCAGTATGGCTGAACTTGGGGCCGGTCTACAGTAAGAACTCACCCTGGCAAAAGTCCACATCACTGAGTGACGTAGCTATGTGGACATAAGCCCTGGTGCAAACAGAGCTAGGCTGATGGAAGAATTCTTCTGTTGACTTAGCTACTTCCTCTCGGGGAGATGGATCACCTACAGTGGTGGGAGAACCCCATCCACACTGCAGCATTTTAAATGTAGACATAGCCTCAGTCAAACTGGGCTAATTTGAAAGGAGCTAACTCAAGTAGAGGTAACTCAAGTGAATGCTGCAGTGAAGATATAACCTCAGAATCTAGATGCATCGTAAGCCTCTACGAGCCACACTCCACTCCACAAGCACAGACTTACAGCAGCATGAGAGAATAGCTATTTCTAATTCTGTTCCGTACAGAGGCTGGCTTATGTTATTTGGTACACCGCGCTGTCAGGATGATAAATCCCCCTTTGCAAATGTTAATTGAAGAAAACTGAGATAAAACATCTAAAGCCAAATTTAGAGTCACACTAGTGCGTCAGAGCATTAGCAGGTCTTGCTTCATTGACATCAGTAGAACTCTACTGATTTAGAACAGCTAAGGGTCTCACCCACCGGCATAGAACCATAGAATCATAGGACAGGAAGGGACCTCAAGAGGTTGTCTAGTCCAGTCGCCTGCATTCATGACAGGACTAAGTATTATCTAGACCATCCCTGATAGGTGTTTGTCTAACCTGCTCTTAAAAGTCTCCAGTGATGGCGATTCCACAACCTCCTTAGGCAATTTATTCCAGTGCTTAACCACCCTGACAGGAAATTTTTCCTAATGTCCAACCTAAACCACCCTTGCTGCAATTTAAGCCCACTGCTTCTTGTCCTATCCTCAGAGGTTAAGAAGAATAATCTTTCTCCCTCCTTGTAACAACCTTTTATGTACTTGAAAACTGTTTTCATGTCCCCCCTCAGTCTTCTCTTCTCCAGACTAAACAAATGCAGTTATTTCAATCTTCTCTCACAGGTCATGTTTTCTAGACCTTTAATCATTTTTGCGGCTCTTCTCTGGACTCTTTCCAATTTGTCCTCATCTTTCCTAAAATGTGGCACCCAGAACTGGACACAATACTCCAGTTCAGGTCTAATCAGCATGAAGCAGAGCAGAAGAATTACTTTTCTGGTCTTGCTTACAATACTCCTGCAAATACATCCCAAAATGATGTTTGCTTCTCTTGCAACAGTGTTACACTGTTGACTCATATTTAGCTTGTGATCCAATATGACCCCCAAATCCCTTTCCGTAGTATGCCTTCCTAGGCAGTCATTTCCCATTTTGTATGTGTGCAATTGATTGTTCCTTCCTAAGTGGAGTACTTTGCATTTATCCTTATTGAATTTCAACCTATTTCCTTCACACCATTTCTCCAGAATGTTGATCCTATCCTCCAAAGCACTTGCAAACCCTCCCAGGAGTTTCTCCCAAGAGCAAGAACTTCATGATTTGGCCCATTGTTAAAAAAAAAATCAAGACTGACAGAGATTTGGAAACGTGGACTATACAATGAATGGCTGTACTGCGACTGTTAGAATGGTATTACTCCAAGAAGTATTATCCTAGGAGCCATAAACAACATCACATTGTCCTACCACAGTGATGATGTGAAGCTGTGACTTCATTTGTGGAGGCATTACTTCCTGAAGTGATAGAACTCAAGCATACCTCTCAGTGGTCACATATGTGAAGCATAAGCAGAGGGAGAGACAGTGTGACCTAATGGCCAAAGCACTGGATGGGGACTCAGGTGACCTGGGTTTTAATCCTGGCTCTGCCACTGGGTTACTTTGGGCAAGTCACTTCACCTCCCTGTGCTTCTATTTCTGTTTCTGTAAAATAAGGGCAGTTATGTTGAACTTTGAGATCTATGAATAAAAGCTTACATTGTTAATTCTTATTATTATTTATTATACTAATATTAAAAAGGAATTGGCAACTGAAAAAATAGTAGTTTGTGGATTTCTAGGGAAGGTACAGCATGGTAAATTGCTTAGGTAGATCAGGCCAGAGTTGAAGAACTCTTTTAGACACCTTCATGGGAGACATGAAATCCATCGTATTATCCCGCTAAAAATAAATACATTAATAAATAAATAGGCTTCCCATCACTCAGGACACTTACATTATGTAACCGATCAATACATTTCAACTATAAATCAAAACGGATTATTTTGACGTCTTTTCCTTTTGAGCTTCACTAAATGCCTGTGAACGTCTATTCATTTCATATGATCCTGGTACTCGAGGCTGGATATACGCTTCCTCCACGTTTTAGACAACATAAATCACACTGATTCTTTACTCAGCTCAATTATTCCCATTTGTGGCACATTTTAAAGTCCCGTTGCCTGGGGATTTACTATAAAGCTTTATTTTACAGTAGATTTACTATAGATTTACTATACAGCTTTAATTTTATAGTAGATTTACTATAGATTTACTATAGATTTACTTAAAGCTTTAGTTTCTTTGGGATAGTGAAAACAGCTTTATCATCACAAATGAAGCAGAAATATATGGTTAAGTGACTGCACGTGCATGAAACCTCTTCAGCTTTCCCAGCTAAGGCTATGACCAGTAGTACTATGTGTATATGAGAGTGTACTGCCTCCTGTAGCTCCTGCTGGCATGGTGCGACACTGCACTTCTCCAGTAGCCTTCTATTTGAAAGGCACCCCAGAGACCTTAACATCATTGGTGTATGGGGATGAAGAACTCACAGCTGTGTACCACAGGGAGTTGGCGGATGCTGGTGACATCACTAAATAGCTTCAGCCAGCCGTCCAACAAGACTATAGCTTCTGTCAGTCAACCATGCTTTCTAATACATGTCATAGCCTTCAGTGAAAGAGCAGCATTACATAAAGCTGCATTTCATAAAGCTCTGCACCCACTCCACAGATCCTCTTGCCAGCCAGGCTTTCAGAACTGCAGAGGGGCATAATACAGAGGGAGCTCTTAAGCAGGACAACAGCTTGTACAATCCATCAAATACCAAGAGGAGGGAATAGAGCAAGGGAGTGTGCTGCCCTGCCCTTTTCTGCAAAGGAAGTACAGATGCATCAGCTACACAATGAACATTATATTTAGCAGATAGGCAAACCAGTGCAGTTCTTCAAATCCTGCACCCACTTCTAGACCTAGACTCCAACCAAAGCTATTTTAAGTTTCTGAAATGCTTAGATAAGTTGTCTCCATTTCTGCTTTCTGTCTGTGTCCATTGCTGTGGTGGTGGTAACACTCAAAAGTGGAAATAGTGGTATTGCAAATCTCATGAGAGAAGTCTTTTCTATGAGATTTTCTGCCCAGTTTTGCAGAGTCGGGAGCTCCAGGGAGCTTAGATCTCTTTCAGATAAACATCCAGAGTGAAATCTTGGCTTCATTGAAGTAAATGGGTGTTTTACCATTGATTTCTAAGGAGCCAGGAATTCATCTTCCAGACTTCTGAATGCTTATCTGGACTCAAGTCAAAACCCCAGTCCTACCGAGATTTGACAATTGTTGCAAACTGCATAGTTAATTATTAGAAATATACTTATAGATGCCTACCTTGGGGAGGCTGACTTTGGGCAAGAATTAATACATTAATACATCATTTAGAGAAGACATACCACAAATCGGCAATGCTCAACAGAAATAGATGATGCAGATCTCACCGGTAGTTCAGCATGGGCATGATCCAGCATTGGCATTACCTCTATTACCCAGTCCCCAGGCTAGATCCTGCCAATGGTCCCTGTCTCCATGTAGGTTGTCCTTGGCACCAGCTCAACACAATTTCGTAAAGGATTCCCATAAATGAGCAGCAAAGCAGGAAACCTAAACGGCAACAACTTTTATTTAAGCACTTCCAGCAAAACCTGGGAACAACAAAGCTTAGCCAAGTGGCTCTATCCTTCCCTTGTCTGAGTAGAATGCAGTGAAGGAGAGAGTAAGGTTGTCAGGCGTCCAGTTTTCAACTGGAACGCCCAGCCGAAAAGGCACCCTGGTGGGTCTGGTCAGCACCACTGACCGGCCCGTTAAAAGTCCGGTCGGTGGTGCAGAGGGTCTAAGGCAGGTTCCTTGCCTGACCTGGCTCCATTCAGCTCCCAGAAGTGCCTGGCATGTCCCTACAGCCTCTAGGCACAGGTGCAATCAGTCACTTTGCACCAGCTGAGGATCTATCCTGATGTCTCCAAGCACTGTTCCTAGTGCAGTGAGTCTCCCCAGTTCTTCAGGAGTGCTTGGTCTCATAAAAATCCCAAAGTATATAGCAGAAGCCAAGACACAAAGGTCAGCCTTACACCAACATTCATATTTACTCCTGCGGGAATTCTGCAACTAACATTAAAAATTCTGTGCACAGTATTTTAAAATTCTGCAAAATTCTGCATACTTTATTTGTCAAAATAACACAATATAATCACACCAGTTTCAATTCTTTTAGTAATTTATTTCAAAATACCTGTCAGCAAGTGTGTCTGTAATAATACAGGCAACAAAAGATTCAGGAAAAGCTTTTTAACAAACAGATTCTTTACTGGGAAAATTAATAATAGAATTTTGAATAATAATTCTTGTAAACTACAGTACAGAAATGTATTTCCCACACCCCTCAGAAGCAGTGCAAAGGCTTTGGGGGAGTCAGGGTAATGGAGCAGCTGAGGGAGAGGGAAGTAATTGCTGGGAAGGAGCCTGTTTGTTCACTTGGAAGGCTGTTGGGTGTGGGTGGGAGAAGTATGGAACAAGTCTTTTGTGGGGAGAGATTGTTAGGGAGTTGGAGCATCCCCCATGCAGCCCCTGCCTGACCCCTACGGTATGTCTTCACTACCGCGGGTAGCCGTCTATCTTTTAGCGATCGATTTCTCACGTCTTTTAAAGACACGAGAAATCGATCGCCAGCGCTGCTCCCATTGACTCCGTAACTCCAGCTTGCCCGGAGGCGTAAGCTGGAGTCGACGTGGGAGTGCACCGCTGACTGCCGCCGCCATGAGGACGGCAGGTAAATCAGCTGCAGATTCGCCGACTTCAGCTACGTGATTCACGTAGCTGAAGTTGCGTATCTGCAGTCGATCCCCACCCAGTGAAGACCAGCCCCTAGTCTCTCCCATTCAGTCATGCACATCTGCCCCATCCCCATGTGTTCCTGCACCTTCGTTCCCCACACCCCCATGTGTCCCTACATCCCTGTCTCTGTGTCTCCCCGCACTCCCCCCCGTCCTCATGTGGCCTTGCACCCTAATTCCCCTTCAGTCTCTGCCCGAGTCTGTCCTCTCTACTAGCCCTTCTGAACCCCAGTCTGTGACCTCTGCCCAGCAGCCCCATGTGCCCTGCTCTATCTGTCCTCTCCCCCGTATCCCATGCCTCTTCACCTGGCACCACTGTTAGGGTGCTGTGAGGAATGCTGCTGGTTGCTACTGCTGGTCAGCTGGCTACTCTCTGTTCTGGCACCATCTGGCAGGTGAAAGGCGTAACAGCAGCACCTCTCTGGCAGAATGTATTTTCTTCAGAAAAAAAAAATCTGCAGGGAACATGAATTCTGCATGTGCGCTATGGTACAGAATTCTCCCAGGAGTATCATACTGCACCCAGACAAAGTAGTGTATATATACCTAGGAGCCGAGAGACAGATGCACAGATGAGACAACAGTGAGTCCATAATAATGCCCACTATCAACACAATACAGTTATATTACAGCTAACTAAATAATACTCACTCTAACAGCACCAGAAGCAAGGGTAACTGTAATGTAGGACGTATTTTGGCCATCAATTATCCAAAAGTTCTCCATTCCAGAAAGATAAAACGCTGTTTGTGTGCAGTTATACATAATGTCATGCTCTGTTTGTCAATTTAATAGCTCTCCCGGGATCACAAGAAACATTTAAATGCTACAGTGCCATATTTCACAAAAATAGCCTACTAAACCTAATTAATAGTGTACCCTAGTTAACACATGCAGAGTTGGCATTATTAGTCTAATTAAAAGGATTTTAACAATCCAGGTCCCCTTTTGCCTCCCTCCTCAAATATTCAGACATGTGCAAGTCAGGTAAATTAAATCCATTAATCACCATTGGTGCAAATGGCATAGGTTCCTGTAATGCAGGATCAGCTCTGAAAAAAGATACTAACTGGCCTCATTATGTTTAATTTCATTGCCCAGCAAAGGGTAATAAATACAAATTGTAACATCACAATAAAACAGTTAATTATTCAAGAGTAGGCTTAGAAACATTATAATTAGCTTACTGGTATGTGCCTTCATTTGTGTGGTAATGGATGCAATTTAGGAGTTTAACCATTTCTGACTAATGGTTTGAAATCAAAGTCTTCAGGAACATTATTGCTCAAACCCTTAACAAAGTCAGAGCTGTCCTGTAACCTTTAGGTTATGCCTCAATTTGAGGTTTTCCCCTGTGGGAACAAAGTGATGTGGTGTCAGCAATGGAAGCTAGTGACTGGTTAATGATTTGGATTATTATTCAGATCAGACAGAACTGGTCTCTATTGTGGGGTGGGTTGTACCTGCAAAATAGGGTGACCAGATGTCCTGATTTTATAGGGACAGTAATGATTTTTGGGTCTTTTTCTTATATAGGCTCGATTACCCCCACCCCTACCCCATCCCAATTTTTTCACACTTGCTGTCTGGTCACCCTACTGCAAAAGGCAATATGAGCATAAGTCTTCGGCCACATCGACACTAGAAAAGGTTTGCTATAGCTATAGAAACATGGATGACTCGAGCCTTCTGATACTGGGGGGGGGGGGCAAAATGTACAGGGGAGGACATGTGACCACCACACATCTCTGCGCTAGGGCAGCCAACCCCACTGGCTTCTGGGGTGGGGATGGGGCCACAGGAGTGAGGAGCATGTGCCTCTGAGCCTGACGAGGACCAGCCCTATCCCCAGTTGAGCAGGGGCCAGGGAACTTGCTCCCAGCATCTTCCCCAGCGATCCCCCAATTCTGTGCCCAACCACACTCTCCCCACCCCGCCAGCGTTACCTGCTCTGTCCTCTCTTTCCATCTCCCCCACTCCCCCACACATTCAGCCCCTGTCCTTGACAGCCAGGCCAAGGCGGTGAGTGGGAGAGAGCCGCTTCTCATGCCAGCTGAAGGTGGCTGCTCTGAGTCGCTGCTCTAAGCAGCACGGCAGCTGCCTGAGGGAGCCTGGCTCGGGAGGCAGCAGCTTTTGCTCCCCCCAGACTCAGCTGCCAGGGTCAGGGGTTGAGCATGCTGGAGGGCAGACTCAGCAGAAAAAGGATAGAGCCTCTCTCACTATCCCCATTCCCGGCAGGCCAAGCAGAAATCTGGGGAGCACGTGTCCCCACATGCCCCTGCTACACATTGCCCATGTATGAAAATGATGCCACTATAGCAACAAACCCTCTTAGTGTAGACACCACTTATGCCAGCAAAAAAGTCCTTTTGCCAGTGTAGCTTACATCAGTTTGGGGAGCGAAGTACCTATGCCAGCCAAGGCACTTTAATATTAGTATAAATAAGTCTACACTAGGGATGTTGCTGGTATAGAAATGTTGTAAAAAAAAATCACACCCCTAACCAACAATGCTATCCCATCAAAAGTCTCCAGTGTAGCCCTGACCTTAACTTTATTGGGCTATTGTAACTTAGGACCTGATTTTCAGAAATGCCAATCAGTCACAACTCCACCTAACATCAGTGGGAGCTGGGGATACTCTTGAAAATCAAGCCCCAAGAATGACCCTTTCAGTCAATGACGAGACACAGGAAACCAAAGGTGCATGAGACATGGATGTGGGAATATTGTAAATAGACTAAAATAGTTAATGGCTATTTTTTTGTTGCACAAATCTTTTTTTGCCAGATATACGTAAGCCTGTCTTGATTTTACGAGCGGTGTGCTAAGGAATGTAGTCATGTCAGGTTTATTTGCCAGCTGCTTATTATGTGAGACTAAGGGATTTCATATTAGCTACTGTCTGGTTTGGGGAAGGAGGGAAGGAATCATGGTTAAAGACCTCTAAAAGGTCTCCCTTCAGTTTGCTTGTGGTGACAAGTGGAGTTGAAAGCATTTGTGAGGAGCACCACCAAACCGAAACCTTGTGTTTTTAGTTCAGACGCTCTGCATTGTTCAATTGCTGCTATTGACAAAATTTAATTCACCCTCCGTGACACACGGGACCAGTGCAGGCAGAATAACCGTGCCAGTGCAAACCCTAGATTCTGTGGAAGGATTATTAGGGGCTGGCACAGAAGGTACAGTTCCCTTTTTGATAAATTCTTGCTGCTTTTAATATCTTTTTAACCATTTCCCAATGCAAAAGTTAACTCTCTGATGTTGCTCCAGTAGTTCAGCCATATGTAGGAGAAGGATTTTATTTCTTTAACATGTTTATTATTGCACATATTTATTGTAGATGAGGTGACAGGTGGGTATGTCCTTAATCTCTTACTGGTTACTCTGTGAGGTTACAGCTGGATTTTCACAGCATTCAGAAAGTTCTGAGCTGCCAAACGATGATAAACTTCAAATACATGGAAATGTGGAGAGACCCAGGATTGACTCCTGGAAGGGAGATCACTGAGCTCTTCATTAAAGGAATTAGTTAAGACTGGTGGCCTTTGATGAGTTCATAATGTCTGAATGCAGATGTAAGGGGGCTCAGAATTGTTGAACAAGTCACGTTTCCAGCCTTCGATTGTTATGTATCATATGGGAGCTCAGGAAGCTTAAGGGCAGATTAATGCTCTGAACAGCAGAGTCTGAAAATGTATTTCCGACGCACATGCCAGACACCCAGTGTAACCTTTGGTTTTTTTGTTGGTTTCTTTTTAAACTTGGATGACTCGTACGTGGCTCAAGCAACTGAATAAAGATACGAATAGCACAATTCAAACATATTTTGTTACATAGCTAATACAAGGGAGATTGATTGCTTGGCAGAATATATTGTTTTACAGACCACAAAAGGAAACAGAAGATTTGTCCCAAGATTAAGGAGGACATTTAGCTTTGTATTTTTGCTTAGATTGACATTATTGGAATTTATTTCCATAACATATGGATGATTTTTTACACCATTCCCACAACTGAATAGATTTTCAAAGTTCATTTCTCTACAGCATAAATTATCATGTCTTTTCTAAACCGGCAGTTGAACTACTATAAGAAAGTGTGAATATGAATTTGCAGTCAACATTACGAATGTGGGGTGAGTGTTATTTTTTCCTCCGCTTTAACTCTTCTTGGTAAGATTTACTGTCACAGTGAGTTTTTTAAATAAATTAAATATAACATGAACTAGATAGTTGCTCACATGGAGCTGGTAGTTTAAAGGCTCATTAATCACTACTTTAAATCCCAAAGTCTCCAGTCATCCTAATTAATGGTACAGTGCTGAACTGTCATCTTGTAGTGGCGACAAAAACAAGCTATTACCGATCTTAGCCAATAGTGACCAGGTGTGCAAAAACTCAGCAAGGTACTTTAAGTGTAGTAAAATTCATAAATGTTCAAGAAATAAGGGCCCAATCCTGCAGCCCTTTTTCATCTGAGGAATTCACCCCAGGATGAGGAGCGTTTGTGCAAATATACCCTTAGTATTCAACTTGAGTTGGGTTCGGTGGGACTACTTGCACCAGTAAGTAATAATCATTGTGATGAACGGTCCTATTGTCCTCAATTAGACTACTCACCTGAGTAAGTCATGCTTGCACTGGAATAGATTGTGCAAGCCCTGGGCATGCTCACTTGTGTGCCCGCCAGCGTGAGGTAACTGTTGCACAATCAAGTGCAAAATCAAGGGTTGCAGAACTGGAACCCATACTTATAACTGAAAATCATAAATCATAACTAGTTATCATTCAAACTCCTTAAACTGATCATTATGGTAGTTTGAAATTTTATTCTAGTTCTCTGTTTCCAAGGCAAACAACATACCGAATTGTATGGCTTTCTGTGTGAATTATTTTAACAGGCAAATTGTTGTTTTCCTTGGTAAAATCAAAGAATGTGAGATCAACTTTCATTTTTGCTTTAGCTTAGAGTGTTTATTAGATGTTAGCAACACATTCCACTAGCAAAATGCATCATTGCTTCTCATTCTGTAATGCACACGCATGCAGGATTCTAGAACAGCGTAGGACCATATTGCAGATTTCTTTGCCCCACTCGGTCTCTGCCAGCTGGATATTTACTTAATTAGATGGTCTTGAAAGTTTGAACTTAGCTATGTTCAGGGAGCAACTTCCTTATGGTGGCAGGTAAATTGTCACTGGAGAAGGAAAGCTGTCTAGCGCATAATCTCTTCACATGACTTTTCTAAGAAAAGTAGCCCGTTGCTATTGTGTCGTTAATTTACATTTGTTAATTCTGATTATCATTAAATTCAGTGGTGCACCATATGGGCTCAGTGGTTCTATCCATGGTCCTTTATGCAGAATTGGGGCTTAGGTCATCTTTACACTAGGAGCGCTTTGCCAGTAACGGAGAACTGATACATTATATTTGGCAAAGTGCTCTTAGCAGTGATGCCACTCTGACAGCAAAGCTGCACTTGGTACCAGTATAGTAAAACCACTCGCCATGAGTGAAATAAAATATAGCAGTAAAAGCACCAGGGATTTCTGCCGGCACAGCTATATCTGTCAGCAATCTCACTTCTTCACACCGCTGACTGTTGCAGCTGTTTTAGTAGAAGTGTGTCGTGTAACAGGAATACTTTTTGCTCTTAATGTTGATTGTTCTTTTTTACCTGAGGGTAGGTGGGGATTTTTAGGCTATATAATTTGAGCTATTTCATGAAACATTTAACAAAGGCCTATTTCATTCTTCACTAAGTCAAGTTGGTATAAGACAACCATGTTATGGTTAATGTAAATCTTAATTATCACCAGGTGCATCAGTGAACTGAGAAATTGTGTTAAAAACATAAGAGTTCTGTTCTAGTTCTTCAGAAAAATTATTCTGCAGTCTGACGGCTAGGAATCTCTGCTACAGGAATGCTTTTCTTTGTGTTGGTATGTTACTGCAATAAGACATAACCAAGTGTGAGTTAGCAAGATAAAGGGGCTGGGATGGCCAAGGTTAATGACTGAGGCCCAGATCCTCAAAGATATTTAGACACCTAACTCCCACTGCAAGTGATGGCAGTTTAGATACCTGAGTTCATTCAACTCTTTCAGTAGGCATTATAAAAGGGTTTTCATTTTAGACAAGAGAAGGAAGATGATTTGAGGTGAAGGCGTGGCACAGGGACTCAGGAGATTTGGGTACAGCTCTGTCATAGACTTCTTACCTGACCTTGGCAAATCACTTAGGGCTTTCCTATAAGACAGGTTGCTGCATGTCAAGTCAAGGTGCAAATCTATAGCTATGGCAGTGTCGATTTGGAGCGTTACTGTAAGGCAAGCTGATGCATGGTAGATTCACTCTCTATCTTGCTGTGCCATAATTTGCTGTGTAGACAAGCTCTTGCTCTCTGTGTACCTCAGTTCCTTGTTTGTAAAATGGTAATGACAATATTTCCTCTCTCCTGTCATTCTTCACACAGTCAACCTGTGGAGCTCCTTGCCTGAGGAGGTGGTGAAGGCTAGGACTATAACAGGGTTTAAAAGAGAACTGGATAAATTCATGGAAGTTAAGTCCATTAATGGCTATTAGCCAGGATGGGTAAGGAATGGTGTCTCTAGCCTCTGTTTGTCAGAGGGTGGCAGGAGAGAGATCACTTGATCATTACCTGTGAGGTTCACTTACTCCGGGGCACCTGGCATTGGCCACTGTTGGCAGACAGGATACTGGACTGGATGGACCTTTGGTCTGACCCAGTATGGCCATTCTTATGTTCTTCTGTCATTAATCAGCCTTGTCTATCTAGATTTTAAGCTCCACGAGGATCTTTTCCCAGAATCTGGCTGGCATGGCATTTGTCCTGCCTTCCCCGTCCCATGGAATGGGTCACAGAACATGCACTAACATCCTATGGATCCTTCAGGTAAATTTTATCCTTGGGCCCTGATCTTACAAAGAGCTCCATGTGGGCAAAGCCTTGAAGAACCCCAGAGATTTCAGTGCGGGGGTCTGCCTGTTCAGAACTCATTGCATGATCAGGGCCTTAATTAGCAAGAGTGTGTCATGAATTCCTTCTACAGCTGTTAGCCTTAGAGGGATCATTTGAATTGTACCATGGGAGGCTTTTCAATGGCCATTATGAATAAGAAAATATTGTTAAGAAAACAAATAAAGTAGGTAAATGCTTTACTCCTCATGAATAAGTGGTCACATTATTTTCTCCGTGATGACATTTTTAGCATTTTTTTATATATTCATCTGGAAAAGATGGGCTAAAAGCCAAACCCAGCATCCAAACAGTCTTACATTTGGGGGAAGTTCATCTCTCATCTCCAGAGCTAAACACGGTGGCCCATCACTATCTCCACCATCTCTCATTTCTAGACTTGCTGAGTGTCTGCTAATTGCACACATAGCAATAATTCAACTAGTGATGATAAACTGAACAACCCAGTACCTCCCTAAAATTTTACCTCTGGTATATATGCCAAATCAATGCAACCATTTAATTCTCCAGAATTACAGCTTACAGAGAACATCATACTTGGTTCATTATGCATTGCATTGCTTAATATGCAATGTAAATCCTGGACACATTAAGTATCCTTAACTCCTCTTGTTGAAGATACTCAGACTTCACATGAGCTGGTTGGCCCTTGATAAGATGCCCTGGCATGGGATATGTAGTGGAATAACCACAGTTGGGGATGAAAGATACAGGTCCTAATACAAAGGCCATTTAAGCCAGCGTAGGTCATTCCATTGACTTCAGTGTGCTTTGGATTGGGCCTGACTGTGTTATATAATGACATACTAGTCTATCTCATAGCAGAGGTATCTGAGTGCTCCTCATTCAATCCACCTACACATTTGTAAACTTTCCAGCTCATCTGTGACACCTCCAGAAAAAAGCTCAAGTGACTGTGACAAATGCAGCTGAGTGATGTGCTGGATAGCAATGTAACTGCCTTGGTGGCCATTTTATTTTCATTATCTTGTCAGGGGGATTGCTTGGAAGTAGGCTGGAGCGAACATATCTGTGCCTTGGCAGCGCTGGTCCCTTCACTTGTAAGATGCAATATTGAAACCGGTAGAAGTGCACAGCGAAGCTGAAACCTACCTCGTAAAAATGATGATAACAGCGAATGGGAAACCATTTAACGCTGGAAGTGATGGCTAACTTGACAGCCTTGTGATAGTTTTGCCAACCCTGAAATATATTCCTTGACAGCACAGAGTGGGCAGAAAAAGCTGAGGCTGCAAAATGGCTCTACTCTGGTTCAAACAAATTGTAATAACCGAAGAGTGTCTCGGGAGTTTGCTACAAGTATCTAAGAATGATATTTAACTGTCCTTTGGCAAATCAGTGTAGGGAAATAAAATTAAATATATTTCCTGAAACTGATGGTTAATTTGGTGGCTCGATCCAAACAGGGCTTCAAAGGCTCATTAGTGCGGTACCTAGTCCACTGTGATTTGCTGTGGAGATCTCATTGATACTAAGTGACCATTGGCATTGTCCACAACTTTGACATCTGGCATATTACTAAATATGTACCTTATTTTTCCTAGGCAAAGACTATATTTAAAGCTGTTTTACCAGGATCATCATCATTTGATAGCAATAGATACCGTAGCACAACTGTTTTTCCATGTGCCATTTTCTAGGCACCGAAAAGAAAGCTACTATCTCTGCCAGAAAGAACAGATGTGAGAAAATTGCAAAATGGTTGCCAAGCATTGTGAATTAACTCTGTTGGTCAGATGTTCAACTCCCCCTGTTGATCGTGAGCTAATCTAAGTGAAGAGTAAATCAATCATTATCCACATTCATGCTATCCAGCAAGACCATAGGAAGCCCTTTGATTAATGCACACATTCTGACCTAGAGGATGCTCAGCCCTGCAACTCATGCTTACAATGAGGTAAGGAATAATTGGTTTTTAATAACCTTGATAATAACCTTCTGATGGCTCCATTTAGGATGCTTTGTTAAACTACAGCTTTTGCGTGTCATCAACTCAAGTCACTATGACATTATTTTGGTGTATTTAGAACTATTCTGGACATGCTGTTTTCACAAATGAGCACTAGATCCTCATCCAGTGTAAATGAATTGACTTTGACATTGACTTTAAGGAGCTGGACAGGAATTTTTTGAACAGAACCCTTGAAGAGTATAAGTCAAAAACCATGCATAAAAATATTAATGTAGACTCTATGTATATACATAGAACATCATTAAACTGTGATCAAAACTGAAAAACACCCAGTTTACCCCATATCTCATACACCATCTAAAACCATATTCTCCTGGATGTGCTATAGAAACACGTACAACCAAGTGAGCAAACTAGACTTGTAACAGCTGATCTTAGGTCATGTGCTGAGCTCCTTACTCAGTTCTTATTCAATCCTCCTTCCTTACAGTGACTCCCAGTTTGATCGGAGTTCTCTCTGAGCCCTGGTCTACATTGGGGGCGGGGGGTCGACCTAAGATACGCAACTTCAGCTATGAGAATAGTGTAGTGGAAGTCGACGTATCTTAGGTCGACTTAGCTGGGCATCCTCACATTTCAAGGTCACTCCCCTGTCGACTCCGCTCCCACATCTCGTCTTGGTGGATTACAGGAGTCGAAGGCAGAGTGTTCAGGGATCGATTTATCAGAATAAATCGATCCCCGATAGATCGAGCACTACCCACCGATCTGGCGGGTAATGAAGACATACCTTGAGTGAGGACCAGGTGGCAACTGAATGAGCATCTCAGAGTTTGACTCAGTGAGATGAGGCCAGGCACATGGGAGAGTTGGAGACCTGAGGCAGGATCTCAGACCTAGAAGTCAGAGTATAGTGGAGACTGCTAGTCTTGTGTGGTAGTGCTGACAGATGCCAACCAGATGAGTTATTGCTGAGGGTATGGGATGTGGGGAGGTTAACAAAGTGTTGTTAAGGTGTAGGTGAACCAACAGTGGTTGAGTTTGGTGGCTTTCAGTAATTTTATCACATCTGCTGCTGCTAAGGAGCGCATGTCTGCAGAGCTTGTTGGCACACACAATTATATATGAAAAGAAACCCACAACCCTGAACACTGGAGTATGCAAGGCTGGAAATCTGTAATTTCATAATTTCAGACTATGAAAATCAGCATAAAGCCACAGAAGTCAATAGAGCTACGTTGATTTACACCAACTAAAGATTTGGCCCTAAAAGATTCCAGATTTATAATGATCTTGTAAATATTGACACACTAGCATGAAATAACTCCTCTTTTCTGATCCTGCTCCCACTGAACATTGGAATATTCAGTGGCGGATTCATGATTTTGCTGCCCCTAGGCCCTGAAATAATTGCCGCCTCCAGCCCCCTACAGCTCACCTCTGCTCCGCCTCCTCCTCGGAGCGCACTGCAGCTGCTCCTCTTCTCCCCCCTCCCTCTCAGGCTTGCCAGAAACAGCTGTTTCCCGCAGCAAGCCTGGGAGGGACGGGGAGAAGCAGAGTGGCAGTGTGCTTGGGGGAGGAGGCAGGGCCAGGGATTTTGGGAAGGGGTTGGAATGGGGCTGGGGAAGGGGCGGAGTTGGAGCAGGGGCAGGGCAGGGAGGGCACGAGCACCCGTCAGCACCTATGGCTCTTATAAATTTGCCACCCCTGCAAATTTGCCACCCTAGGGCTAGGCCTTGTCGGCCTAGGCAATAATACGCCACTGGGGATGTTTGCCACTGGCTTAAGTGAGACTGATTCCATAATGAGGGTAGCTAACCACATACACAGAATGGTCACAATGCAACAGTAGGCCATGCGATACATAGGAAATATTACTTTCATGGAGAAAAGACTTACTTTACCTTTTTCTCCATTAAACCAATTAGCAGCTAATCATGTTATATGAAATAACACGATGATGCAGCTATCCCTTTATGTATAATCATCTGGGTTTAATTGCATTTTGACAGCACAGAAGTAGGATTGACAAACAAATCTAACGGCGAAGCTGACATTAATAACAATCAAAGGAACGCGAACAAATGTTTCCCAGATTGGGTGACAAGTGTTGAGTGTTGTTAATTGTTGTCAACCACCTGGGATGGGTAGGGTGAGTTGGGGGGCTAAAAGGAATCTCCGTGCCTGGCACTCAAGGAGTTATACAATTGTATGGTTATAGTTATATTATTATTTATTTCTATTAGGATAGCAGCTAATGACACCAGTTGGGATCAGGGCCCTATTCTATTCTACACAGGCTCTTATACCTCTCTCATTGTGTTGGGCGCCACACAGGCACATTGTACAAACTCAGTCCCTGCCCAAAAGAGCTTATAATCTACACATATGATGAGACAACAGATGGATACCACAGATCAAAGGGAGGGAGGGCTAGGTATATAGTGAAACAATCCCAATGAGCATAATGAGTAGGAGAGACAGCACACCAGCTGCCTGGTTGCATATGAAAAAATCCCTAAATAAGACCCATATAGAATCAAAATGTCTTGATGAAACTACACCTTGGAAGGTAAACTTTGTATCGAGTCCTGCATCCAGTCTGACTCTGTGGCCAGGAAGGTGAAAGAAATTCTCTTGTAGACAATTATGGAATAACCTGCTGTCCTGGGGTGTCCACTCCACACAAGGATGAAGAGGTTAAGGTGGCTAGGTGGGCCAATTAACAATCTGGGCTGCACCTGGGGGGGGGGGAGCCAAGGAATAAGGAAGACTAAATCGAGACAACTCTCAGCTGGAGAGGAACAGGAGGGGCTTGTGTAAAGCTCAACAGCTGAGAGTAGTGGGAGATGGGCAGAGAGGGTGTATCTGCAGTCACTCTGAGGCTGAGAGAAGACAAGGTAGAAGATAGCTCAGGGATACATCAGCAAGGTTTAAGATTATGCTGACCTTGACTGCTGGTTGTAGGGTCCCTGGGCTGGCACCCAGTGTAGATGGTGGATCTGGGGTCCCCTAAAAGCTACTGGGGAAGTGGCCCCATTAAGGAGCATTGAATGAGAAGACTGCCTGGGACAGTGGGTCTCTAAAGAGACTTTGACACACACACAACTATGGTAACCTGGCTGGAGGGCCAAGCCATGATGCAGGAGCAGTCATGTCCTGACAGAGAGAGGTGGTGCGAGCAATTGCAGGAAGGGGTGTCAGATTGGCAGAGCTAATCCCGGGTGTTGCCACAAGGAACACCTCCTTACACCTGCTGATGGGGATAGAGCACCACCTTTAGGTGTGTTGATTCATAATCTCACTATGATGTCGGGTGTAGAAATGCTTCACCTGCATTAAGCATTGCATAGAAGAACTTGCCCCTTATACTTGCCTAGCAACAATATATTTCAAAGCACTTTACAAAAGAGGTCAGTATCATCCTCCTTATACACGTGGGGAGACTGAGTCACGGGGAGGCAAAGGCACTTGGTCACCCAACAAAGCCAGGAATTGATCCAGGTCGCCTGCACTCCTGTCCAGTGCTCTGTCTACTCCATGATGCTGATTAGAATAGAGGGGGGATGGAGAATTCAGAGGTGCTCAGATGCAAAGGACACAGTATTTGAGCCCCATTGCCACTGTCCAGATTCACTGAAAGTATGAGATAGATGTCTTTTTCCTGGTTTAAAAATTTAAAAAATATATATCTGCAGTTTTATATAAGTATGTCATGGAACTCTGATGACAGCAATACCGCAAAATCAGTATCTGTAATACGGGATTTTAGAGAGGCTTTTGTTAGGCAAACTTTTCCTTTATTCTAGTTCTGAGAGTTCTCCATCTGTTAGGGAAGTAGAATAGCCATCAAATAGAAACCATTCTTTGTCCCTCACAACCTTTTCCGGTGTGTTGCCTTTACAGTAACAAGGAGCAAACGCTAATGAAAAGCACCTTAGATGTCTGGCTTGCTAAAGCAGAAGTCTAAAATGCAAGAGGCCTATAAATCACTGTGTTTTTAATATGTGAACAACATATTAGACTGTCCATATTAAGCAATAATGGTGTGCAGAACAATCATGTATTAGATGCCAAGGAAATGTGAGTTTTGCATACCAGAAAAACTAACATGGACTCCCTGCTGGCTTTCTTTTTCTTCCTCCCAGTACTCACAGCAAGAGAATATGTATTTGAGCTAATGAGTCAATTAGCTTTGAATTAGCTGATTGAGGATCTCGTTGCTATACCAAACAGCCAAATAAATCGTCACATTCCTGGGTTCCTAAACAGATTTTTTTTTTTAACTCACACATCTTCCAGCCTTGTTTTTCCCTCACTGTAAAAGTTCATTTATTAAAACGGAAGTTGCAGCTGTGCAAAAAAACCCCAAAACCTACTTTGTTTTTCTAGGCTTTGTGTAGATAGTTTCTTTGACTTTTTCCCCATTCTGGTGGCTTCAGAAACCCCAAGCTTGTCTCTAAGTTTTGGCCTCATGCAATTTCAAAATCCTAGAGTGAAATTCATTTGAAAGTTCTGAGTTTACTTTGGATGCATGAGGAAACAAGAGATGAGTATGATTTCAATACAAAACCATCCCGGCCTTCTTATTTATTGATAATGCTTTTGTTTATTTATGGTAGCATCCACTCTTTTGCTGGATGCCTTCCTATTATTGCCAACTCCAAGCATTCACACATCATGAGTCAGGCTGCAAAAAATCATGAGATTTTAATATAATATATATTTTGGGTTCTTTTTATTTGACCTTCTATCTTTTGAGGCTTTAGGATGCACTAAGGTCATGTTTACTAGTTTCTCTTCTCAGCCATATGAACTAAAAACTTACTCCTTTTTTTAATGAAAGCTGAGATTCTCACATACTCTCATAAATTCAGGAGCTGGGATGTGAGAAAAAATACCAAATATTATGAAACTTGGGATAATATTGTGAGAACTGGCAACCTTGCTTTCTGGATAGACAAAGCATTGCTGCTGGGACTTTAAGGGTGGACAGAAAAACAGGTTAGAGGGAAGGGGTACTGACAAAAAGTAAAGTGGTCTAGATGGTCCTTAACTTTAATTTTGCCAAAACGTGGCCAAGATCAGTTGCCAAGATCATTTTGATTCAGGTCAGCATAGGTTCTGTCAAAACTCAACCCAAGTTCACCCAAACGGCTTAACACACCTGGTCGGTTTCTAGTTCATAACAAACCTCAGCCTGGCATGTTTCATGTCTTGTGGCGTTTTGTAGCATACGGTCTACATAGGTTTTTTAAATGATTTGCAATTAAATACCTCTTCAGGATCTAGGAAGAAACACTGTTATGGTCCCACCTTAGTGAAAAGATGGGACTGAGTTAAGAGAATCCATGACCAGCATAAATTGGACTATAATCAAGATGGAAATATTATAATGCCATCTTCTCTGTGCGAAGGTGAGATTTAAATATGCCTCATTTTATTAGTAAAAATGGTTTTCTGACAGCCAGGAAAGAAGTCATCAGTAGTAACTGAAGAAGAGGTTGGTTGACTGCAGAGAAGGAAAACAGGCTAGAATAAAAGCAAAGGACCAAAAAGTGTGATAAATTTAAAGGCAAAGGAAGTAGCAAACCTACTGTCATCATTCACAGGCTCACCCTTAGGGAAGAAATCCTGGTTATAATGGCGGAGACTACAACTTTGTATAGCTAATAATTCTCAATATTCTCATAATCTCCAAAGGAAAGAGGGAAAGTCACAAGGAGTTGGTAGCATTGTCTCATTCCTGAACCAGGGAGCCCATCGCAGCTTGCAGGGACAGACAGCATGGGCATGCCAAGAGATTAGCCAATATCTTGCAAAGGGTATCTGGGTAAGGTAGGGAGGATTGTCTAATAAAGTCAAAAGGAGATGGTCTAGATCGGTGTGTCTCAGGCTTGTCAGAGTGGAGATCTTATTTAAAGTCAAAATTTCCTGATCCCCTTACTTTTATAATGAATGTAAAAGTTCTATGAGTGGTAAATCGTGTGTGTGTGTGTGTGTGTGTTTCAAGAGGTTGACAGAGAATATTTAACCTTCAAATTCAAATGAGATGTTGTTTTTCTCTCGGACTGGACTGTGATTGTTATTTGAAGAGCAGAGCAGGTTGGAGGGGCTCAGAAGTAATATTTTGTTTGATTTCCTATGATGATTACGATTTGCATTGGTTACATTGTCTTGTTGTGTATATAAAGCTGTGACCTTTTCATTCCTGTGTTAGATTCATGGATGACAATTCAGTTATGTTTGGGAAGGGAGGGAGACTGCGAACCTGCCAAGGCTAATACCAAAGGACCAAAAGAGGCAACTCATATTCTTCGCACCTAGTAGCTGCAGGAGGCTCTATTGCTTTCTTCCATTTCACTTGTGACATGATGTAAACGTAACACAGATGCTCAGGATAAATAATTGAATGAGAAACAAAGGACATAAAATTCGTGAGCTGACACTGTACAGTCAAAACAGCTACTAAAGTTGCATTTTTGCATCATTGTGCAGGCAATATCGCAATATTGAACGTCTTATCCCGATGTTAATCCTTAATGGGGGCAAAACTGTGTAGTTTTTCTTGGAGCTTTGCTGCAGCCATGACATTTGTACAGTAACGTCAGTGCGTTCCCATTCTCCAGCTCACTGTTTTTATAGCACAATATACCACTGTGATTCCACCCGCTGGCTTTCTCAGATACAGCTTTCCCATTTGAAAGAATTAAGCAATGACTTTCACTCTTATTAGAAGAATAAGCTGCATTGTTGACAAAGGGGTAAATTTTTTCAGAGACTCAAGCTGCCCTCTGTCTTTGTGCCAGCTAATTGTGGGTACAAATGTTATACTTTTGATAGGTCCAGATGTGCAGCCTGTGTAATTGGTGGAACTCCATTATTTTCAGTGGAACTACACTGATTTATGCTGGCTGGGGATCTGGACCCTATGTGTTACATTCGATCTATGGTCACAAATAGTTAGCTTCTATCACTGGCACCTACACTTAATTGCGCTCACACAATTGAAGTTAATTAAACACAAAGTCAAAAAAAGATATATCAGAATTGGGAAAAGTACAGAGAAAGGGAACAAAAATGACAGCGGTATAGAACATGGAAGAGATTAAAAAGACTGGGACTGTTCAGCTTAGAAAAGAGATGACTAAGTGGGGATATGAAAGCGGTCTATAAAGTAATGAATGGGGCAGAGAAAGTGAATAGGGGAGTGTTATTTACCCCTTCACATAACCCAAAGGTCACCCAAATGAAATGAATAGGCAGCAGGTTTAAAACAAACATAAAGAAGTACTTCTTCACACAAGGGTCAACCTGTGGAACTCATTGCCAAGAGATTTTATGAAGGACAAAAGTATATAAGGGCTGAGAAAAGAATTGGATAAATTCCTGGTGGATATGTCCATCAATGGCTATTAGCCAAGATGGTCAGGGATGCAACTTCATGCTCTCACTGTCCCTAAATCTCTGACAGTGAGAAGCTGAGTCTGGACAATGGGGGATGGATTGCTCAGAATTGTCCTGTTTTATTCACTCCCTCAAAAGCATCCATCACTGGCCACAGTCGGAAGACAAGATAATGGGCTAGATGAAACATTTGTTACCATACTAATATGGGGAGGTCTCAGGCCTACGCCTGGTCTGACCTAGTATGGCTATCTTATTTATTTTGTCTATTTCTGAGAATTTCATTCCAGTATCTCCATAGTATGCATCTTGTCCTCTGAATGGGGCTTTTGAGTTGATCTGCAGTTATAAATTTGTGCAAGATATGACAATTGACTAGTATACCTGCTCCTGTTCAACACAGAACATGGAGGCTTCCAAAATTCAGCTCTTTTATTACCTTGTGTGTACATGGGAGAAAATTGCTTCACATTCATACTGGAAGATGTTGAATGAGAGGGAAAGGGGATTTTAAAAAAAGCAGTATACAAGGTGTTTGGAGACTAATCAAGGTCACGTGGGGTTTAAAGGAAAATGATTCACGTTTGATTAGTGAGCTCACTTTTTTGAGAAAGTTCTTTTGCATAGCTGCCTGTCTCAAGCATGTAATGAGGACCTGTTAAGTAGTTGATACCATTTCACTCCGAGGGGCTGGCAATAAGAGAGTCCATGTTGGCAATGTTTTGGGGGTGTTGTGGATTTTTTTATTTTTTTTGGTCATAAGTGATCTCTTTGGCTCTTTCCAATATCCAGTAGTAAGTATGCCAAATTGGGATTGTTGAGTGGTTGGAGAGGTTATAGAAAAGTCTCCCCATCCCATTCAGTTACATTTCCTTTAGTTAAGAGTCTTTCTTTCCCTACTTTGTGCAGGGCTGGAGAAGTCCCAGGCAATCATACAAGGAATCTGCATCTGGGCACATCTGGAATGATGCAACAAAATAAAAATGCCTACTACATTCAGGAGATTGCGGTAGCATGCTAGACTATGTTGACCTTTTCAGGATTCCGTATTTTGATTGATTGGCCATTTTTCCTTTTTGCCAGGTTGTAAACACGGGAGCAGTGAAATAGCTGGTCAAAATGAATGCTGCAAGTTGCTAAAGCAGAATTTATATAGAATTTATGAGAGATGAAATTCTGCTACCTTGTTCTCATAAAAATTATAAAGAGAACAGAAAGTGACATAAAATCAATGAATTTTCATCACAAAGATCATTATGAGAAGAGAAAGTGGTGTCCTGTTTTAACTCATTCTCATTACAGTTATAAGATTATCATCTCAAGTTGGCATGTGAAGGCGCTGAGTGGAAATTCTTCCTTATCTTTGCACTGGAAAAAACAAATAAGCCAAATTACCCTCATCTTGTCCTATGTGCGATCTTGTCATATTTCACAAGCCGTGTAGTCATCCAAACAGATCCAGACTTCTATAGGAGCCTCCCCACTACCAACACCTGGAAGTTTTGATGATTCAATGAACTCCTAAGTCCATAATAAACCAACTCTCCAGTGTGGTCATGGGTGGCATTCAATGTTGGTGGCGTCATTTGTTTAAGTAAATGCAAAACCAAGGTCCCATCACTTGTGTTTGTTAAAGAACCCCAGGCACCATTTGCTAAATAGTATCAACTTCACTGAACTGCCCCTTGGCCACCTCCCCCACATCCCTCAGTCCAGCTGGTGAGCGTGACTGACGTCTTATAGGTGTTGCCTACTAGATTTTTCTTTTGGTTCGTTGATGCTTTTGTTTGTTCTAGAATTCCTTTTTTGTAGACTAATAAACGCTATACAAATCAAAACGTTGACTACCAGACATTGTGTGCAGCCTAAACATCTCTTGCATGCCTACTACGTTATCTAAGTCCTTCTAGGCAAGATGAAAGAAGTTTGCAGTTAGGTATGTAACATCTCACCTTGAGTCAAGGTCAGTCATATGCAGAATGTCTAAGTACTTTCTGCTTGTGGGGATGCATTTAAGTATCCTAATGTACAATAATGTGCCACACTAAAATGGAGAATATATTGCTTTATTGCTATACTCTTTTAAATGTAATTTAAAATGTCCATAATGTGAGGGTGATTGCATATTTTTATAGCCGTTTACTGCATATGGAGATGTTGAGAACATATAGATGCCCAGGGTTCTTTCAAGGGTGCTATCAGGTCTTGCAAGTTTACTGTGAAACATTTAATTGAGGGCAGCAGTTGTTTGCCAAGGCACAGAGTTGTGAGGGTCAAAGTGTCTTCAACTTTAATATCCTGATTAACCAACTGAACCTATTCAACCAAACTTAAACCAGGTTGCATGGTCTTGCAAAACTCAGCTCATATCCATGTGCTATCACAGTAACCTGGGAGCTTGTTACAGGGCCTCGTCCACACGGTTATTCCAAATGGACTCTGTGCTAGGAGCAAATGAAGATTTTACCCTTCTGCTGTTTATCTAGGCTTCGTCTATAATCCAACCAGATGCTAGTTGATTTAAGACCTCCAGTATGTTTCTAGTAGGTAGGTACAAATCCACTTGCTGTTTTGAATCATGCTTTATTGACAAGGCCTGACTAGCAGGATATGCAGTAAGAAGGGGCCAGGTAGATGGTATGTAAACAAGGGGGACCAGAGGTACACAAAACCAGAAAGGCCTGTCATTCTGGCCCAACCTGATAGGTCAGCTATTTGAACTGACAGCCGGAAATTCCAATCAGTCCCTGCAGCTCTGGTTCTCAGTACTACTAATGCAGATTAACAAGCCCAAAGTGGAAAGCCCAAGCCTTTTGTGATGCAAGTCCACAGCACTGAATCTTGTGAGGGTACATTCAAAAATCTAGTCTTGTTCTCCGCATGCATTGTTCCTCATGTACTGCCGAACAACTGCAGTTTGTTTTGGAGCTGTCATCGGGCACTGTTAGACTGTATAACTGGTACTGACTTGTAATGAGAGCTGAACATTCTGATCTTTATAATATATTTATGAGATATGATAGTCCTTATTCATAACATAAATACACCGGTCATTGCACAGCATATGTAATCCAGGAATTTTGCATGCAATTATGTTGCGAAAAAAAGGAAGTTTATGAAAAAGAAGTCTTCCAAATTTGGCCAGCATAAAACTTCACCAACCTGCTGAAGAAAGGATGAGCTGACATGATAAACGTAGAGCACAATGCCCTGATCAAAGCAAGTATTTCCTCCTAGCAGGATTATAAAATGCAGCTTCTCAGTTTAGCCAGCCCCTTTGCACCCACGCAGATAAAGTTCCCAGACTTCCCCCGGGAGTGTGATGCCTTAATTCTCTCCAGAAGCTCTGAATAAATAGGACTCTACGCAGTTTGCTTTGTTGCCAAAGAACACATGGGTATTCATTTAAGTCTAGAGATGGAGCACTTAGGGAGGTATGCTCAAATCTCCCAGCTTTACTCAGAGTGATGTTATTTTAAGGCATGCGAATATTCCTTTGCAGGTTGTTGGTAGATTACCTGGCTGTGGGGCTGTTATGTATTTGGAATACATTACAATCCCTACATGATGTAGGGAAGTGATATTACCCCATTTTTCAGAGGGAGACCTGAGGCACAGAGAGTAAGTGGCCTAAGATTACATGGGAAGTCTTTTGGGGGGGGGGGGGAGGGTAGCTGCAAGGTTTCTCAAGTCCTAGGCTGGTGCCCTAACCACTGGACCATCCTTCCTCTTTGTAGCTAGGATACTGGACTCAGTAGAGCCATCTGTAGGCCAGCAAGTTCCTTTCAACCACTGCCCTGAATATAGAGTGGCGTGGGTTCATGCCGCGACAGGCATGGGGGAGACCTAACAGGCCAGATTCTCTACTGGTGGAGCTCTGCCTAACTACACAGCCTAAGGATCTAGCCCAGTGTCTCCCAGAGGCCTCGATACAGATGTCAGTAGCCTACCGCACCGTCCTTAGGAGGGTGAAGAGCGCAGTGGGACAAAAGCATGTTGCTACCTCTTTCCCAGCCCTTCGCACGTAAGCAGCTTTTGGTCCCTACACGTAACCACATGGGAAGGGCGGTTGTTGCTGGGACTTGTCTCCCCTACTTCTGCTTCGTAGGCAGATTGAACTCCTCCTGGTGCTCCCTGGGACACAGTGGGGGTGTGGCCACTACTACCCCCCGTCAGGGAGTGGAATATGAACTCCCAAGCAAAAGTCCAGTGAGTCTCCGAGCGGAGTGTTCCTTTTGGACCGATTCCTTCTTGCTGTGAATTCAGTCCTGTTTTTAATTCATTTTCAATATTACGGCCATTGAGCCTAGGCACTGACATTTTTTGTGCCAGACACTATAAAATTATTGTCATTCCTCATTTAGAGATCTGCCAGAACATGTCTTCTAAAAGCATGGGATGTTTCTTCTAATGGATCTTCCTTTTTTAGGGAGCAATGGAGAATTATGTTGCTGACCTTTCTTTGTGCTTAATAGGGTTCGTTTTCATGTTGAGAATCATGTGATTGGCTGTAATCAGGACAAAGAGCAGTATTTTCATGTTTGTGTGTGTGCCGGCATGTGTTTAAATGTTTATGAAGTACTGTTACGACAGCAAGATGGAAGGTATGTGCCCTTTGCACATGGAGCTGAAGGTGGGGGAGGTTCATGATGGTGCTTAGCTCCTGGCAGAGTTCGTTATGCACTCTCAGACCCTCAGGAAGCTCTGTCTCCTGCACAGAAAGGCTTTACCTCTATGGCAGAATGCAGAATTAGGCCCTTTGTGTGAAACAGACTTATCCTGTTTTGGCCCATTTCAAGTCTTGTTTCTTGAGGTGTGCTGCAAACAGACCAGTCTTAGCAACTTGGAATGGGATGTCATGTTTTGGAGACGTCAATAGAAAGAAAACTTTGCTCTTGCAGGGACAGATCCACAGCTGGTGGAAATCTGCTCATGCCACTTGAACGTCACACAGTTAAGACAAAACAGAGATGTTTTCTGCAGTCAGGAGTGCTGTATCCCAGGTCTCTGTGCTAAACGCAAGTCCCTGCAGCTCAGATGCATAAGTTCTTCTCGTGTTTGCTTAGAAGCTGCAACTCATTGAGGGATCTCATTCAGGTCTCTTACAGGGAAACTGAGAAATCAAACATTGCCAAGGCACAGTGAGTAAAATACATGGCCCCAACTCAGTCCCACAATGGGGCTTCTGAGGCACGTGCTTAAGTATCTTGCTGAATCAGGGCCTAGCTGACCTATAAGCATTCAATTTGTACTCCCCCAGGCAAACTTCAGGAGCCAAATTGTATCTTCGGATGCAGGTGTCTGGAGATGCTTTGCCAATGGGATTTGTGCGAATACTCCTTCAAAAGCAGAATTTGGCCTTAATCAAGCTGCTTCACCACAAATAAGTAGAGGACTGAATTTGAAGGTGCCACAATGGACCATAATGCTCAGCTCCTCTCTGCTGGAAGTGCTTCTCACCTCTGCCCATCTTTGTATTTAGCAGTGCTAAAGCAGAAGAGGAAGGGCTTGTCCGGTAGCACCACTGGTTTTCTGCATCGCCACCACCTCTACCTCCAGCTGTCCCACACTGCGATCCAGTGACAATAGATATAAAGAGAAGCAGTAAAGGAAATAGTGTCCTCATGCTGTCATCAGGAATGTTAGCTGAATTCTAGAATCCATAGTGAGCCTGTACAAGCAGGCCACAAAACAGAGCCCCGTCCAGCCGATGGTTCACACGTAAAATTCCCATTGATTTCAATGGAACACCTGCAAGGTGGGGCCCATACTGTCTGTGTTTCCACTGACTTTCTGCTCTTTCACTCACACTGTGAATAAAATGAATTGCCCAGAACTGAAGCATTTAAACTTAGTGTATTTCTTGTTTGATCATAGCATGCAAATGTGTCATTCTTCTTGCCTAATTAGATAGAGTACAAACGAAAACTATCTCAGTTTGCTGTTATATTTTATTCTATACTTAATCAGTGCTTCTTGTTTGTCTCTAAATTGCCACATAAATACAAATTTAATGCCATGACATCTCTTTTGGGGACTCAGTCAAATACTTTCCGGTTAATTTCTCTCTTACAGCAAGATTAGGATCTTTGATATATGATTGCATATTTGTCACACTTCATGTAAAATCATCTACAGCGTATGCATGCGCAGATTCAGCAGCTAATATTACGGTGCACTCCTTCTCGCCTGTGTAGTGACAAGTACTTTTTCCAATACTAAGCAAATACATAAGGATGATAAGTCTACACGATGCTGTTTGTGAGATCAGAATCAAGTTCTAAGTCTGCCATCTGCGGAAGGAAATAAGGCTATTTTGGCGTGATGCTACTTGCGTGATTCCCTGTTCTCTCCTTTTTCCTCCTTTCTTTTTCCATCAAACGGGGATCCTTCCTGAGCAATATCTTATAGTTCCAGCATAACTGGCTCCTGCATTCATTGTAATTTCCACTTCCAAGCAGATGCATACTGTGATTTTTGGCAATTCAGAGAGACTTGAGGTTCATCACAAGACTAATGGGTGAACATCAACTGTTTAGGTTTTCAGGGTGGAGGGGGACAGCATTTCCAGGATCTGAATATCTGACAAGCGGATGCCTCTTCTGCTCATCAGAAAATAACCATATGATGCCATGTTGGCCAACAGTCAACTCTAGAAATAGACAAAGGCTAAAAGAAATTTCCACAGATGTTCCCTTGAGTTTGTAAACGTATTCATGTCTCTTTTGTGTTCTTTTTCCACGGAGACTAAAGGTTACTGGTGCAAATGTTTCAGTTGTTCCCATCAAAAAGTCCACATTTGCCAATTGCTGGCACACAGCAGAATGTAAGATATTACAGTTATTCCATCTCCTAAACACAGACTAATCAGAGATTGTGGCGTTTTGGATACCACTGTACAATGGAGTACCAGATTTTTGAGGTCAGAAGGGGTAGCTTGAGAGGCTAGTCACCCTGCTCCAGATAACCAAAGCAGACATGTGACCAGAAGGTGGTTGCAGATAACAGATAGCGTGAAGACCTACAGGGTTAGAACGTGGGTTTGTTGGTCCCTGAGCTACTGCTGCATCCATATCACCATCCAACAGCTCCAGGAGAGCATCCATCAGTGGGCCCTGAGCCTTGTGTGGCCCAGTGCTACAGGCTGAACTGCCCACAGAGGGTCTGTCCATGCTCCCAAGGTCCTGGTTCCTGGCTTCTGACTCCAGCCCTGACCCTTAACCCTGGTTCTTGGCTTCTGATTCTAGCTCTGGCTCAACACCAACTCCACCCACTAGACTTGACCATCCATGCCCTGGCCATGAGAAACAGTATCTTGGAGAGGAAGGCATAGAAAAACCCATCCTATTATTCTTTTAAGGACCCTGGAGCAGGAACCTGGTAGAGTGCGTGGGACAAAACTCACCTATCTCCTAGCAAGCCCAGATAGATGTTTGGGGGATATTAGACCCACATAGGAAAGATTAAGGGGGTGGTCAGACAACTGGGTGGGTGGATCTCAGTAGAAGTCTCCAAGTCCAGTTAAGGGGGAGCTGCTGAAGCTAGAGGAAAAGAGCCCAGAAAAGGAAGAATTCAGCCAGCACACAACCTTTAAGAGGAAGGCTGTGAAGCCCTGATCTAAAGGGGTGAGTCTGTGAGCCCCAGAGGCCAGGACTCCAAGGATACATTTTGGAAGGAGAGCTCATCCTCATCTAAAGGGATGAACTTGCAGGCTGAGGAAGCCAGGACTTGAATCACAAAGCCCCTGAATTAGGAGCTGATAAATGGGGGCTCACTTTGGGAAGTGGGGCCTTTGAAGAATAAATTAGAGCCCAAGAAAGGGAGCACATGACTTTAAAGACATTTTTGTGAGTGGATTATTTTTGGAAACCTTGGGGAAACTGAGGCAGAGTGCCTGCAGGGCACCCCAGGCCACAAGGGGTGTGCCCTGAAATGGCACAGATGTACAGTGAGCATTAGCAAATGTTGACTTTCAACAGGTGACCACTGTCTGTAGTAGAGACCTAGCTGTTAATCCTTAATTATGTTTCCCTAAATACATTGCTCTATTCGATCTAACACTCCAGATTTAAGGAGACATGTTCAATGCCAGAATGTTTCCTAAAACATTAAGACAAAACCTGCACTCTTTGCTGAGTTTGAACTCAGTCACGGAGGCAGAGTTTCATGGCATAGCCATGGCGTGACAGAAATCCAGAGTTGGAGCATGATGTTCAGCATGTCTCTTCCCCCCCGCCCCCATTTCCTTTGCTTTTCAGTTCTCTGCGATAATTCGTCATGGCTGATTACATTGGCACATCATGTTTAATTATCGCTGAGAAGCAAAATGAGAGCTGATTAGACAACTTTGTGAAATATCTGAAACTGAACGAACAGCTAAGACATGGCGCTGAGCCAGAGGTCAGAGGAGGCAGCTCTTTTTGAAGGCAGTCCAGCTGCCGTGTCACTACTCAAGAAGGTCAAGCGTGTGCCCCTCTCTGTGGTGAGGGTTAGGAGTTGCCACGCAGCATGGGGTAAGCTTCCACCAACTCCAGTGGCTACAACTGCACTGTCCACAGCCCTGAGGGCCAGTGTGGAGGAGTGGGGGGAAAGAGCCTCCCTCCTTCCCTCCCCACATCAGAGCTAGTCCGCAACTACAACAGCTCCCATTGTGCCTCTCCCCTACTCAGGGGACAGAGCAAAAGCAATGGATCCTTGTGATCTCTGTGCGCGTCATCCGGCCATAGATTTCACCTCTGTGTTGGGAGAACATTTTAATCACCAGTGTAGTAGAAAATCACTCCAGGTAGATTGGTCTGCCTGTAGGAGCTGGAGTCTGCGTGGATGGTGCAGGGAATGGAATCTTTCTGCTTTGCTTCTTCGTATTTACCAAAGTTTTTTTAACCCAGAACCTCAGTGGTAATCTTTTTAGGGATGACTCTATTTAAAAATTATTATTAAATGCATGTTGTAAGGTGAGGGGAAAACTATTCTGTAGCTGCAAAGAGAAACAATGTGAGATTAACCAAACATGCTAATAGAACCAGGGGAGCAAAGTGAAAGTCTTCTCAGGGCTGGAGCCACAATGTGGGATTACTCATGTGCCTAAGAATATACGTGGTTTGATGCAACAGGTGTAGATCAATGGATATTTATATGGATAACCAGCATACCTAGTAAGTACAGTGGAGCCTCGGTATAACACGCCCTGCGATAACTCAAATTCGGTTATAGCGCGATCATACCGTGGCTCCCTGGATATGTCCCTATGTTCTGGCACTTGGCAGCGGCGGCAGATTCTGTCCCCTGCTGGGCAGCGCAGAGAGAAGCCACGGCCCACGCCTGCTAGGGACAGAGGACAGCAGTGCCCGCAGCCGGCAGCCCTGGAGTTCTCTGTCCCCAGCAGGCGCGGGCCACGGTTTCTCTCCGCACTGCCCAGCAGGGGCGAGCACTGTATTACAAAGAAACCAAGGGTTTTGGAAGGGATATAAATCATCCTGCTTCAAATCCAGTCTCTGACAATAGGGGTGAGGAAGAAACTTTCCCTGGGCCCAGATTATCCCAGAACTGCCTGTGCTGTAGGGGTCTTGTGTAAACCCTGTGGACCGAAGATCTAGAGGGGAAGAAGCGCTCTGTTGGTGAACAGGGGGAATTATGGGTTACAGAGAGAGTTTCATTTGCATAAACTTTCTACCCAGAATTCCTTTCAGAGCCATCATAATTGTACACCAACTCAGAATTGGTTGGGTTATGGAACTGCGCCGGGGAAGCACCTGCTTTGCCCACTCTGTTCAAGGCTCTTCTATGCTACTGTCTCCTCTTCACTGAGAATCCTGCACTGCTAGGAGGACTTTGCAGCAAGCAATGACAGACTGAGGACTTTTCAATGGGGTGCAACAGCGCAAAAGCTACCCAATCCCCAGACCAACAGATATCTCTTGGGGATGGGATGGGAGTTGTGCTAGAAGGCCAACACATACATACATGGGGCAGAAAGCAGCAGCACTATGTATTCCTTCACTGGAAATATGCATTCTAGGAAGAACTGCTCCTTTCCCCCTTAGGTTTTTTTTTGGGTGGGGGGGAGATTTTTTTGGTATAAATAGGAAATTAAAACACAAATCGTTTGCTCCATGAAGATGTGGCACTAATGAGACATACTGGAAACAGGTAGTAACATAATAGAAAAATAATTTCTGCATAGAACTCTTGCCCCCAAACTGAAACGTTCCGAGAGGAGAGTGCCTATCTCCTGTGAGGCAATGGTTAGAGTGTATGTGTATCACACACATGTGCGCACACACATTGCTGTGGAGGCCAAGCACTGATCCTCTTGACCCAGCAAAACGCATACACATAAAGAAAGTGATTACTGAGTGAGGCCATATTTAAGATAGGTTTTGTTTCTCTGTAAGAACAATACATGTCACTCATCTATAGATTGCTTGTAATTAATTAATGACATCCAGGCCTAAGAAGGGATGTGAATATCCTCTAGCAAAACCTTACGTTCCCTGGGGAGCACAGGTACATTCAGAAAATCAGCTGTTAAAAGCCAAAAGGCAAGCTCTAAATGAAATCCTTTCTTTCCAACAAGGCATCGAATGCAGAGTGAGACTGATCTCTAGTGGTTAAATCCAAACACTGCAGGCAGCTTGAGAAATCTCTCTACAGCATATTCTAAAAGCCAGAACAGTTGCTATAAGACAAAAATAACTCCTCTTCTCCTTAAGAGAATACACATTCACCCCTTTAGCTTGTGTGCCATTGCTCGCATGGTGCAGATAACTAATTAAGACATAAAATAGGCTGTTTAAAAAAAATAAGAATGACAAGGGAGAGGTTTAGGTTCTTACACATTGGCTGCTGTTTTGCAGGCATAAACACTAGGTACCTGTCACTGGGTGGTGAAATTTTCCACTGATTACAACCGAGGCCAGGTTAAGAGCAGACTGAAAATTTGCCCCTTAGTATCTTTAACATACCACACAAATACACCAATATATATTTTACCTTAAACAGAAGTAACACCTTTCTTATCACAGCATGTAGTTCTTGGAACATAGCTGAAGATAGAACATCAGGGCTGACTGAAAATAAGTATTTTGCATGAAAACTTTTGGAATAATAAATTTAAAAATATTTTGATTTAAGTCATTTTCCTGGAAATCTATTTTTTGTATTAAAAAAATCTTGTTTCTATTCAAAAATGAAAAAAATGCTTTTCGGATGGTATTTTTTTCTTTTTTCTCTGATTTTCCCCTTCTCTCATTACCCTCTTTCCCTTCCCCCCCGCCCCCAGCATAAGGAGGTGGGAAAGGCAAGAAGAAACCCAAATCTGAAAACTAAAATATTTTCATTTTGGTTTTGAAACAGAATTGTTTATTTTACTTTGAATAAAAATAAACAATACAAACATTTTCAACAAGAAATGTTAATATTGTTTAAAAGGGGCATTTGTATTGGAAAAAATGCCACTACAGAAAAATAGAACCAGGCAATATTGAATTGACTGACTATTACAGAAAACAGATACTAGAACTAATAATTATTTTCATACTTGATGTTATTTGTGTCCTTGATAGCTCTTTAAAGTATGCATGTTTTCAGTCCTATCAAACCACTCCTAATGAGATATGCACCAAAATCTTAAGGCCAGAAGGGACCATAATGATCTTGTACATAACACAGCCACAAAAGAACATTAAATGGTTCTTTTATCAAGTGGTTCCTACATAACTTCCAGTTGAACTAGAGCATATCTTTTGGAAAGTCAAAAGACTTCAAGTGATGGAGAATCCACCATGTCCCAGATAAACTGTGACAGTGGTTAAAAAGATGTGCCTTATTTCTAGTTTGAATTTGTCTAAATTCTGCTTTTGTCCATTGCATCTTGTTATGCCTTGTTTGCTAGATTAAAGAGCTCTCTATCAGAAACTTTTTCCACATGCAGTTACTTACAGACTGTGAGCACACTACCTATTAACCTTTTCTTTTCTTCTCTCTAATGAAGTGGTCACACCCACTCAGCTTTTGCTTCAATTCTGGCCTAAATGTTCGAAAGTGACTTACAATGTTTGGAGACCCAGTTTGAGTCTCCATAGCCCAGATTTTCAGCGGTTGGGCAATCAGCTCTTTATGAAAATTAGTCCCCTTTCCTGTGCCTCTGCTTTGACACCAGAAAAAAAAAATAATGGAGGAACCCAAAAATCACTAGTGGCTTTTGAAAACTTTTGCTCTCTTTGGCTTGATCTCTTTGGTGTGACTCAGATTGCTTCCTTCATATATAGGTTGCATGCATTGAAAATGACTGCATTCTCTAGGATCAACTTTCAACTTGTGTCATTACCCCAGTGTACTTCGGAATAGTCCCCTTTTCCAAAAAATGCTCAAATTTAAAAAATTACAAGTTGTAATTTTTGTGATTTTTTTAAAGTTGGCTTTGACATGCATAAATAAGTATGTTACAGGCTGCATCTAAGACCCATTGGAGTCACTGGGAGAAGTCAGTGCTGTCTCATAGTTCTGGCTCTGGGTAGAAATTTTTTTAGGAGAATTTACATCAACCAAATAAAAGTAATTATTTTCAACTTAAAATAAATATTGGGAGTCTCGAGAGAAATGGAAATTTATTAATCCTTTATATCAGAGGTCTCCAAACTTTATGAGATGAGGGCCATATTAGATTTTAATGGGGCTTAGCAGGCCGAAGCAACTGTGAAAAAATTCAATATATGCAAAAAAAAACCCCACCCTTTGTTCCTCCAGCTGCTGCTGCGACCCCGCATCCTTGCTCCTCCAGCCGCTGCCGTGTGCCCCCACCCTTTGCTCCTCCAGCAGCTGCTGTGGGGGCACTCACCCCTCCGCACATGGGGCCGCCGGCAGCAGCAGCTTCTCCATGTGCCTGTTTGGCGTGCCTGCTCAGCTGGAGGGCCGGACAAATTGAAGCTGCGGGCCGGATCTGGCCCCCAGGCTGTACTTGGGAGACCCCTGCTTTATATTGTTGTAGTACACTTCATTCCGCAGTGCTTTGCACACAGCCTTCATATTAAATAAGCCAATCTAAGTATGTAAGTGCCTTGGGGCAGAGTCTATGATTTTAATCTGTGTTGGTACAATCCCTAGCACAGAGGTGGGCAAACTTTTTGGCCTGACGGTCACATCTTGGTATGGAAATTGTATGGCAGGCCATGAACGCTCACAAATTTGGGGGTTGGGATGTAGGAGGATGTGAAGGCTCTGGCTGAGGGTGTGGGCTCTGGGATCGGGTTAGGGATGAGGAGTTGGGGGCTACAGGAGGGTGCTCCAGGCTGGGACCGAGGGCTTTGGAGAGCAGAAGGGAGATCAGGGCTGGGGCAGGGGAGAGGGTTAGGGGATGGGCTCTGAGCAGAGCTTACTTCAAGCAGCTCCCAGAAACAGCAGCATGCCCCTGCTCTGGCGCCTATATGGAGGCGTGGCCAGGCAGCTCTGCATGCTGCTCTGTGCACAGGCACTGCCCCCGTAGTGCCCATTGGCTGTGGTTCCCAGTCAAAGGGAGCTGCAGGAGTGCTGCTTTGGGTGGGGGGCATCATGTGGACCCTCCTGGCTGCCCCGACGCTTAGGAGCCAGAGTGAGGGGACATGCCGCTGCTTCCAGAAGCTGTGCAGAGTGGGACAAGAACCTGATCCCACTCCCTGGCTGGAGCAGAGCAAGCCCCTAACCGTACTTCCCAGCAGGAACTTGAGGGCCGGATTAAAATGTCTGGAGGGCCAGATGTGGTCCCCAGACCATAGTTTGCCTGCCTCTGCCCTACCACTATGGGGTCCTGGTCCACAACTGGGACTTCTAAGTGCTATTCTATAATAGTATATTATAATATATAATATTAATAATCTAATATATAATATTCTATAATAATAACTAAGATAACTGAAAAAGTAGCCATTTAGGGGAGGAGGGAGGAGAGTAGTAGCCAATCAACACATTGCAATAATGCACGGGGAGAGAGAAAAGTTAGCAAAGAACATGAATGCTTACAAAAGACTGGATTTTCAACAGTTTTCAGCACTGGACCAACTCTACTCCCACTGAAGTCTATGGTAAGCTTCAGCCAGAGTACTGTTAGGCCAGTGTTGAGCATTTTTGAAAATCCTATCCTCAATATCCATCCAGAGCAAACAGCCTGTCTGGGGCCAGATCCTGCCCTGGTGTGAAGTCATTGGAGCTACACCAGCTTACACCAGCTGAGGATCTGGTCTAGTCTTTAAGATCTCATTCAAAATATCATGGCCTCCATGCAATGACCTGCATGTGACTCTATTTATCTACTTTGGAAAGGTGAGTTTGTCTTGGTGAGATTTGAACCTGGAGCTCTTCCTATCCAGTGCTAAAACCATTAACCCTTTCCCCCAAGGGAAATGGCAAAGCTGCTTTTCTAAATAGCACTTGCATAGGGGTTGAAATGGCACCTTCCAGAGAGCTGAAGCATTTTTCCACAGCATCCATCCACCCTGTAATCTACCAGCGGATTGGGCAGGAAATTGTACCCATTCTCTGTCAGACAGATTCAGGGCGGGCCAACTGGACATGTAAACGCCTTAACATCTGGAATCTAAATGGTAAGTTACAGGTTTTTATGGGACTGTAAGTAGAGCAGAGCAATGCGTGGCCCATTTAAATTTTGTATGAGTAGGCAGATATACAGGAGAATATGCCATTACATGGTCGGATAAAGGTTCCTGGAGTTCTCATGGGAAATGCACTGGGATTTATAGCATAGATGCCCTGCTACTAAAACTCTACAATGGGGAGGTTGTGCAAAGCTTCCATCTGCTGCAAAACGAGTGCACAAAACTACGTCGAAACACCCCATCAATTGTATTGCCTCTTCTGCCACTTTTTTGATGCATTCTCTCTCTCTCTCTCCCTCTCTCTTCCTCTCTCTCATTTGCATTAGGAAAGGGCTATTTTTTTCCCAGCCCCCTGCAGTGGGAGACAGACTGTGTGTATGCGTGAGACAGACACAGCACTTGCTGCAGGTGACCTCGGAGGCATCTAAAAACAGGGCTGATGCCGGTGGCATTTTAAAAACAACCCTGCATATTTGCTGTCTGCTTCAAAGCATGTCTGCACATTTGGCTGCTGGCCAGCGCTATTGTGTCTCCCGCGGGCAACACTGAAAGCATTTGCCGCTTTGTGACAAAGGAGCATCTCGATGTGCATAAAACAGGCCATAAAACTCCTTAGGCAAGCGCCCGACTGTCAGAATCCTGCAGGCCAGTTCTTGCCACTCTCTGCAAACACTCGCTCACCAGTGTACAGGAGGAGTAACTCTGGGGCATTACTCTGCCAGAAAACCAGGTCAAAGGAAACCCTTTTCCTCACACGATGCTGAACTGAATCCTCTGATCTGGGGACTAATTCTTCTGCCCCGGATAGTTAAGTAGAGACGGCTCTTCCTATTCAACTCCCACTAGGTTAGAGGGTCAGGTTTAGGGCCGTTCTTGTGCCTACTTAAAATGGTTTCTTGCTCTCATCTGCAAGTGATGCAGACTAACTAGAAATCTTTACTTACTTATCTGGCTGGTAACAGGACGTCAAAATGAATGTTACGGGCTAGATTTTTCACTACTTAACTAGTGAGATCATTTCTATAAAAGGCCCTCTTGCCTACATGCCTCTGCTGTAAAAGTGGTCTCTGTGGACTCTAGTGACGGGTAGTGATTGATCTATCGGGGATCAATTTATCGCATCTCGTCTAGACACAATAAATCAATCCCCAAGAGCTCTCCCATCGACTCTGGAGCGCCATCGCGCCAAGAGGTGCAGACGGAGTCAATGGGGGAGCGAGTCAGCACCGTGAAGATGCCGAGATAAGTTGATCTGCATCTGTCGACTTCAGCTACACTATTCATGTAGCCGAAGTTGCATATTTTAGATCGATTCCCCCTCATTCAGTGTAGAGCACGGCTGAGCCCAGGAATGCAACAGATCTGATTCAGTGCTCACGCACACCATTGTAAATCCACTGAAGCTAAGGGGGGGTTACGCCCGTTACAAGTGATGTGAGATCACAATCAAGCGGCTGTAGTAGCTGATGTTGGACATTTGCACTTGCACAAAACCATATTTTTGATTAAAAAGTATAAGCTAATAGCAGAAAGAACAATGAGAAGGAGCCGGATGGAAACAATGTCACATACCGAGGGCATGGGATGGGAGAGAAATTAGTAGGGAAGAAGCTCTTGGGCCAGATTCTCCTGTAACTCCCACCACATGTTTAGCACTGCTGCGGATGCCCTGATATTAAAACTCTACAATGGGGTGAGCACATCAGGGTAGCTGCCATGTCCACGAACGAGCGTGACGCTCGAACCATCTCCCTGGTGCTGCCACAAACATGATGCAGCTTACCTCACACCCTCCTAGAGGCCTCTCTGTCGGCAGGGACACTTTACACTTACACTGACCTTCTGCTCACACTCTGCCACACTGAAGTGTGGGAGCAAAGCCAAGAACTTATGCTACCTGCTCTGGGCTTGCAAAAAGGGAGGTTCTGGCCCAGTTTATCATCATTAGCATTTTAAGAGGCAGGTTCCTTTGCTGAATAAACCCCGACCCATTTCTTTACATGGTGCTTGTAAGGGAGTAAAGCAAAACAGTTGGCTTCAATATATTTCTGTCTTTATTTTTGTGCTATAAGATCAATTTCACAAACTTTTCTAGGTAGGCTGATTGCCAGCAGCAGGAATAGTGTAGTAAATTAATTATAGATGTATGTTAAATTACTTTCATTACCACCCTCCGTTCTGGGATGGACTCCCGCAAGCAGGAAGACTGATGAAACAGCATTTTTATATAGCCCCCTGGTAGTGGACATTTTTACCCGTCTGGTGCTATCGTTTCTGAATTCAGGAAAGCTAGAACTGTGTTGCAGGAAGCCCATAGCCAATCTAACATAAACCCCAAGAGTATCGTGGCTAAAACATACACACTAGAATTTGAGCTATCCAGCTTGATTCTAATATTGGCACCCTTTAATGGCGTATATGGCTACAAGCCACTAAACTTATACATGAAATACGAAAGACTAGAATGTAAATAGTGTTTACAAGCTGACTAGAATATTTAGACAGCATTCAAGAAACCTGGTTAGGTAACTGGGCATTATCTCTATAGAAATAATAATATTTCTATGCCTAAGCCATAGCAGCTGAAACTGAATCAGCCATGCAAGAAATCCATGTACATTTTTCCTTTGTTCCCCTTTCTATCAAACTTGGCAAAGGGTATTTTCTAGGGCGCCATGACCAGATGGAGTTAATAACCCTGAGCTGAACTTCAGGCTAGCAGCTCTTCACAGGCAGTCGTTAATCCTGTTCCATGACTTTTTATTCAAATCAGCACATTACATTGTCACCAACCCTAATTACTAGCTTTAGATACACTTCACAAGGCAAGTAAATTAACTACAGTGTAGTTAGGTTGCAATTACAATCCAGTTACTGTACTGTCCTAATCCTTGTTACATGTGATTACCACTGATGCCTATAACTGGAAGCGGTACTTAAAGGCTGAATTAATTAGTAGTATCCCTCCAGTCTCAGACCCTAATGTATATATACTGTACTTAATGTACCTGCATTTAGTTTGTCCAAACTTGTGAATGACTGAGCTAATTTTTACATTGAGCGAATTACTTAGTCAAGTATTATAATTATTTATAAATGTTTTAAAATAAACTGCATAGAAATATCTTACTTATAGTAAGAAAATCAGAAACGTTAATTCGTTATGAAGAGTTTAGGACTAGAGTGGAGGCCATCAAAGGAAAATGTGAGAGACAGGAGTTAGCTAGCAGTGTAGACTTTGAGCACTGCATGGTGTCTTCCTCAGAAGACATAGATATTTAAATGAAGATTGTATGGAGGGTCAGCTGCGGAATGAGCACCTAACAAAGTTTAGGCAAATCAGTCTTGCCACATTCAGGACAAGTTCAAGACCCTCCTCTTCAGGAACTCATTCTGATGTGTATATACTACTAATCTTAGCCTATATTTACTATTAATGTATCATTACTAAGATTTTCAAGAGAGTCTAGCAAAGAACTAGCGAGATATAACACTGTTCACCTCTTGTATGGCTAAACACTGGTGTCCAGATTGCCCCAGAGAGACATGATGTGGCCCCAGAAGTAAGGGTACCCAGAATTAAAGGCCACGTTAGCAAAAATGTGGCTCAGTGAACAAGAGCAGACCCCCTGTGAAAACAGGCTCTTAAAGATAGTACCTGTTGGGCAATATAAATGGAGGTACCCCCGAATCACACTGGGTAAGTGGCATTACCTCTCTCGGAATAGGCCACTGTTTGACTAAAATGGATAATTGGTTACACGTCATCCAAAAGCCCCACAAAGCTTTATCCCACTCACAACGCAACAGGAAGGTCTCGCTCCTGGTCTTAATTTATCACCACAAATAATTAAGAGAAAATGTATCTTTTTAATTGGCTTCTTGAATGAAACGCAAAGACTCATTCATCTTAAACATACCAACTTGCTAACACTATTGCCAGATAGAATAATGACACCCATAGTGGCAAACACAATCTGGCAGGAAAGAATTTTTTTTCGCCTAAGTCATTCTGCATCACTCTACACCCCCTTACTCGACTAGCTTGTGAGAATAATGCTGGGGTAGCTACAAAAACTCAGTCCCAGAGTGGGAAAAGAATGCGACATCCCAAATTTTATCCCTCAGAAACAAGGCCTACATTCATGTTAAAAAATCTCAGTTCATGAGCTGGAAACAAACCCTTCTTTTTTTTTTTGAGAGGACCACAGCCATAGGTCAGTCCTTTCAGTCCCCTACTGCCATATGCTTGTGAGAATAAATACATGTAAGTGTTCCTCACTCTCCTTGGCACGCAGTCATTGTTTGGATTTCTCTGTACCCCAAGATGCTGTCAAAATCCACCTTAGTGGGATGTAGCTACCTGCCTGCAGGACATGTATGAGCCTATGATCATAGTATCTGAGCACCTTGCCGTATTTTATCCTGAGGTAGGGTAGCCAACTTCATAATATTTAAGAACCGGACACTCTAGCAGGATCACTAGAAGCCCCGCATCCCCGCCTCTTCCCCCTAAGACCCCACCCTGCCCCGCTTCTTCCCCTAAGACCCCCACCCCTTGCCCCATGGTCCCACACCCCATTCACTCCTCTTCTCCTATGTTGTTACTTGCTGCTTTTCCCCCTTCTCCCCGCACCTATGCCATGGTCAGGAACCGAGGCTGGGAGCTGCAGCTGCCCGACGCAGGTAAGAGATGGCCCTGGTCATGACCCAGCGCCTCCCCACCTCCAGTAACCGGACTTTGGGTATCCGGTTTGTATTACTGACTGGATACTATCAGCACCCTTTTTCAATTAAAATGTCCCGTCAAAAACCGGACAGCTGGCCATCCTACTGTGAGGTAGGGCAGTGTGTTGTCCCCATTTTACAGATGGGGAGCTGAGGCACAGAGAGACTTAAGTTCACAAAGGACGTCTGAGGTACAACTCTGGTCTCTCAAGTCCCAGGCTAGCTCTCTAGCTTCTGCACCCATCTTTCAGGAACAAAGGACAAGGGGATCCTTCAGGGATGGCTGTCAGCTGCAAAAGCGCTGTCCGCATGGCTCCTTCACAGATGCATTCCTGTGGAAGAGTTGCCAGTAGAAAACTACGAGTTGGCTCAGAGACGGAGCTTTTGTGCTTGTGGAGCTAACTAACTGCCTTCTGTTCATGATCCAGTGGGGATTGGGTGAGCGAGGGAGGAGGCAGCCAGTGACCCCGATGACATAATGAGGAGAATTTTTCGGATTTCGTTCCTCTTCCAGGGTCGGGCCTTCAGTAGTTGCCTCCAGAGCTGTAGAAAACTTTCCAAGTGCTGATTACAGATGCTGGGTTGTGAGGCGGATGTGGGGAAGGCCACCATGGGCAGTCTGAGAACCTCTGGCATTGTGCTGATACAAAGGATGGTCGGTGTTGATTATCAGCCTTGACACTGAGATACACACAAAGTAAAAAAAAATGTGAGAGGGTCATCTGTGTAGAAAGAAGCTGCAAGCCCCGCAACTACTAATAGGAAACTCCCCACCCCCCCTTCTCACACTTTTTCATTTCAGCTGTTGCAGCACATCCGCCTCCCCCCACCCCCAGCTAGTAGCCACTAGTGATCAGCCCGCATTGCACAAGGAAGAGAAGACAGTATATAATACAGCTTTAATAGGTGGCAGTTTTAATCAGAAGTCGCTTCAGAAGACGAAGTTCACTGATGCATGAACGATTCTCTTTTCTCATAAATATATGACATGATGATAAAAGAATGAAAAATATGCTAATTGTGGGGACTAGCTTATGAAGAAGCGCGCCCTTCCCTCCCTGGCTATCTTTTGCTAGAGATTCAAATGTTTCTGTAGTAGAGCGTTTTGGCTGGAAGGCTTTGTGCTGACGATCCACAAGTGCAAAAGGTAGGGCTGTCGATTGATCGCAGTTAACTCACACGCTTAACTCAAAACTGTCAAGAGTTTGCAGCCGCACTGTAGTGAAATTCAGCTAAAGGCACAGCCATGCAATTGGTGGATTCAGGCCACAGGTTAAACATGCGCTTGGATCCTTGTTGATACTGAACTCTTACAAGGCAGTAGTCACAATGAATGCTTTCTATCCACCCTGACTGGCCAGCGGATTCTGTCCTGTCCTAGCAAATGATGCCCATGCCTCAATCATTCACACCCCTGCCTCACTGCTTGGCTGCACTACAGCAACGTGATGTAGCTGGGCATAAAGCTGCTCATGTTTTATAATCAATGTTAATGTCATTGCTGTGTGGCATGACAGTCCTACCTTAGCTAATGCTTATAAACCTGCACCTTCTGAATGCAGCCAAAGAAATCTGGTGCCCACTGCCATGGGGGGGAGGGGGAGGAAAAAGGTCTTGTTGGCCAGTCTCTCGTACAATGGCTACACAGTACTACACAAAATGATTGTATATTTCAAATACAAATGCGGTTAGGCTATGGAGGTACATAGAGCTCTTCCATTCAGCTTTGTTATGGCACTTTTGGATTTGATTAACCCAACAGTTGCCTAGATTAAAAGGAGCACGAACACATTTCTTTTTGTTTGTGCCTGGGCTGCTAAAAGCGCCTCTTTCCCTTCCTAGTCGCTAACTTATCTCTGTCACGTGCCCAGCCAGTGGTAAACGTACACCCTTTTTATTTACAAAACCAGAAGCCGGCCAAACAGACACTGCTATTGAAGTTCTCTGATCAGCAGCCCAGGAACACACGTGCCCCTACAGTGGAGCACCCATAGGGACAGTCCTTGAAGAAGAATCAGAAACTGCAGCCGCCCGTGCTTTCTCAACAAGAAAGTCTTACTTAACTATCGACTATTGCCGCCATCTTGGCTGGCAGTTTGCTTCTGTTTCCCTAGCAACAGAAAACATTAAAAAAAACCCTAAGAAGTAAAACACTTGCTTCCGTGCTGGAAGATATGTATTAGCTCACTTCACGGGCTTGATACGGTGTCACTGAATGAAATTTGAGGCCATGACATGCAGATCAGACTCGATGATCTAATGCTCCTTCTTACCATAAACTCTGTGGGTCCAGTCCTGCTTCTCCAGCTACTCATGTGAGCAAAGGCTGCAGGGTTAGGTAATAGCTGTGTTGAACAACATCTGTTGGTGAGAGAGAAAAGCTTTTGAGCTACACAGAGCTCTTCTTCAGCCCTGGGCCAACTGAAGCAAATCTGAAAGCAATTGCACAGCTCCGTTACAAAGCCATAGGTGGTGCAGGTCCAGCCTTCCTGAAATGGCTGCCATTTTTTTTAAAAAAAGATATGGCAGGCCATGGAGGAGAGCTAGTGACACCTCATGGTTTCAGCTTGCATGGCTTCTGGGACCTAAAAGAAATGGGAATGCACCCCATGAGAATCGCCTGGGAGTCCTTGACAGGGCCATTGCAGTAGTAGAGCGGCAGGAGAAATCTTTCACACGCCTTCCTTTGCTTCTGTTTCTTCACAGACTATTGCATGGATATGGTTTTTGCCAGCTGGCCTGGATTGTCTCTACATAAAAGGGACTTTTTGGCTAAACAACAAAATAAGGATTCTTTTAAACCCCCAAGGAGGCCGTGAGTGTCTGAGCGACACACGTTCCGCAAGGTTACAAGTTAATTTAATGCAAAGTGTATGTCTAGTGCTTGAACTTGAATGAAATGGTTTGAAAGCCATCCCTGAATATCTAAAATTGCAATCATGCTCCCATGTGCCTGTTATGTATGTTTATTAACCAACATTCGTTCCTCTTGACTTGCATTTGCAGATGCTTTCCAGACTTGAGCATGCATGTAAATCTGATTTGTGTGTCCAAGTTGCCATGCAAATCACCAAATTAGATGCACACTCAGAGTGCATTGCGTCTCAAGAGCACACTCTAAAGGATGGTTCTCATTACATCACTTTCATGTTCAACAACTGCAAAATGAGCTGATGAAAGTTTACTTGCTGTGATGGTTTTTGGAAGCCTAATTTAAGGATTGATCCTGCTGGGCGCTGAACCAGTTCAGCAAAGCACTTATGCATATGGTTAACTTTAAACCCACGAGTAGCTATCAGTGAGGCTACTCATATGTTTAAAAGCTTTGCTGGATTAAAGTCAGAGTATTTAGCACGTCATAGCATCAAATCTTTATAGAGCCAGTGAACAGTCATTCCAAAAGTTACTTTAGACCTAATGACTATAGTAAAACCTGCTAGCCTCTCGGATGATCATAATGGTCCCTTCTGACCTTAAAGTCTATGAGGCTATGACAAAAATGGTGTCGTAATCTTTCAGAAACAACAAATATGGACTAAGGAGCAGCTCAAGTAATAAAGAAAAAAATACAGCTTGAAGGAAATTATGAGAGAACTGATGGTTTAACCTAAGGAGAGTTAGTAAGACATAAGGAACTTGTTATTAAACACAGTGGCAGTCTGTTCTGCACGTGTGCTGTGCTAACATTAAGATTTATAAGTTTATTTATGCTTTATACATATGGCTACATTTATTTAGCTGCCTTAGAAATGTTACTGTCTGTGGTAGTGTTATTTTTATTTACAACACATTTATTAAGCTTCTTTTGGAGTCCCAGTAAATCATGGTGCAGATCCTCAGCTAGGGTAAATCAGCATTACGGCCACTGACTTCCCTGGAGCTATGCTGCATTATGCCAGCTGAGGAGCTAACCAATTGTTTCTAGAGTGAACTGATTGATGGGAGCTGGTGAGAGGCTGAGCTATGAAAGCAGCCCTGTTGAGTGGAGTCCTCGTTATCGGACCCACGGGAGAGCATCCTCAGCTGCTTTCAGTGACATCAAGGACCCAGCATGCAGTTGGGAGTGCTAGGCTAGAACAGTAAATGGAAAGACTCACGCTGGTGCCAGCAGACTTTGAATTACTCTAGTTCTTCTTGGACAGAAGAACTAGATTAATGAGATGGAGGAGGGATCCTCATCTTGCCCCAAAATTAATCAAGGAGAATTTTGATGCTGTATCTGCTGGCGCTGATGATATTTGGTGTGGTAGAGGGAGTAGGTATCCTAGAGTTGATGTTGGTTCAGGCTGACAAGTGAGAGCTCAGCAGGAGGCATCCATGAGTTGCTGGCCTATGAGGATCTTATCTAAACACAGAAGCTTTTAGAGGAAGAGAAGGCTGGTGAGATCCTGACACTATTGAAGTCAATGAGAATTTTGCCCCTGACTTCACTAAGGCCAGGATTCTAACTAGTATCTTCCAAAGCATTGTATTCCAGAAGCTCTGATCTTCAGCACAACTACTGGGTCAGCTTAAATTTCAGATACCCAAACTGGGCATGTCGGTTTTGGAGAGATATGTCCATGCTTTCCCCTGCCATCAGCTGCATGTAGAAAAGGGGGTGGGGGAGGAATCAGCAGGGCAAAACTGAAAATTATGCCAATAAAATGGGCTTGAATTAGAATCCCGTAATGTCATAGGCTTGCAGGGTCATGTGTACTGACCCAGTTAAGGAGGAGAGAGAGCAGGTGGCTCTCTTGGTAACTGATGTGTATTTGGTACGTTACCTTTATATACCACAGAATATTTGTTACTGAATTGTGCCGGGGTCTTCTAACTCTTAAAATAGTTACAGCAGAATAATATAATATAAAAACCCCTTACAAGTGACAGAAAATGATTAGAATGGGCTGACCTTGATCAAGACAAGCAGTATCAAAAAAAAAATACAGAGAGTATTATGCTTTGGATATTTCTGTGAAGGCCAGTAGAGTGTTCCAGGCCTTGGCAGGAGAGATTATGGTTCTGCTTTTTTTTCATGCTTAAGTATTAAGCTAAGTTTTTTAACCCATTTTATAAACGACCTTTCCAATAGGTCATAACGTTTCTCTGGGCAACTCTTTATGAAGAGGTCGAGATATTATTTAACATCGGGTTGTAGCTATTAATGGAAGATAAAACACATGATGGTCCAGGAGGATGATTTAGACTTAGATTTGGAAATCCTGGCCCACATTATATACATATATCAGAGAATGTGCAAAAATAGGATTGGGGTTTTTTTGCATGTCCACTGCATGTGTTGTGATAACCATCTTGGTTTAGTCTGTCTGGAATCTGAGTGACATCCGAGTTGAAAAGCAGGAGGAAAGGATAGCGGTAATATGTCAGATTAAAGTACATTTTTAAGGCACAGCCAAGACCATGCAATCCTTTATGTTCTGAGTGGAGTTCTGCATGGTCAGACTGTTAATAATAAATACTTAGTCCTTTTAAGGTTTATTTCTGGTCCATTATTAAATCACGGTATAGCTGCTGGGCAACTGACGCAGGTTGCTGGCCTACCTGCGTCAGTCGCACAGTGTCCGTAGCGTGACTGGGAAGTACAGGGCGAGCATGTTCATAATAATCTTGTTAGGACATTACCTGAATTGCACGTGGGTTTGGTTTAATTAACATTCCACCAAGAGCTGAACCACGGGCATGGTGACAAGAAAGTCTTTTGTCCTGTTTGTTTAACTGCCGTTAACACTAACAAGAGTTATGCACATGCATCAAAAGGAGATTAGACCCCCCAAGGTTTCTAAATACATCAGGGATCACCGCTAGCAAGAAGCAAGTCAGTGTTCAACCTAGTGATGCTTGCAGAAACAAATGGAAGAGATTGCGTAGCCTGGAGATGCTGTATCACTTAAACCAAGGAGTAACATATTTCCTCTTCAAGAAAAGTTACTGTAAAAGGTCACTGTGGCTGCTACCTGTGCCAGGGACAGGACCTGCTCTAAAGCCCATGGAAGTCAAAGGAAATCTTTTCATTTGGTTCAGAGGGCTAGGAATCAAGTTCACAGTCCTGTTCCCATTGAGGGAAAAAGCAAATCTATCACTTGTTAGCGCAATATCAAATGAAACTCACCCCCACCCCACCCCGCTACATTAAAAACAACCCATTCATTTTAAAAACTAGGGGTGCCCTTAGGAACTGCCAGACTGCATCAGACCAAGGGTCTCACTAGTACATTAGATAATGCCCAATATCAGCTGTTTCAGAAGGTGGCGCACTAAACCCAGCTATATACAGGTATGGGATAACCTGCTGATCCTCAGTAATTAGTGGCTAGTTTATGGCCTGGGGCAGAAGGGTTTGCATCCCTGCTCGAACTCTTGTTTAGGCTTAATATTTACTGTGATAATGCTCTATATTCTCGTTATCCATATAAATATCCAATCCCTCTGTGACTCCTACTTTGCTCTTCACCTCAGTGTTACCCTGTGGCAAAGAGTTCCACTGGCTTTTGGAGTGGAAAAAGATTATGTTTATTCTCCCCCTGTTTGCAGCAATCTATACTCCCACTTACATGTAGCTGGAATGGAAACTACTCTATGTGATGCTATCATCAGACTCTTAAAGGGAAAGCACAACATTAGCCTCACCAACTGACACTGAATCAATTACAATTGTTTGGGTTTTTTTAAAGAGCTTTATTGAATAGCTTAAAGCTTCCAAATGCCATGTGCTGTCAGAGACTGTTCTGGCACCTCCATCAACACCATTACTTCTGAACAGTTTTGTTCATATTTACAGGACTGTGATAAATAGTATTTTTTTAAAAATCCAATGTTACTGAGATGTGCTGTCCACAACAAATACAAGGTGGTGCCTAAGGATGAAATTCTAGCGCCACTGACTTCAACGGAAACAGCATTTCAACCCCACTGCACATCCTTGAGTGTTGTGGAGGATACTATTGGTCTGACCTATGTTTAAAGAGCAGGAGAGTACATAGAAAAGATTCATTTTTTAAAAGCCATCTCTCACAGCTAAGGAGTACTCAGGTTGTACATTGGGTTTACTTAAATACTGTTCTCAGATAACAGAGCTACGAAATATGATTTTTCTCCAATATTTGCAGTGAGCTAGGAAGTCATTAATACGTAGGCCCAAGTTCTCAAAGAGTACCAGATCAGCAGGCAGTGATCAATCTATTGGGGATTGATTTATTGATCTAGTGTAGACGCGTTAAATCAATCCCTGAGCACTCTCCTTATTGACTCTGGAACTCCACCTCTGCAAGAAGCAGAAGTGGAGTCGGCGGGGGAGCGGCTGCAGTCGACTTGCCGCCGTGAGAACGCCCAGGTAAGTTGACCTAAAATATGTCAACTTCAGCTACGCTACTCATGTAGCTGAAGTTGCGTATCTTAGGTCAACTCTCCTCCCACCCCCACCCCAAGTGTAGACCAGGCCAAAGATATTTAGGTGCCTAATGCCAATTGAAAGGAATAGGAGTTAGGTGCCTAAATACCACTCAGGACCTGGATGATGTTTATAAAACCCGTTATTGGTTTAACTAATGAGCCTTCACAACTCCCTGTTGTTATTATCTGCCATTAATTGATGGGAACACTTGTGGCTGGGGAAACAGATACTTAGGATCGTTGATGGTGAGTGAAACTCTATGGAAGCCAGTGGCCTTGATCCTGCAAACCCACCGGCTTATCTTTATTCACATGAATCGTCTCATTGAAGTCAACGGGACTAGTCAGGAGTGAAGTTAAGCAGATGTGTAAGCATAGGTGTTGCCACAGCTCCTGGCTTGAAGTGGTGTCCATCATACACAGGGGTTACAGCTTGGTTCCCAGCACCACAATGTGGAAGTCGTTGCAGGACTCCAGTTGTTCCCACTTAGTTTTCTCTGCTTATCGACGTCCACGGAATTAACTTTGCCCTTTTCTTGAAGGCTTAAGTGATGCACAAGCTCATGCTAGTCCTCAACACACGGTCAATTTCACCTCTGTGAAGTTACTCTGCTCATGGTGCCTGTGGATCTGTCTCAGAGCCATTATCCCAAGTCCATACAGCAAGTTGCTGATCCTAGAGCTGGTGACTGCCTGGCTCCAGATCTTCTGCTCAGTCCACAAGACCATGTGGCCTATCAACTCCTGTACACACACAACCCCGTACCAGTGCATACTGTCGTGCTAGAAGCCATGACTTTAATTCAAGTGGAATCTTTAAATCGAGCAAGGCTGCAAAATGAAGGTGGTTGGTATTAAGCCTAGTTAATTTTCCTTGTGATGAAGATGCATTAGTAAAAGTGCAGTGGCTAAATGAGGATGGCATTTAAGCCTTCCCGATAGGTCCTTGAGCCCTGATCCAATACACACTGATGTCAGCAGGAGTCTTGCTCTTGGTTTCAATGGACACTGATCAGGCCCATAATGATGGTACTTAAATGGTTCCACAGCAGTGGAAGATTCCTCTTGAATACAATCTAATCCAGAGCTCACTGAAGCCCGTGGAAGGTTTTGCATTGACTTTGGCTACATTGATACTGTGATCCCCCCATCGGGTACACATATTTCTGCTAGCTGTCAATGAGCTAGCACGAGCATTAATAGCAGTGTAGCCATGTCAGCCTGGGTGGGGGCAGTGGAAGTGTGGCTGAGCCATGTTGACTACAAACCTGCCTGAAACGGGGGGAGGGGGGAGAGGAGAGGTGGGGGTGTACCCCATTCAGCTTAACCATGCCTCTGCTGCCACTCCCTGTGCTACCACAGCTACACTGCTTCTTATTCTCACGCTAGCTCGATGAGAGCCAGTCCGAGCCTGTGTACGCAGGCAGGGAAATCACACTCCTAGGTCATAGCGTAGATGTAGCCTTTAATGGACATTGAAGCAGGCCTAAGAGCAGAATGGGGGCTAGATGCTTTTAAGATCCTTATTGGTAACAGGAAATAGCTAATGAAAAATGATGCAGCCCTCCAACAATATAGGAACAGGTATTGCACTGAATGTTCCAGCGCTTCATAAGAAGCTAGACTTTTTTTTTCCTTTAGGCTTTTCCTAGACAAAGCAAAGTGTAGAAATAGAGCAGGATCAATGCAGAATTAGAAATCTAAAATCATGTCATTGTTACAGTCAGTTTACGAAACATAAAAAGCATTTTCCCAGTCAACCTGTTAAAACAAGCTTAGACTTCACTTTTGCCATTCACTTCTTTTTTCAGTCCCTCTTTTTCGTCTCTCAAAGGTTCCACCTCCGGCCCATCCTGCATCTTTTCTTTGGCCCAGATATCTCCATCCTCTGTTTCTGTCCTTATATGTTTGTTGTCCTTCATTGTCTCCTCCGTCACTTTTCTTTCCTTTTCCTCTTTCGCCAGCATACGGTAATTGTAGTAATTCATGATGAACAGGAAGGTTCCTGCCAAGACCATCACAGCTCCACATTTAATGAACATGTATTTGTAATCTCCAAATGTATCTATAAGCGTTCCTGTGAATTGCAAAACAAAAATGTCGTTTAGACACGAAGGCAAAAATTGAAATATCTATGGTGGCTTCGGTGTCTGAACACGAGGGAGGCTATAGTGACTGCAGTGCAGAAAAGGATATTTTCTGTACTTTCTAATAACTTAGGCCTGATCCTGCAAAGGCTTAACTTTAACGTCCTGTATCATATTGAAGTCAATGAAACTATTCACACTACGTAAAGTTAACCAGGTGCTTAAGTCTTTGAGTGATGGAGGCCTTATACCGTAGTTTCCAGATTTCTTAGGCACATGAAAAACAGAACTATATAATAAAATATTAGAATTCTTCATTAATGGATGTTTTGTGCTATTAAGTAAATTTAAGGCTTGTGCAAAGTATCAAATTACTGAAGTCCTTTTGGCAACACCAGCTTCTCTCCATCACTCTGCCATCGAGCCGCTGCCTTAGCTGCAAGAATCACCTGATCCAAAAGCCACTGAAGTCAATAGGAGTCTTTTCATTGATTTCAATGGGCTTTGGATCAAGAGCAGGGTAAGATCCACCTAGCTGAGTGAGTCCTCAGCCTCTCTGTTGGGGCTGCAGACCGAAGTGATAATTGTGACAGTGGCCTGTCTGATGGGACACCAGGCCATTAAGAAATGGAAGTGAGGCCCATCAATTCCTTTCCTCACAAGCCACTAAACAGCAATCAGGTGGGAATGACATTCAGTCATTACCAGCCTTGCCTGGACTTGAACTGGTGAACTACAGGAGAAAGGGCTTTCCATGGAACTTGAAACATTAGTTGCAGGGAAAGCAAAGAGGGTCCCGTCAATGTTAAATATTTTCAGTTAGAGATGCAAAGTGGGCAAGGTAGTATCTTTTATTGGACCCCTTCTATTGGCGAAACAGACAAGCTTTTAAGCTTACACAGAGCTCTTTTTCAGGTCATCTATATAAGTTCAAAAACTTTGGTCTCTCTCACCCACAGAAGCTGGTCCAACCTCACCCACTTTGCAGCTCCAGTACCCTGGGATCAGCACGGCTAGAACAGCACTGCATACAGCTATTTTCAATGGCAAGAAAAATGTGACAGTTTTGTCTCAAAGGTCAATGCCTTGGCAATGGAGTTATGGAAGCATTGAAGAGATTTGATTTAACTGACATGTCAATGTTCTCCATTATGTCACATGTAACATAATGCAAACCTTGTTGAGACTGTGATGCTAAGTATTAATGCCCCTGCAATATGGACTGAATTTAACATCCCAAATCCTAATTAAAATAAGACTGACCTCAAGCATAGCCTTTTTAGTTCTTTCTTTCAATTAACAGGCTGTATACAAGCTCTGACTTTTTGAAACCATTTTTTCCTCTTTGAGAAGGGGACCTGTTACTGAGTGACAACTAATCTATTGAAAGTCTGGTGATTAATTATCCCAATGTATTCTTACACTAACTAGGTCTTTTTATGGCCACTAAACATATTTACTGATTGCAGAAATTATTATTTCAACTGATTTTGGCCAACAATATTTTTTCTTCTATACACATCCTGGTACACAGCTTTCAATATATTGTCTTATGGATGTTACTCATGAAACATCAACCAAAGGCTAATTACAGCAATTATTCCTTCTTGGTTATCAGGATGATCTGAACATCTGTTAAAAGGTTTCAGTGAGGAGAGTATTGGAAAATTCACCAGTAGAATAGTCTCGCCTTTTTTCCTTTGAGAATAAGAAAAGCCATAACACACACACGGAACAATTTGTTTAGTTCATTAAAGCAGAACCCTGCAGTGGGTTATTAAATGCCAAAGAACCAATAAATTTGTTGCTTATTAAAATGATGGAAAAAATACTCCAAAACTAATATTACTAACTATTACACAGCACTGTTTTGGCCTCATTAGCAATCTTTGGCAATTAGCTTAATCTCTTGCATAAAAATTACAGAACTTACAAACCAGTCACCTGAAAGCCTTCAGTTTGCTAAGAATTATATGATGATTGTGTGAAAAGAAGAGGCTGCAGCTGGTTCTGCCAACACTGTGAGCTACGCAGTGAAAGGGAGAATTAAATTGCTTCGTAAAAGGTGAGAGAATGAAGCTTAGTCAGCGCTTAGGTTTTTATCCTATGAAATTCAAAACCATATTAACTCTACCTTTCCCTCGTGTTTCCCTTGGAGTTACGATCACGTACAGTTGTGTTGAAAGGTGCTGTCCCCGTTTAACAGTTTTATATACAAATACCTGAAGAACAGCGAGTCTAGTTAAAAGTCGACGGCCACTCAGCGCATTTAACGGTGACAGGTTAACAGTACTAGCAGCAGACCGTTATTCTCCAACATTCAGGTGCTGTGCAAGCCGCTCCTCCTCACCTGCCCCATCCTGTGCTATTCCAGCGATATATGGAGAATAAATGGCAGCTGGGGGTCACGTACCAACTCATGTCCACTTGAGGTTTGATGGCCCAGAGAGGTGAAAAGCATGTTAAATAATTATATTATGTAGATCTTGTTTGCTCCTTGATGGGGAAGGAATTTACAGTACATGTTACATAATAACACAATATAAGGTAATTTTATTCACTGGAGAATCCTTCTACCCCCTGCCAAATGACTCTGGGCATTGCTGCAGGTTTGGACATGTATGGTTAGTATGGACCTTTGAGGAGAATGAACTTAAAGCTAGATGTTATAAAGTAGGCTGCATTCAGTAGTACCATTCACGTGTTTGGTTACAGATGTGTTCAAGTACTGGGCTGGGGCCGGTGAGAGCTGATAAAAGTGAATGCCACTCTGTTTGATTTACCAGCTGAAGCACACGCGGTGACCTCAATCAACAGCTGTGCACAAGTGGGACTTTTTGGTTCTTTCAAAGCCAAAAGGTACTGAAGGCACAATGAGAGGACAGACTATTGGAGACTGGGCTCTCAGGGTGTATGCGTGTGAGAGGAAGGGTTATAATCATAAAAGAAGTCCCCAGATGCCCTTCTACTGATAGCTCATTTCTGTTTGATGTCATCTTAAATTATCAGTTCTTTATCAGAGTGGCACTTAGCGCAGTGAATGATTTAGGACTTTTATGCTGAATATTAGATAACATCTAGGGCCTGCGTCCTCACTGATATTTAGGTGCTTAATTCCCATTGATTTCAGTGGGAGGTAGGCCCAGCGCCTCAAAGGTATTTAGGTGCCTAGCTCCCTTTCCAAGAGTGCTATCATATTCACACAGATGCTGCATAACTTTCTGTAGTATTGAGCCGGGGTTGTTGCAGTTGCTTTTGTATCATCAGCCTGTAGCGCAACAAATTGTAACATGGTGCTCGATAACAGAGGGAAAGTGGCGTCTGAGGAAACCCTGTGACAAAGCTGGTCAGTGCTGACAATTGTGCCCCATATATCTAGCACTTAGCAGTTTGCTAGGTACTTTACAGTAACATAGGTCACTGCTATGAACTACTTTCAGTCTAAGATAACACACAAACCAAAAGTGACAGAGTGTCTTGTAGCACCTTATAGACTAACAGATTTTAGGGATCATGAGCTTTCGTGGGCTAAGACCCACTTCATCAGATGAATGTTGTGGAAATCTCCAGAGGCAGGTATAAATAGCAGGCAAGAAAGCAAGGTAAATTCAATCGGGGGGTGAATTTACCTTGCTTTCTTGCCTGCTATTTATACCTGCCTCTGGAGATTTCCACAACATTCATCTGACGAAGTGGGTCTTAGCCCATGAAAGCTCATGATCCCTAAAATCTGTTAGTCTATAAGGTGCTACAAGACTCTTTGTCGCTTTTGCAGATCCAGACTAACACAGCTACCCCTCTGATACTAGACACAAACCAAAGTTTTTCATGTGTGAAGCACAGACATATGAGAAAAGAATAAAGGCACCCAGATCGTGTTATATTTATTTTCTATTTGTCAAATATTTTTGGAATATATTATATTTTTAATAAAAAACGGTAAGAAGGAGAAGCAAAAATTCTCAAATCAATTCAAAATACATTATTTTTCCTTTTAAAAAACAGCCCGTTTTCTTCATTACGGTCTTTACAGCTGGAATGCTATTGGGCAAGCTGAGAGGATGGAAATCTATAAATGGAAGTGTGCCGAGTTTCTTTATGGCCAGAATGTACAGCTGCATAGAAATTAAAAGTATATACCTCTGTGGCTACTTGGATCTATTGTGTCCTTGCAGACAAATATACATCAGCTAAGATCCAGGGGGCTCGATTCAGCAAAGGGATTTCAATGGGATTATTATCATGTTTAAAAGTAACCATGTGCTGAATGGTGCCTTAAGCAATCAATGCTCTGCAAGGTAGAGAACCTGGCCTGTTAGCACTTATGCACGTGAATAAGTTTACATATATGAGTAGTCGCATTGCATAAAGCCACTTACACACCTACGTGGTTGATGGATGAGCCCTAAAAGCCTCAATCTGCATCCATGTGACACAAAACTGTTGGTTTCAATGGAAATGTTTACATATGGGACATATGCAGGTTCAAGATCCAAGGAACGAACACACGAGAGATTATCTTTTTTGTTTTTAGTGTTGCCAAATCCTCACTAAGAGAAATTTATGGAGGACAAATCTATTACCTTTATCACGCTACACATAATTACTTGCAAAAAAAATCAACAACCCCAAAACAAAGTGAGATTGAAATGGAGATGATAAAGTTGGACACACCCTTCTGCAAACTGTATTTATCTCAGTATCAGTCTAGGAATTAAAGCAAACGCTGACATGTCACTAGAGTTATAGTACAGAAACATGCTCACCTCCAATAGGTGGTCCAAGAAGTATAGTGCAACACTCTGCTATGGTGACAAGGCCAACAGCGCTTGTGAATCGTGCAGCTCCCACGAGGTCCATGAGGGTTTCAAAGAGCATGGCACAAACCATACCAAAAGCCAAGCCAAAAAAGATGGAGTATATGACTAGACCCGTGTAGCCTGTGGCTAAGGGGCACAGAAGATGGCAGGCACCGTTAAAAGCAATTGAAAAGCTGAAAAAATACTGGATCTTTGGCCTCACCCATTTACTGTTGGCAATAATTCCGGTGGTGGGTCTGGCAATCATATCGACTATGGCAAGGATAGAAAGGAGGAAGGCTGCTGAGTATTCATCAATGCCAAGGTGCTTCGCGTATGGGGCCAAAAAGACAATAGGGGCAAAAAATCCCAGAAACATGAGCACGTTTCCAATCAGGTAAATCAGGAAACCTCTGTGCTTAAAGAGGGAAAAATCAAGGTACTTATTAAACTTCTCACAGCAGTCTTTGTCCTCCTCCTCTTCTGTGCTGCTCAACAAACTGACAGTTTTGGGATGGACCATTTCAACCGAGCTTTTATTGGGCTGCTCTTTTACAGTCTTTTCAGCTTGCTTGATGGTTTGTTTCCAGGCAGGGTCAGCTGCCATTCCAATGGGCCTGAAGAGAGCCCCTGCCACACAGCAGTTCAGTAAAATTGCCCCAAGAATAAAGAAACTGCCCCTCCAGCCAAAATTGTCAAAAAGGAACTGGTTCAAAGGAGCAAGGGTACAAAGCATTACGGGGCTCCCGGCCATGGCCAGGCCGTTGGCGATTGGTCTCCTTTTCAAAAAGTATTTCCCGATGATTATCACTGAAGGCTGAAGGTTAAGAGCAAGGCCAAATCCTGTAATGGAGAGGAAAAAACCCAGTGACAAAAGGTATAAGCTATACTGCCAATTCCTCCATTCGCAATATGGCACTGTCTAAATCAAGCGTGAGATCCTCAGTGCCACTCTGGCCCCCTTTACACCAGGTGCAAGGGCTGGACTGGCATGAAGTGGCCCTAAAAGCCCCAGTTCTGGCCAGGGGAAGAATTCACCCAACGCAGGAACAGAGGAAGACAGCCATAAATCTGCCTCCAAGGACCCCTTCGTAAGCCTTGACATAGAGGGCACGCTGGGGGGGCAGAAGGCTCAAGCGAGGCAGGGACAGTGTTTTTGTTCTGAGTTTGTACAGCACCTAGCACAGTGGAGCCATGACTAGGCTCCCAGATGCTTATAGTAATATAATTAATTAGAAGTCAGGGCAGCATGCAGTGCTAAGGAGATTCCAGGCAGTGCTGTGGCCCATAGAGTAACCTGGAGACGCTGCTATAACTTTGCAAGGCCCCCGGTGCTGTCCAATTTATAGCTCTTCAGCTCCCAGAGCAGACCAAAATCAGGAAGGTGCAAAGGTGGCTTAAAGCCACTTTCCAGCCCCTTACTATGGGCTGCAAACCTCACCCTTATAATCATGGCTCACAGAATATGGAAATCTGTATCCGTAAAAGACCAAATAAAAGTTAACAGGTCCCGGGTGCTTTTGTCCAGACACAACAGCTTGGCATGATAACAATACCCATCCATTACAAAAACACGGTGGCTGCTTTGTCACTGCTAGCATATTATCATGGCCTGGTCTCTGTGACTTGATCACACACACTTTAGTGAACATGCAGCTAGACAGACCTGGACTTGACTGACGCTTTTGACTTTAAATCAGGCTTTTGCCCATCTCCTGGTGCTGAAGTTGTTCTAATTAATATAGCTGCTGCTAAACTCATTCTGGCAACGAGCAATAGAGAATGGTATTTAGTAAGCACAGAAGCTCCATCAGAAGTCCTGGAGACCACTGACCATCAAGTGGTGGAGAAGATGGTGTGGTCTCTGGCTCAGAGCTGCTTTCAAGTGGCCGGGATCATTCCTGAATAGAAGAACTACTGGGGGTGTTTATGGGCACTTGCCTTTTTCACTGACAGGCCTCTGGGGAGCTGCAAGATTTCATTGTCCCCACTGTTGTTCAACTGCCAGAGGGGAGAAAGGTGTGGAACGTGAGGAGTCAAACTAATTTGAACCTTCACTTCTTTGACAGCACAGAGGGCCGTATTGCAGTGTTGCTCAAAGCTGCTTTCTTACCACTGATCAGTTGCAAACATACAAAATGGGAAATGACTGCCTAGGATGGAGTACCCTGGAAAGCGATCTGGGGGTCCACAAGCTAAATATGAGTCAACAGTGTAATGCTGTTGCAAAAAAAGCAATCATCATTCTGGGATGTATTAGCAGGAGTATTGTAAGCAAGACAGCAGAAGTAATTCTTCTGCTCTATTCCGCTTTAATTAGGCCTCAACTGGAGTATTGTGTCCAGTTCCGGGTGCCGCATTTCAGGAAGGATGTGGACAAATAAGAGAGAGTCCACAGAACAGCAGCAAAAAAAAACGATTAAAGGTCTAGAAAACATGACCTAAGAGAGAAGACTGAAAAAAATGGATTTGCCTATTCTGGGAAAGAGAAGACTGAGAGGGGACAGGATAACAGTTTTCAAGTATGTAAAAGGTTGTTACAAAGAGGAGGAAGGAAAATTGCTTTTCTTAATCTCTGAGGATAGGACAAGAAGCAATGGGCTCAAATTGCTACAAGAGAGGTTTAGATTGGACATGAGGAAAAACTTCATGCTCTCGATTAAATTGCCTAGGGAGGTTGTGGAATCTCCATCATGGGAGATTTTTAAGAGCAGGTTAGACAAACACCTGTCAGGAATGGTCTAGATAATACTTAGTCCTGCCACAAGTGCAGGGGATTGAACTAGATGACCTCTCGAGATCCCGTCCAGTCCTATGATTCTATGCTCAAATACTAAGGTGACAGACAACTTTATAAAAACTTGACCAGATGAATCAACTCTTTCCACTCATATGTAGACCTCTCCCTGGTCACGCATGATTTTGCTACATCCAGGCTACTCAATAATATGCTCCTAACTGGGCTTATATCAATTCCTAGATATTGCCCACTAAATAAATGAATAAATATGGCGATGTCAGCATTATGCCATACATAGCATTTGGTATTTAACGACTAGAGGGTAACGTGTTTACATGCTTGATTAGGACTCCCATCCCAATCACTGGAGGGCTGCAGCATCCCTACCCACTGCAGAAGGGCAAGCAGTCCTAGGAATCAAGTACAGTATCACCCATCCCTTCCACTGTTAGTTAATGTGCTGATGCGAGCAATTTAGGCAAGTGATTAAAAAGCCTGAGAGGTACAGAGCACAAATACATTGTAATAGCAAAAGTGACAGCCACCGCAGCTCAGACTAATGTAGAAGGTCCCTAAAGTGAGAGATGTTTAAATTAAAATACCTTTTTTTATTGTATTTAAACAAAATAGTAATACTAGTACACATCTCTATAAATAATTCAACCATTTGACTATTAGCTCTCCTAGTGCATGAGCTGATATCTGTTTTCTACCCCAGCAAATGTTAAATGTTGAGTGTTGGTTGGTCAGTGCATTCTTGGGTTCTTTAGGATACCAGTGAGAAATCTGTTCTACTTAAAAGATCTTTTTAAGTGTCTGTGTGCTGCTTTCCCTTACAAAATACAATTATGTAAGTAATGCATATTGGTCTTAAAGTTACAGTTAGAAATATAACACACATTTTCCACCCTCGCCCTTAGCTAATGAATGATCCCCGGTAAAACAAAATGGAAGTTTCATCCTTGAACAGAGAATACTGGAAAATGTGAATCTTGAAAACAGCACCATGCCGATTTTTTCCAGTTCGTTAATCTATCTAATTAGTTTCTTTAATTGTGTGCTACCTGATTAAGCATATCACTTTACAGACTAAAATGTAGGAATGTCAAGGTCCTTCCAATTAAGGAAAACTATTGTTAATAAGTAATATTATCTACACCGAATTTCATTGGTGTTGTGCAGCTCAAATTCCACATATGCTAGGATAACCGAGATGCTGTTAAACAATTGCTTTCCAACTATCAAGCTTCCATTTTAAAAAGTTACCCTAATGTTTTGAAAATTCAAAAGACACTACAAAACAAATACATGTTAAAATATCCTTAGGGCTATATCCTTGGTAGGAAATTCAGACACAGGTATGAAGCATGGTCCTTAACTTGACCCGTTGGGTCTAGGTAGTCCAGAAATGTAGTGGGCCAGATCTTCACATGGTATAGATTGTACACCATGCACAAGGGGTGAAATTTCCCACTGGGCAGAAGCTCACTCAAGGCCTCTAAAACTAAAGGGCAGATTTTTCACAGTATTTAGGCATCCAACTTGCATTGAGAGTTAGGCATCTAGATACCTTTAAAAATCTGACCTAAGACCTCCAAAAAAAAAAAAGCACAAGTGAGACTTGCAGGGTATATAGTTCTTCTGCTGGCTCTCAGCAATAGCGGTAAATTTCCCCTGTTAAAATAATCCAGTGATCAGAGAGACCTGCACAAATGTTGGGTTAAGGAAGTAAACTGCAGTTTTAACTCCAGATTTTCCAGCCTCTCTCAGATGAGTCTGGAAACGTAGACAGTCCATTAAAATTAATGATCTGTCTGTCATAGGAATCCACAATATGCATTGGCCAAAAGAATCACTTTGAGGAGAATAAAAATTAGGTAAGAAGCAAACTATCCATTAAACCAAATCAATTAGAATCCCATATTATCTGACCATTAATTTACACACGACACAAATTAATTTAATATAAACTCATTCTGTTCCTGCTAATTATGATCCGACAGTTTCAAATTTACTGACTGGACGTTCTAATTACTTTAATCTTTTTGCTAATTTTATTCTGAATTATTTATTTCCATTTTCTTCTCATTTGCTATCACAGCAAGAGGGATCCCAGACCTTAAATTGATCCCAGCAGATGGCATTTTGTTCCAAATAAATTAGAGAGGCTATATCATGGTGGCCTACAAGAGGAGGTTCGAGATGATGAGAAATAATTTGCGCATGACAGAAACCATCCTTTCACCCTATTAAATATATTCCAATTTTTATGCATAAATTGTTGTGCCTAAAATGGTTATATAAGGAGCCTGGCTCAAAAACTACTGTTCTCTGTTACATATCAGTAAGGGTATGTGTGCCTGTACTGTAATCACATCCTATGATTGCAGCTCAAGACAATATACCCAAACCAGCTTTAATCTCATTAGCACAGATCCTGGCAGCATGTGTTTCAGCACAGGCTACTCTATGACTAATACTTAGGGCCCTGGGAGGATTTGTACAGCCAGTGCGGCAGCTTTGTTGTTCCACGACCAGAGCTAGCAAGATTAAAGCTAGCTGCAGTAGGTCGGTTCAAGCTGAAATCATACCCCATGATTACAGCACAGACATAACCTCATGGGCTACATTTCAGTGGTCTCATAGGAGGTGTGATTTTCCAAAGAGCACAGGGCCAGATTTTCAAGTGCCCAGCACCCACAATCAGAGCCAGATTTTCAAAAAAGCTCAACGTGCAGCCTGCTGCAGTCTCCTGACAACTCCTTAGTGTCTGATTCAACGCCCCTTAAAATCAAGGAGTCTTTCCACCTATTTCCATGGGCTTTGGATCAGGCCTTACGCCAAAATCCTCAAACCCTGTTGTTGAAATCAACAGGAGTTAGGCACCTAAGTACCCTAGGCCCTTAGTCTTTACTCAAGCAAAACTCTCATTGAAGTCAACAAGAACAAGGCTTGGATCCTGAGAGGGGAAGAATTATCTCAGGGCCAGGAATAATAATAATTACTAAACCAATATTTGCATTTCTATGAGGGTCTTGCCTCAGAGGATCTCAAAGTGCCGTGTAAATAAGGGTTGGCCATAAAATTTCCACAAAAACAACATTTTGACAAGAAAAACAGAAACAAACGTTTTGGATGGTGTTTGTGAACTGTTTCCGTTTTCCTGACAGCTTCCACTGCCAGCATTAATCAATGCTCATGACCACCCGCATGAGCTCGGTAGCAGACATACTGGATGACATCACACAACTTAAAAGGCAGCAGCTTCTGGGGTGGAACACGGCAGCTGTTAGTACACAGCCTTGCCCAGCTGAAACTGCAAAGGCAATTAGAATGTATGTCTCTGAACTGGCATTGGTCAGAACAACCGGCAACCGCCACACATCTTATCATACGTGCTAGGGATATTTAATGACCTGTGATGGTCAGGTATTTGGTTTTTTGTCTCATTCAAAAGATAAGATGGACGAGGTAATAGGGTCTCTACCCTGGGACAGACACAGCTATGACAACACTGCATACCTCATCCAGAAGATGGCAGCTCACTCTGTGTAGTGCTCCCTTGCAGCAGGCAGGATACTACTTCAACGGCTACATGAATTTGCATCTGACCTACATATAAATTAGGGGTGGCCAAACTGAGGCTCATGAATCGCATGTGGCTCCTCTACAGTTAAAGTTCCCTGCCTACCAGATTGTTTGGGAGGCACCTTCCGGGGCTTGAGTGAGAGCATGGAGCAGGGCTGAAGCCTCGCGCCCCGCAAGGATGAAGCCTCGAGACTCCCTGACACTGCAGGGCAGAAGCCCCTAGCCCCAGCGCCTTGCCATAGAGGAAAAGCCCCAAGCCCTGGCAGGTGCACTCCAGCTTTCAAACTTCTGAAGATTGTCATATGCTTCCAAGAAGCTGTGTGAATTGTTGCTCAGTCAGTGACAACAGAGTGTCCCCTAAATGGGGTGGCACAACCAGAACACCGTAAGAAATGAAAAAAAACACAAGCTACCTAGGTGGATGAAATAACATTTCACAACCAGATTTAATGAGACAGCCTGGGCATAGGGGAGCATGGTCACAAGTTTTTTGTCCCAATTAATGTTTTTCCCCTTGCCAGTAAACTGGGTTATTAATCTTACAAGTTTAGCCCCTGGAGTTCATTATCAGACATCAGGCCTATCTGGTGCAGCCACGGTGACATGGAGTATATTAATTCCACATCTCAGATGCTGTAAAGTCAGTATTTTAGTGTAACGTGTCATGCTTTCAAACAAATGTTCCAGTTGCACCGGAGGCAGCATTATAAACATTTATTCTAAAACGATCAAAAGGATTCAGAAAATTAGGCATCTAGAGGAGTCTGATTTTCAGAGCCCTGACCCCCATGTGCCTAGTTATGAATTTCAGAATCTAATTTTAGGCATTCACGCTAGAAGATGCTGCCGGCTTTAATGGAGACCCAGTGTTAACCTAACTGGGAACTGCTGGGTTTGGCTCACTCTGAAGGTTTAACAGAAACAAGCTGTATAAACTGGAGAGGGAACAGATTTCACCAGCAATCGGTGGATTACTTTTGCTGTGAGGGGTGAGGGTGATGAGAGGAGGAGGGTTCAGAAGACACAGAGGATGCCAGTAGCTGGACTTGGTTGCTTCCTCCCTGCCACACTTACTTCTTCCCAGAGGCAGCTGGAGAACACAGGCAGGCTACTGCTCGGCAGTATTCTCAGTGGGTAAAGTGAAGTGTAACAGGAACATAGAAGCAGCACTTACGGTACCAACCCAGAAGAAGGGGGAATTGTAGGGAAGCAAATTCATCTGAGCTGGGGGGAAGAAAGGGAGTGCCTCTCAACAAACCTTTCCTATAATTCTGGACTCTTCCTGCCTCCCAGGTTCCTTGCTCTAGAACAGGGATCAGCAACCGTTCAGAAGTGCTGTGCCAAGTTCCCTGTAATTTAAGGTTTCGTGTGCCAGTAATATCTCTTAACATTTTTAGAAGGTCTCTCTCTATAAGTCTATATTATATAAATAAACTATTGCTGTATATAAAGTAAATGATATTTAAGCAGCTTCATTTAAAATATAATTTAAATGCAGATCTTATCAATTTAGTGTGATCCTTGCCCTTGCTTTTCCTTGCTGAGTTTTCCAATGTGGGCCACAGCAGAGGGCAGCTGAAGAGCGCTGGGCCTGCCAGGAGCAGAGCCCTGGGCTGGCTGCTGGAACTCCAGGCCGGCAGGTGGTATCCCCGACTGGCAGCGGGCTGAGCAGGGCCGGCGGCAGGGACCCGCCACGTGCCATTAAAAATCGGCTCACGTGCCACCTTTGGCATGCCTGCCGTAGGTTGCCGACCCCTGCTGTAGAACACACAATCTGACTTCCTCCTGATGAACTCTGCCCACTGGTGCTTTGAGCTGTGATATACCGAGCCAGTAAATGTAGATACTGCTGCCCCCACACACAGAGGGAGGGCTGCACCCAGCTCTCACTGAAGTCAAGAGCAAAATCCCTGCTGACTTTAGCCATGCAGAACTGAACCGTTGAACTCCAGGCAAGGAAAACTTCTTGGCTTAAAGGGTTTCTAGAATACCAACTTTTCAATGAAGAAAAGGGACTATATTTTAGGAAATTTTTAAAGAAAAAATGTCTTGCTTTCCAACTACCTCTAGTTTTTATTATTTTTCTATAAAGAACCCCTCTCCCCTTCCTCCACCAAAATGAGTATCAACAAAACTTGCACTCTCGTAAATCCATTATTTTTGTACTAATCACCATATTCAGGGAGAGAAAAATATTAACAGGTAGGGCTATCTGATCATGCAAGGTGCTGAGTGATCCACTGACCTCAGCAGGAGTTGAGGGCAGTAATAACCATCTCCATTATTGTCCTGGAGGGGAGCACTCACCTGCAAAGAGCCTGCAGCATGTTAGACTCACACAAAGTAAGCTGAAAACACAGTTATGAAGAAGCGTAGGCCCTGGTCTTGCGAACATTTAAGCATATATAACTTTATTTGGGTGAGGAGCCCTGGTTGTGAGATCACTCAGGTATGTAAAGTTACGCACATGCTCAAGTATCTGCAGGAGGACAGGTGCTTGCCTTAGAAAAGAAAGCTCAAGAGAAAGTGCAAAAGGAAAGCTTGTTTGTTACCTGAAATGACTCCAACGCAGATGTAAAGCTGTAAAATACTAGTGCAGAACGCCGCCGAAATCATCCCAATTCCACACAGCAGGCCTCCAAATATAACCACTGGTCGGCTGCCAAAACGATTCACTAAAATACTGCTAATAGGACCTGAACAAAACAGGCAGAAGAAGAAACCCAGTGTTAAACAGCTTCCAAACACCGTGCCTTTTGAAATTAAGGTGGTTAAAGTTCACTGTAGTTTCATTAATACTTAAGTTGTTGGTAACAGCTGCTTGAATTTCCTCATGCTAAGGAGTGAAGAAGAATGTAAGATGATTTGTATTATGGTGGCATGTAGAGGCCCCAACTGAGACAGCATAAGAAACTCTAGATACACATAAAATGTGCAGGGCTGGTACAGAGAGGATGGTGATCAATTGTTCTCCATAGCCACTGAAAGTAGGACAAGAAGTAATGGGCTTAGTCTGCAGCATGGGAGATTTAGGTTAGATAGTAGGGGAAAACTTTCAAATTATAATGATAGTGAAGCTCTGGAATAGGCTTCCAAGGGAGGGTGTGGACTCTGCCATTGGAGGTTTTTAAGAACAGGCTGGACAAGCCCTCATCAGGGATGGTCTAGGTTTACTAGGTCCTGCGTCAATACAGTGGGCTGCACCTGATGACCTCTCAAGCCTGACATTTCTATGAGTCTACGATAATAGTAGACAGTCCCTGCCCCAAGGAGATCACAATAGAAACAGACAAAGAGAAGGAGGAGAAATAGACCCACAGATTGGTTGTCCAAGGTCAGACAGCTGGTCGGCAGAGCTGGGAACAGAATCCAGGTTTCCTGGGTTCCAGACCAAGCGTTGCCCCCACTACCTATCTAGCATTTACAGTGATCCCAACTGTCAGTGTCAACGGGATTAGGAAATAAAGGGCTACCAAGAACATTGGTCCATTTGAGCAATGCAAGTTCCCTCCCGCTCCCCCATAAGACCTTCATGTGTCTTTTACTCAGAGCCTGTCTAGACACAAAAGTGGTACCGTGTTAGTTAAACCAATATAGTTAAAGCAGTACAGCTCCACTAGTGTGGCTGCAGTTATACTGGTATAAGATGCGTACAATGACATAGCTAGTCCCACATAGGAAGGGGAATATGCTATAGTGATATGCTGATACATTTACATCACTAGAAATGCATTCTCACTAGGGGATCTATAGATATAACGATATTAGTTATAAAAGCGCATGCGCACACACACACACAAATATGATAGACTGGTACAAAACCTGGGTGTAGACCAGCCCTGCCTTCTGACACAATCTGCATTAGTGGCAGTTGTAAAAGCCGCATGTGGCTAGACAAAAGGTCTGTGTTTCTGTTTAATAAGGGACAAAGGAGCCACACTGTAGAGCACATCTTGGTTTTGTAGCCCCTTCCAAGCCCCTAGTCCTGCGACAAAGCTGGCAGCCCTCAATGGCCCTGCCCACTCCGATCCACATATGGCAGGGCTGCGGCAATGATGGCAGGCCTTACACCAGACCCCACAGCAGGAGGGAAAAGAGGCACAGAGAAGCTGTCTAAGGTCACACTCAGCTGTCTTCTCTGCCTGCCCAGCACAGGAATCCCCAGAGGACTTGCCACAACCCTCCCTTGTTGAACTGTAAGGTAGCTCCAACCACTTCAGGCAGATTATTTTGATACCTCTCCTATGTCTTCTGCTAAGAGCCTCTAAGTACATCAAATCCCCCCACATTCCCCCAGCTTAAGAGCGCATGCACCAGTCTGAGTTGCAATGACCAAGCAACATCTACACAGCTCTTCTTAGCGTGCTAATGAGAGCTCCGCTAGCACGAGTCAGTGGACTCAGTTGCTTGCCCCCAGATGCAGTGTAGACACAGCCACCAAGGCTATCCTGGGCGTGACACCACTGGTGAGCGTTCTCGGCATGAGGTGATACTGAATTGGGCCCTCTGATTATAGCAGAGCTGTCATACTCAATAACGCTACTGTTGGCCTAAAACGATGTGCTTAGTTTACAAGAACTGTCCGCAAAGGGGAGAATGAAAACATAACAACAAATCAAGATTAAGGGCCTTCTTGATCCAATGCCCATTGAAGTCGTTGGAAAGACCGTCACTGACAAACAGGTTTGGATCAAGCCCTCGGCGGACAACTGGGCTTGGAGATCAGAGTTGAAGGCGAAGCTACGGTTATTCCTAACACAGATGCACATCTCATCTCGTCAAGCTGGGTCATCTGCATCAGAAAGGAAGAAAGAGAGATTCATTCTGCCCTTCATACTGGACCAAAATCTGCACTGAGTTACATCTCCCTCCCCCGCACACAGCCCCATCTGCTTCAATGCTTTGCAAGGTCTTTATAGAAATGAATCCACTGTTTTTAAGTGACTTCAAAGGAACGAGAGCTTGAAATCACAATATAAACCATCTCCATGGAAGGTCACATTAAGAGTCCCAGCAAAACATAATGAATCATGTTTCTGTGTGCAAGCTGCCTTCACAATCTGAATGAAGATACCGTTAACATCTTCATAGTATAATATTTATGGGAGATTAGTAAGTACACATGAAAAAATATGTATTACAACCTTTAAAACAAAATATACAATGTTAAGAATTTCATTGTTAAAAACTGCAAAGACAGAAGTCACACACTATTAACCATTGCTTCAAAATCTGAATGAAATCACAACTATAACAAAGATTAACCAAGTCTGGGTTATAAGATGCAAACAGTGAAGGAGCCTATGGAATCCCTTTTATAGCCTTTGATCAGTTCCTAAATATTCCTAGAGTATTTCTTGCCAAAGCAGTTTTCATCCTTGTGGGTAAAAGGGAAAAATAGCCTAATGCACGACTGATTTCCATCCCCAAACAATTCTCAGCACCTTTGTTAAATTCACACCATAAAAAGTACCCATCTACCTTCTTTCTAGCTAGATGTACATCTGAGGTTTCCAAAGGGGCCCACGCCTCTATTTGAAAATTTTTAGTGTCCGCAAATTAAAAAGGTTGAAAACCCATCTTAGATACAAGGAACCATTTTCAATGTGTTTCTAGTGTTTGTTGCATAAACACTGATTTCATTTGTTTTGTAATGAGGGTGTTTTATTGGTGTTTACTGATTAAAAGCTAAAATCAGTCCCCGGTATACAATGTACACATCATAGCATTTTTCTTCTTCTTTTCCTGGTGAGGTTTGCAGCAGCAGCATGGAGAGCAGGGAGAACCAGACCTCCTTTTTCCTCCGCAAAAGGTTCCAGAGCCTCTGGGGGATTTCCCAGAGTTCCCAGGGTAGCCAGAAGCTATAATCCTTCTATTATAAATCTCTATATGTTACAGTCCCTTTAATTGAATGATGTGTCATATGGATCCACTTAATGTATTATGCAGTTAAAGGAACCGTGTGTAGATAATTAAGGTTTCTAGTTTTATGCCCTCATCCTGCAATAGGATCTGTGTGAGAGGCCTTTGTGCTGTACTGAAATTAATGAGTGGAGCTGGGGATGAGAGAGATACACTGGATCTAATTCAGCCCTGATGTAAGCAGACACAGCTCTTACGGAAGCGCCATTGACAAAAAGCTGTTTTGCTTACATCCGTGTTCAATTTGTCCCAAAGCATCATGCAATTCAGGAGAGAGAGTGAGGATCTTCGACCATCGCTGAGAAAGGCAACAACCCTTTGAAATTGGTCTGCAGCCAAAGAGGACATGAGGCTTACATTTTTCAGTTTTACACAATGTTCATGTCTCATCATCCAAACCTAATTAAGCAACTGGGGAAAATGTGGCTCCAATTACATTCTCCTTCAAGCTTACATTAGGGTTTTGTAAAACAGTGGAACATTCTAAAAAGTACTGGGGCACAGAAAGGCCTTTATGGCTTCTCCTATGCCTTATATCAGTCTGTTAACTCTGTCTTCAGTTAGGATAATAACTGAAGTCCTGGGATGGGAAAACAGTATTATGTCATAGGAAAAATATGGGAGGATATTCTTCTATTCTATTCTGGTTTCTATCATCGGCAGCAGCAATCTCTCGAGGTCGAGGATGATCTTTCACAGGTTTTATTTTTCATGGGTCCTTTGGTGACTGAGTCGTCTGATCCTTAAGGCACAGGCTCATTGACAGACATTTCAGGCGGTGTTGGAAGACGGGGCTGGGATGTGTGACAGTTGCCTTTCCTTTCTTTTCTGGCGATTTTCCTCAAAAATGGATGTTCCCTCTCTGACAAGGCTTCGCCAGTTATCCCTAAACTGGGCTGCTGTCTCCCAGAGTCTGGTGTCGATGCCACATCTCATGATGTTTATCTTGAGGGTCTTTAAAACATTTCTTTTGGCCTCCCCGTTTCCTTTCTCCTTTGGCGAGTTGGATGCACAGCAGTTGTTCTGGTAAGTGTACATTAGGCAGGCGCGCACACTGCTCGCTTCACCTCAGCTAGTGCTGGATAATCAGGGCCTCAACACTGAAGATCTTGGTCTCTGTGAGGACACTGACATTAAGGCAACGATCCTCCCATTTTATGTTGAGAACCTTCTGAAGAAAGTGCAGGATGGCATTCCAGGTTTTTCAGGTGTTTTCCATAGGTCACCCAAGTCTCACAGCCATAGAGGAGAGTTGGGATTACCACCGCTTTATAAACTAAAAATCTAGTGTGTGTTCTGATGTAGTGGTTGTTGAACACTCAGCGAGACAAAGGCAAGGCTGGCACAGCGAATTCTGTGCTGAATCTCGACGTCTATGTCTGCTCCCTGTGAGAGATGGCTGCCAAGGTAGGCAAAGAATTCTACATTTTCCAGTTCTTCTTTGTCAACATAGATCTTCCTTGCTGGGTCTGATGATTGACTGGGGACTGGCAGGTGGAGAACTTTTCTTTTGCTGATGTTCAGAGTTAGCCCTAGGCTTTTGTAAGCTCCAAAGAAGCAATTAAGAGCTGTTCGAAGATCCTCCTTTGATGCATCCGAAGAAGTGGGTACTAGCCCATGAAAGCTTATGCTTCAATACTTTTGTTAGTCTTTAAGGTGCCACAGGACTCTTTGTCACTTCTGCAAACCCAGACTAACACGGCTACCTCTCTGATTCCCTCCTTTGAGCGTGCAACTACAGCACAGTCATCTGCGTACTGAAGTTTGGTTATTATTGCTGGTATTATTTTAGTTCTGGTACGGAAACGAGAAAGGTTGAAGAGGTTGCCGTCAGTCTGATATTGGATACCAGTGCCCTGTAGTAGACGGGTTTGGGTTAGTGTTTTCATAGCTGCTAACCAAATGGAGAAATGGGTGGGCGTGAGTAAACAGACTTGTTTTACACCAGTTCGGACGACAAAGGGTTCAGAAGCAGAGCCATGGCACAGAATGGAGACAGTCATCCGGTCATGGAGGAGTCTTACAATGATGATAAATTTGCTTGGGCAGCCAAACTTTGACATGATTTTAAACAGAGCCTCACAGTTGACAGAGTCAAAGGCTTTGGTCAGATTGATAAAGATCATATTCAGCTCCTGGTAGCCTCACACCTCTGAAATCCGAAGATGGTAGAACCCTTCTTAAAGATAACAAATCCATCACAGAGCGCTGGAAGGAACATGACCAAAAGCTTCTAAATTGAGAAACAACTGTGACTGATGACACCATCGACTCCATCCCTGGGAAACTGGAAACTCTTACCAACCCACCAACACCGGAGGAGGTCCGCAAAGCAATTAAGCAAATGAAGAACAATGAAGCACCAGGTCCTGATGGCATACCAGCTGAAGTACTGAAAATAGGGGGAGAAACACTGACTAATGAGCTTCACTTGCTGCTCCTCAAAATCTGGCGCTCTGAAGAAATCCCTGCTGACCTACGTAATGCTGAGATTGTCACCATTTTCAAAAAGGGAAACAGGGCCAACTGTGGCAACTATCACGGCATTGCCCTTCTCTCCATCACTGGGGAGATTCTTGCTAGAATCTTATTGAATCGCCTGCTCCCTCTTGCAGAGGAAGTACTTCCAGAGTCCCAATGTGGCTTCAAACTACCACGAGGCACAACTAACATGATTTTTACAGCCAAGCAGATCCAGGGAAAATATCTGGTTTCTACACTGCACCTACGTGCCTTCCAGTAGTGTTAAGTGATATGATATGCATCTTAAATTGTGGTCTTTCCTTCTGTCTCTCTTCCTCTCCCCAAGGGGAAAATTGTGTGTGGACTTTTTCAAAATACTGTAGTTTATTTCTGTGTGCTGTGCTGAGAGTTTTTCTTAGGCCTTGTCTACACTTACTGGGGGTTCAACATACGACGATTGATGCATCGGCAATCAATTTAGTGGGTCTAGCGAAGACCCACTAAATTGACCGCCAATTGCTCTCCCATCAACAGTAGAGCATCTCCAGTCGACATCGTGTAGTATGGACTTTGCAGTAAGTAGATCAAAGTGGTAAACTTTAGCTACATTCTTCATGTAGCTGAAGTTGCATAACTTAGATTGATCTTCCCCCATAGTGTAGGCAAGCCCTGAGTGAAGGCAGATCAAAGTGTACTTTCTAGGGGACTACAAGGAGAGGGGTTTGTGGTAATTCCTACATCCTTTGAGAGTTCGTTCCTTCCCCCAAGAAAGCTCTGTCTCCTGCCTAAGCAAAATACGAGTTACTATCAAGAGCCTTGTTCTTAATCTTATTTCTATCTATTGATGCATGCCACAAGATCCGATCTTCAATGAATTGCTTTATAGCAGGCCCATGTGACCTTCAACGACCATGCTTCATCTTTAGGATCAGTGTTATCATTTGTATCTGGTGATAACCAGATTAATTTATGTATTTGTACTGATCTATGAGATGCAATCTCAGTGGTGACACAGGCAGCACCACTGAGATTCTGGCACATTAGCATTAATTCCCATTTCTTTCTGTAGCAGCCCTGAGTGGGATTTCCAAAGGCACCGAAGCAAGTTGAAAATCCCATACAAATTATTTCTGCTTGAATAGTTAGGGCCTCATCCTGTACCTGCTGAGGCCAGTTGGAGATCTGCCATCAACTTGATTGGAGCAGGCTTGAGAAAGCTGGGAGGGGAGATGGTATTTTATGCACTATCATGACTCTCCAGTAACACCTGCGCTCAGGGGCTAGCACATCTCTGTGCCATGTGCAGCGTATTACACCTCTGTGCTCAGCTGATTTTTGCAACTCTCAAAAGCACAGACAAATACATCCCCACCCATTCCAAGGTCTTTTCATGATCAGTGTTGCACCCACTGGCCTGAATGGACCTCACCAGTCCCAATATACCTACATTTCACCCCACCACCTTCCAGACGGGGTCACTTACATGCTGGCAATGCAAAAAAATGTTACATGAGTAAATCTTCCCCTGAAATATTCTGGGGAGCTTCCAAACACATCAAACAGTTCAATATAGTGGAATGGAATTAGGAGCAGCGAGCAAAGGAGCCGGTACCCTAGCTATAAGAAAAGGAAACATGATTATTGCTTTGCTTCAGGCTACTGCAAAAATTAAATCTGTGACATCATCTCTGGGAACTGCTGGAGTTGAAAGGCAGGATCTGTCATTTACAAGCTATTTAGAGTGCATGCATGGAATAAAGATACTGAATATTACCACATGGAAACCAATTACAACAGCAGTGTGCATAGTTCAGATCCCAACCCCACATTCCTTGCGCATACCTGCATGGCCAAATGCGCAGGAACCATAGGCTTTCTGTCCTGCTGTCTGTGCTAAATCATCCCAATTTCTTGTAAGTAGGAAAGAATGTGGGGCTAAAATGAGCCTCTGTGATTTCTGCCTCTTAATTAATAGAATGAGGGGAGGATAGGGCACAAGAAACTGCTGGTATCTCTCTACAATACACTCATAAAGCTGCCGCTTACTTGCCTTGACCTTGCAGAAGAAACAATGCAAGGGCTGACAGATTCTCTGAAAAGTCTCAGAAATGAGGGAAAAGCCTTTGAGGTCTATTCAGCAGCTGTTGAGTGCATCACCAATAAAGTGCACAGCTTTCAAAACCAAACACACCTGAGATCCATCATTTTCAGCCCAGTGCCTCCCAGAGAAAGGGTAATCACCTGGTATCTTCTAATGAGGAAATAGGAGATAAAGCGGAATACTGTAGCCTCTTATTAGACCAAAGTATATTATGTGCGGTCGATTGCCTGACATGGGGAACAGACATCAAGATTTTTGCAATGGATATTTTGCTGATAAAAATGAATGAACATCCCTCCCCCACCCCCAGCTTAGTGAGCGAGGCAGCCAATTACATGACCCAGGAAAACGCTTTCTTCGCAATGAACTTTCAGTCTCTGTGAATTTCATTAATCCTCCGTCACCTGGGAAAAGAAATGAGCCAGTAGAGGACATTCAGAGATGGGCCTGCTTCCCCTCTCTCTTCTGTTGGAACTACCCCAGTATTACTCCATTATATTCAGCGGGGCTTCTCCTGACTTGTCCCCACGTAAGTGAGAGGGGAATTGGATCTGGACACCACACGGTATTCCCTATGTTAAACCATTCAGAGCATTCATTACTGTAGCTCCAACCTGTAGGGGTCAGAGCGTTTAGTGCTGCTGAAGGACACTGGACCCACCACTTGGGTCTGTTCTTTGCTAGTTCCTTCCTGTGAAGAGAAGGATCTACTTGAGGTGATTAAGAGATTTGCAAGATTTACCATAAAAACTAACGTGAACGCTCAGAAAATGAGATCCTGTATGTGTTAATCATTTTCCATTCCAGAGTCCTTATGCAATGAGGAGCAAGATGTCTTGTTCTCCAGAAAACCTTATGGACTGGGGAACAGTGGTCTATTCCAAACATTCCCTAAAGGGTTATGGGAATGATGTCCATCCACTACTCCTGGAAGACTGATAAAATGTAAAGCACTGTATTTAGCCCATATAAATCATACCAGTTTAATGTCTGGCCTGCTTAAAAGATCTATTTTCTCATGCCTGTGTCAGGTTTCCATTCATTGCTTCCTTGTACGTAAAAGGCCATGTCAAAGAATCAGATTTTGATGGCAGCAAAATAGAGTAACTTGCCTACGGGAAATAAACGCAGGCACCTTCTCATTTGTTATGCTGTCCAACAACTTTTCACCTTGAGCTTTGAATTTTCAAAAATGAAAGTGACTCTTTAAAAGGAGTCTGTAAAAATCCACATAAAAGAACTAAATGACCTGGAAGCCCAAAATCCAGGCTACTCCTGAGAAGGAAGACGACCCAAATTATAACTGCACTAACAAATACTCGTTTGGTGTTATTCACCACTGTGCAAAGGGCTTACTCAAGATGTGTCCCTTGTCAACACTGGATTAATTAGCATGTATGAATATTTATTGTTAAGTAAATGAGTAGAAGAGCGACACCCATAGTGGCAGTTCTGACAATTAATAAGACACTGGTGTCACCCAGCATTCACTCTGAGTAAGAAAGGTGTTCATGTGATAAACCTGGATTGAGGCAATAAAATCATTTCTTTCAGAAGCTGAAGCAAATGTCATGGAGCTGGTAAATTTTAATGACACTAACATTATCCAGTGTTGTGATGCTAATTTGTGTGCCATACTTCTGAGATACAGAAGGGTGGAGTGTCTCACCTCTTATCAGTCTACCACTCAAAATGGAAAACAGAGAAGACCGCTTTGAAGAGACACAGGATCCTAGCCTTGATCTACTGGATTTATGGTTTTGCATTTTAATTTCCAGGATACGTGTCCTACGTGTATGGGTTCAGGTGGCATGTTGAAAAGCGTTGGGCACAGATTTTTTTAAAAAAAATGTCTGAAGTTCGACTCCTAAATTCATATTTAGGCACCACAATGTGTGTACCTCAATACTTACAGGAGCACCGAACACACAAGTTTTAATTAGCGGGTGCTGCTTAGCAATTCTGAAAAATCAGACTGCTCATTAGGATGCTCACATATTGACATGATAGCCTAACTTTAGACTCCCTGTTTTAGAAAGTCGTGGCCTGGCATTTTTGTGAATTCCCTCCCTCCGGATCTTTGCTGAAATTTTCACAGAAATACTGTATATTCCTCTCATCATCTGTCTCCATCCAAGGTCTCAATGCAGAACGTTAATTTGCTAAACCACTGTGACACCTATTTCCCGACCTCAGCAGGCTTCGGGTTTACATCCTGCTTGAGTCGACAAAGAAGCTAGTTTTCTTCATACATGTTTATAAAGGTTCTTTGTCTACATCCACAGCGCTATATAATTTGGCCTGAATAAGCAGGGCTGGTAGGTGCTGTTCAAGACACACCTAGGGCTAGATAGTCATATTACAACTATGTCACCATGAACTGGGGGGCATGGATCAGTATTCACGTCACACTCCCTGTCAATACCCGGCCCAAGCCAGGGAAGTTAATGATCCAACCAACAGACTAAATTTGGTGATGAATCCATCACATGCTGCCTGAGGCATGTTGTACATATGCTAAAAAGACCACGAATTGTGTTACTAAAGCTTCGGGAAGCAGATCTTTCTTGTCCACATTTTGCACCATGTATCTAATGGCAACACATGTGACTGCAAGTGCACTACCACGATGAAATTCATACTATACCGATCGAATACAATAAGCTTTAATACATTGGCTTTAAAATTTACGTTTTTGAACAGATTGTAATTTACCACAATACCTAGCCCATCACTCCAAAGGGTTAACAAAAAAACCCTTTGATTTTTTTCCTTGCTAGCATGAAGTATTCTCCTTTTTTGTTAAGTCTGTCACAACTCTGTTACTCCTGTCTGGTGACCTTGCTAGCTGCACTGAAGGACAAAATGATAAAGCTCCGTGACGACAGAAGACCAAGAACACCAAAATATTTCAGCTGAATCCATGGGGCTAAGTGAAGAGAAGTGAAGTACGTGACCGTATCCAAGTGAAGTATGTGTTTTAGTGCTGGCAGGATTGGGACCGTAGATCCTGGGAATTAAAACACGACCTATAAAAGCTAAATGGAATCACAGTCCAGAAAAAAAACTACTCAGTACAAAAAGGCAACAGAAGTAAAAGTCATGAGAACAATACTGAGTAATGATTATTTCTAATTATTTCTATTGCTGCAGGACTTATGGAGTCCCAGTCACAGACCAGGACCCCATTGTGCTAGGTCAGGAGTGGGCAAACTTGGCCCGCAAGCCGTTTTTATCCAGCCTGCGAGCTCCTGCCGGGGGAGCGGGACCAGTGGTCCTGCTCTCCTCAGCAGGGTGCTCTCAGAGCGCCCCTGGGCCGGCTGCTGGCCTGGTGCGCTGCCTGCAGATCGGGGCTGACGCGCCGCCCGGGACAGCAGGCCCGTGGCTGGCCGCCTCCTGGGCCGGCCGGGAGCACCGCCCAGAGCCCGGGACAGTGGGCCCACGGCAAGCCACGCAGCCCCACGCTCCCGGCCTAGGCACGCACTCCCAAGCCGGGGGCTGGGCCAACCGCAGCAAACTGCGGGGCCCTATGCTCCCGAGCCGCAGCAAGCCACGGAACCCCATGCTTCCAGCCCGGGGGCCGGGCAGAGCGCCGCGAGCCGCGGGGCCCAGAGCCCGGCTCAGCAGGTAAGCAAGTTGGGGGGGGGGGCCCTGGTGGTGGGGTCGGGGGGGGACAGTTAGGGTGGCTGGGAAGGTGTCAGGAGGGGGCAGTCAGGGAACAGAGAGAAGGGGGGGCTAGACAGAGGATGGAGTCCTGAGGGGAGGCAGTTAGAGTGGGGCGGTCTCCAGAGGGGGCGATCAGGGGACAAGGAAGCGGGGGTTGGATGGGTCAGGGATTCTGAGGGGGGCAGTCTTGAGTGGGAAGTGGGTGAGGGTCGGATAGGGAGCAGGGCCTTCCCTACCCAGCCCTTCACACAATTTTGAACCCCAGTGTGGCCCTCAGGCCAAAAAGTTTGCCCACCCCTGTGCTAGGTGCTCTGAAAACACTGAACAAAAAGATCATCCCTGATCCGGACAGTTTACATCTAAGTAGAACGTGGGTTTTTCCCCAGCAACTGGCATTTGAGGTTGCATGCAGCTACCCTTTCATCATTCCAGTCCCTCCCTAGATGTCACATCTTCAGAGATGGCCCCAAGAAGCGAGGGGATAATTAGTTATTTTTACATATACAATAAAAAGAAAGCTGTGTCATTGAACCAGCACTCTGTGTACATCTCTATAGTTAGTCGCAAGGTGATGGTATTCCTGTAAATACTGGCTCTGCTCCTCTCATCCACTCCCCACTCCGCTTTGTCGTTACTCTCAACTTGATGTTCAATGTCCAAACCTAGCACTTGATTCTCCATCACTTCCCTCTTTTGCTAAAATTTACAACTGCCCAAAATGAGTGCAAATTATCATTAGTATTACGATAGCACCAACAGACTCCCTAACTCACTGTGCTAAACTTGTGAGGAGACAGTCCCTGCAAACACATACACATGGCAGACAGAGGGCATAAGGGGAATCAGAGGCACCGCAGGTCAGTGGCAGGTCCAGGAAGAGAAGCCAAGTGCAGGACCGTGGAGAATCAATACCACTGAATTTGATTATAAACTGCTCTCTGCAGGGACCATGCATTTCTTTTTGTAGAGCATCGGGCCTGGCTTAATTATAATTCAACTTGCAGAATTTGATTTTTATTTGTTTCTAACAGAGAATATCAATGTTTACTGTTAAGCATTTTTTTCAATTTTTATCAATTTCAAGTTCCATGGTCGCACAAAATTATGGATTTTAAGCATTTTTTAAAAAATAGTTATCAATTTAGATTTTCACACTTGTAGGAAATTATGGGCAGGATGAAACAGTAACAATTTAATGACAGTAGACATTCAGTATCAAAAAGTTTTAGCCTTATAATCATTCAAACACAGACAGTCAACATCACACGTCAAAATATATAGTAAATATTCTTAAATCAAACTCTAATAAATTCTCAAACAGCATTTTTCTTACTTTGTCTGTCTGTAAATTTCTATTATCATGGATGGAAATATTTTTTTCATCGGTTTGTATATGTTCGGTGAAATTGATGCTTACCAACATTTACTGATTCCACAAACAACTCTAATTCACAGCTGTCAGTGACAGTATTATGGGAAAGATTGGAGTTAGGCAGATAAGAAATAGTCATTACAAGCATTAACAATGAGTACCAAACAGCTGAGTGCTAATACTGCCCAAGGATTAGAGGCATTGATATTCCCTGAAGTGGTGGTTTTGGCTCAGACCCTCAAAGGTATTATGTGCCTAATTCTTAGGCACTTTGTTTCTTTAGACTAAGTTATAGAGAACCTTCGGCCCCAATCCTAAACCCACTTAAGCACGTGTGTGGTACACATTTACTAACACGAATGGTCCCAGGAGTAGAATTACATGCATAAGCATTTGCAGGATCTACATGGTGAATTGTTTCTGGAGTAGGCAACGCAAGAGTTGCGGCAGTTACTGCTGCCTCTGTGAAACCTCCATGACTAAACACGCTGGTAGCAGACCCCTGCCTGAGCAGAATGCCTGCTCAAATAATTGCAGTTTGGAGGAAACATTTCTTGAACTGGACCACGCGCCATGTTTCTCCCTTTGAACAGATCTGCATTAAAGTGGGGAGTTGAAAAGTGAGATGGAAATACCCATCATATGCAGTAGGGTCATTGTAAAACGTTAACAAGCAGTGAAGCTAATGGAGAAAGCTTGGGACCTTTGGAGTTGTAACCTGAGGTGCTCAGCGTCCCTGAGCACTGTCTGTTTGCCTCTGGTTTTCCACCTGTAATGAGGAAAATATATTTACTTCTGGCATAGGGGTGTCCTGAGGATTGATATTCATACAGTGATTTGAACGGCTAAAGGACCTGTTCTACGGCCCACTGAAGCTCATGGAATATTCCAATGACTCTTGAATCAGCCGAAAGTTACCTTTGCGCCTTATCCCACAGCCCTTATTTCATTGGGAGTTTCATCTGAGTTTGCAGAATCAGGCCCATTATCCAAAATGCCTTATGTAGTTATTCTTTCTATACCCATCATTGTAATTTATAATACTAGCAGCATAATGTAACGGATTCTGGATTAAAATGTGCAAGGTCAACTGTTGACTTTCAACTGCCCAAGTCCAGTGCAAGCCCCACCTTGCTGTTTTAGCAGATGCGGTATTAAGAGTTTACAAGCTTTCTGAGAGGGAAAAAAAAATCAATTGAGGGGATCTCCGGAATTAGGTCCGCTGGCTTCTTCTTCCAATTTCAAATGGATAAATAATAAATAATGACAGTAACAAACACTGCCTGGCTCAGGGATCAGTTTTATTCAAAAACAAATCACGATTTCTTTAGAGTTTTCAGACGCCGGCTTGTATGTTCCTGAATGTCAAAACATTCAGACGGTGATTCTCAAAACAGTAGCATAAATATTAGTATGTGAACATTGCCTTGATTGTCCTCTGGTTTATTTATTAATTGTAGTACAGTAGCAGCTAAAGGCTCTAACAGAGACCAAGAACTCATTGTACAAGGTGCTGTACAAACACACAGTGAAGCCCTGTTGTGTTTTTGCTCTCTACTCACCATTAAGAGTATGAGGAAACCACTCGGACAGCTAGGGTCCAAATAACTGTAATTAAAAACACACAAGGCCTACCTCCACATACACCCTACTGCTCTCTGGTGGCTTCTGCTATAGAAGACACAGAGGAATCCCTAACTATTTAAAGGGATACTACCCAATTGCTATAAACTACAGACACACATAGTGTACAATCCCAACAGACAAAGGAATGAGTAGCACTCCTATTTTAGAGATGGGGAGACTATGGCACACAGAGGTCAAACAGCCTCCCAAGGATTTTGCAGCAGAGCTAGGACTCAAATCCAAGTTTCTTAAGTGGCCGTTCTGTGCCTTAACTCCACAATTGCACTTCCTGTCATGGCATCCATGAAGACACTGGCTCCAATAAGAGCCATATCCTATCACTTTGCTCATATTTTTCACCACATTCGTATCTGTGCTTCGCAGGTGCAAACACCTACACAAATTCTAATGCATTCTAACAGTCAACCCCATCTGGTGTGGTAAATGCAAATAGTAATACTTTGCACACATATAATAATACCTAGCTGTTATATATTGCTTTTCATCTATAGATCTCATAGTGACACTGACCCACCTTGTGAAGTGCTAGCTCCAGTTTGAAGATGAGGAAACTGAGGCACAGAGAGGGGAAGTGACTTGCCCAAGATCACTCAGCAGGCCTGTGATAGAGCCAGGAATTGAACCCAGGTCTCCTGAATCCCAGTCCAGTGCTCTCAATTGGACTATTTAAAAGACAACTGGAAGTGCCAGTGGGCATGCGGTAAAAGACTTCAAGTTTCAGCTGAGAGCACATTTTGTCCTTTCTGCATGCTTTGCCTACCGGCACGATGAGCATATTTAGTGAGAAACGTCTCAACAGGTATTTTTAATAGATTGTTTGGCTGGTGGGACACAGACACCTCATGTGATTTTGTCTGAGAATGGCTACTCTGATAGACCCCTGCCTGGCAGAGAAATGGCCTCTTTCAAATGTAGCAGTGAAAGGATGGAGCACCGTTCCAGCAAGGATCATCAGGTTTGTTAGAAACCACACTGCTTGACAGAAGGCTTCCCAAACAGCTTTAATCATCAAGGATGGTCCAGTGATAGGTAGGCCATTCATCTGGGTTTGAAGCTGGACAGTCCTGGTTTGTTCCTTGCCTGGCACCGAGACAAAACTAGGTACGGTTTTGTCCAGTATTCCACATGGCGGACACACAGTATCACGCACAGAGATCACGCCAACAGGGGCAGTGCTGCACACTCTTCAAAATGGCTTGACCTGGCACCTTCCCACATGTACCAGAATGTCCGGTATTCTGGGGTTGTGTCAGTGGCCATCCTATCCAGTGGTTAGGCTGCTAGCCTGCGACTCTGGAGACCCCCCTTCAGTTCCTCCTTTTTCTGCAGACCTGCTGTGTGACTTTGGACAAGTAACCAATGCCCAGAGCTTCAAAGGCATTTAGGTGCCTCAGTTTCTTATTTGTGAAACAGGGATAATACTTGGCCTGTGTGATGCAGGAGGTCAGACTAGATGTTCATAATGGTCTCTTCTGACCTTAAAAAAAAAAAAATCTATGAAAAAATACCAGCAGTTGGTTACCTGGGTAGTGTTAGAAAGGTGCCATGGGAGGAACAGGTATGGAGACTGAACTACTCACTCTCTGGATCAGGCCAGCAGAGGGACACCTATCTGTGAGGTGCCTGTTCTGTGGCTAGAAAAGAGGTCTGCAAAAGACAGACCAAGTTCTACACTCTCTAGGCCTGTCAATCCAGAACCAGCAGTACAATGGGCACAATCATGCAGGATACTGAGTGCCCTCAACTCCCACTGACCACAGGATGTTCAGGGTCTGCTCAGCACTGTGCAGCCTTCACCCCCAGACTCAGGACTAAAAGGCCCCTCCTAGTCTTTGAGTCCAGGCCCTGCTATTGCAGGCAACCCCTTCACAGAATCCCATTCATAAGCTTATCGAGTTCCATCTTAAAACAAGGTAGGTTGTTTGCCTCCCTGAATACGTGTTATGGAAAATGTAAATTGTTTATAATGATTAAACCCAAGTATTCCATTTCTTCAATTTTAGTTCCCCAAAACAGAGCTGCTTCAATATTATGGGCCAGCCCCTGAGCTGCTATAAATCAGCAATGCTCCACCAAAGTCAACAGATCTACACCGATTTCCACCAGCTCTGGATCTGGCTTGGTGTATGAAAAAAGTACCAGAAAGTAAGCTCATTCTGACTCATTTGTGAAATGCAGAAAGAGAACATGGTACAATGTACGCAGTGAAAGAATATCCTTGAAATGAGGATCATGCCAAGGCAATGAGGGATAGCAGGCTGAGGATGTCTGAAAATAAAGACAATTATTAATCAGTGTCTCCATATTTTGTTGAAACACACAGGGTTAGTTCCTCAACTGGTGGAGCACTGACTTCAATGGAGCTAGGCTGGTTTTCAACATCTAACTCCAATGTCTTTCAATCTGTTGTACAGTTATTTCGCTCTGTCAAATTTAGTAATCCCATTTAAAGAAGTCTCTCTCAAGCACTGCTCCCGCTTTCATCTTCACTCATACGCGAGCAGCCAGTTACTCAAGCCAGTAATCAAGGACAGCCTTCTGTTATCTATCAGCCCTGCAGGATTAAGAGGAATCCCGTGAAGGAAAGTTGCCCATGGCCAAGTGCTAGAGAAGGACGGTGACCCGTCAATGAACTGGGATGAACAAACAGCACAGACTGTTGACTTTGAACAAAGCTTTTGATCTACATGGCTGGATCCCAAATAACTGCAGTACAACATAGCCAACTCTGAGTTAGCAAACATACGGGGATGTACTGGTGCGGGGGGCTGGAACAGAGCCACATGGCTCCAGGTGGAGGCTGGGTAATTCTTGTGCCTTGATTTCACTGCTAAAAGGATGATTGTTGAGGTGTGAAACCAGTCACTTCTCTTACCTCCCTCAAGGCACCATATGGACACACACTCTTTTTCATGCTAACACCAACTGGATAATCTAGTTTAATTCAGTTTCACACTAGTCAGTTACAACACATTTACACTGGCATCCAGGCAAGATTACTCCCCATCCATTTTAAACTGCTTTGTTTTACAACACCACATCCAGACACCCCCCATTCTCCCCATGTTTCAAGCAGGATGAATATGACCAAGGCTTGCAAAAGTGTCTGATGGTTTTGCGGTCCCAACTTGAGACAATGTGATGGGGCCTGCTTTTCAGAAAGTGTAAGCACCCACCCTCTGAAAACCAGGCCTCTTTAAAAGGATCTCAGATTGGGTGCCCATATATACAGATTTGGGGAGAGGGGCAGGGATTGCTTCCTTCTTTCAGCATATTGAAGATATCGAGGGAGGGGGCAAATGAAGATCAGATGATACACTGGCAACTAGCAGAACAATCCCTGGCAGGAGGCTGACACCACTAGTCGATCTTCGGGTCAAAAGAGCCAGGGTCACAGTGCTGGAAAGGCCATAGCAAGGAATGCCCTTGAACCTTGGCATTCTGTCAAAGGAATATTATTGCCTTTTACTTCTGTTTCTTGCTATGGGTCAACCACACTGACTGAGGAAGGTGAGAGAAGCAGGACATAAAAAGATACTAAAAAGTTTAATAAATCTTCATTTAGGCTAAATGAATATTTGGAGACCAATTACCTCTTCTTATAGTGTATATTGGTTTGGAACTAGGTTCTAGTATAGAAATTACAGCTAGATACATTTGATTATATAAAAGTATAACATGACCCAATGGCTGGAAGTTAAAACTAGACAAATTCAGATGGGAAATAAGGCATAATTTTTTAACACAAAAGTAATTAAACGATAGAACAACTAACTAAGGGTCATGGCAGATTCTCCATCACTGACCATTTTTAAATTGAGATTAGCTGTTTTTCTAAAAAATCTGCTCTAGGAATTATTTTGGAAGGCTCTCTGGCCTGTGTTACACAGAGGTCAGACTAGACCTCTGTATTCCTCCTGGGCTTGGAATCGATGAATTTACGATTCCATTCGAGTTCATATTTCATGCCCATCAGTGCAATATCTAGCCACCTCTGATGCCTTGGTTTTCTTCTGGTTTGAAAATACAGTAGACTCTTGATTATCTGGGATGATAGGGAAAAATTTAATCCCGGTTAATAAAATCCCGGTTAATCATCATCCATAGGAAACACAGTGAACGGGGGAGGTTGGTTCACCAGCCGCCCTGCATTGGCGCGGGGGCGGTTAGTTCACCGGTTGGTTCAGCAGCTGCCCTGCGCTGCGGGGGGGGGTGGGGGAAGGGGGGATGGTTCGCTGGCTGCCCTGCACTCTGGTGTTCTGGGGTCTTTTTGGTTCGCCAGCCATCCTGTGCCTGGGGCCGAGGGGAAAAGGGGGTTCGTTCGTCGGCCGCCCTGGGTTTTTTGGGGGGGTTTTTGGTTCGCCAACCGCCCTGCACTGCGGGAGGGGGGGCTGTTTGTTCCCCGGCTGCCCTGCGCCCTGGTCTATTTTCTTTTCTCTTGGGGTGGCAACAAAGCCAGAGCCGGCCCTGTGAGTTACCCATATTTTATTTTTTTGACCTCCTAGTTAATCCACAACCCGGTTAACCTGATCCCGGATAATTGAAAGTCTACTGTAGCATTATTTAAAGTTCTCCAGTGAGGACAAGAAACCATTTTGGTCAGAAAAAGAATAGGCCCTGATGCCATCATTTGTATTATTTAGAGAAGACTCTGCACTACAGAGCACAGATCTAAATCCAGACAGAAACTTCTCCATAGTTCAGAGCAGTTGCAGTCTAGAGTTCTGAGCTGACCTTTCTGAGGTATTGCTAGCCATGCCAGCTTGAGAATCTAGCTCTTGATTCCATCTCTTGTATTAGTAATTACAGCAAATGTTACAAGAGTTTTGGTCTGTTTTCCTGGTTGAAACATATTGAAATTAGAAAGTCTGACGACATTTTCATAGAAATTTGAACAAGACCAACAAACAATAGGTTACATTTCTGTGAAAATGACTTTTTTAACCACCTCCAGTAAAGGGCATACATAAAAAAGCTTATGTTCCTACTTCATTATTTCAGTTAAAAAAACATTACAAAACCTGATGTCAAACTGATAACTACCTTGCATAGTAAAACAGGCTTTATTATATTGGCTTGCAGACAATTGCAATAGCTGCTTTAGCAGAACAAAACTCTGAAAACTCATACAAACGAGTGCCCTGTTCCTTTAATGACATCTTCTAAATCACTCAAGCTGTTTATGTCAGCTCGCTCTAGTGTTAAATGCCCAGTCAATCACATTAGATGTGTTACATACACTCTCGGGGCAAGTGTGTTTCAATTGTTTAATGTTCTGTAAACTCCCACTGCTACCTTGTCTGCAGTCACTAAGCAACTTGGCATCACCAACTTGAGGAAAACTGAAGCAAACATAAACTCAGTGCAGAAATGGAGAAGGAGAGCAGAGGACAAATGAATATACATAATTCTAAAGGACTGCATGGCAAAGGTGAAGGCCTTGATCATACAGCTGCTCCAAAGATGGATTTCTATGCATTCAATGACCCTGTGTTACAACTATGGTAGCAATTCACATGTGGTAACATTTAAGTACCTTTCAAAGGAACAGTTAGCTAATTAGGATAAAATGTCCTATTTTAAAGAGCATACACTGTATTTTAGCCCTATTGTTTTGAACAACGTAAGAGCCAGACGAAAATGAATTGCAACGTAGGAATATGGGAATTGCCAGATTGGATCAGAACAGTACTGTATCTAACCCAGCATCTTTTCTGCAACAGTTGCCAATACCACGCGTCTGAGGAAGTACAAGAAATCCTGAATTAAGCAGTTATGGAATAACCTATCCTGAAGGAAAGTTTCCTTCTGATCCTCGATAGTTAGAGGTTAGATTGACCCCTGAAGCATGAGGGTTTATATACCTCCCAGTGCTCGTTTCTGGTTTACAACTTATGATTCTAACTGGATATTTTCATTACCCACCTAAATGTGCATGCCCTTTTTAATCCTGCTAAGCTCTTGCCCTTACTGATATCTTGTGGCAGTGAGTTCCACAGCTAGCCACATACCTGACATTCCCCAACCACCTAATTTAGCCCCCATCTCCACAGTGTGGAAGTCCCCACAGTAGCACTTCCACTGGATGTGTGCGGATGTCAGGGCCCGAAACGTGGGATGCCTGACCTAGTGGTTAGAGCTAGGAGTAGCGCCAGAATTGTGGTTACATCAAGGGCGAAAGCTGGAATTAGCAACTGGGTCAGGGCATGGTGACAGGAACAGGGATGAGGTGTGGTGGGAGAAACAAAGAACAGGGCGAGACAGCAAGAACAAGGAGCAGAAACCAGGCGAGGAAACAGTTATCAGAGGCCTAGTTACCTAGTTATAAGAGGTCTAGGCAGCAACAGGTCTAGTGACTAGCTGCTCAGACAAGGAATGGGACAGGAACAGGAAGCTTTGTACCCGGTGATGCCCAATCAGCAGTCTGCTGTTAGTCATCTCACCTGGCTGAGTCAGTCTGTGCAGCTTCTGGTAGTGAGGTATCAGCAGCAGTTTGCTCAGTGGCACAGAGGATAAGGCTCCTATTCAGTGGGCCTGGGTTTGAGATGTGTATTGCACCTGACAGGAGATTCGGGTGCAGGAGGCCAGCTTCCCACTGAAGCTGATGGAAAGGGTCCCACTGAATTCAGTGAGAAGTGAATTTCCCTACACTTCCCCTAGGGGGTGGTGTACACTCTGCCTGAACTCCCTCTTCATCCCCCTACTGGTCAAACCAACCAAAATGAAGAACATACCAAGCACCAAGAATATACCAACATGACATCTGGAGTTCCGAGGGGCATATCTACATTTGAACAGTCTGAAGCACAAATACTTCCCACTGAAGAAACAGTGTCTCCACAACCTAAAGGCAGTTCCCGATATTTGTCGGTCAATTTTTTCCCATTTATTGAAGTTAGAAAAGAGGGCTACTGCTGCCCCCCTTGCAGAAAAGCTTAAGAAGAATGAACGCTTCCCACTGCTACAGTTGGTAAAACTCGAGGAGCTTGGTTTGCCAGACTGATCAGCAAAACCAATGCTGACAAACGATGTGAAAAAGCTTTAAAACACCAAGCCTCTGGACTGCACTGAGACGCACAAAGCCTTATAAGCTAGTGACTTTCAAAGCCAATTTTAGAAGTACATAATGAGGCTGTTAAGAATGCTGGAGACACAAGACAGTTTATGTGAACAAACATGGCTGTCGCATCATACTTTCTATTTAAGCAAGAGATATCACAAACTACACACTGGAGGCCAACATTAAGTGCATTGTTAACCCTGAAGTTGGACACTGTTTCCGAACAAGACCAGCAAATGCTCACTGTCTTTCTGCAAGAAACTCAACTGACCAGTTAGAAGCATGCTGTCATTCATTCATTCATTATGCCCTCCACCCCTCTCAGGGTATGGGCTGCCAACAATAGATTGCCAGAGGATTCTGTCCTGGGCCATTCCTTCAAGTTGACTCCAGCATGCTGTACAACAGTGAAAAACTCAGAGGTTGAGAAAGTGAAAAACTCCCACCACATTCAAAAAATGTGCATACATGGTTGATGAATGCACCAATCCAAACAGGCGTCAAGTATTAAGTCACTGTGCACATTATCTTGATATCATTGGTAGGCCAGTAGATGTATTTTTAGATGTTCAGCTTAGAGAAGACACATTGGCTGCATCTGTGACAATCCACATCTTAGAAGAGCTAAATGCTTGTAAACTGGACTCCAAACAGATGGTTGCTTGTGCATTTGATGGAGCTGCAAAGTTCCCTGGAAGCAGGCCAGCCTTTGAGATGGGCGGTCCGGGCAGCAGCCCAGGGCGGCCCGCCAAAGAGGACGCCGTGCACAGGGTTTGCCTCATTCTCACCTGAGCTGCCAAGAGCCAGTTGGGCTGACGGAGGCAGCAGGTAGGCAGGAGAGCAGCAACGTCTGGAAAGGGCAAAGGGACCCGAGCTACAGCGGAGCAGTTGGACGATCAATCAGGTGACTCCTCTGGAGCAGGGTGCTTCTCCACCCCCCTGCTCCACTGCCCTACCACAATTTAGATTTTATTGAGCTTACTTTGCACAGTCCACAATTTTGCATACATTTAGAGGTTTGCAACACACACTTTTTCCCCCACTAGCACAGTGGAACCCCATTTATCCAAGCTGATAGTGGCTGGGGCTCAGACTGTCAGCCCCGGGTATTAATGACTGTCAAATAGTTGCAGCAAAATGTCTAGTTATCAAAAAAAATGAGTAGGCCTAACATAATACTTGAGTGTTTATAAAGTCCAAGCAAATTTTTCTTAAACAAATAGGTCTTCTCTGGCTTTTCCACAATTAATAAAAGGTCCCTATCACTTTTCCACAATTTTCCATGTCTTGTCTGCAGCTCAGCCACAATTATTTGACAGTCATCCCGCAATTCGAGTAGGGCCTTACCTATGAGGAAAGACTGAAAGAATTTGAGTTTAGTCTAGAAGAGAAGACTGATGGGGGGATGTGATAACAGTTTTCAAGTACATAAAAGGTTGTCACAACGACGAGGGAGAAAAATTGTTCTTGTTAACCTCTGCGGAGAGCACAAGACGTAATGGGCTTAAATTGCAGAAAGGGCAGTTTAGGCTGGATATTAGGAAAAAGTTCTTAACGGTCAGGGTAGTTTAGCTTAGAAATCAATTGCCTAAGGAGGTTGTGGAATCTCAGTCACTGGAGATTTTTAAGAGCAGGTTAAACAATCACCTGTCAGGAATGGTCTAGATCAGTGGTTCTCAATTGGTGGTCTGTGGCCCCTCGGGGGTCCGCAAGCCCTTCTAGGGGGGCTGTGGAGCCCCACTGCTGAAACCAGGTACCTCAAGCAGAAAGCAGCTGAAATCCCGAGCCCTGGCAACCCCGAGCTTCCCATCCTGCCAGCCCCTGGAGTTTTTCTAGCATATTTAGGGGGGCTCCAGAAGGAAAAAGGTTGACAACCCAGGGTCTAAATAATACTTAGTCCCGCCTTGAGTGCATGTCACTGGGCTAGAAGACCTCTCAAGGTCCGTTCCTATGATTCTATGATCTACTCCAGCGGTTCTCCAACTTTTTTTTCGCGGACCACTTGAAAATTGCTCAGGGTCTCGGCAGACCACTTAATGATCTTTCTAAATGGTGTTTATACCGTTAGCTACCTATTGTAAAGCGTTTTGGATAAAAGCGCTAAATAAAAAAAACCCTTAATAATTAACAGTTTTTGTTTTACAAATAAAAGTACACAACTCATATTATAATATCAGCAGTCCCACCTTTCTAATCTGATGGAGGTGTCCTCTCTCCCGAGCTGGGGCTGGGAGGGAAGGGGGTCTCTCTCCTGCCACAGCAGCCCCTGAGCAGGGGAAAGCTGCCTCTTTCTCTGGCCACCGCAGCCCTGCATGTTCCAAATTCCCCCCACCCCCTCTTCTCGCCTTACTTCCCACTCCCACCTACCCCCTATTTGCCCTGCGCGGCTCCACTAATTAGGTGAGTGGCCCTTCATTCTCTTGCATGCGGCCACCCAGGGAGCTCCTTAGAGGGAGCTCGCAGGCCACCGGTGATCCATGGACCACAGTTAGAGAACCTCTGATCTACTCAACTAGCATTAGTACGAGCCGCAGGGGACTGGACTGAACCAGATTCAGGGGACTGATTCATTTATTGCTCTGCCCAACGTTTGGCTTTGCCTGAACACCATAGCCAGTTACCTGGTACTCAGCCAGCTACTCCTATTGACTTCCCATGGGCATTAGATCAAGGATTTAGACCAGGGGTCGGCAACGTTTCAGAACTGGTGTGCTGAGTCTTCATTTATTCGCTCTAATTTAAGGTTTCGTGTGCCAGGAATACATTTTAACATCTTTAGTAGGTCTCTTTCTATAAGTCTATAATATAGAACTAAACTCTTGTTGTATGTAATGTAAATAAGGTTTTTAAAATGTTTAAGAAGCTTCATTTAAAATTAAATTAAAACTCAGAGCCCCCCCGGACTGGTGGCCAGGACCCGGGCAGTGTGAGTGCCACTGAAAATCAACTCGCATGCCGCCTTTGGCACGCGTGCCATAGGTTGCTTACCCCTGCTTTACTCATTTCGCAATGCTACTCCCAAAGACATTTAATGCAGCGGTTCTCAAAGTGGGGGTCACGACCCCTCGAGGGGTCGCCAGCCGCCTCCCAAGGGGTCGCGAGCTCCTTGCGCCACTGAAAAGCAGCCGAATTGATTAGTTCCGCATTCGGCGGCTTTTCGGTGGACATACCTAGAGCTTTCGGGAGCGCCCGGCATGTCCGCCAAAAATAGCCGCGGAATGCAGAAGTAATCAATTCGGCGGTTTTTCGGCGGACATACAAGGATCCGCCACGCCGAAGAAGAAAGCAAACGAAGGTCACAGTTCTCAATAGTTTGAGAACCACTGATTTAATGCCTTTACTGTCCAGGCCAAATTGCTTCACAGCTGCCATAGTGATTGGGAGAAGTTACCTGCTGAGGCCAAAACAAGGAAAAACATTTCCAGCACGCTGTCAAAGCAGGCATCCTGTGTCTCCTTCACGACTGGGAAATAAAGTGGGGCAGGCTTTCATTGGCTCCTATTGAGGGAACTCAGCAGATGCTTTATCGTAGGCAGAGAGGGTCAAAGTCCAAGTTCCTGCCAATAAAGGGCCAGAAGTGATGTAAAATTTGCTCTGGGTATGTGAAACTAGACAAAACATGAGGTCAAACAGGGTGTTCCCATAGCATGTAGCAAGCAGAAAACCATCTAGGTATCATGTATGCCGCAAATCAGGGCAAAGGTGAACAACCCTGTAATGATAAAGGAGGACACCCAAAACATCACACGTGCCAGGAAAACCCTGCACGTTCCATCAGACTGAGAGAAACGTGCCATACTAGACTGCTGTAGAAAAGAAGAGCGTAGTTTCAAGGGTGCATTGAGCAAGGCTACTAAACCCCACACATCTGCACCCTCGGAACAATCATGCAGGCCAGTCACCTGCAGACATCCGGGGCCGCTGGGCATGGCAGGAACTTGGTGCCCACGGCTAATATTTTTTATGGCCAGGTTTGAGTCCCATAGCCCATGTTCCTTGACTCAGTTTGATATTTTCCATGGCCAGGTTTGAGTCCCATAGCCCATGTTCCTTGACTCAGTTTGATATTTTCCAGCATTGACATACTTGGTTTTTACCCACTTCTTTCAGTTCTTCTGCACTTCTAGCATTACATTCTCCCCACCCCTGCCCACGCAGTCCAAATACCCCACAGCTGCACTCCCCTCTCACTACCCCACTCCACCTATGTTCTCTCACACACACACACAACTATCCTAGACCCATGCTTTCTCCTTCCTTGGCCACCCTGAGTCCCCAAATATTGCACCTGTTCACACAAGCAATAGGATATTGAGGATGAGAGCTCTGAATGGAGGAAAATGGGAAGATAACGCACATTAACGTTGATAACTGCCCATGTGACTTACCTATCAATACTGATATCTACCGGCTTAACAAAACAGGGAATTTCCCCCAAACCAACACTTGGTTGGGTTAGAGTTAAGGTTGCCCAACTGCAAATTCTACAAAGACAATCACTGAAGGTCAAGAGATCTATAATCGCCATAGTTTAGCTCTTAAACATACTACAACATTTAAAAGTCTTCAAACAAGACATAAAATAAATATCACAATACCAGGATAAAATTTTCAAAAGCACCTACCTGATTTCAGAGGTGAAGTCCTATTTTCAAAAGGGACTGAGTCACTTCAGAGCCCATTTGAAAGTGAATGGGATTTAGGCTCCTAAGTGCCCATTGGCCAGAATTTCAAAGGTTACATAGGCACCTAAAGATGCAGAAAGGCACCTAGCAAGATTTTCAAAGCTGCCTAAGTAGATTAGTGCCTGACGTCCATTAAAATCAGTTAGGCGCTTAATATAAGTGCTTACAAACCCCATAAAGCACCTATCTGTATCTTTAGGCACCTAAATACCTTTAAAAATCTGTCCCTAAATCACTTTTGATACTGGTATTTAGGCTCACATTTTGAAATTTTTACTCAAAGTAGCATCTTAAACATGATCTGTGCAACACAAGATTTTTGATTTCTTTATCCAAGTACAGCTTTCTAAAAGGTGCAACACACACGTGAATAGAGTGCAATCAGAATCTACAGGTTTTTTAATCTGTAGGTACCTGTACTATCCCTTGTTAGAAGAAAACAAAAACAACTGGGTATTTCTGATTTACTCACCTCCACCATAGGTAGTGGCCAACATAATCGAAGACACCCATGCAATCTCACTGTAGGAGGTGCCAAAGAAATCCTGGATTTCTTTGAAGAAGATTGCTATGGCTTTAGGAAAAGCATATGAAAATCCAATGGAAATGAATGCTCCAAATACTACTGCCCAGCCCCAGCCCCCATCAGGAGGGGTGTAGGTTAGGCCTGTGTTAGCTGGAGGTGACATGGCCAGGCTAAATTAAAGCCCAGAAAGCACTCCTCTGGAAACTCTGAAAAACAAAGTGTACACACGCAAAGTTAGTCCTTGGGCAAGTTCTCCACAGCCAGCTCTCTCTCACTTGCTTGCCTTCTCTCAGGGTCAAGGGTCTGGAAAATTTGCACCTGCTGGAGCAGAGTCTACAGAAATTTCAAACACTGTTTTCGAAAACACAGTTCCTCAACAGATCGCATTGTAGGTGATTGTGCTTCAGTGCAGTGGATAGCAGCTAATTCTAATGCTACTATCACCCCGCCCTAGTGACTCTGCCTGCCCTACTCCCTTTTATCTACCAATGATGAGACACCAGGGATCTCCATCATTATTCTTTTGGGGTGGCTATTGCTTAAGAATAAGGCTCAGATTTTTTCCCGGAGGTCACAGAAGTCATGGCTGCAGCTGCCCAGTCGCCACCGGCAGAGCCCAGAGCTCCCAGCCATGGACCCACAGCTCCGAGGGAGTGGGGGAAGGAGACCTCTGTGCTCTCAGCCACTGTGGGCAGCCCCAGCAGTGGGTAACGTTTCGCTCTTTTGGAGAGAACAGAATTGTATCACTGTCTCTCTTTCCTACCGCTGTGTGTATTCAAGGAAAACCTGAACCCCTCCGTCACCACCCCCACCACACGCATAAGCAGGAAAAGGCAGAAAGTGACTACTTGAATATGCTGCCAGAAGCACAAAGACAGCATGACTGCTACAGAGCCACCTGTGGTAACATGCACACTCAACACAGACAAGCACAATCATGCACACAGACTACACGTAGGACTTGTGCATACACACCGAACACACCAGGGGCAAATCAGCTCAAAGGATTCTTAACCAAGGACCCTATGATGCGCAATGCACATGACTGAAGAACCCAATATGGATCCATGGAGAATACATGTGCATATACCAAGAATGCCTCTGCATCCAAAGAATGAATATGCACATTGAATACACAGCACATGCATATGGAATACACATAGACCGAGTACATGAGAATCACATACATACCCAGCACACATGCAGGCATTGTGAATGTACATGGATACACAGAAACAGGCACACATAGTATGCAGACGATACATAGTATGACATACGCAGACACGCGGCACACAGATTACATCAGATGCACCGGCTTTTGGCACACACGGGACTCATATGCATATGGCACAGCTATAATACATGAAGCACATGGGCATATGGAGCACAGGCTACATGGGTATGGGGCAAACACACTGGACTCACACACCTGGCACTGTACATAGAGTGTACACACACAGGTACATCCATATGGCACTGCGATCATACATGAAGCTCACATGCATGTGGCACACACGTTACCCAAGAAACAAGCATGTTAGTGCACCTAGCACACACAAGTAGGCAGACGCACGCAGCACACAGACCGCACACAGAGTGCACAGGCGGGAGCGTGCATGTGGCACAGAGGCCATGCACACGCAGGTACATGCATGTGGCACACGAGCTGCAGATGCATGTGGCACACGGGCCGTGCACAGACGGGCACATGCATGTGCCACACGGGCGGTGCAGAGCGCACAGACGGGCACATGCACGTGGCACACGGACTGTTGCAGGCAGGCCTCCGGCAGGCACAACATACACGTGGCACCCCCGCTCGTAGCTCAGCTCCCTCGCGAGTCCCCAGCTGGAAACACCCCGCAAGTCCCTTCCCCGCTTCCCGGGCCCCCGCGCCGGGCCGGCCACTCACCTGCGCGCTGAGCCGGGCACTGCGCGGGCGGCGGCGGCGGGAAAGCGCCAAACTTGGCGGAAAAACTCAACGCCACCGGCGCGGGCGGGGAGGGGGGGGGTGGTAAACGCGCGGGGGCGGGGCCGGGGAGCAGATTCTCTCCTCCAGCCCGCCCGGCCCAGAGCCGGGGGGAGCCCAGGCGGGGGGTGGGGGGGGGAGGCTTCATGGTCCCTCCCACCCCAGGCGGCAGGAGCCGCAGCTGATCAGCTCCCCGCCCCGCCCTACCCGTGCGGGGGGCTGCAAATCACCCCCCACCCCCAGCCAGAGAGCAAGTGCTGGGGACTGCCCCCCCCCCCGCCGCCTCTTGCAGCCGCGGCTGGGCGCAGCCCGCGGGGGAGCGGGGACTGGCTTTGGAGAGCCGGTGCAAAACGCGCCAGCTGTTGCATCCGTTCGATTGCACGCGCTACAGGTGGACCCGGCTCGTCCTCCGCTCCGGGGCAGGACCGGCCCTGAAAAGGGGGAGCCGCAGCGCCCCCTGCTCGGAACCACCCGGGGACTCCCCGGGCAGGCGGGGCAGGACCGGCAGCTGCGTCCCGCCTTCGCTTGAACCCGCCAGGCAAACGCCGGACGTGCACCAGTTTCTGTGCCCAGGCCTCTGCCAAGGGCTCACCGGGGGGGGGGCTGCAATGTGACAATAAAACACTGGTCTGGTGTGAAAAGCGAGCCCCCCCCCGGAAGGGGCGCTGCCCAGTCCCCTTCACACGGCACCTCCTTGCCCGGGTTACCAAACACCCCCGCCCGGGCTTAGGAGGGGGAGGGGGAAGGATAACGGGGAGGTGAACAGCAGGTGCGTTTTGTTATTGTGTTGCTTGTCTCCTTGCACGCTGTTGCCCTGCTGGGTGTCATTCAGAGGGGGAATTGCACTCCTGTCGCTTTTGCTTTCCAGTACTCTTGCGCTGGCCTCCAGGGCTGTAGAAATTGCAAGGCCACTTCCAACGTCAAACTAAAAGCTGCTGATTCAATTTAAAAAAAATAAAAATAAAATAAAAAAAAATAAAATAAAAGTAATGGCATTTATACTACTAGGGGGAGAGGCACGCAACCTTAAAAAAAGTTTTTTGAAAATGTTGCTAAAGAAAAGACTTCTTTGGGCCTGAGGCTGTATATCTTTATAACACCACTAATCAAAGAAAGCTTGTATTTTCTTTTAGTTACGTTAGTAAAGTCATGGGGAGGAATGACTTTTGACAAGAAGCATGGTCAGAGCTGAAAGGAAAAACCCAACCCTACAAGAGTTCAAGTAGTAATATGAATCAGTAGAGTCAATGTTTCCTTAGACCAGTATTTAAGCCAGATCTTTCATGTGCCATTGAATTCGCACAAGGGTTGAAAGTTATGACAATTAGAAAATTACCACATATAAACCTTGAATCCCTGAACCAGTCCAAGTTCTTTACTCACTGATCTCCATAGAAACAATATATTATACTTATATAATGAACCAATTTTTTAAAATTAGATTTACTATATAGGGCCAATACACAAGATGGCAATAAAGATTACACTATGTTGAGTAATCACGTACATCTAAGATATCAACTTCAGTTCAAGGCAAACACTTGGTAGTTTAACCTGGCAAATAGGGTGAAATTCTCCTTAAACTGTAACATCAGTGGAATCCAGATCCTTTTTGGTGTACAACAATTCCATTAATTTCCTCAGTGTGACCTCATTTTGGGAAAGAGATTACCTGGTACATTTAAAAATGGTCATATGTGTTTAGAGGGCTTACAATATTCTTAATTTTGCGCAAGGGATCAGTACATATTACTGTGAATTATTGTTAAACAACGTTTTTTAATTCCATAAAGTCCTTTGCACTAGATCTAAAACAGATACAATCATTACATTCAAGCTTGAAGACATATCAATAGTTTCTCTCAATAGCCATAGCAGAACACATGGCCGTATTAGCTTTATCCTCTTTTGACCAGGACTTTGGATTTCCTCATCACTGAGCATGACTAAACAAAGTTAACACAAAATGCCTTCCAAGAGTGTTTAGCCACAGGCCCTCCACCCCTTAGGGATTTATTAGCACTAATAATTGCAAGTTAGGAGTTTTAATTAAATGAAAACTTACTTATTCAGTTCCCAGTGCTGTGATCTAGTGAGAAGCCAGCAATAAAGAGGACTGCAAATGAATGGGCTGCCATTGGCTATCGCCGTGCTCCTAATATGAGTGGCAGTTGTACCACAACATCTGCCTCACCCATCTAGCTCAAGCTGAGATTCATGGTGGGGCAAAAACTTCGACTGTCATCAGCTTTATCTGATATCAGGGTCGACTACTCATTTTGGGTGCGCTGAATTTCAGGTTTGGGAGTTATCCCACCAGTTAGATACTAGACCTCACAAGGTGAAGTTCTATAATCTGCACAATTGCTCAGATTCCCCATTAACTAGAACTGGGTGGACATTTCACAGGGAAATCTGAAAGCAAATAAAGCTCTGTCAGTCCAAAATTCAGGCTCAGTTCCTCCAAAGACTCACATTTTCAGATGAAATTGGGCTGAAGACTCCAGGTTCCATCAACCTGCTTAGCACTTGTACATTCTGTGAGCGAGATGCTGGTGGCCTGAAGTCCTCCCAGATGTCAGACATACTATCACTGGAGATATGTTTGGGGCCTAGGCAGCTGGTTCACTGTCTTCACTTTCTGAGTTTCCCTTTAGCAGAACAGTAATTAAACAATGCAAATAGAGACTATAGGTACAAACCGGAGTGCTGGATATTTACAAGAGCTATGAGGAACAGACAATGATCCCAAATTTGGGATGGCATCCACAGTCAGTGACATAGGTAAGAAAAAGAAACCTATCCAATAAAGCAAATTATGACAATACAGGACATCACGTCCCCTGAACTCTGTGTTTGCCATCCACTAACTAAATGAATTCTAGGGCTGGTTAGGTCCCGATTCAGAAAGCGGGCTGTGGGGAGCTGCAGAGGTGGAAGAGTGTGGAGATAAGTGTGCCAGAAGCAATACAAAACCCACTGTTGGGCGTTTACGATAAAGACCGAAGAACAGATCTTGGGAATCCAAAGATTGTGCTATTTGGAATTGTGAAATATACAGTTGGCTATTTTATTAAACTTTCTCACTTAAAGGGTAATGTCTGAGAAAGACTGAGACATAACATCAAGGTAAGTTTTGTAGGTAGGCCCATTATTAGGAAATGCTTTAGGACCAGATCCTTCTGTCCATTCCATGGTGTGGAGAGGAGCAAAGGTACATCAATACCAGCAAGAAGGAGCCAGGTATTGAGGAATAGCTATCAGCAAACGACTTAATAAGAAACATGGATTTGAAGCTGCATGGGAATTAAGGATGCACAGATGACCAGAGAGGGGCAACCAACCTCGACAACATACTTGCCTAGCAACCCAATGGGTATTTTGGTAGAAATCCTAGTCAGTCCCCACCACCACCACACACACACACCCCCCCCCATCAAAATCTCTTGTTTCTTCTGCAGGTGATTGGGACTAGCTGCCACAAAGCAGGGATGCATGGCCATTGGGGTGCAGAGTCACACAGGGTATGTCCACTCTGCAATTAGGCACCTGCAGTTGGCCTGTTCTGGCAGACTTGGCTCAGGGCAAGGGCTGTTTAACTGTGGTACAGACCTTTGGGCCCCGGGCTGCAGCCCAAGGTCTTGGACCCTCCCAGCTCGCAGGGTCCTAGTGCCCAGGCCCCAGTCCGAGCCTGAATGTCTACACTGTAATTAAACAGCGCTGCAACCAGAGCCCCACGAGCCCAAGTGAGTTGGCACAGGCCAGCTGCGGGTGTCTTATTTCAATGTAGACATGCCCACAAGTGCTAGGCAGCCTGCAGAGCTCAATTACACTCATCCCGCTACATTTCAGTCCTTATATGCTTCATGCAGGATTGGCAGGGGCAGCCACTGGCCCTGGAAGAGAGTTCTAGCATTTTTATCCACTGATAACAGCACAGCAAGTAGCTCTTGTCATGGCAATCTTCCCCAGCTCATGTCCCTTTCCATTTAGTAATATTTTGCAAGGGGTCAAGGAGAGGTCAAAACAGAAACTTGGTGTTTGCTAAGCTCCAGTATTAATAGCAGAGAAGAAGCCAAACTGCCAGAGGAACTCATACAACAAGGATTAATTCATTTGTTATCCAGGGAAATGCTTAAATAGTTCTAGTCCCAGGCTGATGTGGTAACAGCAGATGGGTACATACACCATCACTGCTGGCAATGCCGGCTTCCTGTAAACCAGAAACTAAACATAGCAGTGAGACTTTTTTGTAGCAAGTATTTCAATCAGAATAACCTGAATAGAGTGTTGTGGTAGCCATCTTGATCCCTGGATATTAGAGAGACAGGGTAGTTGAGGTAATATTGTAGGATCTTGTGTGCTTTGTACGAGCATAACAATATCTTCACTAACTAATAAAAGATATTACTTCACCCATCTTGTCTCTCTAATAATCCTGATGAAAGTTCTGTAGATAAAACAGATATGAGTCCTTTAAATCTAATAACCATAATGTTTTCACTTGGGAATTATTCCTTGGCTAGTACATTGCAAATATCCTTGCTTACCTTTTCATCCTGGAGTGGACCCTATTCTGTTATATTTGGAAAATGGTTACCTAAGAAGAGGGAACTAACAGGGTTGAGGTTTTCAAAGCAGTGCAGGAGTCTTAGCTATTCATTTTAAAGGAGGATGTGTGGCTAAATCTCCTCCACAGCTTAGAAAATTTTAGCCCCTGTATTTAATTCTATCATGACTGGGGATAAAAGCTGGCAGTATTTAAAATTATGTACATATATGGCCAAATGCATGGCTTGTGCAGAAGGATGTATTAGTAATAGGTTAGTCAGTGGGTGTTGCAATGTCCCTCCGGACAGAGAAACAGAACTCAGTTGTCTGCAATGAATATGAAGAGGCTTGTTTATTGCGGCCACTGGACGTAGACATTCTCTGTAACATGAAGTTTTTAAACCATGATTTGGGGACTTCAGTAACTCAGCCAGAGGTTAGGGGGCTATTCCAGGAGTGAGTGGTCAAGTACCTGTGACCTGCATCATGCAGAAAGTCAGACTAGATGATGCTGATGGTCCCTTCTGGCTTAAATTCTACGAATCTAGGATATCCTGACCATTCCCATTCCATGGTTTTCTGCTCTCAGACTTTACCTCAGGGTAGCAAACGTGAGCTATTCTGAGTTAAAAAACACAGAGAACACACGGCACTTCAGTATTACCATAAGGAAAATGAAGTGAGATCAGGCATTTTAGTTTTATTGTGAGGTAAACTAGGGCAGGATTAGAGTGCTGACCTTGCCTATTTTACCCTGTGGGAAAACTAAGGGCTTTGTCATCACTTTGTTTTTACCTCAGAGTAGCTTGCACAGGTCAGTTATCCTAAGGCAGAAGCCAGGCCATTTTTAGCAGTGAAGACATGCCTAGCTAAACACAGATTGCGTTGCATAGAGTCACACACGGGGTGTTCCTAAGTCCTGGACCAGCCCATAGTGGAAGAGACAGGTACAAAGGAGTCTAAAGATCTTGTCGATATAAGATAAAGTTGTACCAGTTTAACTTAAACTATGAGTCTTGCACTTTCTCTGGCTCCATGAATGTCTACAAAGTGGAAATCCTTCAACTGGAGAAACTGAAAAAGAGAGGGATCGACTTTATAGCCACGTGGTTTGGGGCACTCTGCTGGGACATGGGGTACCAGGGTCAAGTCCCTCTTCTGATGGTTTTAGAGCCAGGACTTAGTCTGGGTCCCCCACATCCCAGCTGAGTAGCCTGATGCTCGGGACCCTGGCAATTTTGGGTGTCTTCCCCTTGACAAATTTCTGAGGGGCTTGGTTTCAGCTCAGTGCAGAACAGGAAAAAAGTCTATGAAATAGCAAAAGTTTTCTCAGGAAGGGAAAACTGTTTCCCGCCCAGCTCTAGTCCCTTGTTCTAACTAACTGAGGAAGGAAGCAGAGATCTTTTATTGTGTTTACCTTTAGGACACAGAAAAGGCTTAGATAGGACAGTGGTGATCGCGGCATTAAATATCCGGAGAGATTAGACTGCACATCAGCCAGGGCCTGGTTTGCTTTGGACTAGGGCTGTGCAGAAAAGACATGGCTGTCTGAAAGGGGATCAGACCACTGAACTCTGGTCCAGAATGCTGCAGCTTGATGTAACTGTGGGTAGAGATGGTCTGACTGTTTGCTTATGTTTTCCCCACTGCTTTGCTCTTTGCACTCGTTGGCTGTTGTCCGCCAGATCAATCATAAGGTTTTACTATTAACTTTCAAGGTCCCTACTTGGATTGCTCTTCGGTGTCACTGAACTGTCTTTTGACACTTTTGTTCCATTGTACCCTGTTTGAACAGAAAAGATGAGGCTTTTGGTCCCAAGGGTAGGGCTTGTTCAAGCTCTCTGCAGCCTTGGGTCAATGGAATGGCCTCTCAAATAGCCCTAAAAATGCCACATTCTTTTAAAGAAGGGATTTGTTTCCTCTCGGAGTCTCAGTTGGAGCAGTTCAGTCTGCTAAATTGAGGCAAGCTTGTGCAATTCCATCTACACAGGCTGGGATGCTCACTCCAAGCTGCAGGATAGACGTATCCTTTCTTTCAAGAGCCTTTTGCCAGGTACTCCCTTAATATGGTTGGAAGCTACTGGGACAACATTCTTATTACAGTGATCACAGGCATGGAACTGGTTTCTAAAAATTACATGAGGCTCTTAGCCTCCTCTTCATTCCTTTGAGATGACACTTTCTATGCTTCTAGCACTCATGTTAAAGGTGAATGTTTGGAAAGAGAGGAGGAACTATGATTTCAACTGAAATCAATGTCAAAATGCCCACTGACTTCAGCAGAGCCAGGCTTCCAAATTTCAGCCATGTCTGTTAAACCATTTTGGAATTAGCTAAGTGTGTGGGTTTTTTTTTTAAACTTTCTGCTAAAAATAATTAAGATGTTTTTCTGTGCATAGTGAGCTCAGAAATTGCTGTGTTAAAAACTGAAATTGAGCTTTCCAAAGAGATTTGCCCACACAATTCTTACTGTAAGTCATGGTAGTTGTGTGTCCACACAGAAAGTTTTATAATCTCAGCTTGAACTTTCCCAGGTCTTAAGCAAGAAATACTCCGATAGAACTGGTCAAAGTTTTCCACTGAAAAATAGTTTATGAAAAATGGCCTTTTTCAAAATTGAAACTTGTGAAAAAGTTTCTTTAAAAAAATGTTTGACCAAAAAAAAAAATTCATAAGCCCCCCCCCCCATTTTTTTGAAAATTTGTCGTCTCCTTTTTGTTTTCCTCTTTATCATCCCCCATCTTTGCTATTAAATACAGTAGAATGAACACTAGTGAGCACCCATATCCACCCTCCCCTTTTCATTTTCTCTTTTGCCCTTCTAACTTTTCCAAAGTTGAGGACATTTTGAAAAGTTTGAGGAGCAGAGTAGAAAAGAGAAAAGGGGAAAACCCTACCCTGCAGACTATATAGGGTTCCTAGGTGCTAGAATAATACAAATAATAAAAATAGTGTATGTGGTGTAAAAAAAGAGGAAAAAACAATATTGCAGTAATGACAATGTGAAATCTATCTAAAATTTCACTGTTTAAGGGTTTTTTTTGTTTTTTAAAATTGTAAAACAAGCCTGTTTGAGACAAAAATGACTGAAATTTTTCCAGTTTCTTTTTTTTCAACCAGCTGTATTAATAGTTAAATACAAAACCATAGCAACAAAAATTACCCACATGCAGTGATTGCACACACCTTTCCCTTGATATGATCTGACTTTATTTTTATTCAAATTTTTTTTAAAAAATAATTCAACCTACATTTTGAAGATCTGCTTTCATTTTTTAAAACTCAATTTTCCCAGTCACTGATCTGAGTGGAACTTGAGGGGCGGACAACACTTCACAGGACCTAGCCCTAAATGAATAAAATGTTTTTCATATAAAAAACATTTAGGTGTTCATAAGAAATGCCAGGAAAATGTGGCATAGCAAACTTCCCCTTGTGAAAAAAACAGTCAAATCAAGAAGTTTGAGTAATGGCTTGCATAAAAGTCATCTTACTTCTCTAGCCATGGGAGCACCTCACCCTTTCCCATTAAAAATGGGACTTTTATTAAACTCACTTATTAAACTCCTACCGACATCACTGAAGTCAGAATTTCACCCTAAATATAACAAGACTAGGAATAAAACCATGTGAACTGACAATATCACTTATACATTGATTTCATCACCAACACATTTCCTAATGTAAAAGCTTATCAATAACGTGTCATGGTAACAATTTAACACGAAGGACAGCCTCTAGAAAACCGGAGTTTCAGTTTAAGCCTTCCGAAAACATTCTAGAAGATAACATTTTTCCCCACCCAGTTTTGAAGTAGAGATATTCCCTTCCAGACCCAAGGAAAGCCAGCACTCTAGTTTCACTCACCTCCCCCGTAGGTAGTCGCACACATGATGGAAGTCACCCATGCAATCTGGCTGTAGGATACATTAAAAACCATCCGGAGTTCTTTGAAATAGACTGTGAAAGCTTTTGGGAAGGCATATGCAAATCCGACAGAGATGGAAGCTCCAAATACCACTGCCCATCCCCATCCACCATCAGGAGGGGTATAGCCTAGGTCTGTGTTAGCTGGGGGAGACATAGCTAACCTAGATTTCAGGCAAGAAAGCAGGTCTCTGGGAGTCCTGAAAAACAAAGTGCAAACCTACAAATTAGCAGCTTCATATTAGTCCTCAACTTTATGGACTTGTGTACCAAGTGCAATCAACACACACATAAAATTGGTAACTCATATGTAATAAATACCGGTGTCTCTCAAGTCACTCATTCGTTCTTGGCAGAGCAGGAGCCATGCCATAACAATTGCCTCTTAAAACATCCAGACACTATTCCCAGTGTGATGGCCTGAGAATTTCTAACTTTTTACAGTCGGTTAGTGGTAAGGTGTATACAGATAGAGCTAAGTGGTGGATTGACATCAGTCTTCGATGTATGAGGCAAATTCCCCGTTGAGAATAATCAGTCATCTGATTCTGAGGACTAAGATTAGTTTTCCATTAGTTTGCAATAACCACCATTTTTCTTATCTAGCCTGTAAAATGTTTCCTAAGCAACACAGATATTCTTTAAGATGAGACGTTAACTAAATAAAATATCTATTTTGTCCCTTCAAAATGTTTGTGGTAAAAATTTGAAGAAAAACAAATCTGTCACTTAAAATAATGTAGGCTTTCTGATTTTAGGTTTTGACCAATAAACACTGATAAGACACTCCTGATACAAAATTTAAAAAATGAAATCCATATTTATCCAATGAACACCAGAAAAAACACTGGAAATGTTACTTCCATATAAGTGCTTGGCTACATGGAGCAGTAATACATAAGAATGGGCACACTGGGTCAGACCAACAGTTCCTCTAGCCCAGTATTCTGTCTTCTGACAGCGGCCAATGCTAGATGTGCTGGTGGAATGAACAGAACAGGGAATCATCAAGTGATCTATCCCCTATCGCCCATTTCCAGCTTTTGGCAAACAGGGGCTAGGGACACCATCCCTGTCCATCCTGGCTAATGGCCATTGATGCACCTATCCTCAATGAATTTATCTAGTTCTTTCTGGAACCCTGTTAAAGTCTTGGCCTTCACAACATTCTCTTTGTCATATGCTCAGAGTCTAACTGATCATCATATATCGGGTCAGGAAGGAATTTTCTTCCAGGTCTGACTGGCAGTGACCTTGGGGGGTTTTCCAACTTCCTCTGCAGTGTGTGGGTGATGGCCATCGCCATTGTGAGAATGTTGGATATTGGGGCACCTCAGTCCCTCCCATTCTCTACCTATGGCACACAATAATCTAGTCATCTTAGGGCTGTAATGATTTAGTCTAATTTTGTTTATTGGGTTTCGTGTGGCCTGTGATGTACAGAAGGTCAGACTACATGGTCTGGTGACCCTTTCTGTCCTTAAATGCTATGACTATTCCAGAATGCAAATTTGCGTCCCAACAGTTCTTTCTCTCTTGCTGTTTCCATTGCATGTGTTAAAAGGCCATTACTTCGTCATACACACACACTGCCATTTCAGTCTCCTATGAAGCGTGTCTCCTGCCCTTGTCTGAAAGCATATCTTTCACGCACTGACAGTCCAGGAGTCTTTTGAGGGCTTCACACCAGCAGAATGGAATGCTAGAGCCCTGATGGGCTTTATATCACGCTGTGTGTGGGCGGGGGGAGGGGGAGGAGGTACTGGTGCAGGTCCCTAATGTGGGGAGAGGGTGTCATGAGGGAAGAAGGTGCTGGTGAAGGTCTCTGAGGAGACTGGAAAGTGATGCTGAACATTGGAGGTTCTCTGCACTTTATACCTATGGCAGCACCTGACAGGTCATAGGGGAGGGGCTCCTGGCGACAGAAGCTCAAAGATGGGAGGTGTATGAGGAAGGGCTTGGACATGAGAGCTACCTGGGAAAGGGCTAAGGAGCAAGCATGGTGGGAAGGAGCTCAGATGTCAGGGCTGAGGAGTAAGGTATGGGGTCCCTGAAGTTTGGCAATGCTATAAATAAATACCCCTGAGTTTGGGGGTCTCAAGGATCAGTATGCACCACAATTCAGAAATGGGAAGTTGGGTCATCTGAGACTTGGAGGGGTTAGGAGCTGGTCCCCATTTATGTTCCCAGAAGTTTGAGGGTCTCAGATAGATGGTCTCGAGTTTTTGGCAGCAAAGAGATGGGGGGCGGTCATCTAACAAGGGCACAGAATCACACAACAGGGAGTCTTAGGAGTAATGCTGTTTTTCTTATTCTCATACAGCTTCTCTGCCTCCCCACTCTAATGTACAGATTCTCCTAAGAACTGTCCCCAGCTCCCTACCTGATTTCATTCTATAGATTTAAAGACCCACCGCTTCAAAGGTCTCTTGGCTAAATAATGGGCACTCCTGGGGGTTTGGGTCTTGAAAATGGGGGCTCAATGGGACTCAGAGCCCCAGGAGAGCTTGGCAGCTCAGAGAGTTGAAGGACAAGGGGAGCCCAGACCCTCTCCCTACACTAAGAGGTGCTGGAAATGTTACAGAGGTGACTTACCTTAGATGCTGGTTTCTAGGAGCTGTTCTTACTGCAGTCGAGCTTTCCCTCTGGAGAGAGGGAAAAACAAAGCTTGTCCTCTTTTTAGGGTAAATGCTTCATTGTACTGTTTTCAGATGGGAGGGAAAAGCCTCATGATTTCAGGTTATCCCTGCTTAAAAGAATAATTCCATTGCATAAGCAGCAGGTGATTGGCCCCACAGGGTGTCCGTCTCCCCAGTGCCGCATGGGAGTGAGGATCTGACTCTCTCAGCTAGTGACTTCCACAGGATCTCCAGCAAACGGCTGACAATTTCTGGAGAGCTGACTGAAAGTTCCTGGTGGGCAGCCCTTCGCAAATGCCTGACTCTTGCCAGAATATCAGATTATGTTCAGGAGCGAGACAAACCAGAGGGGATATTGCAGCGTTAGCATTCTTACCACACTCCCCAGTCACTCAAATATAATAAGAGTTAGAAGAAAAATCACCCCCCTGTGCCTTTTAGGAGCCACTCCAGTCGCCTTCTCTTGAGAGAAAGGTATTTAATTGATGGGCAAGACCAGTTCCACAGCAAGGCATAAGAATGAAGGTGAACTTGCCATTTGCCGCCTCAGCACAGCTGCATGTTTCTCTGATGTTTCCAACAAAGCGAGTAAAACTAAAGGAAAACGGCGTCTTCAGAGGCAGTGGATCAGAACGTCATCCTGTCCCTGACTGATAGCTGACCACCCTGCAGAACAGGAGAGTAAACGATATTCAGTAAAGTGGCAAGAAAAAAGAATTGGGGAAGTTTAGCTTATCCCTCAAAGAAAAAAAATGTCAGGGAGAATATAGCTAGGTCAGTTTATACCAGCTGTGGGTCTTTCCCATCAATTAAATATCTCTCTCTCAAGAGAAGGGGACTGGATTGGCTCCTAAAAGAAAACCAGCTCCCGGTGCCTTTTAACTCTTATTTTAATGACATTCCCATTCATAGGATTCAAAACATCATTGTCAAAAGAACTGACAGTTCCATTGTCAGTTCTGTGACAATAATATTTACAAACATTCTGGTATAAATGCTCCACTTCCCTAGCACTGATGTTTTCCTAAAAGCAGGATGATTGCATCTAGCCTGGCAATGACAACACACGGATCCTGATGTGGTATGTGCTGTTCTACCCTCACCTCCCACTCAGACCTATGCCTGAGCAAGTATTGTCTGAGCAGACCCCAAGGATGGGCACATGCTAGGCTGGGGTAACATCAGTCACACCACAGATATGTTATGTGGTATGAGGCTGGCTGAGAGATGGTACAATAGCTATGCCAGCATCACCAAACATCCTGAGTGTGTGTTAGTGTGATAAGTATCTAGCAATTAAAGGATGTGAAAAGATACGTGCTCTTGATAAAGTAGTTTCAATGTGTTATTTTTGGCTTATAATCAGTGATAATGCAGAAATGTATCAATACTGTATCATAATCAATGTTACATACTGTGTCTCCAGTTTTATTGTGCAAAATTGGAGGGCCTCCTTCTCTGAACAGCCACAGCTATTGCTGCTTCGCCCCTCAGTATTGTTCCTCACTAACCAAGCATGAAAGCAACTCAGGACACTTACTGGTATGGGGCGGCTCCAGTCCCTGAAAGGGGCGCGGCCTCAGGCAGAACGGTTGGAGCTGGGAGTCAGCAACCTGCAGCCAGCCCTTCCAGGCCGCCTGGCCCGCACTGCCCGGGGATTTATTTTAATTCAGTTTAATAGCTGGAAAGGAGAAACAGCCAGTACCGCATCACAAGACAGCTCTCTGTGATCCATTAGGAAGTGCTCTATGGACAGTCAGTGAACTACTGACCACAGTTCAAAAACCATTAAGGGAAGGGATCATGAACTTCACATTTCAGAACTTTGGGATGTCGACAGCCAGCCTAACAAAGTAGTCTTCACATATAACATAAGGGGTAGGTGGAACAACGTGATGAGATCTGTCTGAAAGGCCTGGTACCATTAGCATAGTTCTAGATTTATTATTAAATGTGTGCACTTGATAGCTAGGTGAATTTCCTCAATGTTCTATGGCATCTACAGATCATTTGGGTTAGAAGACGATGCTTCAAATTTATTCCAAAAAAATAAGGGTGAGATTTTGAAAAGCATTCAGGCCATATCTACACTACGGGGACTGTAGCAGCATAGCTATGGCACCATAATTCCAGCATATCCCATATAGTAGATGAAGCCTTGACGAGGAAGGGAGTTTGGCACACATTTTCATTGAAGGGTTTTGTACAACCCAATTTTAATAGGAATGTTTCCATACTACTTACACTGTAAAACTCCATTTTGGGTATTTAAAACATTCCCCTGCAGTGTTCCTAATCCAAACACTGCAGCAGGCTAGTAAGGCCCAAGAAAATAAAGCTGACGATATGCCGGTTAATATGATTTCACTGTCCAAGCTGGTGAGAATTAAACTACACCAAATATGAATATTTCATTTAAATTGAACAGTTGAGAAATTCTATAGCGAGATCTGACACCGTCCGTAATGCATCGAGACACTATGTTTCAGCACTGAAGAAATACTTCTCTATGTAGTTGATTCCCAATATTTGCCTTCCAGAGTTCCAGTAGCCCCCTTTTTGAATGGGCCAGCTATCATGAAGGAACTTAATGGAACATTCAAGTAGTTCAAGCCAAAATCTGACCTAATTTAAGAGTATAAACATTCTGGTCAGTAATGATTTCTGTATCCGTCCAAAACAACATAGGAACAAAACACCGCACACTGGAGATTAAAAGCCATTAGCCACCTTTCCCTTTAGAACCTAGTTTTAATAAATTCTTCTTGTTCTTTTTCCCCCAACAGCTACAGAAAACTTTGAAGAGCTTTGTAGACGCAAAATGCCAACTAATATTATTCCTGTTAGCATGGAAACAAATCTTCCCCTAGTTAAAAGTGAGGCCAAACTATTTGTTTTTTTAAAGGCATCTCTTTGAAGTACTGTAGTAGAGTATATAGACAGAGGGTGCACCACCACAGATCTCCTGTTTGACCTTGGACAAGCCTTAACCTCTCTGTGTCTCAATTCCCCATTTACAGAACATGGATAATATTTCCTACCTCACAAGGGCACCACAAAGGTAAATACATTAAAGACTGTGAGACACCAAGATGCTATGGTAACAGAGGGTCACACAAACACTTTAGATAGACATGGAGGCAAAACATTCAATGTGCGAACCACATTGTTCATAGCTGGTCCCCAACTGTGCCTGGCCCTATACCAGGGGTGGGCAAACTTTTTGGCCCGAGGGCCACATTGGGGTTCAAAATTGTGCAGAGGGCCGGGGAGGGAAGGCTGTGCCTCCCCAAACATCCAACCCCCACCCACTTCCCACCCCCTGACTGCCCCCCTCAGAATTCCTGACCCATCCAACCCCCCTTCCCCACTCCTTGTCCCCTGATCGCCTCCTCCAGAGACCCTCCCCCGCACTCTAACTGCCCCCTGGGACTCAACCCCCTAAGCCTCCCTGCTCTTTGTCCCCTGACTGCCCCCTCCCAAAACTCCCACCCCTAACCACCTCCCCAAGACCCTCCCCATCTAAGCCCCCTGCTCCTTGTCCCCTGACTGCCCCCTCCAAAGACCCCCTGTGCCCTAATCTCCCCCCAGGACCTTACCTAACCCCCCTGTCTCTTGACTTCCACGACTCGTAACTACACCCCCGCCCCCTGACAGGCCCCCTAGGACTCCCACGCCCTCTCCAATGCCCCCATTCCCCATCCCCTGACCACCTCCCGAGACCCTCTGCCCCTTATCCAACCCCCCACCCCAGTCCGGGCCCCCTTACCACGCCATCACTCAGAACAGCGTGTCCCTGGCCTGGAGCCAGACACACTATCGCACAGCCCCGTCCCCCAGAGCGTGCACAGCACACTGAGGTTGCGAATTGGGGGGCAGTGGGGGAGGGGCCAGAGCAGCCCCCAGCCAGAGCTCAAAGGCCGGTTAGGAAGAGCTTGTGGGCTGGATTCAGCCTGCAGGCCGTAGTTTGCCCACCCCTGCCTATTACAAACACATAATGAGAGTCAGTCCCTGCCCTGAAGAGCTTACAGTCTAAACTGGCAAGCCAGACAATGGGTGGGAAGGGAAACAGAGAGAAAGTGATTTGCCCACAGTCACACAGCTAGTCAGTGGGAATAGAACCAGGTCTCCTGAATCCCAGCCCCACGCACTAGCCCCCGCTACTTCCCATCAATGGCTCCTTTGCTGGTGGATCATCAGAAAAGTGTAAACCAACCTGTTCCCTCCCAATTTGCATCTGCTACAGGAACCTTATTAGCACTCTGGAAGTTGGACTGAACACCCAACTCCATATTTAAAATATTTTAAAATGCAAATATGTAAAATAATCCTTTGTATTAGTTGTAAATTAAATGGTATCTCCAAGAGCAATTCTTCCTACTTTAGAATTTCCCATCTTATTTATTTATATCTCGGTGTTCCAAAACTGGATGTACAAAGCCTCCTGGATTGACAAAAACAGGACAGGCAGATGACCTGGAGAATTGGCTCTCTCTTAGATAGTGCTAATCCCAGAATGTTGTGCTGTGATAAGTAGCAAGTGACAATTTGAGGCGGTGCACACCACACACTTTGTCTTGTGTATTTTTGACTGTATTGAAATCTGTCTACTCAAGGGATTGTAGTCACGGGGAAATGGAGTTCATAGGATCGGTTTCTCCTGAGATTAAACCCTTTAGAAATCATGTTTTTGTCAATCTTACTGGCCTCGCAAAAGGTGAAATTCCTTTAGACTTTTAGAACTAAGCAGCTTCTGCAATGCTGGCCTTTTGCTGCCAGAAATGTTGTTTCTTCTTTGCTCATACATATCAGGTATAAAGCTTTTTTGGCTCCCTGCCATTCCAGGCTGGTGCCTTACAACTTGTACCAGCTAGGATTGTTCACTTATTAAATATAAACATTTGTACTATTTTTCTAGTGTGTGTACATAACACATGGGTAAAGTGGAGTTAAATTCTCTTCTAATGGCTACTATTATTGCCACCAGCTAATGAAGTTGCTCTGTGGGCTTAGGCATTAGAAGCTTGTACTTTTGAATCCAAACGTTCCAGGTTCAAACCTTGCAGACCACCCATGAGGGAGTGCATTACGCATACATATTGGATACATTCTGCATTACTTTGCTACACAAGATATTTTGAGTGATTGCTGAAAGTAGCATAATGGTAAGAAAAGATTACACAAGTAGAGTGGCCAAAGACTTATACGTCTGCTTTTATCTGGCTCTCTCATTTAGAGTCCTCCAAAGAAGGTACATTACTTAGTTTGGTTTTTGGATGCATATTCTAAACAGAACTGAGAAAATAATGTATAATGATTAGACACATTCTTCCTGTTTCTATACACAAAATGTTGGAAAAGAATGTAGTTCTATGTTTGTTTGATGCATTTTTTTTAAATTATTCAGATTTTCCACAAGCAGTTCTTTTACTCTGGCTCGTAGATATGCAGTTCATTGAGAACAGTGTTCAGGAAAAAGAGGGGCCTTGCTTTTTTTTTTTTTAAAAAAAAAGAGTTTGTTTTTTTAATTCACAAATCAAAAAAGTGAGATCAGCTTTACAGTCAGTTGACAAATAGAAGGGGTGAAAATTTGCAAAAGTTACATTGAAATATTTCCTGTTTTCATTATTTCAAATTTCACAATTTCACTGACATTTCAACACTGGAAATATTTCCACTTTGAATATTTGAAATTGGAGCTGTATTGATTAATTTTGCTATGACATACTACCCACCCCATCTATTTGGAGGAGAGCAGGATTCTTAGACACTGGACAGAAGTTATATGGGAAATGAATCATCTGCTATTTCAAACCCTCCTGGGACCAATTTGAACTCTCATCTACCTCCATTGCTGGTTGTATGTTAGTTCACACTAGCTCGGACTGGCTGTCACTGTTCCCTTTAAGCCGTGCGCGCGCACACAGATCCGAAACCCTGCGCACACAGCGAAACACCGTTCACACAAAAGTTTGCACAGAAGAAATTTTTTGCGCCCACGGCCTGTCAAAAATTAGAGGGAACATTGCTGGCTGTATTCTGGCCTGTCTGCCTAGTGCAAGTCATCATTCCATCCCGGTCTCTGGTGGGGAGATTGGAAGTGAAGAATGAAGCAGAGGAATAGCTACTGGGGAGGAGAGTTACTTAATGTTTGCTCTTAATGTATTCAGTCCTATACAAAACACACAGGAGGACAAGAGACTGACTTCACTCACCTCCTCCATGCTGCTTTGATCAGCCTTTTAGCGTGGACTTCAATGGGTTTTGGCAGAAGCCTTTCAGGCATGGCCAGAATTGCCTGCAGAATAGCCTGAGCTACACAGAGCAAAAAGAGGCTTTCCCTTCCTACGGCTCCCTCCCAGTGACAAGTTTCTTACAACCATTAGAATATCTGTGAATAGAAAAGGCACTAACATCATTGAGTACCTGTCAGCAGAGAGGGTTGCAGGGAGGAAAGTACCTTGACTGCCAGAGGAAGGACTCGACAACCATTAATTAAAGCAAGTGGCTAAATCCCACCAAGAGTCTCTAAAAAATGCCCAGAAACATAGAACACATTGCAAGGGTGCCAGAGCTAGAATGGGTTTCATGTGGGAGCTGTAGAGTCCTACTCGGGTTGTTGGGGGACACAGAACATTCTAAACTGAAGCTCAGAGTGGGCTCCAGTCAGCACATGGTCATGGTCACCCAGGACTGACAGCTTCACACTGCCTTCCCAGGAAGCAATGGAGCAGCCCATCAGCACTAGGTCAGCTGGCATTCCTTGAGCAAGAAGGCAAAGCTCACAAACAAACCATGTAACATACAAGCAGAGATTAGCCGGTTGCGGCTTTAAGTGCTGTGAAATTCTTTACAAGGAGAGAAATCTTGGAGAATGCACTGTGCTGATAAAGGTGCTACAACCCCTTCTGTTCTAGGGGGTTAACTAGTTACTTAGGCCAGATCTACACTGGGGGGTGGGGGGGGGCGGTGAGAGGTTTTGACCTAAGACACACAACTTCAGCTACGCAAATAGCACAGCTGAAGTTAACGTACCTTAGGTCGACTTACCTTGGTGCCCACATGGCAGCGAGGAGACCGCTGCTGCTCCCCCGTTGACTCCGCGTCCGCCTCTCACGGCAACGGAGTCCGGAGTTGACGGGGAGTGCGCTCAGGGATTGATTTATCACATCTACACTAGACGCGATAAATCGATCCCCAATAGATCGATCACTACCCACCGATCTGGCAGGTAGTGTAGATGTACCCTTAGAAGGTGGACTTGTGGTTATAGTCAAAGAGCAGGAGGTCTCAGTTATATTCCCAGTTTGTCCAGGCTTCCTGTGTGACCTCGACCATGTTGTTTAACCACCCTATGGCTCCCTTTCACTACCTATGAAATACTTGTCTACTTCGTAAGGATCCTGGAAAGCACAATTTAAGTTTTGTACTCAGTGACCCTAGGATAAGGAGTGCTATGCAAAAAAAGCAAAAAGGACAATCTGAACAAAATTATAAACATTCCTGGAAGAGTGGCACAAGTCTTAACAGCCCAAGGGAAGTGCAGGGGGGAGACCATCAAGTTGGTCCTGCATGCATTGGCAAATGTGGTAACTCACTGATCTACATTTCTACATGTGTATGGAGCAGAGATATATCGGAGCTTCCCTCACCACAGTATGCCTCAAAGTGCAGAGATGGCAAGTATTTGGGATGTAGAACCGCAGAGCTAGGAAGAGAGCACACAGATGAATGTCTACTTGCTCACTCTACCAACTTCATTTTAAAGACATTTATCATTAAAAACTGTTGAACTCTGCTGTATTTCAACAATAGGTTTATTGTAAGAAACGTAACATGACATTAAGTAAAAATGCAAAAATTGTGCAATTATGGCAAAATGTTTAAAAATCCACACATTTGCCCTCATAGGACTACAGTACTTCTTACTAACATACCTGAGCACTGAACATTGGATGCCATTTCTAAACAGCAACACGGAGCTCTTCGATTTCTTGCAGATCATACACACTACACATCTGATGCACCAAGATCAGTTTTAGTGATTTAATCAACATCAAAATTTAGAAGAAAATGGGAAATATAAATTATTTTGTATTTTGATAAGATTGGGAGGAGGGAATGTTACTCTTATGCTGAGACTTTAAATTTGAAGTGTCAATTTAATAAGGGCAAAAGAAATGATAAATGGGCAGAGAGAGGATGCAGAGAGCCATATTTAAATGATGAGTACCTTTGGTGCAGTTTTAATCAATTGTTCTCACACTGTGCAAGTTTAAAGTCTGATGCTACAGCAAGACTTCACCAGTTATCTGACTTCTAAAGAATTTAAAAGCTTTTAAGTGGCAAAATGTCTCAGCTATATTTCTGTTTAAACGAAGTATTCATGCATAAGATTCAGTATTTTCTACTCCTATGCAAGTTCCAGGATTTCGCTTTTAACACATTACAGTCTTGGATCACAATCTTATTTTGAATGGTTAAAGAAAATGGAGATCTTTGTACTTTAGTGCAGATAAACAAAATTAAGAAACCTACTGCAGAATTAACCACAGCATATTGTACTTCTATACATCACATGACCAGTCAATTGTTAACTCAAAATTCTATTTCATATTTTCAAGTAATATATTGAAATTTGTTCTACTAAATAAATATAGAAGATTGTCAAAAAGCAGCAAGAAATCTTGTAAATAGTCAACCAAGCTTTTGAAAAAACACCAAAAAGTTACATAATACTTTTTGGAAGAAAAAAAGTTTTACACACTAATGCAATACTGTAAGGGAGGGTGCTTCAGAAAGCTTGCAGCTAGAGTCCTACAATAGCACAAACAGAGCTAGCCAAGGACTATGGAAAACGTAAAAAAAAAAAAAAAAAAGAAAAAAAGCCATGAAAATAGCTTTATAAGAAAAATTCTTATTGTTAGCCGTGGATAACAATAATATCTTGAAGGAACTAAGCAAAAAGAGAAACCACATACCTTACTGTTGTTTAAAAATGTTATCTTAGCAACTATGCATATTTTTTCGATCTTAAACAGTTTCAGGGATGTTTCAGCACCCACACCTAAAAGAAGCAGTCTGGTCAATCTCTGGACAATGAGGTATGTAAATGCAAAGAGGCTTTTTTTTTTCTTTTAGTTTCACAGTTCATTTTTTAAATATTTTGTGCAAGATTTAAAAAACAAAACCAAGTGAGTTTGTTTCTTTAAAAAAGAAAATCCTACTTTGTGACAAGGCCATACACTGAGTCAATGTTATCCAAAATCTCTCAACAGCTATGCCAAGGTGTTAAACTGTTACTGAAACATTTGGCTCATTGAAACAGCTGTTAATCCGGATAATGGCCATCCGTTGCTACAGTGCTTGCCATTATCAATTTAAAATACAACAGCTTTTCCTTACTTCAATTTGAGAAGTTAATCAGTTAAATATATAGGAAGATACAACAAGCCTGGTTCTGGAGAGAATAAGCTTTGTAACAATTTACACCTGGCAAAGTAGAGCTGATATGAGCTCTAGGATTAAACTTTTCCCTTTTACATCCAGTTTTAACTATTGAAGAAGAAGCTAAACTTTAAACCTACTTTATCATTAGAAAAATAAGTTAGATGTTCAATCCACAGAGAAAGTGTTGTTATATATTTCATCCTTATTCTACATCTGTGTTTAAAATTCTTTAAACCATGGATTTCTGTGGCCAACTTTGTTTGAATAAATTGGATCATGAAGACAGCTCAGTAGTGCAAAAATTTCACATTATAGGTCAGAGCAGAATAATAAAAGGTAACCGGGGTTTTGGAAAAAGAAGGAGAATAATCAAGTTAAGCCACATTTTTCAATATTACTTGAGCACATGCAAACACTTTATGAGAGGCAGAATGAGCTCTCTACAAAAATAATAGCCACTAAGACCATATCCTGTCGTCATTCTTTGCAGGAATTCCCACTGCAGTAAAAATGTTACGTTAAAAAAAAACCACACACACACACACAATGGCAGGATAAGGTCCTAAGAAGACAGATTCCATTAATAATAGCCAGCTGTTTTAAATAGTGGTGTAGGATTGGACCACTCATTTTAGACATACAAGTATTAAACATGTACTAGCACCATCAATTTTTGGGTTTAAGCCCTTTATGGGATGGAATATGTTTTTAAACAGTGTGAAACTGCTTTTCAAGCACTACATTTAATTGGCATAAAATAGCTATTTATGTTAGCTTGATTTCAGCAAAGCCCACAGACAGAAAATGATAGTAGGCCTTCTCTGTTTCAGACAATATACTTCATGTTTTGCTTCCAACTTCAATTCCTCCCAAACTAAGGTAGTGCACGAACAACATTATGAACATTTTAGCAGACTTCAAAACAGTACAAAAAAAGAATCACGAGCTAGCATTCCCTATGTACTTTCAGTTGATCTAAAATAAAGTCCTATTGATATTGCCTCAGGCTTTTACCCGTATTTAAAAAAAAAAAAGTCACTTCAAACTAGTCTGGATGTCCTTAGCTATTAATGCTATTTTTCTTTCATTGTAGTGCATAGTTATCCTGGTTCTTCTATTCTTGGTTTACTTTTATCACAAAAACACCTCTCAAGAATGACATGATTAAGTGTTTACCAGAAAAAAAAATGCTGATAATTGCACTTTGTATCCTCCTTCTTGCTCCCCTGGAAAACAGGAATTTTAAAAATGAACCAGTAATTCCCTCCCCAGCTTGCAACCTTTAAAGAGCACCCATCCTCATGTACAAAAAACTGTCTCTTTCAGCTTACATTAAATACTGACAATTTCTTTGTTTTCTTTTAAGACATGTTTTCTCTAACATCAGATACCACTGAAATCACTAAGGCTTATTACTGAATAAAATTAAATAACTTTCTGAAGACACTGAGGGTACAACTTAGCAACAGCACATTCAAAATGCCGGCCTAAATCCCAAAGCCTATCTGGAGTCTCATACACTTTTTGCCATTGGTCAGTAACCTCATCGTACTGATAGAGTGAATTCTTCCTGCTGGTTCTGAAAACATGTTCTTCAACAGTGACTTGAGTGGCTCTGACAAACAAATGGAGTTTGTTTTTGAAGAGTACCAGCTTAATATAGGGATTAATGGACTGATCACATGGAAAGTCCTTTTTTCTAGTCCACTTATTTAGCTCGATGTCATAGGCCTCTACGGTAAACATACGCTGATGATTTCCACAGGTTCCAGCGATGTAGTAGATGGAGTCATTATATACAGCTGCCAAGCCTTGGATTCTAGGCACAGTCATTGGGGTTAAAAAACCCCAGTAATCTTTCTGTGGATCATAGCAGAGGAAAAATTCTCCTACAGAGATGAAAACAAAAAGATCACAAGTGTAAGACAGAGATTATGAGTTATCATACTGAACACAGTTCCATGTGGCTGCCAGACTCTGAAACTGAGCTGAAAAGGGGGGAGCTTGAAGGCTGTCAACAGTGCAATGCTTTATTTGCGTACATGTTAGCTCTCCTTTACCACTTCTTAACCATGTTTGAGGTTTTGGGAAAAGTCCTTCAAGGCTCTAAAGCTTAAGGTGTTTCAAGTGTTCGCTTGGTTCATTTATTTCCCGGTAAAATAAACACTATTTTATCATCTATAGATTATAAAGGACTACTGGATGAATTGAATGAAAGATGCTAAACCTGGGAAAGTAACTGTGCATCTTAGACTCCATACAGACTTACAAATCTCTTGTGTTGTGCGGGAAATTACAATGGTTTGTTTAAAATTATACCAAATGGAGTCCTTGTGTGAACCTGCTAACTAATTCACTACTACTTCCTTTTGGTTTGAACAATAATTACCTTCATACATTGACTGCACAGATTACCAGCTGAAAATTGAAAATGACTGAAGTTCAGACACACAGAAATTAAAGCTGGTGTTTTTCCAATTTGGGTAAGAATAGTCTGGATTATAAAACTTTCTTGGTGAAGCTGTCTTTTAGGGCTTTGAAGAAAAATTCGAGTTTCCTCAAAGAGTACCGGAATATAATACAAGAGTTATTTTTCTCTCATACGAGAGCATGTACTTCAAATTATATTTAATAGCATCTTCCAATACATATTTTAAGGCATCTTGCCGAGCAACAGTGTAGATAAGTATTCTTCCACCCAATCACAGGAGTAAGGAAAGTCTGTAAGAATGGCAGGAAATTAAAATGGATGCAGTTTAGTTTAAAAGATTAAGCTACATGGGTACCTATAGATTTCTCTACACTGAGATACAAAATTAAATAATTAATAGTTGCATGCCAATGGGTCTTTTAAAGCCAAAGTCAGCCCCCATACTTGAATCCTATGAACTTGTTCAGCGTACTTGTGTGTGGCAAGTGTTTATTTTTATGGCAAGTGCACAAGACTACTGACTTGTGAACAGAAGCAATTGCCATGCTGCTTCTTTCTAGGTAATGAAAGTTGTAGAATACAGTTTTTGCACCAATTAATACAGTGGAAATTAATAGCGTAAGGAAAACAATCTACAGTTATACTGTAAGTAATTGGGGGCTGTGTTGTACAATGGATTAGCTTCTTTAATTGTGTAAGCATCAATTAGCTCGCAGAACCATCCAAAAGCAAAAGTTGCACAGGTGCATTCTCATGCATCCTGTAAGACGTGAGCAATAAAACTTTTATTCTGAAGTTTCCACTTGGAAATTACTCTCATCTTTCACTAAAAAACCACACCTGTAATTTTTCTATCAATTAGTTATTTCAGAAAAATTGTTAAAGGTAACATACTTGCTGTAACAAGCTTTTAATAAGATGAGTGCAGATTTTTAAGCAGCAGACTGAAACAAAACGTTAACGGACAAACAATATTCTATGTATTGCACCAAATCTACCCTTAGCACTCCCTTTCAATAAGACACACTCTAAGGACTGTTTGACTTAAACCCAAACAAACAGTTGGTAAAGTCAGAATTCTAGCTGAAACTCCAAATTGCCATACTGCCACATGCTTTCCACTAACAAAATCTGGCTCTCCCTGCTTACTTAGTCTAGGAACAATGAAAAGAGAAAGCAACCACTCTGCAGAATTCTCTCCAGATCCCACAGAATCCTATCAATCCCCCTCAGTACAGCTGGGAGGGAATCATGGACCTCATTAGCAATATTGCCTCCTTGCAAGCCTACTTTGGTTTCTTCTCCCTCTGAAAGTAATGCTGAGCTGTCAGCATCTTTTTGTGGTTTCCTCTTCACAAAGATAGGCTCCTCTCTCTGTTCTTGCCAGTCAGGGAAAGTAGCCAACAGAAGGCCCAGGACCGACATACTGAGCCCTTAGCCTCTACAGGTGCTTAGAGGTGTGTGGGATTTCTCTGCAGATCTTGGGCCTCCCACTCAAATAATCACCTCAAATTCTACAAAGCCTGTTCTTGGCTGTGTCCAGTTCCGAGCACCACACTTCAGCAAAGCTGTGGACAAATTGAAGCAAGTCCAGAAGAGAGCAACAAAAATGATTAAAAGGTCTAGAAAACATGACCAACAAGGAAAGACTGAAAAAGCTGAATTTGTTTTGTCTGCAGAAGAGAAGTCAGAGGGGGGACATAACAGTCTTCAATATGTAAAAGGTTGTTATAAAAGAGGAAAGTGAGAAAGTGTTCTCCTTAACCAGTGAGGAGAGGACAAGTAGTAATGGGCTTAAAGTGCATCAAAAGAGATTTAGGTTGGACATTAGGAAAACACTTCCTAACTGTAAGGCGAGTTAAGCACTGGAATATTTACCAAGGAAGACTGTAGAAACTCCAGCATTGGAGGTTTTTAAGAACAGGTTAGACAAACACACACTTATTAGGGATGGTCAACATAATACTTAATCCTATATCAGTACAGGGGACTGGACTAGATGACCTATTAAGGTCCCTGCCAGTCCTAATTTCTGTGAAGTATGTTACAATTAGATCTGCATATATTCTTACAACAGAATGAGGTAATTCCATTGATAATGGTTTAATAATAAAATAACTGAGGCCTTTAATTATGGCACAGTAGTTGACATCACTATAATGAATTCAGGATCTCAGAACAGACTGCTGCATATCCTACTGACAAACTCAGTCAAGTTCTTCAGCATTTCCCCTTCACTGTAAAATCTCTTGCTCCTTGGGCTTACTTGTAGACTCCATCTTAGATAACACATCCCTAGTGTTTGTAAACAATCACAATTTCACAAAGTCTATTTAATCTACTCCAATTCTCCTTCACCTTGTATAACCTTGTGCTAAAATAGGAGGCTCATTGTCTGAGGTGAGCTTACTAAACCTCCCAGGAAGTGAGGAGAGGTTGTAAAAGCCCCCATTACAGATTACAGAGGGTGTGGAGGCAAAAGTTCTCTCAAAGTATACAAGAGGTGGAATTGCTTCCCCCACTTTGAGCAGAAATGTCATATTTCCATTGCCCCTCCCATCTCTCCTCTGTTCTCCCCCGCTTCCATTTTCTCCATTCTCTACTCCTCTGGCACTCTTAAAATCTGCAGGAAGTGAGCAATTTAGGAAGTTCAAAGGAGTAGAAGCATTGGAACTAGACAACTCCCTTCCCTATTGATAAAACAAAATTGCTTACACAGTTAAAGCACCTTACCCTGTAAAACATAGATGTTCTCTTTATATTCCACAGCACTATGAAATTCCATTGCTACAGGCATTGGACAGACAGCTGTCCAACAGTTTTCTCTGCTGTCGTAACACTCCACAGATTTTAGTGAATTTCGGCCATCTCCTTCATAAACACGACCACCTATTGCATACAGTTTACCACAGCAATGAACCAGTTTGCAGCCTATTCTGGCTCGCAGCAAAGGAGCTTTAGGTAGCCATCTATTGCCAGAGTGATCATACATCCAAAAGTCACTCTCTGCTCTGTGGTCTATGGAGACCTCACTGCTGCTTGGCCTGTAGCCTCCTGCAATGTAAATATCATTATCAGGTGATACAAGAATTCCAACTTCCCTCAAATCATTTGGTGGTTTGCATAGTTTAAACACTCTCCCTGTGACTGAATCTAAACAAGGCACTGTTTGCTTCTTTCCTGAGTGTTTGTGGGCAGCATCAAAGCATATGATCATTTCAGAAGCAGTCATTCCAAGCCGTTGTGTATAGCCATTGGCACTAGGTTGTCCCTTTTGTACACAGCTTTTGGCTATAGCCTGTGCAAACATGGGAGGGATTCTCTCTAAAAAATTTTCTTCCAACAGAGGCATGCGGATGCATTTGGCAAATATTTCTGGAAGGTGCACTTCTCTTTTATTTTGTTCATGTTCAAACCACCTTATAACGCTGTCATAAACATGCTCTTCTTTGTCTACGTTTAAGTCATCACTGTCCAGTATACTTATGAGTTGGTCTTTTCTCAACTGGAGAAACTCTTGCTCTTTGGTGACACTCAGAAACTTTTTACGAATGTAGTCTTGTGATCTGTCTTTGAGTTCCTGATGACCATAGTGATCAGCAAAGATAAACACCCCAATAGAGTTTTGTGGGTCCAAATGACTGATCATATATTTAGCACACTGGTCCTGTATGGAAGGGATCTGGAAGATACTAGCTGCAGTGAACAAAGCTTGGACATTGGCCTCTGTCAGCATTACTCTGGAGGTATATGCATAGTTCAATACTAAATGCATTGACTCTGCTTCAACACCAACTATACGAACTTCTTTCTGGGTACTTTCTGTAAGGCCGCTAGTGAACATAGATCTACAAAAGAAAAATATTTAGCAGTTTATTTTCAATTCCCTTCTATCTACAGGTCTAAAGATAAACTATATTACAGTTATCATAACGTGCATGCCATTCTAACAACTAGGACTGTCGATTAATTGCAGTTAACTCGTGCGATTAAGTAATGAAAAATTAATCGCAATTTTAATCACATTATTAAACAATAAAATAGTAATTGAAATTTATTAAATATTTGGGATGTTTTTATACATTTTCAGATATTGATTTCAATTACAAGATAGAATACAAAGTGTACTGTGCTCACTTTATATTATTTGTATTACCAATATTTACACTATAAAAACGATAAAAACTAGTATTTTTCCAATTCACCTCATACAAATACTGTAGTGCGATCGCTTTATTGTGAAAGCGCAACTTACAAATGTAGATTTTTTTTTGGTGACATAACTGCACTCAAAAACAAAACTACCTAAAACTTTAGAGCCTACAAGTCCACTCAGTTCTACTTCTTGTTCAGCCAATCACTAAGAGAAACAAGTTTGTTTACATTTACAGGAGATAATGCTGCCCGCTTCTTATTTACAATGTCACCTGAAAGTGAGAACAGACCTTCCGCGGGTGGTATCAGACTCAGATGATGAAAATGAACATATGCTGGTCTCCATGGCTTTGGATCGTTATTGAGCAGAACTCATCTTCAGCATGGATTCATGTCCTCTGGAATGGTGGTTGAAGCATGAAGGGACATATGAATCTTTAGTGCATTTGCCATGTAAATATCTTGTGATGTCGGCTACAACAGTGCCATTTGAACGTCTGTTCTCACTTTCAGGTGACATTGTAAAAAAGAAGTAGGCAGCATTATCTCCTGCAAATGTAAACAAAACTTGTTTGCCTGAGCGATTGGCTGAACAAGAAATAGGACTGAGTGGACTTGTAGGCTATGAAGTTTTACATTGTTTTATTTTTTGTAGATAACTACATTTATAAGTTCAATTTTCATGATAAAAAGACTACACTACAGTACTCATATTAAGTGAATTGAAAAATACTTTTACAATGCAAATATTTATAATAAAAAATTATAAAGTGAGCACTGTACACGTATTCCATGTTGAAATTAAAATCAATGTATTTGAAAACGTAGAAACCATCCAAAAATATTGATATAAATGGTATTTTATTATTAACAGCACAATTAATCACAATTAATTTTTTTAATTGCTTGACAGCCCTATTAACAGCACATATCTGATCGTCATTCCTATTATGCTGTCATGGTCAGTTACCTAAATATAAAGTGCACTTGTACTCTTACAAGAGACTCAAAAATGATAGTTTGGAATTTCATGTTTGTATCTCATTAATTCAATATCAAGTTTGCTCAATTGACATATATAAATAGATTCTCTCAAATTTCCTGTTTGCACACTCAATTCAGGATCATGAGTTCTAATGCATTGCATGTCAGTATGCTAAAATGTAGGATTGACGTTAATAAGGAAAGAAATAAATTCTGAATGATATGATGATTAAAAAAAAGGAATCGATCTCCCGAAGAGGAGTTGTTTTTTTTTTTTAAATAAAAAGACAACATGAAGATGAAATAATTTCCAAAGTAAGTTTCCTTAAAAATGCAGGTGCTGCCAATTCATTCTTTTTAAAAGCAAATTGGAAGAGATCATTTGAAAAAATAGATGTTTACTAAATCTGAAACGTCACCACTAGCAGAAGTTACACAGAATGCAGCTGCAGATGGGTAGTAGTTTTAAAATTACTATCAATAATTAAAATTAATTATATAAGTGATTCTATATTTGTGATAAATACTAGTGCAGGGACCTATATACTATACCTGAAATAAGGACTGATTGCAGCAAGAACATTCCTATGACAGGAAAACGTCTTCCCATGATCAACTTCCACTACAATATCTGTCAGCTGTCCTTCATCGTACATTATTTTAAGTTGTTGGAGAATACTGCAAGCATGAAAGGGATCCATTCCACTGCTGACTGTGTTTGAAGAAGGAATTCCATTCAGTGTTTGTGAAAACTTACTTAGTTCTATTAAAAAAACAAAATAGTCTTATACTGGTATCGCAATAAAGAAAAAGCAAAAGAGCACACTATCAAGATGATATCCATACTAACACAAATACACCATATATCAGCATTAAGAATGACTATTGATTTGAGATTCCTCATTTCTCTAAATTCCACAGTCTCCTATGTGGATAAGTCTGTAAATTACACCTATCAATTTAAATAACAACATGTTAAATATTTTGCACTTATATATTACATAACCTTTCACCCAGTTATCCCAATCTTTATTGATATATATATGAAGTACTTTATTATCTCATTTTTACAAAAGAATGAAACAGATCAGTGGAGAATCGGAACCTTAGTCAAACACTTAAATACATGCTTAACAATGAAATGGGAAATAAATACTGGCTACTGACTTTTCTAAATAACTGGCAAGATTAGTCCTAAAGTACAGTTTATATTTTCAATAGCATGTACGCACAGCCACAAATATTAAACAACATTGTATATAAATATGTATGTATTTTACAAAAATTATTTGGTTAACCCTTAAAATTATTACTGAAATATGAAAGGACTTGATGTCTGTTGTGAAAAGAAATGAAAAACTGTACACTTCTGAAAATATTTGATGGTTCCTAATAAGGTAAAGCCCAAAATGAAAATTGAGCAATGTTTCCAGTGCAACAACCTGTTTCGTAAGAGAAGCAAGTTCTCTGTCAACAACAACAAAGGAAAGCCCAACAGGAAAAATGAAGTATTGAAATCTGAAAGTCGGATAATGCTGCTGACTGCACAGAAAATGGTCATAATGCTAAATGCTAAACACATTTAAAAAAAGATATGATGAATGCATGATTTAAATCCTGTCTTCTGCTAGTGTGCTGCTATGTTTCCGTATTCAAAAGTCAGACACAACCTTGCTCCCACAAGTCCCAGTGAAATCAACAGGGCTCAGATGTGCACAAGAATCTGCTGGCAGGTGTGCGGCCTAAGATTTTCAATATCTCACTGAATCACTCTCAGAGCAATTCTCAGAAAAGACTCCCTTTTCCAGAGAGAACTTTAAGCACTTCCCTTAAAATGAGTATTCAGTAAAAGTCTCCACAGCATTAAGTAAGACATGACAACTCAGATATTGTAAACTAGAGTGCATGCTCCTCAGCACAGGTGAGTCACCTGTCTGTTTAGTATTGAGAATAGAAAACAGCAACACTTTTCTAAGTTCAACTGCAACCCTTCCTCGTGCCTCAAGACACAGCACAACATCTTGCAGCTCTCCGAAACATACATTTCCTTCTGTAGGCATGAGAAGGGAATGCAAACTCCCACATACCGAACACTGGACAGGTCTAAAACAACTCTCCCACCTGCCAGGCGCCTAACCAACATACAAAACCAAAGGAGCTCCCTATACAAATGGAGCTGGTAACATATAGCTTCCCACCCCTGCATCCCAGCTTCTTTATTTGCAGGATGTGATACCACTGACCTGCAAACTCCTCCCACCAGCTCTGTCCCTGATCTCCCCTTCCAATCAGTTCCATGATTGCTCACCTCTGCGCTCATCCTCACTCTGCTCTCCCCAACATAT
>ML677372.1:21879841-22063048 GCA_007922305.1 Dermatemys mawii
GTCTCCCACACCCGTTCCTGGACCCAGCTTAGCTGCCATTCTGAATGAGTTCCCCTATGGACAAGCCGTGACTGCCCTACATACTTTCCACACCTCCTCCTTCCCTTTCTAACTTGCTCAGAGGGCTTCCCTCTCTGCGGCCCCCCATCTCCTTTCTCCTGTGCAGAAAACAGAGGCCCTGGGAGCCCAAATGCCTTAGGACAGACTCCACAGCTACAGACCCACTAAGGGCGAGAGCCTCCACTTTCCAGCTCATGCTGTTTTGTGCTTTTTGGCAAGACTGCTCACAGTAGTAAAATTAAGCATATGCGCAAGTGTTTGCAAGATTGTGGCCAAATTATGAGGCAGGCTTGGACTCTGGTCCTGCTAGGCAGATATCTGTACCCACTCAGAGACTGGCTGACTTCAGTGAGGCTTCACAAAGGCACAGTCTTCCTGCATGTGGTTGCAGTGGCAGACTTGGGCCTTTGGAGGGATTAATTTTAAAAAAAGTTCATTTCCAAGTTATTTGGGCCTGCAAACAATGCTGCATTCACTGGAGAAGACCACCAGGAGCATAAAAAAGTAGAAGAAAACAATGGCAATATTCCCAACACTATTTATAGGGGATATGATCAGTGGTATAATACTAATTGGATAATACAATCAGTAAGGACTTCATTACTTTGATCTTTCAGTAAAAAACAGGTAAAAAGGTTTAATTAGATTGTAAGTGCTTTGGGGCAGGGGCCATCATTAAGAATCATAGAATATCGGGGTTGGAAGGGACCTCAGGAGGTCATCTAGTCCAACCCCCTGCTCAAAGCAGGACCAATCCCCAACTAAATCATCCCAGACAGGGCTTTGTCAAGCCTGACCTAAAAACCTCTAAGGAAGGAGATTCCACCACCTCCTTAGGTAACCCATTCCAGTGCTTCCCCACCTTCCTAGTGAAAAATATTTGCTAATATCCAACCTAAACCTCCCCCTCTTCCAACTTGAGACCATTATTCCTTGTTCTGTCATCTGTTACCACTGAGAACAGTCTAGATCCATCCTCTTTGGAACCTCCTTTCAGGTAGTTGAAAGCAGCTATCAAATCCCCCCTCATTCTTCTCTTCTGCAAACTAAACAATCCCAGTTCCCTCAGCCTCTCCTCATAAGTCATGTGCTCCAGCCCCTTAATCATTTTTGTTGCTCTCCTCTGGACTCTTTCCAATTTTTCCACATCTTTCTTGTAGTGTAGGGCCCAAAACTGGACAAAGTACTCCAGATGAGGCCTCACCAATGATGAACAGAAGGGAATAATCACATCCCTTGATCTGCTGGAGATGCCCCTACTTATACAGCCCCAAATGCCATTAGCTTTCCATGCAACAAGGGCACACTGTTGACGCATATCCAGCTTCTGGTCCACTGTAACCCCTAGGTCCTTTTCTATGTTTGTATAGTCCTGAGCACAATGGGGTATTGGTCCATGACTGGGGTTCCTAGGTGTTACAGTAATAATAGTAAAGAGACAAACAAACTAATTTAATGGACAAAAAACTGTTTTGTTGTCAATGACCTAGAACTAGGGTAACCAGACAGCAAGTGTGAAAAATCAGGATGGGGTGGGGGGTAACAGGAGCCTATATAAGAAAAAGACCCAAAAATTGGGACTGTCCCTATAAAATCGGGACATCTGGTCACGCTACCTAGAACAGTACAAAGCACAATCTCTTTTTCAGAATAGAGGTTAGTGGTTTGTTTGGAGTTATTTGCAATGACCAAATGATAGCCCAGTAGGAGAAAATGACAATGAACCAAGTTTCACTTTTGTGACTTAAATGGTTATCAGAAGAAAAGTACAGAACTGTTTTCTTTTTGTGAACAGCAGGGTAAATGAAAGGAGAAGCCACTCAATTCTAAAAACATTTAGGATGCTGATAATTTTTTCTCTTTCCTTGATTTAATGATATCTGCAGTTCTATGGTAAGCAGAGAAGTGTAACACTTTGTACATTTTTTTTGTACAAAAAAGGCAAGCAAAGAAAAGCAACATTAATTTAAATTAAGATCTTAGGTAATAAAGTTTTTACCTTTAAATCTCAGAAACAATTACGTGCATTATTGATGTCCTGCAGAAGTATACATTGAAGGTAAAAATACTACTGTCCCATGTCATGACTGCTGCTTCCATGATTCTACTTTCTCTTGCCCGGAATGGCTTTACCCTCTTTTAGCAATTATCAGCAGTGCCCAGGCTGCTGTCAATAATCATATCACGCAACACAGGAATGATAGTGACTCTGATGAAAGAAGTGTAAAAGAAAATAGAACTTCATTCCTGCAAATCGATTCTGCAGGTTTCCAATTTCCCCATTCAGTTCTGGTAAAGGCTGTGAAATTGACCAGAGCTATATAAAATGAAAGTGAAGGGAGAACAGCTACAAGTCTTACCTTTTAGCAAATGACATCCTCATATAGTTGTCCTTCTCAGAATGCAGATATCACCTGCATGATGTCCTCAGTGTGTCATTTCTTTGATGTGGAGACTGGCTTGGCTGGATTAGTGTATAAAATGAAGGAATGCGATGGAAAGTGTTTTTAATATAAATATAGCATTTAATCTGATACTTTACTTCTTCTTTCAATAGCTCACCTTTATGATGTTTTTGGTGGATAAAATTTTGCCACACACATAGCTTTAAATATTTGTTAAATAGCAGTAATATATATCTCAGCAAGAAAACATACCAGATGGAAGCATTTTATGGGAAAAGTGTTATTTACCATTCAGTAGTCCCACAATCCAAAAATAGGATTATGTTATGGCTCAGAAGTGACTTTAATTCTAAGCCCTTTATTTTACAAGTGATTACAACTTTATTTTTTTAAAAATAAAGGTATATTTAAACATAAAGCATGATCTTCCCTGTGCACTCAGAACTCCCACTGACTTCACCAGGAGTCCTGCCTGCAAAAGAAACGTAGGCTACGGTCATTTACTTCTCTCTCATTCTTGTGAGGAAGCCAACTGGGTTAGGATGCCAAGTGGAGGAAGGAGTAAGAAGGGAGAGGAGGAGTCTTAAAGGAAGAGGAAGAAACATTTTTCATATATTTGTGAATAAGCTGATCAGAGGGAAAAAATCTTTGCATACATCATTTGATCATTTACATTTTTCAGTACCTGGCTGCACCCACAAATTAAGTACAGTATTTGGTACATCCACCACAGAAATAGGGGCTGGCTGCAAAATTCCAATCATGGTTTAGATTCTGAAACAACCTCTCTTTCTTCAAACTGTTCAGATCCAGGGCTTTGGGTTGAACAGATCACCAGATAAGATGCTGTTTTTAATGAGATACTTAGACTACGGAGCAGAACTGGTCTCCTTGAAAACCACACAAATGGAATCAGGAAGCTATGGAAAGTTCTTGGGTAACTGATTAACTCAGATCTGGGATATCATTCTTCCTGGAGGAAGTACTGAATTTATTTCAGCCAGAAATATGCTTGCCAGAAAGGATGTTTGATTCACCAGCTCTCTGAATTGCAGTGGAGATGTGAAACAGTAGAATTAAGAAATGACAATCTTGCTGCTGCTGAGTTAGAAGAGAATTGTGCCGGAATCTCTCCATATTATGCCCTACAGATGATTAAAACAGGGAAAATCTTTGCTAAGGTGACCAGATGTCCCGATTTTATAGGGACAATCCCAATTTTGGGGGCTCTCTCTTATATAGGCTCCTATTACCCTCCCATCCTCTGTCCCGATTTTTCACACTTGCTGTCTGTTCACCCAAATCTTTGCTGATGTGAAAAACGCAATTCTGAGTGCTTGGCATGTCCACGATGGTCCTATTCCCAGCCCATCTACTATTTGAATGTATAAGAAACGTTCATTGTTAGAACACCTGGTAGATTTCAAGACTTTGTCTCAACCACACAAAGTGAAACTGTAAAGGAAAATGCTTGAAGAGTCCTTCCTTGTCCCAGGAACCAGGGAAACAAAATGGAAGAGAAAATTGGCAGTGCACTGTGGCTGAAAGCCATCTTTTTCACTAGCCCCCTCTGCAAAATTAAAGCAACCTAGAATCAAAACCTCTGTGTGGCAACAGAAGGTTGGCCCTGTGTCTCTGTTCTTGCACTTCAAGCAGGATTAGAGCAGAAGAGTGATGGAAAAGGGACTTCAAGTCACCTTTGTGCTCCCTATATTCTCAGGCAGCCTCAGCAGCTCTCACTTATGCTTAGGCTACAGTATTCTAGCGTGTGTGGACAGCTGAGAATAGCTAGAGTCCATGTGCTCTGACAATGCCCCCTTCTCTCCCTTCTACACCAAGAGGGTTCATGTGGAGTTGTTCCATCACCTGGGGGTGATCCCCCTTATCAATAGATTATAAATGCAGAAGGGAGCCTGCCTTAAGCCCGCTGCCAGCCCTCAGCCCCCTTACTCAAGGTAAGCGGTGCCAGGCCAGAGCCTACACCTCAACTCCCTGCTCTTATCCCCCTAACTCCTTGCCGCACCCCTCCTGCACTCCAACTTCATGACCTGAGCCCCCTCCCACACTCTGAACCCCCTCCTGTAAACCCCTGCCCTGAACCCCCTGCCACACCCCACACCCCAAACCTCTTCCCTGAGCACCTTCCTTCGTACCCCTCCTACACCCCAACCCCTGGCCCCACCCTTACATTCATGGCCCTGCATACAATTTCCCCACCCAGATGTGGCCCTCAGGCCAAAAAGTTTGCCCACCCCGATCTAGTCTGACTTTCTATACAACACAAGCCATATGACTTCCCTGAAACTAAAGCACAGCTTTTAGAACAGCAGCCAGTTTTGATTTAAACGTTCCCAGTAATGGAGAATCCACCATGATGCTTGGGAAGTTGGTCCAGTAGTAAATTACCCTCATTGTTAAAAATTCACACCTTATTTCTAGTTTGAATTTGTCTAGCTTCAACTTCCAGACATTGTCTTTTAGATCAAAAACACTCTATTATCAAATTTCTGTTTGCCGTATGGGTACTTACAGACTGTGATCAATCACCCCTTAACGTCTTTGTTAAAAATAAATCCTTATGTTAAAGATCCTTATGTCCCTCAGTTCCTGGTTTCCAGTCCTTTAGTCATTTTCATGGCTCTTCTCTGAGCCACAGGAATGGGGTGCGTTTGTCCTGAGAGCTGTTTCCACCCTTCCATTGGCCCTTCAAGACACCAAACCAATATGAAGAACCAGCAGGGAGCAAACAGTAAAAACTGCTCTGTTTAATTGATCTGGGATCTAGAGAGCCAGAGGGAACTGCCAGGTTCTGTCTGTATCCAGCAACCTCAATAAAAATTGATATTATTTGCAACCAGGTTCTCTCTTTTCTCTACTTAGAAGGACATTACTCCGGTCAGTCAGGTATTGAGAGGACATGATTATAGTGTTGAATAGTTGGCTATAGCCTCCTGGAGATGCTGCTCCTGTTAATTACCTTGACAGTGACGTAAGAGCATAATAGCCTCATAGTAACTGATTCCCTGGGTTGTGTGGGGATTCACTGGGGACTCCAGCACTGTATCTCTGATTTCCATAGCCAGCAGATTGCATCAATGCAGGAGCACAAGAAACAGAGGCTGTTGATGGCAGCATCACGCAGACACCTGAGTCCAGTCCCCTGAGACTTTGTTTTAAACGGCACTTAGCTCGTGGAAGTTTTCCCAGCTTAATAAAACAGTGGAACCTCTCCAGTCCAAATGAGAGCCGGAGCTGCATTGGACGTTGTGGTGAGAGAGGGAAGACAGGAGAGAAAGTGTAAATCTTGGGAGGAAAATCAGCTTCACTAAGGCTTGGTCTACACAACATACACTCCAGAGTTAGGCTGACGCAAGAGAGTTTATGTCAACCTAATTATGTCAGGGTCTTCGCTAGAATGCTGCTTCCACCGAAGAAAGTGGCCCGCTACACCGACATCATAATTCCATCTCCACAAGAAGTGTAGCACTCCTGTCCGTGTGGTTAGGGCAACGCAGCGTCATAGCTGGGGTCGCACAACAGTGATGCAGCCACACAGCGAGCATCAGCATGGGCTGTACAAACCCACCCAGAACCCTGGCTCATTATGAAGCTAGCTCATGATGACACTCCGCCACACCTGGTGATTGCAGTCTAGAGGTGCTCTAAGGAAGAGAGGGAGTTACAGGTTTAAACTACCCCTTCCTTGTGCCTCTGTGAATTAGAGGCCAAATGCTTCCTGATGGCCAGAACCCTCCCTCCACTAAGGAGCAGATCTAGGAACAGAGACAGCCTGATTTCTAATCCTAGCTCTACTGCGGATTTGGGGCTCAGTGCCAGAGAATGCGGAGCAACCTTCCCTTAGTTCCAATGACTTCAAAGGGAGGTAAGGGCATTTAACTCTCACGGCACACTCGCAACTGTGTAGCACTGAACCAAGTCACTTCACTGCCTCAGTTTCCCTGTAACATAATAATTCCATCTCATTAACAAACAGTGTAAAATTCAAAATATTTTCCACCCAACAGGTTTAGAATAGGAACAATTTTTCACTTATTTGAAAATATTTAATTTAGAAAATGTGGGGATTTCATTTTTCCCCCTCTTTCCTCTCATTCTGGCAGTTTACCACTGGGAAAAGAAACAGGTCAGGGGGTGAAAGGTTGGATGGAAAACCCAAAAATGAAAAGTGAGAAAACAACATGTTTTTTTGTTTTAGGGTTTCTCTTAAAAATGGGAAATTTTGAAAAAGTTAATTTGTTCATAAAAAAATTCACTTAAAAAGGTCATTTTTTGACCAAAAAAGATTGTTTAAACAATTTTGACCAATTCTAATAATAAAAATAAAATAATAATATTTACCTACCTCCCAAAGGTGGTGTGATGCCTAATTAGTTAATGTATGTAAAGTGATTTGAATAAGTAAAGTCCTACTGTATATGAATGATAAGAAGTAGCAGTATTAGTACTGTTGCATTCTGAAACAAACCTAATATTTTATTGGAATTCACTTTGATCATTCTAACCTTGGAAAATAATCCCTTTAAAATTGTGTTTTATACATAAGGCATGCTGTGTCATGGACTCCACTGCTAACACAAACAGAAACATTAATTTAGTTGCACTACAATAATTTAATACATTGATACATTGATTTAATTAGAGTGTTTTATATTTAATGATTCCAAGAAATAACACATTTTGCTGGAGGAATCTTTTAAAAGACACTACTCATTGGAGTTTAAATTAGGGGGGATAGAAGGTCATTAAGGGAAGTTGCCCTTGAAAGCAGATTAATTTTATCATACTGAGCACTGTGAGCATTACATTAGAATAGAGCAAAGATTGGCGGGGGGCAATTAATGGGGCAGATATTGGCATGCCTTTCCTGATCACTCCATACTGTACAGTGGATTGGGCCTTGCTGAGATAGGCTGCTGGAAACAAGAACCCTGATGAGATATGGCTCCGCTGACTTCAAGAAGTGCCACCTCCTAGCCGCAGGGGTAACTTTATTGAAACCATCTGTTGTTTTGGAAAAACACACGCACCAAACTCTCCTCTCCTCCCCTCAAAGCATTTAACCTTTGTTTCAAGGCAATACAAAATCACACTGCAAATCCCTCCTTAATCTGAGAATGACAGGCCCCACTGTTTCCAACAAGTCTCAACAGCTACCAAAAATCTGACAGCCTGTTTTGGATCAGATGATTTTAATCTGTGGCAGCAGTGTATTTGTGAGCAAGTCTTTTAGAACAAAGTATACATTTGACCCTACACCCTCCTGGAGTGTAATAATATACTGTAATTATAACTACACTTATAACACTATACGCAAGCGAGAATCCTACAAGGCATAATCACAGGGCACTCGGCGATTTAAGGACTGTCTGAAATACTTGTTCTACACAGAGACACGTAAGGAGAAAAGCTTTGGTACATGTAGCCCCAGTGAAAGCTGTTTTTCAGGAGCTATTGAAGGAGAGACTCCCATTTCAGCTACGATGGGCTTTGTATCTGGTCTATGGATCTGGTTCAGCAAAGTATTGAATCATGTGCTTAAGAAGCCCAACCCTTTCAGTTCCTGGGAACATAAAGCAGTATGTGATTACAGCAAAGCACATGGTTGAATACCTTGCTGAATCTAAGCCTCAGACTCCAACCATACCACTGGCCACAGCAGGACATTCACTGAGTCTAAACGGACCAAAGCTTTTTCTCTGGTAAACTTCCATAAGTTACGGATGTGAAATCACACAACTCCATTATCTCATTACAGGAGAGATTGCCATAGCACTTAGTCAGCCCCCCCAGGGGAGTAAGCCCCTTAAAGATGTACACACTTAGTCTTCTGCTCACCCCAGCTCAGACTGGGATTCCACCTCTCGGAGGGAAACCAGTACTGTCATTTTGCACAAGTGGCCTGGGTGGGAGGGGGATGGAGAGAGAGGGGGACAGAATGGGAGGAACTCTGGGTCCACCCCTTCATCCTCTCGTCATCCACTGAGTGGGGACGCAGTGGGCATTAAACTGCTCCATATGAAGTCATTCTGCATACACGCGCGTGCACACACACACACACACACAACCTGATGTAGAGAACAACCAGAGAAAACCATGTGTAGTGCATAACAAATTTTATTGGTGGGTCATACAAAACCCAGGAACTATGCTACATATTCTGGAGTGCCATCTACTGGCACTTTTATCTATTCACTATTTACATTTCTTCAACTAGAGTACTCCCATAACAGGGAGCCAGGGAGGAACTGGTTAGAGTTTCACTCCAGAGATACTCCTGAGGCAGCAATCACAAGAATCTAATTGGCACTGGTCACATATGCAAAAAAAAAAAAAAAAAGAAGTTTCATTAAGCTTGGATTACTCAGTGCGTTTTTCACAGTATGTTTTTCTTGCTTGTTGCTTTCTCTTCATCTTGTGTTTTTAGGAGTCTTGCATATGAAAAAGCTAGTCCCTGGGGCCATAACAGAAAGACAAACCTTCACATTTTTGACTTGCATTAAATCTCTGGCTAAATGCAGTGGGTTTATTTTTCACCACTCAGAAAACATTGTACATTTAAGACAACCTTCAAACATATTCTTTTTACAAGTTACTTTTGAATCGAAGCTAAGCAAAAAGCAAAAGCTGAAATAATTTGATTTTACCAACCTATGTGCTGAATTTTATAAAATAGGAAGGACATGAAAATCTTAAAATCCTTGACAGGCTAATGCACAATGTGTTGTGTTTTTAAAGGCTCCCCAGTGTGTGCTTTTTACATGTACGAGAAAGCAATGTGTCAGTATTCATTAAAAAAACTGTGTACTACCTGGGTTTGCTAAATAAGATGATGTCAGAGTAATGCTTCATTATACATAAATATATGCAAAGTGAAAATTCAACTGCATAGTTTGTATGCCATGAATTCACTCAGAGTATTTTCCAGTCTGTATGTTAGTACTTCAATTTATTTGATTGTTTATTTTTGAAGCTGGTAATTTTTATTTTCTACGCTGGATGGTAGGGGGAGGGGATCCAATCCATTTCTATAATTTCCATTTCTGTAATCTATGGGAGTTTTGCCATTGACGTCAATGATAACAGCATCAGGCCCCGTGAGCATGTATAAAAGTTGGTTACCAATTATTAAAGTATGGTTTAAGATGGGTATATGTACTAATGAGAATCTGATGTTCTTTCTCTCTGAAATCTCTACTGCAATAAAAATCAAAGCAAACTGTTGAGATTCTGGAGATTACATGCAAATACTCTACTCTTCAGAAAGAAGACTCCATGTCATGGAATCTCCATAACCTAACTTTCTCAAATTTGATTGTAACATATTTTCTCACTTTGTTAATTTCATTAGCATGATTTTACTCCAAAAAGAAGGAACCCAAATTGTATAGACAAAAAGTCTTTATTTTCCCCCTATAACTGCAGTCTTCCTAAAGACATACAGATGGTAAATGAGACTTTTAAGAAAGCCACTCTTACAAATACCTTCCTTTCAAAATTCTGACATATGGCATTATCTCAAAGCTTGAAACTGTTCTTTATACAACAGGCCTTGAACTCTCTTTGAGTAGAACACTTTCATATCCTCTTGGCTGAAACACTTTCATATCCTCTAAGCTCATGCATTTTATGGTAATAAGCTGTGGGATTTAGCACTTCTGTGACAACATGCATGCTTTGTGCGTAGCAAAACAGAGAAGGGTTTTCCAAGCAAAAGATAGTAGGATAAAATGGATATAAACCAATGACACCTGCTCTGATGCAGTGTTTATTTCTTACTGTACTTCTTATTACAATATTAACAAAGATCTCAAAGCTGAACTTCTAGCAGAACCTGTGCATAGTGTTTATCCAGGATGGATCAAGTTCACATCTCCAGCAGAGGTGGGGATCCATCCATTACTTCCTATAAATCAAAGGATGTGCCGAGCTATTTAATTCTTTGTATAAGGCTACTTGCCAGAGTGTCAGCATTATAACAATTTATCAATCTTCAGCATACTTTCCCAACAGAGAAAACACTCCTTTAAAACAATCTCGTACTAATTAGTGTTTTGGATCCGATAATACCACTTCATCCTAATTGGCCTCACGCAGATTAAGGTGGCAAAGCCAAAGGATTGTGCCACAGTTTAGAAACAGGAAAACAACTATTTTATACCTTCTTGCAGGGAGAAGCACTGATACTCTATCCAAATTAGCTATTTAATATAATCCTGCTAGTTCAGCAGCCTAAAGTGTTGGCATTTGAATATTCTCTTTAATATTCCCATCTCATCTAAAAATGGAGAGAATTTTCAAGAAATTACAGGCACATTTTATTAATTATTTGTATTGTGATAGTGCCTAGGTATCCCATTGTACTAGCACACCGTACCCGCAAAAGAAGTCTATTGACTACATAGTATCAATAAACATCATATCTATGTATTTTACGGCACTCCATCCTGCAGTTCTTCCCCTTTCGTTGTCCGTGGGACTACTCACATTAGTAAGGGTTGCATGTTCAGGCCCATGTAGAGTGCTCTATTAGGACTTTCAGACCATGTGGTGGTGTTCCATCCCTGTCTGAGCTTCAGGCCAGTGTGCCTGGAAAGCCCCATCCCTACTGAGGCTCCATGGTGCACTTTTAAAGTAGGCAGCACTCTTAAAGTCAGTGCTCTTCCTTCTGTAACCAGGCAACTTTGCCTTGCCTTGCTCATCCCCAACTTTGTTGAAGATGCTAAAAGCTAGGAATGTAATTGTTCCTGGTCTGGATATGTCTATGCTGTGAGGGGAGAGGGTCTTACAGCATGGCCTACAGCCCAGCATGAATGTCTATGCTGCAATTTTATAGCCTCAGTGCCCAAATCAGCTGACCCAGGCTAAGAGACTCAGTGCTGCAAGGTGGGGTTTTTTTTCGCAGTGTAGACAGACCCTGTATGGGACAGCAAATGGATTCCTTGCTTTGACACTCATGCAGGGTCAGGCTCAATCTTTCCCAAACTACAGATATAGCTACAGAGCTAAATAGACATAAGCAGCTCTCAATAGACAGATATACAGAGAGAGAGAGTTATATTACTCTGTTGTAATACACCTCCAGTGAAAAATAAATTCAAGTCAAGAATTTAGGTTTTTTTAAATTATTCTTTTTATTCTCTGTAAAAATGTGAACTTTAAACAAATTGCCAATAACACTGAGAACATGAAGGAATTCACTAGACTGTGATGATTATTATTTGTATTACTATGGAACCCAGAGACCTTGATCAGGAGTGAAGCCCCACTGTGCCAGGAGAATGTGTTAGTTTTTGAGAGCCTCCTCAGTCTCCTGTACTGCAGGCCATGCTCAGTCCGAATTCGCATTCCTGTTTTGTTGTGGTGATCCTCTGAGTTTCCCTGCTCTCTTTGTTCTCCTCTCTGAGCAGTGTCAGAAACAAAAGGGAGATCAACAGTTTGAAATTAGCTGCCTCTTATTCTGAGTGCTGCCAGTTTCACTTCCTGGGGTTGCACACAGGGAAAAAGGCTTGCAAAATCCCTCAATTGATATTAACTTAAGGAAGGAAATTGGCAAGATCTGCTGTGTGAGCGCGCAGCCAATGACCCAAGAAGACTGATCTGACAAGTGTGGGGAAATGTGAAGCTGTAGCTCATCAATCCACCTTTCAGGACGGATCTCAAGGGGCCACATTTATAAATTTTTAAAGTGGCACTTTGGTGCTAAGAGGTCAGATGCTGAACTCAGGAAGTTCATTTCCCTTAATTGATGCTCTTTGTGGCTGTTACTGTTTTGTTTGAGGTTTTTAGGGGGTGAAGAGGGGGTTGGTAATACAAAGGAGTTACTTGATTCTTAGTATTTATTTATTTTATTTAAAATTGCGATAGAGCTAGAGGCTCCATTCAAAGATCGGAGCCCCATTGTGATAGGCCCAGTGGCAAACAATGAAAAACCAGGCCTTGCCCTAAAGAGCTGATTCTGGCTTTCTTATTTCTTTTTTGGCTGCTCTGATTGAAAGGCAAATGGCATTGGCCTAGGTCGGGGTAGGCAACCTATGACATGCATGCCAAAGGAGGCTCATGAGCTGATTTTCAGCAGCACTCACACTACCTGGGTCCTGGCCACCGGTCTTGGGGGCTCTGCATTTTAATTTAATTTTAAATGAAGCTTCTTAAACATTTCAAAAACCGTATTTACTTTACATACAGCAATAGTTTAGTTATATATTATAGACTTCTAGAAAGGTATATATTATAGACAATGTTCAAATGTATTACTGACACATGAAACGTTAAATTAGAGTGAATAAATGAAGACTCAGCACACCACTTCAGAAAGGTTGATGACCCCTAGGCTGACCAGACAGCAAATGTGAAAATTAGGACAGGAGGGGTATGTGTGTGTGTGTGTGTGTGTGTAATAGAAGCCTATATAAGAAAAAGACCCAAAAATCTGGACTGTCCCTATAAAATCAGGACATCTGGTCACCCTACATTGGCCTGAGCCAGATACAATGCAAGCAGAGGCTGTGCAAATGTCTGCAGCATCACAGACCGGGAATGATGTCCCCAGGAACCACGAACCATCACAAATGTCACCACCTTCTACTCCAAGTGCAAGGCTCACTTCTCCTACCTGGCTTTTCTAATCAAAGAGCAGTGTGTTCATTACAAAAAAACCCCAAACCCTCGGACAAAACACTACCTAAACAAAACACTCCACTGCCCACGCTATTCTCTCCGTGGGGAAAGGGTGAAAAAAAAGAAAAAGAAAAAACCTCATGACACCCATTAATCATGTCACAATGCACTAGTAGAAGACTGGGGAGGGATAGCTCAGTGGTTTGAGCATTGGCCTGCTAAACCCAGCATTATGAGCTCAATCCTTGAGGGGGACATTTAGAGATCTGGGGCAAAAATCAGTTGGATGATTTAGCTAGGGATTGGTCCTGCTTTGAGCAGGGGTTTGGACTAGGTGACCTCCTGAGGTCTCATCCAACCCTGATATTCTCAAATGCTCAGATACTTGCTACAGTGGTAAGGGCAGTATAAGGACCCATATAATGACAGAGTACAACAGAATAGCTCTGTGAACCACAGTCATGTTGACCAACAAACTCTTATTCTTGCCCTGGCCTCTCTGAAATGTTGTGCTGTGATTTTTTTTTTAAATGTGACTCTGTGGGGACCTCGTCTGTTACCTCAAAACTTATGACTTAACCTGGGATCCAAATCCAGTTCTTCCAAAGTGAAAAGCACGTGCATTAATTTAGTATGTTCCCTAGCACTCTTTGCTTCAGAGTTTTGGGCCAAGTTCACCCCTAGCTTAACCTTATGGGATTGGGGAGAAATGTAGACCAGATGGCACAAGTTGAACGTGGTGGGCAAAGTTAATGAACTCTGGTGCTGAACAGACATTTTATGTCATTGTGGATTGTGTTAAAGTGGTTACATTTACAGCTCAATATTGTTAGCAGCATAAGCAGTGGCAACATCTCCTTGTAAATCAAAGAAAAATCAATATTTATATGCTTTATCACTGTTGTGTGTATCATCAGAGGTGTCCAAAATGGTTTCCCAACACTGGACGGATTCTTCTGTCACTCGCACCAGGTAAACTCCACTGAAGTCAATAACATTATAGTGGTGAAAACTGTTAGTAGTAGTATTTATTATTTTTATTCCAACAGCACCTAAAACCCCAACTGAGTTGAGAGTACCACTGTGCTAGGCACTGGACACACATTAAGAGAACATAACATAAGAATGGCCATTCTAGGTCACACCAATGGTCCATCTAGCCCAGTATTCTGTCTTCTGACAATGGCCAATACTAGACGCTTCAGAGAGAATGAACAGAGACGGGCATTTATTGAGTGATCCATCTCCTGTCAGCAGTGTGGCAGTCAGAAGCTTAAGAAGTCCATTGAGTTTACAATCTAAACCTCTACTCTGACTGCTGCTGGTATCCTGTGTCCAGTTCTGGTATCCACAATTCAAGGATGTTGATAGATTGGAGAGGGTTCAGAGAAGAGCCACAAAAATTATTACAAGATTAGAAAACTTGCCTTAGAGTGACAGACTATCAAAGAGCTCAATCTATTTAGATTAACAGAGAGACAATTAAGGGGTGACATCATTACAGTCACCCCTTCATTTACATGGGGAACAAATATTTAATAATGGGCTCTTCAATCTAGCAGAAAAAGTCTAACATGATCCAATGGCTGGAAGCTGAAGCTAGACAACTACAGACTGGAAAGAAGGTATAAATTTTTAACAGTGTGTGTAATTAACCATTGAGTCAACATACCAGGGGTCATGGTGGCTTCTCCATCACTGACCATTTTAAAATCAGTGTTGACTGTCTTTCTCAAAGATCTGTCCTAGGAATCATATTGGGAATGTTCTGTGACCTGTGTTATACAGGAGATCAGGCTAGATGATCACAGTGGTCCCTTCTGGCCTTGGAATCTATAAACAGACAAGAGGTGGGAGAAAGGATAGATTATTATCCCCATTTTATGGACCAGCTGAGCAGAGAGAGATTAAATGAAGTACTGTTGGATGGTAAAAATAGTTGCATGTCAAACATATAATAATTGGTTTGACAGACAGGGATAGGGAAAAGGGAAAATCACAACTCTAACAAGATTTTAAGCTGATGGCTTTGAATTTGAGGCCTATAAATCAGGCCGAATATTAGTCCTTGATTCAGTACCAGCAGCTTATGCAGAATAAATATGTGATCTTATAGAAGATGAATTAACCACCCGAGGTTGGTTTCTACAATATAACAGAAACATCTATTTTCCTCAAAACAAGCTTGATGTAACAAGTTCTACTTGGATATGTTTATATTGCTGTGTAAGCCCAGGGTTAGCAGTTAGTAGACTCTGGGTTTGTTAACCTCTTTGCCAGAAGCTGGGAATGGGTGACGGGGATGGGGTCACTTGATGATCACCTGTTCTGTTCATTCCTTCTGAAACACTTGGCATTGGCCACTGTCAGAAGACAGGACTGGGCTAGATGGACAGTTGGTCTGACGCAATATGGCTGTTCTTACATTCTTATCTGAAAACTGGATCTAGTGAAGAATGCTTGCTTGATAAGTGGTGTATCTTGCCACAAGCATAGCCGACCAACTCTGTGATCTGCACCGGCTGCCTGTGGGTTTCTGGATGGAGTTTATAAAGCTCTAAAGCAGTGGTTCTCAACTCTGGTCCACTGCTTATTTAGGAAAAGGCCCTGGCATGCCATACCGGTTTGTTTACCTGCCGCCTCCGCATGTTCAGCTGATCACAGCTCACACTGACCGTGGTTCGCCGCTCCAGGTTATTGGGGGCTGCGCGAAGCGGCGGACAGCACATCCTTCAGCCTGTGCCGCTTCCTGCAGCCCCCATTAGCTTGGAGCAGCACATTGTGGCCAGTGGGAACTCTGATCAGCTGAACCTGCAGGAGTGGCAGGTATACAACCCGGTCCGGCGCGCCAGGGGCTTTCCCTGAACAAATGGTGGACCAGAGTTGAGAACCACTGCTCTAAAGGGTTAGAACCTTCCTACTGAGGAAACCACCTTTCCCCAAGCCATAGTGCCACAACTGAGATCAGCAGAAGTGCTAAAGATGGACCACAGAAAAGCATTCTCTGGGAAGACCCCTTTCCTTTGGAATGTGGGACTTCGACTGGATAGAAATAGCCTGGCTCAGCTGACTTTTAGGACATGCAACAACACACATTTTCGGGCAAATAATGTTAGGGGTGATGGATGGGGAACTGGGGAATTTAGTTTATTTTTCTTTTTTTTAATTTATATTTTTAAGCATCTGTCAGAGGTGCCTAGAGTGTTCTGAATGGAGCCTTCTGTTGTCTTACAAATCTCAGTAAAGAAAAATATAATTCCCACAGGAAAAAAAATAATGAAAATGAATATTAATGCCACTTATTTCATACAAAGTATGGAACTCTGACATGAGCTGTGCCTACAAGATTGCATGCTAGTCACACTTTATCCACTGAAACAGGGGAAAAACACAAGCCTTCATGCATTTGGGACTTCTTAAGGTTATACACCTTACTAGGCAACTAGCCTACCTGACCACAAAGGTACAACTCAGAAAAATTCTGGCTCTGCTTCTACAACAAAAATCACTAAGAGCAAATAATTTGCTCTCTAATGCACAGAGGTGGTCACAAACACTCAGCTCAGAAAAGAATCTGGCTCGCAAAGAATAAACTATCAATGCCCGTGAGACCAAAAGTCCACTTTCCTCCTCAAATTTGCCCATACGTTAACGGCAATGCCTTTTTTCTCACTTTGGGTGGATTTAGTGCCGTCACTGTTATTCATGTGCCGGTGACCCCAGCTTTAGAAGTCCTCAATTGGCACTTACTGTATTGTAAGTTATCAAAACTACATCAGTATGAAAGTTAGCTAAACAGATACAGAGACAGAAATAGACACAGTACGGGGGCTTAAAATGATTATGTATTTTTGGTTTTTCAAAAATCTTACCTCTTTGAGAGACCTGGCTTATTTCTCAACCACATTGTTCTCCTCTATCTAATGCTGAACTCTGGGATTAGTTCCACTCTGTGAGCTCCGTGCACAGCTAAGTTTACCTGATGTGACATGAGGACAGCGACTCAGTAGGGAGGTTTGAAACCTAATAGTGGAACAGGAATATAGAAACTCCCCGGTGACTACAGTGCACCAGCATGTGAAAGCCTTAGTCGTCATTTCATCAGCATGTCAATATGAGAACAGTAGACTAGCTTTTGGCGACTGTGCACAATAGAATGAGCTGCAGTTCTAGAAGATGATGCTTAAACAATATAAATGAGAGAGGGCGGATAACTCTCAGCTGTAAGAGATGCGGCATTTGATATGTCAGTTTATTGGAGAGTTAAACGTTTTAAAGTTTTGGATTTAACGCGGACATTTAAAAAATTCTGATATATTAAAATTAACACTTGGGACATTTGGATCGCTGACATGCTGATTTTTAAAAATTGATTATCATACAGAAGAGAAAAAAGGTCTAACCATGACAATAAAATGAGACAAATTCAAAAGCTAAGTGTCATAGGAAACCATGCTCATCACCTCAGAAAATGCTATTTGACATTTTCTTTCTTATAAGAAAATCTGGAGTAGAAAAAAACAAAAAAAAGAGAAAACAAAAAAGGAAGGAAAAACAGCACATAACATAGCATGTCAGAAAGAGGAAATACATCCAGAGACAGGAAATTGGCATCATATAGGAGTGACCTCATCCATAAATGTCTCTGGCCCTGTTTCCCAAGTCTGTCAATGAAGCAGCCCCATACACATCCCCATCCGTAGTTAATGTGTTGTGACAAAACTCCAAGTTTGTACTCGTGGGTCCTGCGCTTCCTGGCAGATTTAGGGGCCTCAGAAACTCATCTAGGCCCCCGAGTGACCTCCCTTTCTCAGTAAAATGGGCAAGAGTCACCGCCTCATGAGTTACCTTCATCACAGGCCAGTATGGAAGGTGGAAAAGGGGGGAGCCTGGGCCCGCCCTCTACTCCAGACTCCAGCCCAGGGACTCTAATAGTATCAGCTAAGATGGCTGACCTTTTATCCACAAAACACAATACAATTCCCTGGGCTACTTCCCCACAGCAGTCCCTGCTTCTTCAAACTCCACTTCACCCTTACCTCAGGGCCTCCTTCCTTCTGGACGATATGTTGTCCACCACTCAGTCTCACCAACAGCATAACTTCCTTCCACAGCTCCTGACACCCACACCCACCTGACTAACTGGGAGGTTTTTATCTGGTTTCAGCCAGTCCCTGATTGGCTTCAGGTGTCCCAATTAGGCTAGCTGTTTCTACTCCTTTCTAGAAGGTTCTTAATTGGCCCCAGGTGTCTTGAATGGCCTGGAGTAGCCTTTGTTTGGCTATCCAGGGAACAGGGACCTGCACATCCTGAGACTAATATACCTGCCTTCCAGCACTCTCCTATATCCTTCTGGTCTGACTCCGTCACACTGTCAACAAAAAAACTCACATGCGCTTTGCTTCTGCTCTATGTAAATAGGAGTTCACTTCTGCTGTATGATACTGATTTTTTTCTAGTCAAAAAGCAAGGGGCTTGATCTGGATCCTTTTGAAGTCATGCAGTGGTTCTCAACTCTGGTCCACCGCTTGTTCAGGGAAAGCCCCTGGTGCATCGGGCCAGTTTGTTTACCTGCTGCGTCCGCAGGTTCAGCCAATCACAGCTCCAGGCCAATGAGGGCTGCGGGAAGCGGTGTGGGCCAAGGGATGTGCTGTTCAGCTGAACCACAGAGCCACTGTGAGTTTTATCTAGGACTTCAATAAGAGCAGAACTGAAACCCAGGTTAGCAAGATTGCTTCATTGCAAGGTGGCATGGATCCTGGCAAAAGCTTAACTTCCTCAGCCAAAATAGCTTGCTGATTTCAGTGGATATACTTTTAACAGAATGAGCCTTCCCTGCCTGGTCCACATTCTAGATGATAAAGAACCAATGTCCATAACATTGTCTGCTTCCATGGAGACACTGTTCTCCTGTAGACACAAAATGGAACAGGAACTCAGGAGTCCTGGGTTGAAATAGTGGCCCAAATGAAATCAATAGACATTTTGCCATTGACTTCAACTGAGGCAGGATTTCACCCCTGAGTTCCACTCCTGATTTCACCATTGAACTGCTATGTGATATAGAGCAAGTCACTTCACCTCTCTGTGCTTCTGTTTAGGCAGTTTCCTAAAATCTAACACTGGATCATTATTGAGATGTAAACGTCTTATTGCTGGTCTGGCTTCAATGGGAGCAGAGTTAGACTCATGCTCAGAGGTTTTGAAATCCCATGCATGTCTATGTCTGCAGAGATAAATATTGCCCAACATTGGAAGAGGAATACATCACCCAAAGCAAGGCCTGATTCAAACCCTGCTGAAGTCACTGGGAGCCTTTCAGGTGACTTCCATGGGCTTTGGGAGAGTTCTAGAAAGTAGAGGATCTTGAGAGGGGATCTGGTATGTTACACAGATGGACAAATTCCCATTAGCCCAGGCCTTTGCAACTAGGTGGTTCTTTCCACACTCATGATAATATACCTAAAATCAAGAATGTTATGTCTAAAAATTTCTCAGGAATTTGACCTCCTCTCCTGGGGAAGATAACTTTTCCTTATGTGTTTATTTATCTAAGATACAGTTTATCTGGAGGCTGTTGAGCCCCATTCTTGAAAATATCTTTATTGAGCTTTTTTTCAAAAGTGTGCGATGTTGGGGAAATATATACAAATACAAGGGCCGTCAATGGATTATCCGGTCTTGGAGAGGGGTGTATTGCAAAGAAGTCTGAATGTTGGTTAGAATCATAGAAGATTAGGATTGGAAGAGACCTCAGGAGGTCATCTAGTCCAATCCCCTGCTCAGAGCAGGTCCTCCTCATTGGTTCCACGTTTCTGGTTGTGCTGCAAGGTTTTTGCTACACAACATGCTACGTTAATGTCTCACCACGATGCTGCAAAGTGTCTCTGTCCTTGACCAAACATGTTCTGCAAAACTCTCAATTTCATGCCCATCCATTTTGTTTGTAGCCTTTTCAGTACTTAAGAGTCTTGCGAGTCTTTTGGCTGTCAGTCTTTCAATGTCGCTAGCTTATTGCTACACTGCAAGTGAGCTTCTTCAAAATACTTCAGATGTCTAATATTTTAGGGTGTTGCCTCACCCTTTTGCTTGCTTCTTCATCTGCCAGGAGCTATCAGGCACATGGCTCTCTGTGTTTCACTGTGTTTGTCTGGTTTTTAGCTTCTGTGCCATCTTCTTGACAAGAGTCCATGATTCTACTCCATCTGTGACAGCCACATCTCCTATATTGATTGGGCTGTTTAGAAGGTAGTTTCACTGCTATTGTTCAGCCATGGTTATGTGGTTTTCACAGCTGGTTAAAATGTCATCCATCAGTGATATGATCCATGTATCTGCTGTGCATGGCCCATTGAGCATCCATTTTGGGCCATCAAGCTGCTTTGTGTCTGTAAATCAGGCTACATGGTGCTAAGCACAGGGTGTTCATTCAACCCCATTTTTGAAAATGTCATGATCCTCTCTACTTTTCCAGCAACAGCAAGAAACTAGTCCATTTCACTGTGGGGCTACTGACAGGTAGTTGATCACAAGGAGAACTCAACATCCTGAGCAGAAGGTGAATTACTGGTTGCGTCAGTATTCCAGTGACAGTGGATTGCTGCTACTAAACTACATTTTAAAATATGCCATGCCTTATTTAAAGTAAAATGTGGCTTTCTTTGATTGTAATAGTCTTTCTACTGAAGACTCACATGTACAAAAGATAAAATGCAGGACGAGACGGTAAGTTACCTACTGTTTATGAAAAAGATGCTGATGCAATTGGGGTATTGCCTAGCTAATAAAAACCATTAGAGCAATATATAGGTATGTAAGGGGAGGTTCCACAAGAAGCAGTAATGCCTGCAATGAGGTGAATTTCCCCTGAACAAGTGTGTAAGCAAACTCCCACCACTGCGTGTTGCTCTTTATTGCCGCACTCCAGTTTTCATTTATACTCATTTTATTGGGGAAAAAAGTGCAAAAAATTTGAACAACTCAAACAAATCCCCAACTGACAAGATACCAAAGATAAGAAACACAGATAACAAATGGAATCAATTATTTTACAGTGCAGATAACGTTAATAGGATGTGCGTATCTTTGTCCTCTAGATGCGCATCAGTGAGTATAATTAACAAACAGAAGCTGCCTGCGTTCCCTGGGTGCCCCATTTAACACAGACGAGGCCCCATTCTTCATGCCTTGCCTACTTTACTTTCACTACTGTTTTATCATTGATTCACAGAAATACTGTAATGGACAAGTTTCTGCTCCTGTTATATCAGTTTGCCTCTGAAGCTTATTAGCTCACAAAAAAGTCAGTTCTAAGCATCCAAAGCTGCCCACTTCATTTTTATAAGGAGTACAGTGAGTGCGTGTGTTTTACAGTATACAGGTTTGCCACATGGAGGAGGTGCCAAACTGCAGGACCTCTGTGGAAATGGGATGACAGGGGCCATTCAGAGAGTGAAGGTGGCGACATGGTCACATTCTCCTTTCAGCAGTTGCCCGGGGAGATAGAGCCGGGGGGAGCGTGTGTGCCAGGAAGGGGAGGTCAGTCGGAAAAGCCACTCGGTGTGTCAATGAAAAGACTCCCATTGTTTTGGATTGGTCCCCCTGTCCTCCCTTCAGCGGCCACATGCAGTGTTAAGTTACTGCTCACCAACGCAGCAGAAACACCCACTTTGGGAGCCTTTAACAGACCTTGGAGGTACACAGGCTGGCTGAGGTTAAGGGCTCAGCCCAGGGCCCGTGCAACCACTAGGCGAACTAGGCGGTCGCCTAGGGCACCAAGATTTGGGGGGCACCAAAAAGCAGTGCCCCCCAATTTTGTTTACAGCGCTCCTGGGCTGGGCCGGTGCACTGGAGTGGTGTGGCGTTGCCTGCGCTGGGAGAGGAAGTCTGAGGGCCGCTACGCGAAGCTCTGCCCAGCCGTTGGTGCCCCCGCCGGCAATGACAGTATCAGCCTAGAGCTCCGTGTGCCACCCTCAGACTCTCTCTCCCAGCACAGGTGAAGCCACGCCACTCCAGGCTGATATTACTGTAATTGCTGGCGGGGGCACCAGCGGCTGGCAGAGCCCGCGTAGCGCCCACGAGCCCGGCGGCGGCGACAGCAGGGCTCGTCGAGAGGCAGCTGCCTCGGCTCAGCCTCCATGCTCAGCCCTGCGCTCACCCTTCCCCTCCCCGAGAACAAAAGAGCCTCAGGTGGAAGTCTGGTGGGGGAAGAAAGAGGACGCCGACGCTGGTGCGTCCTCACAGGTCGGCCTCGGGGACGCCTGCTGATCGGCGTTCTCCTTGTGCGCGGGCGCTTGGAGAGGATGGCAGCCCGCAGAGCTGAGCTGCTCTGGTGCCCCTCTCCCTGTCCCAGCCTCTGTCATCCATGCTCCGGTATCTGGGTTTTAAGCCCAGGCTGTGTTATGTCTGCAAGCAACAGGCCTAAGCCTGTGAGTGACCCCCATAGCAGCTGCCTGAAGTGCTTGGGGGAATCACGCAGAAGGAGCATGATGTTCGTTTGAGGGCTCTCTTCATGGAAGCTGCGCTCCGCCCGGCGCAGGACTGCAGTCTCGGCAGGTCTCTAGGCCTAGCACCTCAGCCTCGGTTTGTAGTGCACCCCTGGCACCAGGGCTCAGTCTGGCACCACTACCCCTCGCCAGTGCCCAAGAAGCAGTCAAAAAAGTGGGACTCCCTGGCACCAAGCAAAAAGGGTCAAGGGACATCAGACAAAGGACCTAGTTCAGGCCACCTGCCCACCCCAGAGCCACATGGGGGTTTCTCTCCGATTGGATCCACTAGTCCCGCCAGGGATCCACCGCTGACTCCCAGGAGTGGCACAGGATCCAAACTCACTCTTGTGTGAATATGCGTGTGTAGGTTGTTGAAATTTGTCATATTGATATCGTCAGTTGCTGTTGTATGACAGAGTATCCACCATTCTAATTCTACAAATTTTATTAATACCAATAATGGGATATCCTAAAGGTAGAACAAAATGTAGTAGATTTTGATATGAAAGAATGAAGGAAGGACGTATACGTGACTAAAAAGGGTGTATTTTTGAAATTATTTTGAAAGTTTATAATAAGCGATGGTCCGGGGGATGGGGAGGGCGCAAGGTGGAAGTTTTGCCTAGTGCGCAAAATATCCTTGCACTGGCCCTGTCTCAGCCAGTGGCAGCAAGACACCTCTGAGCGTCACCACGTACTGTGAAGAGGCACTGGCAGGCATTACGAATAGTGTTCGTCCTTCCCATGGATCTTGCCCTTCCATTACAATAGGTAATACCTTTCTTGCCAGTGCTGTTCTGCTTCAGGTTCTCTCTCCCAGCAGGGAGGCAGAGAAGCTGCAGCCCAATAAAATGCATGTGACTTTGGAGGTTATTGTTCCCCCTTCACAGAACTCTGGGTTATTACTCATCCCATTGACTTCAGCGAGAGTTATAGAAAGCCTGGAGACCCCCAGCTAGTATCTTTCAGAATTCTGCTGCTGGTTTGCACCACCTGAGGATCTAGGCCTGACGATGCAGCCCATGAGAGCACAGAACACCAGGAACGCAAAGCCCGTTTCTAACCAACAATACCGTTGTGAGGCTGGGATTTTTCAGATCCCTAGCGCTGCCACTTATGACCTGCCAAACTGTCCCACACTCTCAGAAGCACTGATTTGAGTTAGTCAGTAAATAAGAAGGGACAAAAACAAAATTAGGTAGTAAAAGGGCCCAGAAGAAATTAGAAAATAACTTTCCGAGCTTTCAACTTATTCATGATTTACTAGAAAATTGTATAATGTAGTAGGCCCCAGAACTAACTAAAATGCTTCCAAGGGCCAAAACTCCCAGTCGGAATAGTCAATGTGTACCTTGAAAGAGTGCGGAATCGTTAAGAGTCAAAAACCCCACAAGCCTTTGATTAAGAAAGCCACAAAAAAATGCTAATTTTCTACGGTTTAGCAGAAAGGCTTGAAAAGTGACACAAACAGCATGAATTATTCAGGCTAAGGCCTATTGTAGTTTGTCTATCATACACATGATTCATGTTTCTGATCTTAAACCCAGTGCAAGTAAACTGATTTATATTAGCAATGTAACAGTAAAATAGATAGCTACAAGGATTCATTTCCCTCGTGTTAACTATTGGTCTGTAACAAATATGTTGTAGCCTCTTTTAATCCATAAGCATTTTCATAACCAGCTTTATAAACACGATGGGTATGATCTTGCTCTAATTTACATGGATTTTAGCACCATGGTAATCCATTGATTTCAACGGAGCTAGTGTGGAGCAAAATCAGAATCAAGCCTGCCATTTAATTTTTGTTGACGAAATTCAGTACGTGTGAAAAGGAAGATCCACATACAGGACAGAAGGATTGGAAGCATCCATTGGAACCGACCCAAAATCTGACCAGGTGCAAATTGACATTTATAGATGTCATGCACTTACTCTGGGGAGCTGTCCTGGGAATTGTAGGGGAGGTACAGTACTCCACTGGCCCCTCAGTGCTGCCATGGAGCACAGGGGAGGGACACAGTGCCTGAAACAGGATGGCTAGATGTGGACGCTCATCACTAGAGCTTGTACTGGATCAAGCTGCAAATGGTACAAGTCTCCACTGGAGACAGGTAGTTCCTATGAATATTCATGGACAATACACGAAATCCGTGCCCAGTCCATGACTTTTACTAAAAATGCCCCTGACTAAATCTTAAAGGGTCGCTGCTGGGGGGTGCCAGGGTGCTGCTGGGTGGGACCATTGCTGTGGGGGGAAGCCAGGGGGCTGCTGTTGAGAGGCAGTCACCCTGGGGGCTGCTGCTGGAAGCTGGGGGCGGGCAGGGCCAGTCATGGCACCAGCTGCTGGGGGCCACCCCTAGTGGCTGCACTGGCCACCCAGGGACTGCTGCTCAGGCAGTCCCTGGGGCCAGCCATGCCGGCCGCATTCTCAGGTGGTCCTCAGGGCTAGCTGCCCGGGGCCACCCAAGCAGCGGCCGGTGTGGCTGTCCCCAGAGCCATGTGAGCATTTGGCCCTCGAGACAGCAGATTGGTCGGCCTTGGAATCAGCCACACTGGCCTCCACAGAAGTCATGGAGGTCATGGAATCCATGACTTCAATGACAAACACAGAGCCCTAACCATGAGCTATCCCCGCCTAGTCCAGGCTAGAAAAACATGAAAAAGTGTTCCTGTCCCCTATGGTGCAGCTCCCAAGGCTACCAGCAGTGGATGTTGTAGTGTAGACAAGACACGGGCGTTTTACTCCCATGATGGCTAACCCCATTCACAGTAGGATTAAACTATCGTGTTAAACACACACGTGCCCTCTCTCTACACTACAACTCCCATCATCGGTAGCACTGATACAGAAAACTCGTACAAATTGTCCTGCATTGAAACACCTCTGTGGCTCCCATACACAAATAATGCAAGAGGATAGAGGGAGCTAGTCAGTGTCTATGTGGCATAGGAAAATATTGATTCTGCAACCATGGGAGAAGGATGTATTGGAGGAGTGCATAGGTGACCATCATACACCAGGATATCCCACGCTATCTGCGATCTAGCTCTGTTTTTACCCTTCTAATAACTGGCATCCAGGCATATCCCCTGCCATTTATGCACCTTCTTTGGTCCTGTGGCACAGGAGGGACAAGATGGTGCATTTGCTGCTTTTCAGATCTAGAGGTCACAGTGGCTGCAGTAAGTACGTGGAAGAGATGAAATTTTTGGCATACCAATTGAGATGGCTTCAGAGAAGAAACAGATTCCTCATAGTCAGGGAGTCACAGCATGTGGCTGACAATGTGAACTTGGCTTACGAGGTCTTGTCTGATACCTTGTTAAGTGTTGTTAGAAAGTCAATTCCCCATAGTTTTCATAGGGTATATATCCCCTGACAGGACAATTTCTGTGACAATCTCTACCAAAAAGAAAGGAAGAATCTGCTTCTCCTGAGGGGAAAAAACAAGCCGCCAGTATGTTAATGGAACTTCTTAGTGTTAAGGGATGGGAAAGGTGGCATGAAAAACGGTGGTTAAAAGTCTGGACTTCACGCACTCAAGCTGTATGGTCACAGCTTTCTTTGTCACCTTCAGGAACAGAAGCAAGGACACCAGAACCTTTGCAGAAGTTGGGAGACCTAAGGACAAAGCAGGAGAATTATAATACTACTTAAATATCCCACAGAGTACATCTGTAACAAATAACCAGAATACAAAATTTAGCCAGTTTATAATATTTAAGGTATAATTATAGTATAATCAAACACAAAATAATAAGACAAATTTAGTTCTAAGCATTGGGACTGCATTTTATTTTTGCTCTTCATGTATTGTACTTCACTTGCATTTATCATTTTACTGCATATACTCCACTATCAATATTGCACTATTATTACTGACCTGTAACTTTCAATTTTGTAACATTACAATCGAATCATCCTTGTTAAAATATACATTTTATATATAAACAATTGTAAGTCTAAATTGTAAATCTCCTAGGAAAAGACATGAGCAAAATAACTAGTAACAGCAACAAACAACTTTGTAGGGAGGCAAACATGTTGCCATACCAGAGCTACCATATAAAATGGTTTTTTTCTAATGTTTTATAAAAAATAAAATAAAATAAAAAATATATTTACAGATTTTTTAAAAAATTTAACACACATTCAACAGGCTGTCGTGGACAGAAGCAATATAACAACTATTAAAATCTTTTAAACGAGATGTAATTTTGATCACGTGAGTATCTAGGATTGCAGTGGATATCTAGGAATGCATCTGATCCAATCTCACAGTGCATCTTGGCTGTTAGCAGTACAATCATATATTTCCCACAGCACATGTTTTTGCTTTTTGTTAAAAAGTGAAAGGGCCAGTTCTGATGCTGGTGCATAGGAGACCCCTAATATCCTGCACATGTGTCAGCAAATACTCTAGCAGCCCACCTTGGGCTAACAACTGACCGGTAAAGCCAAACTGAGATCCTGAACGGAACGTACTGTCTGCCCTCAAGAAGATATGGTCAACCCCCTCAGCTGACTCCAGCTTATCACAGCTATTCACTAGGGAGAAACTGGAAACAGAAATTTCTTTCCTAAAAATTTTGCAAGGCTCCTGGCCTGGACAAAATCCTTAGGGGGTTCCTGCATCACATGGCATTATCCTTTTGTGACTTTCTGCTAAGACTCTACAATACTTGTCTGGAATACCGTACTGCACAATTCTAAAGTCTGGTGATGGTCACGTGGTGTGGCACTTCTCAAGCCTTGAGGCAAGGCAGATGTCCCAAAGAACTATCATCAAATTGCCCTGATCAACCTCACTTTTAAGCTACTTGAGAAACTTACACATCCCCTGGCAAGGAGTTCCACAAGTTGACTGTGTGTTCTGTGAAGAAATACTTCCTTATGCTTGTTTTAAACCTGCAGCCTATAATTTCATCAGGTGCCCCTAGCTCACAGTATTGAGGACATGTCCAGAAGCATCATCTTCTTCAAATATATTTTGGAAATAAGGACTAGGGGCAGATTTACCAAGGTACTTAGGTGCCTAAAGATATAGATGGGTGTCTAGTGAGGCTTTACAAAAGTGCCTGGGCAGGGTAAGTGCCTAACTCCCATTGAAAGTTAATGAGAGTCAGGTACCTATCTGGATCTTTAGGTGTCAAAATACCCTTGTAAATCTGGCTCCAGTTCCTCATCTAGCATAAACTGGCATTGCTCCATTAACTTTAATGGAGCTGTGGGGATTTGCATCAGCTGAAGATCTAGTCTTCTGCAATATAGCCGTGCATTTGCTGATGCACTGCTGTTGAAAGTCATCTCCTACTACAGCACATCAGGCTGGTAAAGAAGCCAATGGGGTACCAAGCAATAATGTTGTTAACTGCACATCTGTGTTTGTTGATTTGTTTTCAGCTGATGTGTTTTGCAAAAAAACAAAGGGGGGAGGAGAGGGGGAGAGAGAGACGCACAGTGACAAAGAATCCCATGGTAAAGCTTCTGATTCAACATACAGCAGTCAAGTTAAAATTATAGGTGACAATTACTGTAACTCGATTAGGCACAATAGCAAAGCCACTTCCCTAAATCACTTTCACAGCTCTCCTAGGAGGTCTGAAAGATGTAGTATACGAGGTTCATTTAATTTCTAATGTAGTAATTATCACTACCAAATAAAAAAAAAAAAGAAAGAAAAAAGAAACCAAGGAAATAAATTTAGCACTTGAGGTTTTAATAAAATTTTTATGGGCAACCCAGTTGGATAAAAATCATTTAATCAATCTCATCTGGTTTGCAGACTTTCCACTGAGATCTTGCTTCATGATATTATAAGGCAATATGCCATACCTTCCTCTGAGCATCCTGAGTTACAGGTAACATCCTGCATGCCAGTGCTATTGGGAGGTGAATTTTAAATTCTCAAGTTTCAGATTTTGTTTTCACTCAGTTCAGTGGTTTGACGGTTGTCTTGACAAGCTTCAGGTCTAGTAGCTTGGGGAGGATCCAGAATTTTGTTTTTTTTTAAAAAAAAGTCATTTTGAATTGCCATTTGATTTCAGAAACATTTATTCAAAACAAAACGTTGCACTGCTTCATTCTGAAAGTGTCAAAACAAACAGTTTTGACCCTTCAGAATATTTTTTCCCACGTTTCTTTTTTCTTTCTGGCCAAAACTATTCTCCAAATGCGACCCTCATTTATGAATAGTTTTGGTTCCCAGAAAAATGCAGTGTGTGTGTGTGTGTGTGTGTGTGTACTGACTTTCAATCAGACTTAGGCTCCCAAGTCTCTTTTGAAAAGGGAATATAGACACTTGAAAATGTAACCCTTAAACAATGTGCAACAGGTGAACAAATGGACAAGGTGGGTCTGGTCTGGAGATTTGTATAAATGAAGGAGGATGAAGGACAAAGTAGTAACAGTGAAAGATTAAGCCACGCGCATCAGCGGTCATACTTCTCCTGAGTCACAAGGGGCACAACATAAAGGTTTTACTAGCATGGATTTGGGATGATCTGCATTACTCACACAAATGGCAAAGCCATGCATAAGGTAGGCATCCAAAAACCATAAAATGCCATTCCACATCAGCGTAATATAGTCCAAGTGGGACTGTCCAATCCCATCAGACGGGGAGTGACGGAATTACTTCCCCTGAGCTCTCTGGGTGTTCCTTAATGATGCAAAGCTCTAGACTCTGAGCAACAAAATAAAAAATGGAATTTTTAAAAAATTTAAGCTGCCGTCAGTAGCCACTGAATGGCAGAAAATACAGGTCCCAAAGCTAGATCCTTAAGAGAACCTGGAAGCTGCACATGTTCTATTGGCCTTTCCACAATGTGGCCCAGCCTGGCTGCTCATCTCCCTTTGGAGTTCCTCTGCCAACCCCTCCATCCTAAAGCCCTCTCCAGGGAGGGTGCATGCATGGAATTGAAGTTAGCACTACAAGGAGCATCAATGAAGGAAACCTGCCAGTGATCAAAGGGCAGCCTGCCATATATATCAGCTACTCTGACCCCAAAAGGCTGCAGACTCCTTACCTTGGCAACTTTGCATGGTTGGGCTTTCATGGATTCAGGGGAAGGGCGCGAGCATGCCATACTGGCACCATTTCTGCACCTCGCCCTGCAATTTCTGGGGCCGCTCCACTCTCATATTTACTCATTTTCTTCACTCTGGACTTGATAGCCCAGGGGAACAGCAGGCCAGAGGTGGGCCTTGGTGGGCCATGTCAAAGTACACATTAGATTACTATTTACAGTTGCACCACCTACATCAAGGCCCAATTGATTTTGGAGGCACTGTGCAAAAAACAGTGTGAGAGAAAGACACCGCCCTGAAAACTTAAAACCTAATAGTCAAGACAAACCAAGGGGGGATGACAGAAGCTCTGTTTTGCACATGAGTAGCTGAAACACAGGAAGATCGGAGTCTGATCCAAACCCCTCTGGAGTCAACAAGAATCATTCTACTGACTTAAGTGGACATTGGCTCAGGACTTCAGTGATTTGCCCATGGTCACTCTGTGGCAGAGTGAGGAACTGAACCCAAATCACCTGGCCAAAGCCTTACCAACAAAACCAGTCTTCCTCTACAACACTGCATGTATTTAGTGTCACATTTCTTCATTTCTATTTGCAAACAATTGCAACTATATTAGCAGAAAGATTATTAGACTAAAGATGTAAATACATTAGTGGAAATCCTAGTTTGTTTCATTAGATTTTCTCCCACCACACACACACACAACAGAAATACTTTCTTTGCCAACAATAAAAGTAAAAGAAGCTGCTTAAAATTATTACTTAAAAAAATTACTTAGTGCCAGTTTAAGTGAGCACTTGTGAAACTGAAATAAACAACAATGAAAAGGCTTGTCCAACACTACATTTATTTATACTGTAGAATGTATTGCAGCAATCACTTTCATTCCTCCTTTTTTCAATATACAACTATAAAGGGATTTAGATTTTGGTCCATTTTCTTTGCGGGAACATACTGCATAAACATGCAAACCAATCAGTCATTAGAGTTTTTATTGCTTTTTGTTCACAGCTACTGTGCTAATAATTTCTGAAGTGACCCAATGCCTAACAGGTAAATTGATGGCCCCAAAATCAATATGAAACTCATAAATACTTAGACATGATCATAAACAAAACTTATTCATGAGATTAAAACACTACCACCATGGCAATTGGAAGTAACGGAATAAACTGCTGACCAGAGAATTAATAGTACTTGCTTCAATTGATTTATTTTGAACGGAAGCTGATTAAGCCATATTTCACATGAGTCTGGTTCATAAGCTGTCCTGAAGTTCTTTTGAAACACAGCCAGCCAAATTAAACCATTTTTTTTGTGAACTCTCAGGATTTTTCATTAACTTCCTTCCTTTAGGCCAGGCCAGTTATCTTCTGTAGTTAACACAATGGGGCCAGACTCTTCACCTGCTTAATGGTGGGCTTAAAACGGTCAGTGAAGAATTTCCCCTGTTCAGGAAAACTCTCTGCTGGTGGAAGTGGTGAAGGGAATTTCTGTATCAGTTGCCATCCTACCTTGGCAGCAGAGAGAGATGGAGCAGGGCAGAGCAGAGTTACACCCAATTCTCCATTTGCTCATAGTCACTGAGGAACCTTGCACCGGTCATTACTTTATTAATTATTACAGGGCCAGGCAACATGGTCTCCTCCTCTCGACTGCATCTGCAAGGAGCTCAAGCAGGGGTGAGAATCCAGCCAGGAGCCAATATGGATGCATTTCCTGAAATAACTGCATTGGAAGCTTTGGCACACACTCGTATTATATAGATATATATATGCAACATATGCAGCTGCAATCAGATCCATGCAGATATTGCTATGTAACACTGTTCAGGTTTTGGTTTCAGTAAGGGATTTCCATTTTACAGATCCATTTACAAAAAGAAAACAAAAGAAAAGTCTGACACAAATGTGAAGGGTTTTGATGTAGGTGGCGCAATTGTAAATAATCATCTAATGTGTACTTCAACATGTCTCACCAAGGGAAAACCTCTGGTGACAGACTATGCAATTAACTAAGGGTACGTCTATACTACCCGCGGGATCGGCGGGTAGTGTTCGATGTAGTGGGGATTGATTTATCGCATCTCGTCTAGACGTGATAAATCAATCCCCAAACATGCTCCCTGTCGACTCCGGAACTCCAGCTCCACAAGAGGAGGAAGCGGAGTCGATGGGGGAGCCGCCTCAGTTGACTCGCTGCTGTGAGGATGGCCAGGTAAGTCAAACTAAGATACTTCGACTTCAGCTACGCGAATAGCATAACTGAAGTTGTGTATCTTAGTTCGAAACCCCCCGCCCGCCAGTGTAGCCCAGGCCTAAGACAAATGGATAAGATCATACTCTCATCCTGATCTGCTAGTACTTCGTACCTGTTCAATTAACTACACAGTGTGCAGTTACTGTGTGAATCAGGCTACAGTCAATAAAACCCAAAGATTCTGACAGTTCCAGAAGCCGATCAAAGACACAATAACATTTCTGATACCCAGCATAAACCACGAATATCCTGAGTTATCAAAAGTTAAATAACAGAAGAAAAATACAATCGAAGGAGATTCGAAAAATATTCTGCGCTGTTTTCCTCATATTTACACCTGCATGACTCTATATATCTTGGAATCGCCCCTCCTCAATATCAGCATAAATGGGGGGAGAATCAGGATCTATGTCAAGGGTATAGTGTGAGGGTAATGGGGGGCCCTGAACATGTTGGGCCTGTGGGGAGTCTGGGCACAGGAAGAGGGAATGCTGGGCTGGGGAGCTCCAGCCTGGCAACTCCCCAGGCTACTGGCCTTGTTTAAGGCCAAAAGGTCCTGGGGTTGCAGAGCGGATAGGGCAAGGCAGCTGGTCTGACCCTTTTGCCAATGATGAGTAGCCATTATAGACTGTAATCTGCCCCACTGAGCGGGGGCTAAATGACGACTGACAGTAGCCACTGAGGCAAGGTGGAGTTAGTGGGTTGGGGGTTCCCCTGAGAGGGGAGACCCAGAGTGTGGGGGCACTGCCAGGGGGCAGCACCTCAAGATAAAAGGGCACTGGGGTCCGGGAGGGAAACGGGAGCTTAAGGCAGGTGGGACATCAGCCAGCAGGGGGTGCGCCATATGCCAGAAAAGAGCTAATTCCCAGATGACCAGCAGGAGGCGCCACGGCAGAGAGTCTTGCTTCGCTACAGTTACCTTATTACATGCTGATCTTGTAAAGGTGTCAGCGCAGGGGAAGATTTTAGATATCAGGGGCCTGATCAGCTCCTGCCATGGGAAAGTCTGCAGTAAGGGAAAACACCTTTCACTGGGAGAGCTGCCAAAGACCGAGGCTGTCTGGGTAGGTGCCCTCCACTTCTGCACTGGCTCTGAACAGTCAGGCCCCCATCCTCCAAGAAGGTTTTCCCAGGACAGAAGGGCCGGCAGAAAAATCAGCGCAGCCTCTGGCCTCCCTGGCCCAGCTCTTGTTCCTTCCGCACCTTCCAAGCTTTGGAACCTTAACCTGAAAGTGGGCTTCCCACCAGCACTGGGCTGGAAAAGTCATGGGAGGGTTCCCTCTGCCTGGCTAATATTAGGAAAATTACTGGGCTTGATCTGTAGTGCAATCAGCTTCTCAGGGCAAGGATAACAGCTGAGATTTCCCCAAATGACTAGTGATTTGAGATACCTTACAGGGCCTGATGTTCAGAGAAACATGGAAATCAGGCCCATTTAAAGTGTCTCAAATCGGGTGGCCCAAATCGTTAGTCTCTTTGGAAGAACTTAGCCTTTGGCTTTAACCTGGAGGTACAGTGCCTATGGCACTTCATACCAACATGTCCTACTAACAGCAGAAGGAGCAACACAAACATGAATCAAGCACAACCAGAACTATGAATTCTCTTATTTGGGCATAAGCTTTCATGGGCTAAAACCCATTTCATCAGATGCATGGAGTGGAAAAACAGTAGGCAGGTATATATACACAGTACATGAAAACTTTTCAAAAATACACTGTTTTTTCTACTCCATGCATCTGATGAAGTGGGTTTTAGCCCACAAAAGCTTATGCCCAAATCAATTTGTTAGTCTCTAAGGTGCCATAAGGACTCCTCGTTTTTGCTGATACAGACTAACACGGCTGCCACTCTGAAACCTATGAATTCTCTGGCTCTTGTCTCTTCGAGTTAGATTCTGTGTGTTGTTTCTGACATTTTTAGGTAAATATTTAGTGAAAACGTGTTTAGAACTGACCACAGTAACATCAGTGTAAGATGTGTTCCAAAAATGAAAGCAGGGATGGATACTGCTCCGAAAAACATCTCATGAAAAGGAAAGTTTTGCTCCACATCTTCCTTTTCTATGTCCATGTGGCTGTAACGGCTGTTTTAATTGACAGTGCTCTGCTGCCATCTGCTGTCCTTGAAGCTTGCTCAAGGAGGAACAAAGTGCACAGTAACCTGTGAGAGAGGAGCTCTGACTGTCTGAGTGTCTGAGTGTCCTAAACAGATGGGAGGAGACTTGGCCCTGGACAGTGAAAGGACAAAGTGGTGTAAGCAAGTCTTCCTCACTAAAAGACAAGCGTGTGTGGACACTTGAGAAGCATTACATCTAAGGAGCCAGCTTGCATGCTTGAAGATAACATGGGGAAAACACGAGAAAAGAGGGGAGAAATTGCTTTAAGGGCTTTGCCTAGAAGGCGGAACAACCTAGCTGGTGTGAACTACGGAATAACAGAAATATTTGTGATCATTTGGCTATGAGAGAGCCACGTGCAAACTCTTAGGTAAGGGGGATATTTGCAAGGGCTCAAAAGGTAGGTGCTCAGTTTCCTTGGACTCCCAGTTGAAGTTGATGGTCCAAACCAGTTTGTGCCCAGGAAAACCTCCCCTACATATATTTTAATGGAAAAGTAGCATTCATTACATGCTAGAATGTGTGATCTTTTCCCCAGTATCGTCTCTGTGAACTATTGTGCCGGATGGTCTCAATTCAAAGGAAGCACACTGTAGTTGCATTGACTTCCAGATAGGAAGGGAAATAGGACAGGTCAGATAGCTCTTCAGCGGCTTTGATCTTCATTCTTGCCATGTTCTATGCACAATTTTACTGATGCACTTGGTTCTTATCACATAAGACCTCGTATCAAGGCAAGCCTGCATCACACCATGGCTACAGTGCTTACACTGGCTCTGGAACACGTTGCTTTTCCTTCAATAATAGGAGGCATCCACTTGATGCAAATGTGGCTCCGCAGGTAATTCGGACACCTGTGGTTTTCATGCTTTTATAAAACAAACAGGGTAAAGTTCTGCCCTTGTTGGCATTAACAGTGAAATACTCAGTGACTAACGAGCTTAGAATTTGGTGACCTCTGGCTATTTCACAGATACCGGGGGACGGGGGAAGGGGGGCATCAAACACAAATTGTTTCTCCCTTTTTTTTTCTTTGAACTTTTCTACTGTAAATATGGAAGATCGTGGTAATGATACTAAGGAGACTCTAGAGATGGCATTACTCAGGCACACACAAGAGGACACATGCTCAGAGAGTGTAAGACGGGGTTGGCTCCATTGGCTTGAAGCGACCTATGCGGATTTGCACCAGCTGAGGATCTAACAGGAAGGTGAAGCATTAATGGAGATTGGAATAAACTCCCTCTAAGTCCAGTTCCTGAGTCCTTGGGAAAGGCTCAAGTGGTAATAACTGGGCATTGAACACAACTCAGTTGGGTTCTACATCACAAATTGTAGCCTGATTACATCTGGCTGATACTATTCAAAAGAGCTATATCCAACACAGATAGAAACTAGTGTGGAGCAAATAATGAACAAGGAGTAACTTATTCTAGCAAGTCACTGGAATGCCAATTCCAAGCTAACACATAGACTGGCATAGCAAGCAGCTCACAGAGTACAGAAGGGAGGATGTAGACATACATGCATCATGTCAGCACCAAGGCTTGGTTCACAGCATACATACCCCTGCAAGGGTGTTCTGCTGGTGTGAGATGCTGATTAAGTCTAGCTCTGGAACTAGAGCTTAGAAAACCTGTTTTACATACAAAGACAGCATGTTTGATCCTTGCTTCCAGACGACTATTTTGTCTGTCTTTTGCAAATTACTGCTGATACTGTATAGGAAATGTAAAACCTCAGCTACAGCTTTTTAAAAAATTGATTAAAAGGCTTACACACTGTGGTTTCTTTTGCTTTTTATAAGTTTGAACATAGGCGAGAAGTCTCACTTCACAACATAGCAATAAAAGTAGTCTGTCATCAGTTAACCAGGAATTATATATATATAGCATATCTTTTCACCTATATAGACGTTTCAAGGCCTGCCTTCTGAAAGAGTGAATATTTGCTCAAGATTAATTTCTATAAAGATGTTAGGGAAATAGTTTTAAAGTATATGGTTATTTTCTCACACATAACACACACACACACACACACGTGCGCGCGAGTGACCAATATTACTCAGAAATAAATGAAAACTAGATTAGGTTCATTTTGTTGTCTGAATAGTTCTGAGCGTTGTTTAGCGAGAATATTGAGAAAAAAAATGCCTGGAAAAAAGACCACCATCCTTGGCTCTCACTTTTATTTCTCTATAATTATTATTGACATTTAATTCAATTGTGGTAGCGCGTTGGGTCCTAATTGGAGCTTGGGGCTCCATCGTGCTAGGTGATGGACACACAGAACAAAAACTCATTTCCGTCTCCAAAAAGTTTATATTCTAAGTATAAATGAGAAACGAGTGGGATACAAACAGAGCGAGGGAGCACAAGGAAAGAACGAGATAGATCTGATTGGCATAGTAAGCCATAGGCACAGCAAACTCATCACCTAGCCATTGTGAAGCCATTTTATCTTCCTGTTATCAGGCATCACCAGCCCTTGCTTCCAACACTTGTCACTATCCCTGACCTTTTATGCTGCTTCCAAGAAGTCCCTGAAAGGACTGAGTGACAGCGATGTATGAGTTATGCACGCTCCCCACAGTCTCTGGTGAGAGCATCAGGAATACTGCCAACATGGTATCATGAATATGGATTCGGCCTTTGCCTAGTCTTCATTTGCTTATTTATTTATTTGGATATAAACTGTTAAACAGACGCCTTTCCAAAGCCTTTGGCATCCTGATCTCACTGCTAACACACTCAAAAGTCCCAGGAATCATTTCAAAAAGGAACTCAGCCAGCCAGCCACCTACAGGAACTCCTTTCTGCCCCTTCGTGGTCTAGGCAGCATGCATTAGGCCCTCTCCAAAAATCCTGCCTGGATTACAAGGGGGTGGGATCCAGTTTGAGCAGCCCTGATGACCACAGCAGTGACAGTATGGCCTGGGGAGAGAACTGGGTCCCCAGGTAAGCCAGCATCAGGGTATTTTAGGGCTTTCCAGGTCAGAACCATTTGTCTAAAAACATTTCCTTCCAGTGTAGTGATACAGAAAGACTCTGGGTTACCCAACGTAATATATTGTACAGGCTCCCCTGTGTCTTTGTATTACTTTTTAGACCTGCTTTGGAAGCAATAAGCCACATCAAGGCGTGGATTAGGAAAGGTGCTGGCGTGATTCCTAGATGGGACCAACCCCTCATCTCAGTTAGACCCAGATAAATGTGGCCTGGCTCCAGATTTAGACAGGGGTCTGGTGAGCAAACTCAGAACCTGCCTTTTGGTCTTCAACCGCAGAGCACCTCGGACAAGACCCCGTAGCTAAGTAACGCACCACCCCGCTATGGCTTACTGTTACAATGGCTGTTTCACTGGCATGCCTGGTGCTGTATGCGGGTCTATTCATATCAGGTCTGATTTAGCTTACCAGCACGACAACATTTGCCACTGGATGAGCTTTTGTCATCTCAATGAGGCACTACTGCTTCTGATCAAGGAACTGATCTTTCAGTCGCCCAAAATAAGACATATCTTGAATACAGGGTTTCAATGTTCAGTAGGCAATGTGCAGAGCATTGACTTCTAAAGCAATTCACAACAGAGGCCTGCGAAATTAATATCAGTGGAAGTCATGTCATTGACTTCAATAAGAGGAAGAACAGCCGTGAAGGACTGGACACCTGCTTAATGCTTTGACAGGGAGGTTATTTTCTTAATTGACAAACACAGCATTTGTTTCTACTAGGGTTGCCAGGTGTCCGGTTTTCAACCACAACACCCAGTCGAAAAGGGACCCTGGCAGCTCTGGTCAGCGCTGCTGACTGGGTTGTTAAAAGTCTGGTCGGCGGCACAGCAGGGCTAAGGCAGGCTCCCTGTCTGCTGTGGCTCCATGTGGCTCCCGAAAGCAGTGGCATGTCCCTCTTCCAGCTTTTATGCGTAGGGGCAGCCAGGGGGCTCCACACACTGTCCCCACCCAAACACTGGCTCTGCAGCTTCCATTGGCCGGGAACCATTCTATTCAAGGCAGGGCCCAAACCTTGGGAAAGGGTTGGAAAGATGGACACCAAGTAGAGCCCTTTGGAGATTGAGGTGCGTGGAGGTGATCTCTGGTAAGCTTACTAGGTATGTGCAAGTGCCTTTATTGTATTGTTTTTAGTATGTTGTCCATTTAGTGCTTTTACCTTAAGAAAAAGTGTGCTTGTTTAGAAAGAACTGTTGGGAACTTAACTGTGGGCAGCTGTGCTGTTTATAGCCTCTAAGGAGAAGGCAAAGCCGGCCTGCTTAGACAGTCTGACTTGCTGGGGAATTCACAGTGTGGGCAGGGAGCTGGGCTGCCTGGAACCACCTTGGTCAGGAGAGAGAAAGAGATGCAGGTCTCTACCCAAGAGAGGCGACGGCTGGGGTACCAGGAGCCTAAGAGTGTGTGCCCACAGTGGACCACAGTGGGGGAAATACAGATGCAGTTGCCCCCACTCAATATATTTATCATTGTGTCACCTAGACCTGCTCAGAGCTGCAAATCCCAGCATGAGTTTTCCAACATATTTGCAAACAACCTCTACCTAAACCTACAGATGGATGTAATCAATTCACTTCTTTGAAACTAGCTCACTCCTTTTGCCATGTTTACTTAGGCCTCAATTCATCAAAGTAGAAGCTTGCTTTTAAGCACATGTTTAAATCTCATGAGACTTAAATGTAATTAAGCATGTACTTAAGTACTTTTCTGAACTCAGGCCATAACGGACAATGGTAGTGAATTTGCAAAATATAAGAGTCATATTTTGACTTAGGCATTCTAAATTTTATTGTCTCACTAATGTTCTTTATCAGGGGCCGGCAACCTATGGCACGAGTGCCAGACATGGCATGAGCCAATTTAGGCCGGCACGCGGGGAGACCTCAGTCCCCCTGCGGCTTTAGGGTTCCCCCCGCTGGCACCTTGCCAGCCGTTGCCTGCCCCACTCAGCTCCTGCTGCCAGCTTGGGGTCCTTATACCCAGGCTGGCAGCAGGAGCTGAGTGGGGCAGGCGGGACCCCAACTGGAAAGGCGCCAGCGGGGGAAATCCCAAAGTGGCGCGGGCTGAGTGCTTAGCCCGCGGCTTTGGGGTTTCCCCCGCAGGCTCCTGCCAGCCTGCTGTCAGCCTGGGTTCCCTATACCCAAGCTAGCAGCGGGAGCTGACTGGGGCAGGCAGTGGGACCCCAGCTGGCAGGAGCCTGGGGTGGAAACCCCAAAGCAAGTGGGTTGAGCCACTTAGCCTACCCCGCCCTGGGGTTCTCCCTGCTGGCCCCTTCAGCCCCTCCCCTTTCGCCCAAAGCCCCGCCCCTTCTGGACTAGCACGCAAAGGCCTGACTAAATGAAGATTCGGCACACCACCTCTAAAAGGTTGCCGACCCCTGTTCTATATTTTAACAGTGAAACAGAAACAAGAGGTTATAAAAGACACAAGTCACCAAACCCAAGATTTCAACGAGATTCAATACAGTATTTTAATTTTCTGCTTAGATATATAAACAGACACACACACACAGACACACACACACTAAGACTTAATCCCGCAAAGACTTAAGCACAGAAGGGGAAGGAAGGCTGATCCAGTGATTTGGGTGCTAGCCTCCAACTTGGAAAATCTGAGATCAACTCCCTGCTTTGCCATAGGCCTCTTGAGTTACCTTGTGCAAGTCGTGGGCTCACTCCACGCCTTGATCTCCCACCCCGCCCTCCAGCATTTATAAAATGGTAACTATTGCCATTCACAGGGATGTTGTGAGGCCAAATCCATTAAAGGGGTGCAGATACTATGGTAATGGGGATCCTATCCATGGAGAGGAAGATGTATAGAAGTCTTTGTGGGATCAGGGTTTCACTACTGAATTTAGGGTCTGATTCAGCAGTCACTGATGCTGGAGTGGGCTATTAGTACTTACTACTCTCTTTAGTGCATACATGCAGGGGCAGATCTGATGGAAGAACTTCCATTAGAATCTGTTTCTATGTATCACTAGTCAAGCCGTGTTTAAAAATAAATAAGCCAGCCCCGCAAAAAATGTATTTGCTGCTATCTCTTTGCTTTAGACACTGCCACATAAAACAAGCTGCATGAGTTAAGCGTGAAGTAAAGCCACCATTAGAAGAATGATAATTATTTTATCAGCTCCCAGGGTATCATCTACCAGTAAACTGAGCCTGAGTTAATAAGCAGACAACGTTCAGTATCACACTGCTGCACTTTGAAAGCTAATTGAACTATTCCATTAAAAATGAAACCATATTCAAATTTAAACACCCCTAAGATATGAAGGTGGGGGGAAACTTCCAAGAGAGGACATGAAATGCATGAGTAATTTCCCATCAGGTTGCAGTTCCCTTAACTGACCATGACAGGCAGAGATGAAATAGAAATTTCTATATCAAATACGAACACAAAGGAGAGATGACCTTTGATCAAATATCTATTTGTAGTTTTGACATGGAAATTTGGATTAAAAGAATTTATGCTGGACACTTACATGAAAAGTTAAGTCAAAGCATGTAAAGGAAGCGAGAGGTCAAACCATCTTACGCAGCCTGTCAGATGAAAGCTGCCTTCTCTTTGCAGTGATGTTTTCAAGCAATTTAGACTCCTTAGCACAGTGCAAAGGTTTTTGTGGTGCACTTTGTCAAAGCAGTGTTATTCACAGCCTGGGAAGCTTGTTCTCAAATCCAGCAACAAGCAAATAATCTTTTGTAGAATAGAGCTTTTAGGGTGATGGCAACACCATACTTAAAATAACAAACAACAACAAAGCCACATTGTTCAACATTGTATTGTTAGAGTTCTGAAATGGTCTTCAGGATAGAAGAACTATGCTAAGAACAAAGGGTCAGATTGTTACATTGTAAAACTTATGCATATCTGCAGTCCTATGACTATGGCCTTGTCCCAGTTCTGCAAACACTTACACTAGTGCTTTACTTTGAACTTAGTGTGACTACACTTGTGCATAAAGTTAAAGTGGGTGTCAAAGTTTATCAGATCAGGACCTATATGACATTTTCTAACTCCAGTGCTTTAATGTGTTCAAAATCAGTTGATTAAGGTATTTGCAAATGATCTGATTAATATTTGTCTCTACAAGCAGATATTCTGTTATGAAATCACAGAATTCAATAAGATCAAGATTTCCCCCCACCGCCTTATCTGTAACACTTACTGTTTTCCTCCAGTGGCAGGCTGAATATAATGATTTTGCTAGTGCAAGATTTTGCAAATGATCCTAGATTTCATGGCTATGAGACTCACCTGATTTATGAGGTGAAAATGTCCCTTAATTTTTTAGATGTTCTCTTTTCTCCCCCTCTTTCTTACTTCTATGTTTCCAGATTTCTCACTCTTCCAAGCCTCTTTATGGGCCTAACTATGAAGTACACACAGCCCTCCATTTCTCTGAGTAAGGACTAATGGATCAGGACCAATGTTCCAATTTTGCCACCTCAATCCCTTCATCAATCACCCCACTGCGGCTTATTGCTGCAAATGACTCTTCTCCTCCATTATATCGCGTGCTGGGTTCTATCCACAAACCTAGCTGTAATTGTGGACAGCTGTGATTTAGTTTGTTAATTAAATGACGATATCAGTGAATAGCTGTTGTGTTTTCCAAAGTGTTGCCTGTAGTGTCCTATCTTCTTTCTCTCTCAAAGTAACACTTTCAACACTTAATACTGTGTGCAAACTGAAAAAAGTTGGGCAACGATAAGAAAGTGTTTCAAAACCATATTTTTAAAATTTCTTACAGAAAAATTGGAAAATCTCAATAGAAAAATATAATTTTTTTAAAAGGATTTTAATCCTAGTTTTCTGGCAAGCTTTAATAATGTCTTATGAAACATGGCTGAGCAGTTCTGGGTCTAGCCAGTAGAGGTCAGTGTACATACATATATACCCCACATATACTCTAACTGCTGTATATGTAGAGGCACTTAGTTTTGTAAATATTTTGTTCAGCCTTTTGAGTCTCAGAATTGTCAGCCTTTGCATTCTTGAAATATAGCCCTGAGAAAGGTACATTGAAGAATTATATCCCAACAGCACGAAACACTGAATAGACAATAACACAGCTTCATTCTTGCAAGTACTGTTATTTAGAGGAGTGTTCCAATGTTCATGCTACCCATAATCATGGAAGATGTCTTGGAGTACCAACTCATAGCTAGGATGATGTTGGGACTACACAAACTTTCAGCTCACATCTATTGCTAGTGCTGTCACCAGTGATCATTGAGCTAGGAGGGCGAACTCTTCTTCAAATTGTCTAGCCACCAGTGACTCAAAGAGAAAAGCAGTAAATGAACCTGAAAATGCTTTGGCTTGACCTGAAACATTTCAAACTCACAACATTTGAAATTTTTCACCATGCATTCTTTTATCTACTGCCTCTGACTAGTGGATAATTCTGACTCACAGGAGACCTAATGCTTGACACTGTGCTAAATCTACATCACAACCATGAACTGGGCAATAAATCATCAAGAAATCTCAGTTATAGGGGTGAATGTACGTGGCAGTGGAGAAAGTTGTCTGGAATTTTATCAAAAAGCTAAATGGCCAAGATTGTCTTGTTCCTCTGCTCCTTGGAGGTATCTGTGATATACCTAGTTCATCCAATTTTTATGAAATTTGAGGATTGGCCTTGGCACTGAAATATTGAGTTTCCTGAATCAATTACCCAGTTCTCTATTTATTTCAGATACCTACTGTATTGTTAATTCATCTTAACATTTTTTAAGCTATGGAAATGGATTTCTTCTATGGGTCAGTATGGACCTGACCTAAAGCCCATTGAAATAAGTGGGAGTCTTTCCACTGTCTTCACTGGAGTACAATCAGACATTATATTGTCTAGTGCAATGACAGTTAATAAGAGCAAAATTACCAATACATTGCTCCTTTTTTTCTGCCTCTGCTTCTTTGCAGTCCAGGGTCATAAATATTAGTCTGATCTCTACAAAATGTTTGGAAAATGGATAAATTCTAGCTAGATCTTGGTAACTGGAAGACACGTACATTTAGTTTCTGTACAGGCTGGACTAAAATGCTGCTGGACTTTTATAAAAGCTGGACTATAAAATGCTTGCTTGAAAATTCTTATGTTGGGGACAGGTATATAACACAAATTGTTACAACCAGATTGCAATCAGACAAGAAAAATTTTCAAAAAAGATCATGCAAGATTTACAGCACACAGCAGAGTGGGATTCTTTTTCTATCAGTTGTATTATGTCACAGTGGGCAGTTTCTTGGCTGGGCCTCAGGAAAGCAGAAGAAAACAGAGTAAATATGTCTCTCTCTCCTCTCCCTCCTTAGTGACAATTGTCAAAAGCATGGCTTCCAAGGATTACGTCAATGGGTTTTTACTTCTTGGAATATATTTCTTGGAATTTCCAAGAACATTTCAAACAGAGGCAGCCATTTTCCATTCCCAGTTGTTAGAGACATTTTTGTTTGTGTCCGCCTAACAAAATGGGATCTGGGTCTACTACCCAGGGCTCCTATGTGCTACAATAATGGAAATAATAAATATAATTATTTTTCTCCAAAGCCCACTGATTTCCCATTGACTCCTGCTGACTTCCATCACACTCTTTATGAATAGTCTTTCAGAGGCAATGGTTTTAAAATCATCATGCCAGAGAATTTAAATTGACAGCTAAATGCAAACAATGTAACTTTGTTCTCTCTCACTCCCAGAAACTGGGCTGGCCATCTTGCAGAACCTATTCCACCGCAGACAGGTAGGCTCCAGTCTTCCAGTCCTCACTCACATCCCGAGACACCATTGATAGAGTTGTACTAGCAGCAGGAAGCTCATATAAACTCAGGAAAGGCACAAAGCTAGCTAACTTTGGGATATCTACCTCTGTATATAGGAAGACGATGACTCAGAAAAAGAAATTGGTTTTAAAGGTGCTAACCTTATATGGTGGTCCTGGCAGTTATGCACAATACAAGGTAGTAAAAATAAATAAATAAATAAATAAGCCCATCCTGAGCAATTCTAGGTTTTATTAGATTAGGAGACTGATCATCTTTTGAAGATATAACTTTAACATTCTCTTTGTAAATGATACTGATTCCAGGTGGTACTAAGCACAATCTCCTTTCAAAGTACAATGATAACAAACAACCATATCTATGCATAATAAATTATCAGACTTCCATAAACCATGCACTCAGACCAACCTGTCGTGATTTACCAGTGCTCTGAAACTGGTAAGCCAGTGGAAGATGTTATTGTTACCTTCCCTAGTACATATAATATCAAAAATCCTTAAGTCTCTTAAACAATGATCAAGGGTATGTCTCTGATGTGAAGCCAACGTCTTCAATGGAGAGAATCTATTGAATAAGACGACAAAGCAGAAATGAATGGAATTGAGTAATTCTTATAGCACTGAAGGTTCTTCATATAGGAAAAGTGTCAAGGTGTGGGAGGAAGGAAATGACAAAATGACTAGAAAGGAAGTGACCCTGAATTTCCATTGCAAATGTGACAAATCTGGGGTGACTGAACAGGTAACCTCTTGAGAAACTTCTTAACAGTGAGATTCTGTACGAAAAGTGTTAATTTCAAAGGCGACAGAACATAATTTGAACTGTTAAAACCTTGGGGCCAGATTCTCAGCAGGAGTAAATCAACATCACTTAACTGACTTCCTTTGAACGATACCCGTTTATGCCAGCTCAGAATCTGGCTATCGGACTCCAGCTATCAAAGTTGTCAAGAAAGAATGCAAATCTTGCTCTAGCCTGCCTGCCTCCTTTTCTCTAGGGTGCTCATCACCACTGTATCCAGGAGCCAAAGACTAAATGAAATACAGAATATTGGAGCAATAAGGAACAAAGCACGGGAATTTGGAGTAAGTAAAGGTGCTTGAGAGCACCTATAGGGCGGCCTCAAGCAAAGATGAATCTGCCTGGGATGCAAGGAGCATATGAAACTTACCAGTGAGACATAAGGCCCAATAGCAGTACAACCATACTATGGCCTTACTAAGGCCTACACCAGGGATGTCAAAGTCAAATGACTCAAAGGGCACATGAGGACTAATGGACTGGCCCAAGGGCCACATCACTGACACCACCCCCACCCCTACTACTCCCGGCCCTGCCCCCATGCCACCTCTTCCGCGAGGCCCCACCCCTTCCACGCCTCTTCCCACCCTTTCCTCGCCCCTATTCCAACCCCTTCCCCAAATCCCCACCCTCTTCTCCCACTCCTCTCCTGTGGGCGCGGCTTGCCGCTCCTCCCCCTCCCTGCTGGAAACCACTGAGCCGCTAAACAGCTGTTTGGCGGCTGGAACTACAGTTGTGATCACTCACAGTGATTACAGTGTGAACATACCCATTGATTCAAGCTCTGGTGGGGGTGGGTTTGAATTCAGCCTGTTGACCTCTCAGCTCTAAAGGTTTCTTCCTTGTCCCTTTTCACATCTGCTCTTGGAGTAGGATACTGATCTAAATTTAATCTAAAATCCATTGCTCCCTTCTCAGGAAGCAGGTAAATGATACAACTTCAGTGTCCTCCTGGTCCCCATAATGGATCAGGTTTTTTGAAGAGACTTTTTCTTTTTTTAATTACGAAGAAATCACCTTCCTCCCCTCTTTCTCATTCTGGGACATATGCACAAGCATTTTTCTTCACTTCTCAATCAGCTCCTTCCATCATATTTGGAGTGACAAAGGCCATTCTTCCAGTGCTGTCATCTAAAGTTTGATCAGGTTGACTTAGATTTTTAACTTCAGTGTATTGTCTGAGTGATTTGCATTAGGATTTTGAATCAGCTGTTCTTGACACATGGTTTGCTCTTACTGTACCACACTCCATTGAAAATATTAGTGGCTTAAACTACCCTGTATGCAGAATTATGTGAACACCTGGATTTTATGATATTGGCATTCTGCTCTCTAATTATCAGCAATGTTATATATTTTGTGTGAGAACCTTGTAAAGTTTAACTGCTGGCCACAAGAGTCACCATCCCCTAATGCTCATGACGTTACTCATTGCAGATGGCGTCCTAATGCACACCAGGCAAAACCTACCTACTGAATTCCGTTTATCTAGTACGATGAAGCCCTTGTTACATTGCTCTTTTACTGCTTAATGCTTTGTGTTTTTTTATTATTTTTAAAGTAGAGCAATTTTGTTACTCTCCAGGGGTGTAGTTATCGTTCCTTTCAGAAGCCTGGCATAAGCATGTGTGACTTTACTCTGTCCAGCCTTCTGCTCCATGTGGTTTTGCCTTTCTGCAACTGGTTGAAATCTTTGGTCATAGTGGCTGGCAAGAAATGAATTTTAAACTGCTCTTGGATGGGGGAACACATTGATTACGGGTGAGATTGAGCCTTTAGACAGTCTTGTACCTCTCAAAGGCTATGGTAACTTCTCCCCCATAGCAAGAGAATGTCCCAATACCTCCTCTCTCGCTCTTGCTAGGAAGTCAGTAAGACCAGTCTTGGAAAGAGTGTTGTTTATGTAGACATACCCAGAACCTGGGGTTGCAGGGGTAGTCCACACTGAAGGAGGTGCTGCTCCAGTGCCCAAGCTAGCTAGATGTCCACACTCACTGTCTGTTTCCTGGGCTCTGGCCTTAGCTGTAATTCCAAAGCAATAACACAACAGAAGCTTCCGTCCATGCTCCTGCCTCCGCTTAGCTGTTGAAGGTTTTGTAGCTTAGGAATTATTACATGCTCACATCTATCATAGTTCTCACTCCCTGAAAGAGCTACTTCTACCTCCCTTGCACCCTGGGGGAAATTATCATGCTACACATGGGTACAAAGAGCCAGCGGGAACTAATCAGCATCTCTCTGCAGGGTTCCAATACACATTGGGTAGACAGCAGAGTTCTACCGCCCTACATGAGTTAAAATGAGCGAGTCCATCTCTGCAGGAGACGGAGGGCCAGCCTGAGACTATGGAACAAGCTCCCATGGAAGCTAAGGACCATTGCAACCTCACCACTTTCCCCTCAAAGTGCAAGGAGCATTTCTTCAGCCTAGCAAAAACAGAGCAGCCTGTACTGTTCCCCTCTCCCCCTTTCCTTGTATGTCTTCAGTGGAAGTACTTCATTCAGTCAAACTTGGGTTTCAATCATATTCAAATTGCAATTTTATTTTTCAATGGCATGCTAAATGACAGTCTAGAAGCAGGCAAGTGTAACTCAGCTAATATACTGGCTCTTTAGAGCTTCCATCTAAGTTCCAGGGCAAGTGGAAATTTTAATCCCTTTCAGGGCCTGGGCTGGCATCTAAATAGTGAAATGCAACTGCACATTGCGGGAAGTAAAAACTATTTGTCAAAAAAAATTGACTTTTCCTCATATTCTCTGTAAAGAAACCTGAACAGAGATAAACTAATTATTTCACCAATGTCTAAAATGGTCTGAAATCAACTGTCCCACTCAAGAAAGGAAAGATTGGAGTTCCCATGGACATGAAACAACTCTCTCTATTAAAGTGTACCGGGATAAACTATGCAAACATGTTTCATTGCTCTCGGCTATGGTGTATCCTGCCCACCAATTTCACTAACCTTTCCTAATAGCCTTCCCTAGTCAATAGCTGGGTAGGGTCACTCATTGAAGTGATTACTCCATGCCTCAAACACAACATCTGGAAGGATTTTTTTTTTCAGAGAATGGTCATTACAAACGATACATTATTATGAGGATGCAAATTCTGATTATCTGAAGCTCCTTAATTTCATCTGGCATCCTATCCCACCGCCAGCAGAGGCGAAAAATTGAAATCTGTTGCAACAGCTGCCAGTGCCGCTGTTTGGTGCTAAGGCCCCACCACCTGGCATTGGGGAGTTCTGCTCTCCAAACAAAGAATGATCACTTTGATAAAAAGAATGAAGCGTGTCAACAGCAAGCACATCTCACGTCTCCTGCCAAATGGCTCGTGACAAATTCCTGGGAGAGAGTAAATGTACAGTTCTCATGTATGGATCTTGCTAATGCTCTTGGACCCTTCAACTCTGGCTATTGCTCTGCAACAAAAAGTGGCCCAATCTAGAACATACGGTATTGTTTCCTTGCTCTGACTTCATCACATCACAGGGTGACTGGCCCTTTAAGAGGCAACAAGTCCAGCCACACCTGTGATCCACTTAATACACGTGGCTAAATCAGCCTTTCTGGGGTGTAGATGAAGCAGAAGCCTGCAGAGAATCAAGGGGAGAGTGAAGGAAACTCGACAGGTAGGAAGCTGTGGGAGTGGCTTCTGGAGAGCAAGCAGGGAGACCCTGAAAACAACATCAGGCTGCATTAGTTGCTCTACACAGCAAACCATTTACTTATTTACTCTCTCTCTCGCCATAACAGTTTATTTACAATCCATGAAACAATTGTAACTGTTGTCAAAAACAACTCTTTAAAAGACAGCACTTTCAGGGGGGGTTTCTCCCAGTTTTAGTGCTTGCTACTACCACAAGTTCAATGCAAAATACAATTATGTTCAGGCACAGACATATTTACGCTGCCCTAGGGCACTGCTCTGGGGGGATTTACCCTTCCCAGGCTCTGCGGAATGGTGTCCAACCCTCTGTAGGGGACTCCAGCTCCTTAAAATCTGGCAGACAAGTGATAGCCCCTCAAATCTCCTTCAATCCCCCTTCCACCACAGGAAATTCTAGTCATTTTCTTCTCCAGCAGGGGAAAGAGCCTGCAGTCTAATCTAACAAACAGACAAAATCCTTGGAATCCCATCCTCACAGGAGGCCCTTCTGGTCTACGTGCTGCTTCATGGCTGAATTCTTCAGTCTCTCCGTCACTCCTCCTATTTATAAACCCATCCCTCTCCCCTTGAGTTCCCATTGGTTCCACTCTCCAGAAGTGACTCTGGGTGTGTCCTGCCCACAATGGAAATCACCCAATTAGCACCAGACAGCTAATGGGCATGCCTGCCACACCCATCTCTGGATGGATTCTGGTTCATTCAGCAGAAACCTCCACCCCATGCTGTCAGGTCTTTAGGCACAGAGAGCACCCCCTTCTCCCTCCCAAGAACTATACATCTTCCCAGCTGTTTCTTACCTTATTTACACTCCTAAATGCTGCAAGTACCATATATGGATCACACACACACTGAGGACCTGATTCAGGACAGCATCCCTATTCAAGAAAGTATTTAAGGATTTGCTTAAATCCCATTGAAGTCAATGCTGTCTTGAATAATGATGGACTCCCGCCGATGCTTGTTTTCTTGAATCAGGACCTCCGAAATTATTTCAGCTGGTTTGTAAGCGATGTGGAAGTGGAAGAAATCCACCTGTTTTTCCCCTCACTATGTTTCTATTATCTCAAGTCCAAACTAATATTAAACAAACATTCTCAGTTTCTTATCCTCTGCCATATGGCTCAAACTCCCTGCTTGGAGCAGGGTGAATTAACCATGGGGCAGTGAGAAGCTGTAACTTAAGTTTCAAGAGGAGTTAATCTGAGAAGAGGCAAAAAGAGCTGGTGGCATTCCTAAAACTTTTGGTTTGAGCAGACACATGAGTTCAAAGGAATCCAATTAAAAGGGGGGGTGGGGAAATTATTGAAAAAATAAAACATTTTAAAAAATAAATGAATGGGGAGTTTTGTTTGTTTTAGAAGATGCTTGTTACCTCGAGGACTGCAAAAACTGAATCCTTGCCAAAGCACTAAGCTGGTAAATTTTATGATGAATAGTCCTGCAACACACAGTCTCTTTGTGGATTTAAATGAATCTAAAATGCATTCATTAATTCAAAGCTAAGGATTAAATTATATTTTGTTGATGACCTCGGAGTTGTTTGTCTATGACCAGATTTCTCCTAAAAGACAGCAATGCTATTTAATCATGTCAAATTTTGACTCCACTTGAACAACAATTACCCTGCATTTTGACTTTGATATATCATAAATAGCTTTCCTTTCTCCCACGAATGTGTGCACACATGTTGCTTGTGTATATACCAATACATGAAAATATGGACTGTTACATATTTAATCTACACAGTGTGCATATCTGTCTATATATATACATACATGTTGAGTCTAAATGTTGGGAACCATTTAATTAATTAAAGAAAACATCTACCACTGGCAGACCCATGAAGATGCTGTTCAGGTTTTCCCAAATAAAATTTTATTTATAAGCTCCAAAGGAAGCACTTATCTCTGGACCTTTGAGATAAGTCATATGAATCAGTATGATCTGCCATAAAGAACAGATCCCAGTTGCCTCCTATCTTGGTATCCAAAATGCAACAGCTATGCCCATTTTCAACTACAGCCACTCGAAACATCCCCAGATTTGATTTATTTTTTCCAGTGAAAAATTGCTGAAATTTTGAAACAACAAAACAATGTTTCAGGTGAATTTTCAGATGCCTCTCTCCCTGCCACACCTAGACACACCCTGTTTGACCACCTCTAGTTCCAAGTGCCAGGAGAGAAGTGGCCCCAGGGCATCCACACAGGGGGCTCTGTGCCCAGGACACTCACCAGAGGAGGGTGTTGGCAGAAAGTGAATGTGGGAATGGCTAATGGACCTGTTTGGAGGTCGTCTTCAGACCAGATGCGAGTGAAAGCAAGAGTCTGTATTTACCACTCATCAAGACCCAGGAGTGGTACCTTGACTTGGCCATGCCAGCATCCCAGGCCCTATTTGTAGTTTGGGGAAGGGGGAATAATCCTTCCCTCCCCACTTCTCATGGACAAAAATATGTCATTCAAGCTTTAACTGCAGGACCAATATTTGTCCCCTGTTTAGGAGATGCTGATTACATGCCAGTGACTTTTCTGGCCCTTTATAGAAGCTTCCTCTGCTTTTTCTCCCTGTGAAATATGGTAGTTACTATGGGAACTAATTGGCATGGCTGGAGTATGCAGGCCTCCTTGAGCCCACTGTAAAGTCATTGTATATACACACCTTGGGTTGAGAAACACAGGTGGTTGCAATGACTTTGATGACTTGCATATGTATATAAGGGGTCATTTTCATCCCCGGTGTACCTCCATCGACCCTAGTGGCGGGAGATACACCAGGGATGAATTTGGCTCTGTACACCTGTACAGACATTCTACATGCAGCGGGGCGTACAGAGGTTTGTTAAGGAAATGCAACACCCAGAGTTATTCGCCTACTTTCTGCCGTTCTTCGGAAGTCATGGGAAAGTGAACTCGAGAGACTGTGTGATTCATCATGGCCTGAAAAAAACCACGTGAGACATCTAGATCTAGATAGACCTTGTTGACTGATGCCTCTTATACCCCATGTCAGTCTGTGAAATGATCTGGTAACAAGTAGAGCTAGCAATTACTTTTAGCAGGACAGTAATACATGATGGCATCTGCTGTTTCACTGCATTGCCTGGCAAGTAGAATATATTGCTGTACGACTGCTCTTCTAAGCAACTTTATCGGTACGTTGTTCTTCTGTCATTCCAAATGACACAATCAAGCTTATCCTCCATTCTGCTTCTCCACTGCACTGTTCAGAATGGCTTACCATCGCACAACATGATCCCAGAGGAAAGGATGGTGTTTGTCCAATTGCCTGTCTCCTTGAGGATAAAGGCATCTGAGGCAGAGCTGGTCAAAAAAATTCCATCAAAATGTTGTTTGTTGGGGGTTTTTTATGCAAAATGACTTTTCACACACACAAAAATCTGTTATAAAAACCAAAATCAAACATTTGGAGTTTGTCAAAAGCCCCAAAACTGAACCAAAAAAATCTTAGGAGAAAAAAAAACAATTCTCCGATCATCTCTAATCCCAGTGTTTCTACAGAGAGTTTCTCTGTGTGACTGACAGGACTCAAAACACAGGACTGCCAGCTTCAGTATGTATTGGTCTTTATATAGATGGGTGAAACGCTCTTTTTGACTTAGGGCTGGGCTACACCATAGTGGTGTGTGTGTGTGTTTTGAACTAAGATGTGCAACTTCAGCTATGCTATTCACGTAGCTGAAGTCTAAGTATCTTAATTTGACTTACCCGGCCATCCTCATGGCAGCAGGTCGACCATGACGGCTCCCCCGTCAACTCCGCTTACTCCTTCTGCTGAGGTGGAGTAAAGGTGTCGATTCGGGGATGGATTTATCACGTCTAGACAAGACACACTAAATTGATCCCCGATACATAGAACACTACCCACCGATCCAGCTGGAAGTATAGACGTACCCTTAGCCTCCTTTTCTAACTGGCTATCTGTAGATGAGTCTGGAATTCCCCAGGTAATACATAGCCAGCTCTGTGCCATGCTGACAGACCTGGCCAGAGGGCTGAGATGTGAAGGGGAAGCAGGAGCTGCTAGACTGAGCGAGACAGAGAGATGATGTGCAACTGCTGGAAAGGGCATTGGCCTCACAGAGCTAATCCCCAGAACTAACTGGAGGCGGTGCAGTCCAGCGAGGAGAAAGGCAGCACGTTTTGGTGCATGGAACTGCCGTGGGAATCAGAAGACATGCTTCATTTTGCAATTGACTCACCGTGCGATCTGGAACAAGTCCTTTTGCTTTTTTCTGCCTCAGTTTCTTCAGCTATAGAATGGGGATATTACCCACCTGGGAAAAGTGCTTTAAAGTGAGCAGTTGAGAAGTGCCAAATATTAGAATTACTATGTGCTCTTCCTGAATTACTAACCCATTTTACCTCTCTAGGATCTGAATCATGTTGGAAATTTTTGGTGAAACACCCTTAAACAGAAACAAGTAACTTCAAATGTTAGCAATCTGTTCTTAGTGGTGTCGAGTCATCTGATCACCTTAGTTAACCAGGATATTTCCCACAGCAAAATGTCAAGCACGCACTGTTCAGCTCCATATCAAGTTCAGGTTTAACTTAGGGTTCATGATGTAAGTCTGGGACTGACCCAAGATTAGGGTCTGGATTCTGATGGGGCCAGAGTCATGTGAACTGTCCTCACGAGAGTTTAGCCCCAAACGGTGGATATCTCATGAAATCATGAAATCCCTGCTATATTGCATTACATTGGGTCTGATCTGGTCCTGTAAAGCAGTTTTGTGTCCTATTTAGACCCCAAACCATAGTGGCTGGCAGCCCTTTCTTGGAGCAACTTACCAAGGGTTGTGGTGGATTCTCCATCACTGACCATTTTTAAATCAAGATCTGCTCTAAGCTTGGTTTTGGAGGATTTATCTGGCCTGTGTTATTCAGGAGACAGACTAGATGATCACAGTGGTCCCTTCTCTCCTTAAAATCTATGACTCTTCATTGGAATTCAGAGAAGGATTCAAATCAGAAGTCCCAGTTTGGGCCATTCTCTAATTTTCAGTCTGGTACGAGCATTCCAGCGCTGATATAAAAACACCTATTCACGTGCAAATTATTTTAGCTCCTTTACAAATGCTTGCTGCCATCATCATAGGTTGCCAGACATATGGGACACAACTACTGAGAAAGGCATAATGGCCTCCTGCCTCAGCCACTGTCAACTGCGCTGAGAAACAACATGGGAAAAAAGAGAGACAATGAGCAGGAAAGACCAGAGCAACGCTGAGAGACACATTTCAATTCACCAATGCACCAATGAAACTAGTGCAAACAACATGTGTTGCAGACCTATGGAAGGGTTTATCATGTGACTAAGACCAGAGGTCCACCATAAATGATGCTACAACGAATAGCTCATGTTGGTCTTTTATTATCCCCACCAAAACGCTCATTCTATCGCCATACGCTGAATCTACAGGGAGCTCTAGTGATATATCTATAGCTGTATCAGCAGAACTTGCGTAGCATAGCCTAGCTCTCAGGGAAAAGAACAGAGAAATTGCAATAGACATTAGGTCAGATTGTGCTCCTTCCATCTGCTGGAAATAGGAGTCCTCTAAAATCAACAAAGTCCTGGGATATAAATTTTGTCTGCCAAGGATGGCGTGGAAGTTGACAGGGAAAGCATCCCTAGGAAGTTTCAGCTCACAGTTAGATCAGTCAGACTTTCACAGATGTAATGACTTGTTTGTTGTTATTTAGTTAATTATTCAAGAGAAGAAAGCAGAATTTGGCCAAATAGAATATTAGATTTTGTTCAACAGTATAATTATATCGTTGAGTATAAATTAGAATAAAAGACATATATCTTCCCCCCAAAAAATAATTCTAGGCACCCTAACCACTAAATTATACCACTGTTTATCAGTGATAATCACCCAGCAGCAAATATAATATATAAATATTGCTCAAATATTATTCAGCCAGCCAGTAACTCAAAACAGCAAAACAACAGCTTCTTTTGCTCCCCCACCAGGAACATATCCTCAGCCTTCTCCAAAAACACCTCTTAATTAAATAGCTTTTGCAGCATGTCTGTTCTGGACCAAGGGAGGTGAGAAGAATGATGGTTCTGTGATTAGGGCCCTGGCCTAGGTAACATACTATTACGCTTTACATATGTTATAGAGCTACAGGGCACCGTAAGGGTTAATCTCAAAAGGCACGCTATAAATCTGAATGATTAATTAACTACCTTAACGATCTAATGCAAAAATTAAAGCTGCACTGACCCCTGAAGAGCCATTTCAATGTTTGTCGCATAAAGGTAAAATCCAGCTGCTTGATTCAAATGCTGCTTTTTATCCACTTTTGGGACCATGAATCCCAGGTGGGGTAGTCCAGCAATGAAATAGGTATGCCTGAAAACATAACCCACATTTGAATTTTAATAGGTTAGAAAAATCCTGTCAAAATGTTACATTGCTTGTTTTGCAAGAGAGATGAACTGGAGCCTGGGGGGTGGACTGGAACCACATTGAGGTGGCCTTCATTACAGTCCAACCATTTTTCACGGCAGCTGCATCTGTTTTGCACAGAGGCCAGGTGGTCCCAGAAATAAACTGCCCATTACTAGTTTGGATTATAACCAGTTCATATTACAGATTCGCAGATTCAAGGCTAAAAGGGACCGTTATAATCATCAAGTCTGACCTCCTGGACAACACAGGAGGTAGGCCTTGACTCAGCCATTCTCGTCTCAAGCCCAAGAACTTGTGGTAGAACCGAAACAAGTCTTTAAGAAAGGCAGCCAGTCACAGACGCCAACTTTCCAATGTGCCACGGTCGGGTCGGAGGCACTGGGGGTGGGTGGTGGGAAGGAGCTGATGGGGGGCTGCCGGTGGGTGTCAGCACCCACCATTTTTCCCTGGGGATGCTCCAGCCCCGGAGGACCTACCGAGTCGACACCTAGGCAGCCAGTCTTAATTTAAAGACTCCAAGTGATGGGCCCTTCCGGGGGTTATTTATGCTCCCTGCTAAAAATATTCCCCTTTGTCCCGGTTTGAACCTTGCCTATTTCAACTTCCAGCCATCAAGCTACAACTGCCACTATCACATTTGTCACTCCTTGAAGCACATATAGGAATGTATGGCCATTGTTAACACAACTGGACTGCACTGATAATAGACTGGTGGATACTCACATGCAAGCCCGCTGCTTGGTAATTCTTCACTCCAGCTCTCACCAGAAAGTCTTTGAGTAAAGTAACAACCTATATTTGTTTTCCACCTGATTAATCTCTGGGGGGACCCTTATGAGTGAAACACCAACAGGAGACAGTGTCCATGGCTCATAAATTTAATTACTACCCTTTAATTCAGAGATGGCACACTCAGTTCTTCAAGCATCTGAATTAATCCAGCTTTACTGACAGCGGTAATCAATTGTTCAGCGGTCTACTTTTTGCTTAATTACTGTTGCACTACATTACATTTTCAAAATGTCAAGCGTCCACTTTTGAAAAGGCAATAAATCACTTCTACATAGCGCCAGTAGCAAGGCTAAGGTAGGAGACAGTTATTCTCTCACACCTGACCTTGGCTGCATGGAGCAGAAATTGATCATATACTATAATGGTGAAATATCATTCAGAGAGCAATGAGTCTCAGCTAAGAACCTCAGCTGCCTAAAAAGACGGGGGATGACTTTCTGAGCTTAGCCGGCACGTGCCGAAACAAAGCATGCGATGGAGCGCTCTTAAAACTGGCTCACTAATGAGAAGCTGCGTAAGCTGGAGAACAAATAGGTCGAATATAAAGTGCAGCATGAGCAACAAGAAGATCAAATCCCATTTGTTCTAAATTTCCAGCATGAGAGCACGCTAAAATATCATGCCTCTCCAAATGTTTGTTTTAAATATGGGGCCTAGGGCTTGCATGCATGAAGCTCATTTGTGTGAATGGAAGTCACCGCACATGGATGAGAAGGACCACTTACGATACCTCTGAAAAGCCAAAATTCAGATGTAGGATCCAGCCCATCAGTTGAGGGGCTTCTTGCAGCCTGAGCAGGATAAATATCATCTCATGCCAACATCTCCTCTCATCACTTGGAGACTCTGGTGGATTCCGGCACAGTCCAAGATCTTGCTGGCAATTCTTTTCTAATGAAGTAGTCAGCTCCAGCTGAACCCAACTACATTTCCTATCCCCAACGCCTGGACTTTCTGGCAAGCCCTACCATGAAGACAGGCAGCTGAAGAAGATATTTTCTTCAGGGAGAGAGTTTTAACCCTTTCATTGCCAGGATCTGTATTCTCCAGCACAAGAGCCCTCATGGTTACACAGAAGCTCTTTGGGCTAAGGGAGGCTTCACAAGACAGTTTAGGATGAAGGTATTCGGTTATGAGACAAAACTGGAAAAATGGGAATTTTCTTAAAACATTTGACATTTTATTAGGAAAGAAATTCCAGCCCCCATTTCCTCTAATACTGGACTTTCATTAGCTCCACTCTGTTCTCCATATCCCCTGAGCTAACACTCTTACTCAAGAACATGGCTGAAGTACATGTTTACAGGATGCATGCTTTGGTTAGCTATTAGAGACCTCTATCTTACAAAGCACATGCCTAACTTTAAGCATGTGCTTCAATTTCATTGCTTCAATGGGGTTTAAGCATGTGTTCCAAATGATATGGAAATGAAAATTATCTGATTTAATTCCCAAACTTGCCTTCTTTAACTGCTATACATAACTTCCTCCCAGGGGAGTGGGAGGCACTGTGATCTAGAGGATGGAGCACTGGACTCAGGAGTTTTATTCCCCACTCTGCCACTGGCACTTCTCTGTGCCTCAGTTTCCCCATTTTGTAAAACTCTGAGATCTACTGATGAAAAGTGCTATATAAGAGCAAAGTAACTATTATCACTTTTGTAATCCACATCTTTCCAGGATGCAGGTTTGGATCAGAGACAGGTCAGTTATGCCCCATTCTACCCCTCCTATTAGGTGAACCAGAAGAGCAAAATGCTCTCATTAAATAAAGGGAAATGGCAAAGATTAGGAGCATATATTTTGCAGAGTGGCTAAGCTCTGTCTAAAGCAGATTTGTTAGTCTGCCAAAAACAGATTTGTTAGTCTGCCACAGTATCTTATTGCTCCTGGCATTGCTCTTCTCAACTGCATCGTACATGTAAACTGAGGCAGATTAGCTGCAGCAAAGATTTGATTCCATTTTATGTCAGCCACAGATACTAACCCGAACAATGCCAATTGAAAGGCACAGCATACCGGGGAGTGATGCCAATTTGGCCTTTGCCCTTTGGAATCTAAACTGCAGTGCAGATTAAGTGTCCAGATGTTGGAATAATAGCTGTTGCAAAGTCTGATCCCAGGTGTTCAAAACAGCAGAGGCTAATAAGGCAATTAAGTAAGATACTAGTCAATCAATCTCCAATTTTTGGAGCAGTAACTTTTCAGGCTCCTTTGCAGATGGAGGGATTAATTTGCTACATCTTTACTGGAGATTCCATTTTCTTTTGGTATTGTGTAATAACAGTGCAACACTGTGACTTACTAGTGATTCACCATAGTCTTAGCAGCCTGACATAGTCACTACACCTCACACACTGTCATCATAATCTGTATCTAAAAAATGTCATGTAAGGTGTCAGCTACAAATTAGTAACATGCTGGTTCCAGAAAATCATTGCCCAGTGTACATCCAAGATGTGTACAGAGAGTTGTAACTATGTGCTAGAAATAAAGTACCTAAGGTACCCCAACCAGGACATAAGGTATCCCACCCTAAACAAAGGAATGTGGTTCCACCTGCTTGAATGTATATGTAGTAGGGTGGCTGCCCCATTCCAGGAAAAAAGGGGTTAAAACAGCTTTGGGAAGGGTTGCTGGTGGGGAAAGGCTGAGTGGGGAAGCAGCAGCAGCTGTGGTCATGCCCCAATCAGGGCTCAGCTGGCCCTTATAAGAGGGGGACAGACATAGCTGCCTGGGAAGCCTAAGGGTACTGGACTAAAGCAGGGCTGAGGAGCTCCAGGCTGCAGGGTCTTGTCCAGGACCCCTTAGAGGTCCTGAGTTGCTGAGAAAGGCAGCAGGTCAAAATCTCCCTTGCCTGTGATGACTGGTTGTACAGATTGCAGTCGGCCCCAGTGAAAGATGCCAAAGTGAATTTTTAATCTTAGAAGCATCTTTTTACCTGCTTTAGTCCAGTACCCTTAGGCTTTGCTTGTAACTCTTTCTATCCTTATTCCTTGCACTTGGTATTCGTTAAACCTGTGACTTTTGTTTAATAAGCATGTTTTCCTTTTCATTTAAATCAGCACAGCACTGGAGTTTGTCAAACCCCAGTTGAATTAATGAGCTGCACTGTATTGTCTCTTTGAAGGAGCAATGAATTTCATAACGTCTGCAGGTGTTCCCTGAGGGGGCTGAATGCTGCAGGGAGATGGTTTGGGGGAAATGCTGGACCGGGGTGGGGAGCAGGGTCATTCTGCAAAAAGCCAGGGTGGGACCTGTGTGCTCGTCTGCTGCCTGTTGGTGTCAGGGCTGTGAGTCACACCGTTGTTGCAGGGCAGGTGGTGACCATCCTCTTACTGGTCTGGGATGAGCTCCAAAGTGTCACAAACGTATTGCTAGGAGAACCTGCTATGGATCAGGGTTATAAAAGGTTACTGACGGGTCAGTCTCTGTTGACTCCAGTGGCTACTGTTACATATTATAAGAACCGTTGCAGCCAAGTAATTAAAGCGTGCCTGTATTCCTGGTGCACTTCATGAGCATAGCAAACTCTTCTGACTCCAATAGGGTGACCAGACAGCAAGTGTGAAAAATCGAGATGGGGTGGGCATTATAGGAGCCTATACAAGAAAAAGACCCAAAAATCAGGACTGTCTCTTTCATCAGCGGAAATCAGGATCATTCTCAGCCCATGGCAACATACAAGCACATCCAGCACTTCTCCATCCAGGCACCTCCCCCACAATCATGAGTTTACCGGGTGTCTCACCTTGCTTACCCACGGTGGTTCGAGTAGATTGAAAGAGAATGGGGTGCTCTCACCTCATCGGCCAACCCGTTAGTGGGTGCTGCTTTCCCATGTCAGGGAGAAGAGTAGGAACTATTCCTTTGCACTTGCCCTTGTTTCAACCCTCGCTTGCTCAGTGTGTTTCAGTGCAGGCTAGACACCAATAGGCAACTCTCTCTCTTTAGCCCCATGGTTCATCCAGTCTGAGACATTAACAATAAATGCTTTACAGTGCACAGGATACTCCTTGTCTATCATATTGGCACTGGAAATGGAACCAAGCCAACACCTCAACCACAACATGGTTCAAACATTGGAGGAAATTCACTTTCAAACTAGAGTTCATCTCTAATTTGTAGCAATCTGCAGGTAAAACAAGAGTCTCTCTGAGCCCAGATCCTGCCCTCATCTTTACCCTAATGGGTCGGTATTATTGTTGTTTATTATTTGTATCACCAAATAGCCTAGATGTCCCAGTCATGGATCAGGATCCCATTGTGCTCTAGGTGTTGTACAAACACAGAACAGAAAAGGGGAAGAATTATCCTTCTAACTTTTGGATTAAAGCCCACTTTTTCTTTTAACTCTATGTTTGCAGTACCCAGTATAATGGGATCTTCTCTTTGATCAGTACCAAAGGCTACCGGAATAAAAATAATAAATGAGATCTTTCTTGCTAAAATACAGAGATATTTTTCAGCAATGAGATTGTGCTCAAATAGGTCTTGTGAGTTTAACATGCATTGTATCTAGTGTCAGCCAAGATGATAAGATAAATGCCTTCCTAGGAGGATACTGCCAGAAATGATGAGGATGGGACTATGTGGGGAATGTTACAGATCAAATCTCCTCTCTCATTGTGTTTTAATAGAAAAGCTTTTCACCTAGTCGCAAGGGTACAAATGAAAATCTTCAAAACAGAAGTGTGATTTTTTTTTCTGGTTATCCAAACATGAATCTGGATAAAAGCACTTCTCTCTTATGGAAAGCAGAGCTGATTAGAACAGAGTGGACCACTGGCAAAGCAAAAGCAATCAAAACAAAATCCTAGTAAAATCTTTAGAGCTTGCAAAGCTATAAAATCACTTTTGGAAGCAAAATAGTCTGTAACAAAAAAAATCCTCTCTCTATGTTAATTAATATGCACTTCCACCTGACTTAAAATGGCTTGAACCTCTCTTCTCAATTATGCTAATGGCATTTACTTCATCAGGGGCAAAAATGTATATTTATGGCATTATCTTTTGATTGAAAGGGATCATTTTAAAGGAGCTGTAAAGCTTACAGGAGTTTATTTTAGCTCCTCAACTGAAATATATCTACATCTCATGGAGAATATAAATAGGATGGAAAGATAGTGAATGAACCACTATCTACAAAGGAGTGGGCATTTGAGCAGATAAATATTAGTGTCTCCAAGCAGTGTGAATGAAGGCATCACAGCAAAGTGACCATGAACCATTTTCTGTGCTGGGAAGACGGTGTTCCCAGTAACGACCGAGTTCTGCTGCCTTTACTCAGCAAATAGTCCCAATAAATCCAAGAAAGATACATGTGATGGGTCTCCTATTGTTTCCTCCCCCAGCTCACTGCAGGCAAAGTAACTCACTACAGGCTTCCTACTTCTCCACTGTCCTGACCTGGGACACAGGCTTCTCAATAAGCTACAAGAATTCAGCCTTCCCCTATAGAAGAATTGAAGTGATTTCCCTGGGTCTAGGACTGCCCTGCATTAGCTGAGTGGAGCTAGGATTTGTCCCAACAGGCATGTGGCAATTCTTCAAAGAGGGCCATATTTGGGGAGTGTAATGTACCCACCCTGCACATACTCACATTATACATCCTTTGAAAGTTTATTTGATGTACGTTTAGATGAGGTGAGATGTAGAGCTGTCAAGGCAGCCTGTAAGTGAAGTGAAATAATGGCACCCAAAATGGGAGAGTTTCATTTTGTGCATAGTTCCAGACACACTGAATCATGACTATGATTACAGTTTTTACTATTTACTGTACACCTTACAGTAGTGTTCCATTGTACACCTTACAGTAGTGTTGATTGGTCAAAGCTACTATGTGACGATAGATTAAAAGGTTTTTATTGGTTTTGCATACGCAAGGGGTTTTTTTCCAGACAGGAACCTGTTTGGCATGTGGCAAAAATAGGGAATATCAATGTTTTGCAATATACGAACATAAAATATTTTCCCATCACATATTCTTAATTGTTAAAGTATCTCACCAGTGATTATAACAGTGGGGTTTTTTTATATATATTTTCAGTTGAAATTTGCTGACCAGATCAGTCTGAAGGTTGTGCATCGGTAGCAGTAGATCAAGGGTCGGCAACCTACGGCACGCGGCCCATCAGAGTAATCCGCTGGCAGGCTGCAAGACATTTTGCTGACATTGATCGCCCATAGCATGGCCGCCTGCAGCTACCAGTGGCCGTGGTTCGCTGCTCCCGACCAATGGGAGCTGTGGGAAGAGGTGGGACAGAGGTGGGGCAGGGCCATGAAGAGGTGGGGTGGGGACTTGGGGGAAGGGGTGGAGTAGGGGCAGGACCTCAGGCAGATGCAAAACCCCTCATCTCCCCCCAAGCTAGGGGGGAAGTCAGCGCTTATGCTGCATGGACAAAGCAAACCTTATCTACTCTATGCAGCACAACAACATTAGTGGGTGCTACCCAAGCTACTAGAAGAGGAAGGTATGGGTTTGGGGGAAGGGGTGGAGTGGGGGCAGGGCCTGGGATGGAGGTGGGTGGTCGAGCACACTTCCCCTCCAACGGCTACAGGGGAAGTCGGCGCCTATGCTCCATGGACAAGGCAAATCTACTATTGCTCTATGCACTGCAATAACATTAGCGGGGGCTACCCACGCGGCTAGTAATCGGAAGCAGGAACTTAAGTCATGTGTTTTATGGATGTTCTTCTGGTGAGTGAATCTAATGAACAGCTTTCAAATGAACAAGTGGTTTTGTACAACGCTGCTTCAATCCTTCAATCTGAACTAGCCAAAATGAAAGCCTCAGCATATTATCCAAAGCCAGGTGATTGTACTTTACGGAGGTCAGCTACTTTTGGGCCCCAGCTGGTGCAGAAATTTGTCCTTTGATAGATAAGATGCATATAAATCAGCCAGCAATGAGCATCATCCTTCAGAAGGCATCCAAAGAAGGTGCCTCTCATTTGAGGAGTGCCTAGTATTTAGCAGTGCCAAAATTATCATAACACTGCTTGTATGCCTTGCTGCACAGCTACACCATGAGTTGGGTCTCTCAATTTCATTAACATACTACACCTTCATGAATACTGCATCAATTATGATGAAGTGAGGCAGCTTATCGTTACTGCTGCAAAAGTGAAGTAGAAAGTCTTTCCACAGCTGTTCATTTTTAAAATGAACCACTTCATGCTGGTGGAAATATCCATGAAGGAGGTGATAATAGAGGCATCATCACAGAGACCACTGGTAGAAAGAATATTTTCCATTCAATGGGTAGAGTGATATTTCAAGAACAGTCTGCAGATAGTCCAGAATCAGAAGAAATATCACTGAAGCATGGGAAAGAGAAGTCACTCTCCCCAGGCAATCAGAGTCCATTATGGAGTGTGCAGCATTTGAAAAACCTAGAATACACCCAGAACCAACTAACCATGAAAAAGTACTTGAGAAAAGCAACTGTCTGTAGTCAAAATCTTCCTTACACAGAACTGTGTATATGCTAAGGCAATTAAGAGTTGGGTAACCCACACACTCTCAACAGAGATCATAACGATGAACAAGATGATGATAATGATGTTGACTAGAAATGATATCAGCACATTTATATGTCAATTACACCTGTACTAATTTATTACTAGATTTTGTTTTACCCTTTAGATTGTTGTGCAATCATCTAAGGTCCCAAAGAAAACTAATTTTATGTCTTGAAATAATTCACAGAGCCATTAAAACTAATAGAAACAAACGCAAATATTTCAAAGTGGTCATTTTAATGTGTTGATGGTGTCATTGTTTAGCCTCATTTCTATGGTAACATCACCATTGGACAACTCCACGTCTCTTTAAAGAAGACGTCATAAGCTTTCAAATGATGCATGATGTACATGCATGTAGAAAGGATACATTAAGTCAACTCAATCAGTGATGTCTGCCATTCACTTACAATCTCCAAAATCGGAACCCCACAATTTCTGTTCCACAGAGTTAAATTGCTGACAATTCCAGGATCCAACTGAATTCAGCTCAACCAGTGCCTGGTCCTTCTAAAGTCGTAGTTACTAGCTCTTCACCTGCTAGTTCAAATGACATTCAAATAAAGAAAGCACAAGAGGGCAGTGTCGGCACACTCTGAAAGGAAAGAAGTTAACAGTCTCTATCACTGCTGCTGTGAAGAGGCTGTAAACAATTTTGGTGCAAGCTGCTTTAGTACAGAGCTCTCCTGTTTGTGCTGTTAAAGTTAGTTTCCATTATGCAATGCACCTTCAGGGACTTTCAGGCCAGCAATATCATTTTTGTTGAAAGAAGTGAATTAGTTTGACCAGCACAATCGGCAGACGTGGTTGCTCAAGGCTTCCCCTTACACCCTGTTTTCCATCACTTATAACTTGGCCAATCTTTATCTGCTTGGTCTGCAATCTTCCACGCCAGGTGTCTGCTTCAGGCTGAATTTGCTCTGAACCTTGCAGCTAAAACAGTTCGTTCATGTCTAAGAATGACATTGCATAAGAATACATTGTTTGCTCATGTTAGGAAAAAAAATCTTGCAAATTTGAAATTTGGCAGAGAGGTGGCCTTTGCGGCAAAGACGTGCCTTTAGCCATCCCTGCGAAAATCCAGCTAAATCTGGCCAAATTACACACCTCGGAAAAACTCACATGCTCACTAGAGCCTTCGTTAGTGTTGGGCAAATAAATTCTCCAAAGAGCCCATTCACACTGGGCATGTTCCATCCTCTCACAGCTTCTGCGTGTCAACCAGACAGTGCAGGCACCACTACCCACGGAGCAACTTCACCTGTGTCAGAGAGAGCCCAAGGAGGCAGGGGCTGAGCAGGGCTTGGCCTGCAATTCTCCCCCCACACACACACACTCCTGCCACAGGCGGCTGTGATAGCAGGTGTCAGGACTGAGAGCCAGGGGACTGTCTCTCTTTGTGCTGTCTCATAGACTTTAAGGTCAGAAGGGACCATTATGATCATCTAGCCTGACCCCTGCACAATGCAGGCCACAGAATCTCACCCACTCATTCCTGTAATAAACCCCTAATCTATGTCTGAGATACTGAAGTCCTCAAATCATGGTTTAAAGAATTGAAGGTGCAGAGAATCCTCCAGCAAGTGACCCGTGCCCCACACTATAGAGAGAGGCAAAAAAACCCCAGGGCCTCTACCTATCTGCCCTGGAGGAAAATTTCTTCCCGACCCCAAATATGGCGATCAGCTGAATTCTGAGCATGTGGGCAAGACTCACCAGCCAGACACCCAGGAAAGAATTCTCTGTAGTAACTCAGATCCCATCCCATCCATCACAGGCCATTGGGCACATTTACCGCTAATAGTCAAAGATCAGTTAATTGCCAAAAGACTAGCCCTCATCCTATCTCCTACATAAACTTATTAAGCTTAATCTTGAAGCCAGATAGGTCTTCTGCCCCCACTGCTCCCCTTGGAAGGTTGTTCCAGAACTTCGCTCCTCTGATGGTTAGAAACCAGTCAATGCTCCTGCTCCTAGGACCAGGCAGCAAGGAGCAAAAGGACTGAAGAGGAAAGGGAATTGCAGGACCTAAGGGGTGGGGAGAGCAAAGGGGAAGGGAGGCAGGTGTCAGGGTGGGGAGGAGGAGGGGGCAAGAGATGGGAGGTTGGATAGATATAGCAGGGAAGAGGCCAGGTGTCAGGGTGGGGAGGAGCAGAGAAGGAGGGGTCAGAGATGGGGGGTTGGATAGGAACAGCATGGGAGGGGGCAGGTGCTGGGTGGGGGTGGATAGGAGCAGAAGGTGGGGGAGGAGCTAGAGTTGGTGGTTAGAAGCACAAGGGATGGGGGAGAGGAGCCAGGGTGCGGGAGATAGGAGCAGAGGTGGAGTGGGGACAGGAGAAAGCTAGAGAAGAGCAGAAGGGGTGGAGTACAGTGGCCTGGAAGCAGGGGGTGAATAGGATGGAGGAGGGCAGGAGCCAAGGGCTAGATTGGATTTTCAGGACAGGGACCTCATAGAATGCCTGGCGCTCCGAGAATAAATCTGACTCCAGATGCTTGAACAGTCCATGTGTAAACCCGTTATTACCACACGGTTCATGTCGAGACAGCGTCAATGCTAAACTCCCCAAACTGGGAGATCCTCTCCACTCAGCCCAGCCCCACAAAGAGATCTAGGAACTGAGCATCCACCCAGCCTCACAGAACAGCCTGCAGCAGGCGACAGACGCCCATCCGGAGTCTCACCGACCAGCCCTCATTAGCGCAATATACTGTGCATAGTAACAATCATATGAATAATAACTCCCAGCCTCCCACCATAGCTAAGTGCCCTCTCCTCACAGTCCCTCAGTAATTTGCCACTTGCTGACAGATTTCCCAACTGGGAGGATTGTAGCTGGCTACAGACAGGACAGCCCGGCTCAGCTGCAGAAGCACTTTGCTTAGGGGACCAGATTCGAATCCTCCAACCACGCTTCAGATCCCCCTGCAGCTCCTTAAAGCTGTGGCATACGTCTGCACCTGAAGGTGGCGCTGTCGTCTGCCACCGCCAGAACAAAACACTGAGGGAGGGAGGGAGGGAGGAAGGGAGGGAAAGGGGCGATAGGCAGGGAACAGACTAGGAGCCAGTTTTATGTGGAGGCGGGGTTGTGGGTAGGATGACCAGATAGCAAGTGTGAAAAATTGGGACGGGGGGGGGGGGGGGGACAGGCCTATTATAAGACAAAGCCTCGAATATGGGGACTGTCCCTATAAAATTCCTCAGAGCTCCTCCAGAGCCTGCAATGGGAGTTGGCGAATGGGGACCATGTTTCCGTGGCCTGCCCTGCAAGGGAGGGGACAGTGTTTTTAAGGTTCTTTGTGATCCACAGTCAGGAGGTGCCAGAGACTCAGCCAACTCTTTCCTACGTACAACTTAAGAAAAAAGAAATCACAATTTCAGCATTGCCAGTCACATTTCAGCCAGTCACAGAGCGACATTTAAGAACAACTTCATAATGATCCTTCCGCCTTAAAAATCGATGATCATTTAGTCTGACTTCCTGCATAGCATACGCCGTAGACGCTCTCCCTGTAATTCTTGTATTAGCGTAACAGTAATTCCTGTACCAGCTGAACCTTAGCCTTTAGGATCTAAAAGCATGAGCCTCTGTTGTCTGCATGAAAAGACCCAGTTCTGTTAGCTCAGAGGCTTTAGACTCATGAACCTACATGTGATCTAGCCTCTAGAGGGAGACAGAGAGCCAAACTATTGAAACCTGAGTTAAGTTTGCATCAGTTGTTCTATTCAAACTAGTTCTCCTGCCCCTATCATCATCCCTGGAGGAGGATTTTACTGGTAAATTGTTTTCTCATAAACTAAAACACATTGGGGTTTGTGATAAACTACACCTATTGTCCAGGACACAAGGTTGATAGATTTTAGATAACATTGGTCCAATCTTGTAGTCTAGCGTTTTCCAAAGAGTGGAGCATGCCCCATGGGAAGGAAGGTAAGAAGGACTAATTGGGGTTTTGGAGGGAGTGGTTGCAGACAGACTTCACAATTGTTCTCCAGAGTCTGTTTTCATTTTTGTTTTAATGTTAGTCCCCAGTTCTCATGGCTGCAAGGAAATTAGAACGAGACCCAAGTGTAGCTAATGCAGCAACGTCTGCCTGAATTTGCAGAGAGACTGAAACAAAAGTTCTGAGGTGTGACCTGTCCCTTTCATTTCAATGAGTGCTAACTCAGATGCCAACAATGATAGTTTAAGTGTCAACATTGGTAACTGCACAACAAAGCAGGTAGGAATGAAAGAGGAAAGCTCAACGCTAAAGTGAGAGAATGCAGTCTGCATTAATTCTGATGGCCAGGCCTTTGACACCACATGAAGAACTGAAGGACTGAAGAAGAGTGTGATTGGTTTCATTTTCCCGAAAAGGTGTGGTGGGGCTCAGCTTTCAAAAGTCTAGGAAATGTTGCTATCATACTTATATGGATAAAACTTCCATAGAATTTAGTAGAAGTTCTAACCTTTGTATTGACTGTGGAATCAGATCTTACATGTGGATTTAGCTAATTCTTTTGAATAGCTTGTTTTCCATTCTCTCTTTCTCAACATCAACTCATTTCACACTGAACACCCTTTCACTCTAGAAACTTTAGGAATCATCTAGGAGATTCACTGACCACTCCTTCCATACAAAGTAAAATCACTAGAATCCAACCAGCTACCATTTAAGATGAATTCCAGATTCAGTCAAGCTTCTCATAGCTCTTGGATGCTGACTCAACATTCCGGCAAAGGATTTCTTTTGGCCTAAAGTACTTCCCCAGATAATCTGCTTTACTGGCAAAACAGCTTTTCACCTTTCAAATGTGACCAAGATAAAAAATACCTTCCTGCCTCAAAACACATGTAGAACCATTGCCAGAGGAAATGCACATTAATAATATATTCTTTGCATGAAAAGACAGCACTGAAATCTTGAAGTGATTTTCCCAGCATATAAACAATGCCCAGAGTAACGCATGGAGATTAAAATAATCCTTCAGGTTCCCTACAATTTTCATGCCATTTGTAAAAACAAAAACAAAAAAGAAATTAGTAGTGTATAATAATAGTAGTGTATAATAATCTTTTGAAAGCTGTTGTATATATCCCCTGGGATTTCTGTTCAACAGTTAATAAAAATAGTTGTCTAGATAACAGGTCCCTGAGGCAAAGGAGTTATTTCTAAAATAAATTGCTTATTTGAAAATTTGCAGTAAAATTACTATGTTTGGAAAATAAGAAACCTTTTGTATTTAATCTGGAAACAGAGGGAAAAGAGAAATCTCTCCTCATCTCTCATATTCTTAAAATATTTCTACACACTCGTGGTCTGATAGGACGTGAGGGAGACCTATAATAATTGTTTGATCTATGTGAACATTGCTGTCTATGTTCATGTATGTTAATTCATTTCAAGTTAAGATGACTTAGTATGGTATTAAAGTACTTTTTCTCAAGCTGGATAATAGACCCATTTTGTCATTTCACTCTCCTGTGATAAATTAGCATCATTATTAGGAAGGTACTGTACTGAAATGGACTTCCAGTGCATGTACTGCTGCTCTCTACTGAATGCTATTGGAATTGCAGTCCCAGACCCATTGCTAAATGAGATATTCCTGTAGCTCAAGAGATAGGGCTCTTAGCTTTTATAGCAAGAGAATATAGGTTCAAGCCTGAAATTTGGTGTGACCACAGTACATAGCATAGTGACACCCTCTAAAAGAGATACCTTTCTTTTATTAAGACACCTAGAAGAAAAATGAAATAGGTTTGTATGCATGCAGCAGTTCCACTGCATTCTAAATCTCCACTAGAGATGAGCAGAATATTGAATTTCTGTCCTGTAGGACATTCTGACCTTTCAACATTTACTTTTGTCCTGAAAGGGAATAGAAAGTTGAAATTTTGAAGTTTTCTGTGAAATGGAAATTCCGCAACTCTTGGATTTGAAAATTTTGAAATGTTTCATTTTGACATTTTCAATCAAAATGAAACATTTTAACATTCCATAAACTGAAATGTTTCATTTCAGATTGTTGAAATGACCTGACATGGATCATTCTTAGTCACTTCAATATTAAACCACATTGGCCTATGGCATATGGTCTTACCAGCGTAGTAGCTCATGCTCACATTCTATCCAATGTGCCAGGTTCCCTGGAGAGACGTGTCCCATAATTCACCCAGAATCATAAGACTCCCATACTGCACCCTGCAGCTCAGTCAGATGGAAATCAGCACATTGTCTTTTGGGCGATACCCCAGCACAATGGAAAGTCGGCGACTGTGCCCCTGAGCAGTGTTGTTAAGCCGACTTATTTCTAATTTTTTCATGACCCCATTTTCTTAGTTTTCATCCGCTTCTAATAAAAAGCTAAACAAAATTGAATGAATCTATCCTGGCTTTGAAAACATTTTGGTGTTTCATCTTCTCAGACATGTTTTGCTGAGAGTAGGTGAGGACAGCTTTTAACAGGGTTCCTATTAACAAGGTGCCTGGCATACACTGTCTATTTAAATTTAAAATGTATTTAGAGTAAAGAAAAATGCCACCCAAGGCCCTAGGTGCCCCAAGACATCACTAACAATACAATAAATACAATACAATCTCTGTAGAATTAAAGTAATCCTTTCAACAGGCGCTCGGCCAGCCATTCACTTACAGTAATTCCTTTCCACTTCTTCATTGTTATAGGGAGGAAGCATATCCTCTGCCTTCATCCAAAAGCCTATTGAACAGATGTCTTTGAACGCAAGAACAGAATCATGATGGCAGCTCCACAGGGGGCAAGGCTAGTCCACTTTGGACAATCCATTGGCCTTTATTTTTAAAATCTTGGCCACAAGAGTTCTGCATGTAAAAACACACGCACAGTTACAGCCCTGTGCTTTCAAACACAGGGCCAGATCCTCAACCCCAGTTTTAGCTGCTTGACATTGCAGCTGCATATTCCCCTGATATCAGAGGAACTGACAGGTGGTGTGAAGGCAGCAGATCTGGCTTCATGCCAATCCCTCCTGGCCACCACCACCCTAGCTGTGTTAGACAGGGGAATGTCATGTACTCCAGCGACCAGTGGCTGGGGTCTTAGGAGGCCTGTTCTGCCTGACCTAATTTAAAGCAGCTTTTAGGATGCTCTAAGATACACCAGGAACTGGACCAGTCTTCTACCCATTCCTGAGATTTTGGGAGCAGAAAGGTGGCTCGGGACTTTTTCTCCCTCACCTGTCAGGACCTCTACAATGTCTTTAACCTACCAACCAATTTGACATTGTGCCAGCTTCTCTGGCTAGTTCACATCTGAATTTTTTCCAAAAATCACATATTTTCAAAACAGCTCCTAAAAATTGGAAACTAGCTCAAATTGATCAGTTCTTAGTCCCTGTTTCACACTCTCCAAATCAAAGCTAGACATTGTAATTCACAACAAAGGACAACAGGATTTGGTTTTCATCTTGCCCTTAACTCAGCCTTCACATGCATGCGAGTTTGTACACACTCTCCCCACCACATGCACATCTTGTGCACGATCACTTGTGAGGTGCCCACGTCACTGTGAGCACACGGTCAAGAGTTGGTGGCACTTCAAGAAAAACATTGTCAATTTCACTTCTCTGTTCCCAAGCTTGAAAAATCCTGCCATGCCCATTGGGCTATTTAAGCATTAATAGAGTGGATGGGGTGGATAGAGATAAAGGACTTCTTGTTCCTGTGCACCATCACAAAGACACAGCATGGGAGAGAGCCAGGATGGACAAACCACCTCAGGAATATCAGAAATGCCTTTGTTAAATTGGAATAATGTTAATTGGCCCTTTTATGTTCCATGCCAAGATCTGAAGGCTGTTTGCTGTTGTCCCTTTCCCAGCTGGCTAGACTGGGAGGCAGACAAAACAAGTAGTTAAATGGCCAGAGTTAATGCTGTCACAATTCCAGTGACTATATTTACATTTTGCAAAATGTTTACAATAAAATATATAGGAGACCAGATGTGCACTGATAAGAGAACCCTGGTCTCCTTTGCTACACGGCCCAGGGCAGCTGAATTGGGCAGCATCACGTATTTTTACTTATTAAAACAAAGTGGCTCCTCTTCGCCCTTCAAGTCCCTGAAGAGCAACTATTTTTGATAATGGCCAGTCCCCACGAGGCTTATTAAACTTTCTGGTAGCTGTTTGCAAAGGCAGGGTGCTAATCTCTGAAGATAAGAAGCCAAATCTTTCACTATGCGGACTTTTTTTTTTTTTTTTTTACTACTTGTCTTGCGCTCTCCCTTGTATTTCATCAAAGGCCAAGACTAAAAGCCTATCTAATCTGTCAGAGGAGCCAATCTAACTGTGATTGTTACATGCTTTTATGGGGAAAAATGGATTGCCACATTATAGATCTTGTGATTCAGCACATAAAACAGAAGGAAAACACTTCTGAAATTCCTAACGATACGAAATCTGCTTGCCTAACTAAACAGATTAGCTTGTGACACAAAAATAAATACAATTAAAACATCTGAGATTTATAGCACGTGGTGTAGGAAATGTTTGGGATTTGATGGTGTGAATATTTTGTGGCAAAAGCAAAATTCATTGGTGATTTAAATTTCATCCACACTTTGCAAGCTTACAAACTTTGACCAAGATTCTGGGACTATTATAAACCTCTATTAACAGTTCCTTGGAAACAGTCCGTTGTTGTTTGTTGTCATTGGGTACTGGGAAAACAGCTGGCTGCATGAGTCCCACATCTCAGATATTCAAAAGTATTGCAAGAAAGAGTTAAAAGGCACAAAATCTTGCTTCTCAGGGGACACACTCAACCCTGTCCAACCTCTGGTTACTTACCTTCTCTCGTGCCCAAACACAGCGTCTGCTAATGTGTGTTGGCACACAGCCACCTAGCACTGTACCAAAACTTACAGGATCAAGGCCCTAGTAGGTACCATCATCAAAGCGAGGGACTGGCAGTCAGAATTTAGGGTTATATTTAGGGTGACCATACAGCAAGTGTGAAAAATCAGGATGGGAGGTGGGAGGTAATAGGAGCCTATATATAAGAAAATGACCCAAAAATCAGGATTGTCCCTATAAAATTGGGACATCTGGTCACCCTACATTTCAGGCTCTGCTTCTGCTTTACTGTGCAAGTCATTCAATCAACCCAAGCCCGGGGTTTATCCCCTTGTAAAACAGGTACCATAGTATGGCGCAGCAGGTGTGTCACAAGTTCTGGGGCACGAGTCATCCCATCTCCTGACCACAGAGCGAATCACCACGAGATGTCCTCTCTGAGTAGTGAAAAGATGCACTTCCTAATACCCTGCTGAGGGAATGTAACATTTCCTGGAGCGGAGATGAGTGAACCCTCTACCCAGCAGCCAAATGTCAAACCCCAAATCCTTCACTGATGTTTAGGCTAGAATGCTGATGTTTAAACACACTGAACACTTCCAGATTTCCAGCATTTCAAGATACACTAATTTGGCAAAGCTTCTGCGTGTGATTTTATTTCAGATGCCATAACATTGGCTTTTCTGTGAAGTGTTTGGCTCGCATTTAAGCCATTTCTGTCTCTGTTCCTTATGTTCACTTTTTCTTGTCTTTTGCCATCCATGGTGCAGAGCTGACAGGACTCAATGACTCATTCCCAGAAAGAGCATGGAAATTGTACTTGCAAGGAGGAAGGAGAGTAGAACAAAAGAGGAGGCTGAAGAAAGGAAAAGGACTACACTATGGGGAAGTAAAAAGGAAGCTAATAAAACTCTAGTTCAAATATCAGAGGGTGAGTAAGAGTGACAAGATCCAACAGGTGGGTGAACTGTCTCCTGGGATTAGGTCAAGGAGAATTTGGACATTGACACATCCAGAACACATGGACAACAAATGGACTTTTGCAGACCTTAAAGAAATGTTTTTAAAAGAAGGTACTGGGCAGACTCATGAGCTGTGGCTTCAAGTCCCAGAACTGCCATGTGCTTCTGGTGAGACCCTGGTCAAGTCACTTAGTCGCTCAGTGGCTTGGTTACCCAACAATAAAATAGGGAAAATAATTCATCTCCTTCCCTTTGGCTGCCTCATTGGTTTAAACTGGGCACTTTGCAGGGAACAGATTGTGTCGTGTCAGTACGGCCCCTAGCACTATGGTTTCTGGACACTCAGTGGTTGGAATGGTAGAGAGTCAGGCCTCAAGGGTCAAGCCAGAGTGGGTAGTTGGGGTTTGGAGCCAAAGGTCACACCAAGGTCAATAGCCAGGAACTGGATCCAAGGGTCAAGCTGGAGTCAATAGCTAGGAACCAGAGTACAGGCTAAGGAGGCAACGACTAGGAACAAGGCAGGGTCTGTCTCAGCAACAGGTCAGGGATCTGCCATGTTGGACAGACAACTGCCTGGTACACCCTCCAGGCTTCAATAGTAGGTCTGGGGCAATCACAGGTCACGGGAGAAGCTGCTGGTCATCTCTATCGTGGGCCTGGTCTCCCAGGCAGTATAGTGCATTGGCCACACCTCCACACAGACTGATTGCTGGTGACATAGAGGCACCACATGCCTGGGGCCCTACAGAGCTGGTTTCACGTCCCACAAATCCGCCCAGAGCCCTGCTTTCAGCTGTGACTTCTAGAAACTTCTATAATCCTAATAATAAAGGAGATACACCGTCAAGTCCACAGATACTGGGGCTCTGACAAGTAAAACTATGAAAGCGCTTCAGTCCCTTAAACGGACATGCTTTTTAAGCTAGTGGTGCTGTGGATATTAATATATCCAACGTCTACCCTACCATAGCAAGCACCAAAGAGAGCAAAGATTTTCCATGTTCTTCCTGAGGTGCCTAGGCAAGCAAATAGGGAAACAGACAAAAAAATTGTAAAGAAACAATCTATCATTTTTATGTTGTGACACACACACCCCCAACCCCCCTGCACCCCCACCCCCAGTGCCTCCTTGTATCTGGAAAAAAGAACAATTGTCCCATTATACTGCCTACCCATTTTTCTTCACACTGTGATCCTTGGAAAGGCTCAGTCCATTCTAAAGAGCTGTTGTCTTTTATCTACCGCAACAGTAGTGCAACATATCTCACACTTGTATGGCAGCCTATTCAGTTCCCATTCGCAATTTCTCAGCTAAATAATGCCAGAGAGTTAAGTCTTTGTTGAAAGACTTAGTTACTGGAAAGGCAAGAAGTGAAAAAAGTCTCTCTGTGCCACGTGAGCATGGACAATCATGGTTTGTAACTGCTTTGTTTGATGTGTAATGACAGAAATTGATCATTTTAGTTAACAGAATTACTCTTTGTTATGTAAACTTTGTAAAGTCGGCCTCAGCTGACCTTTTTCAATTAGGGACAAATTGTTTAAAACGGTCATCTTTCTGGAGGCCAAAGTATTCCGATAGCAACCTCCTGGATTTCATTGTCATGTCATCCCAGAGTATTTACAGCTGGGAGTTATATGCTGAATGAAGATAGAAATGTGCAGATATGCGCTTCTATTTAGTAATCATTCTGTCTACACATATTGGTCCTACCCATGGATACTGATTTTCCCACCATATTTTTTCAGTACTGGCTGGTTTTATAAGTTTTTCAATGCCAGCTATCACCTGGGGTCCGAGAGCCCCTCAGACATGTCCGTGGACATTTTCCCATGGGCATCAAGAGAAGTGGTTTGAACATTGGCCCAGGGTTGTGAGCTCAATCCTGGAGAGGGCCATGTATGGATCTGGGGTAGAAATCTGTGGGTGAGATTGTGGCCTGCTTTGTGCAGGAGGTCAAACCAGATAATCATAATAGTTCCTTCTGACCTTAAAAGTCTATGAGTTTAAATAAGGGAAGTGTTATTATTATCTCCATCTTACAGATGGGGAACTGAGGCAAAATCAGACTAAGGTCCAGGGTCTTAAGTGATGCAAGTTAACATCGCTCCAATGATGTCAATAGGGCTATGCCAGTTCACACTAGCTGAGGTCACAGAGGAAGTATGTGGCAGACCCGGGGATAGAACCCAGATTTCCACTGCCTTAATTCTCCTCTCATCAGTGTTAATTCGTGTAGTCCAGGCACATACAGGTAGGCCTTATTCTGTTGCCGGTCTGTTGTTACAAGGGTGTAATTCCATCGGCTTCAGTAGAGTTGCTACTTATTTACCCTGCCATAAAGGAGGGCAGAACTAACCTTATAAAAAGTTCCTAAGAGCTACAGGCCAAATTCATCCCTAGAGCAGCTTTACTGCAGACTGTGCATGCATTTTGTAGTTGTTTTTTCAACTGGGTGAGTTCAGCGCTCTTGAGGCATTGGCACTATTAGAACAACCAGGCCATCGCCAGGTTTCCTATCAGCTTCCCCAGACGGTTGTGCCAATGCACTGCAGTCCCAGCTTGTGTTATTCATACGTGCTATTCCAGCCCGGCCCTCCCCCTCAGGAGCCAATTATGATGAATAGCATGGTGGTTTTCCAACGTGAACAAACATCCAATTGAGATTTGCCCACAGCCACCAGCATCTTCCTCTTAACTCCTACTCTTCAGGAAGTAAAATGCCTATCTCGTCTAAAATCCACTCTGAACATTAAAACGTCAAGCACCATTCGTAGCCGGTTCTGGTTGTTCTCAGTTTTAATGGCATCTCTTATTCTCTCTAGTAGTTTTGGGGCATGTAGTGAGCCCGAGTGGTCTCCCTCCGATTGGGAGTGCGAGGGAGCCAGGGATATCCCTTGGAGGGTGGAGCCAAGGCCGCCCCGCCCCCCTCGCCGGAAGTACAAGGGCGGGACTATAAAAGGCCAGCCCTGGAGCCCAGAATGGGGAGAAGCAGGGGAGGAGAAGTACGCTCCACAGGACCTGCTGCTGCTAGGAGGAGAGTCGGGCCCGAGCTGTGCTCCAAACCCCGACACAGAGGATGACTGGCTGGAGTACCTGCCGCCGTGTATCCGGAGGAACCAGAGGCCGAGTGGACGGCAGAGGTAGCCACTCCCTGAGTCAGCCGCCCCTACCCTGAACAGGGGAACACGAAAGACTGTTTGCTGGCTGCCTGTGCCACGCCCAGGCCAGAGCCAGCTCTCTATAGACTGTTTGTCTGCTGGTTGCCTGTGCCCTGAAGCTCAGGCCTCCAGCCCTTAAAGACTGTTAGTTTGCTGGCTGCCTGTGCCATGCCCCGGCTATAGCCAGCCCTCTAAAGACTGTTTGTTTGTTCCTGCCGGTTGCCTGCACCCGGAAGCTCAGGCCCCCAGCCTTTAAAGACTGTTAGTTTGCTGGCTGCCTATACCACACCCAGGCTATAACCAGCCCTCCAAGATTGTTTGCTTTGCTGGTTGTCTGTGCCCTGAAGCTCAGGCTCCAGCCCTTAAAGACTGCTTTGTTCTTGCTGGCTGCCTGTGCCCTGAAGCCCAGGCCAGAGCCAGCCCTCTAGAGACTGTTTGCTGCTGGCTACCTGAGCTCCTGAAAGCCCAGGCCCCAGCTACATCTAGGGACTGTGCTACTTGCCGGTCACCTTACAGAGTCTGAACTCGGCCGGTTCGGACCGGCCCAAGAGGTCTCCCTCCGATTGAGAGCGTGAGGGAGCCTTACAGGGCACATGACATAGCAGCAAGGCACCAATCTGCACATTTTTCAAACCGTAACTCTGTGGATTTTGATTCAATTGCCAATCAGATGACAGGCTAGCGCTAGGTTTGAAAAGTTTTGGGGCTGATCCTGGTCTCACTGCACTGAGCACACTCGTTGGCTTCATCAGGATCCAAATTTGGTCTGTGGATCGTCTTCTGCTTTGGATTAAGTTGTACTGATGGGATTTAACATTCTGGAATCTCTCTCATACTGTAAGTATGAATGAAAGATTAAAGATTTTACACGAATGTTATCTTAAATCATGTTGAACCAGACTATGGGGCCACCCGTTAAAATCAAACAAAACTGAAGTTTTCTGAAAATATGTTTGTTAAGTTCAGTGCTCCCTTGTCAGAGAACCAAGTTCTTCCATGTTTTCCCAACCTTATCAAATGGCTAATAGTGAATGGAGTATAGTTATTCTCCAGGTACACTCATTGGTTTCCATATTAATAATAAAAAAGACAAAGCTCCTGGATCTGAGAAGCCAGAACTAAAAATCAGCAGCTGATCCATCAAATAATATCACTTGACACTTCTCTGGTGATTGCTGACTGAAGATCAATTTAAGAGATATTTACTCACTCTAATTTTTGCTCTGTAGCTCTTTAAAATCCAGACTTATTGTTGTATTTAATAGATAATTGTCCTTGCTAATGTAAACATGCAAAGCCCAATACAAGTATTTCTAAGAGTAAACTCAGTTTAGCACCAATGTGCTAAATTCATTGGTAAACTGCAAAAAAAGAAAACATTCCTCATCATAAACAGATAAGGAATATAATACAAAAACAAATCCTGGATTCATAGATTCCAAGGCCAGAAGGAACCATCTAGACCAGGGGTCAGCATCCTTTCAGAAGTGGTGTGCTGAGTCTTCATTTATTCGCTCTAATTTAAGGTTTCGTGTACCAGTGATACATTTTAACATTTTTAGAAGGTCTCTTTCTATAAGTCTATAATATAGAACTAAACTAGTGTTGTATGTAAAGTAAATAATATTTTTAAATGTTTAAAAAACTTGATTTAAAATTAAATTAAAATGCAGAGCCTCCAAGACTGGTGGCCAGGACCCAGGCAGTGTGAGTGCCAATGAAAATCAGCTTGGGTGCCGCCTTTGGCACGCGTGCCATAGTTTGCCTACCCCTGATCTGGTCTGATGTCCCGTATTACACAGGCCATAGGACTTCCTCAAAATACTTCTTAGAGCAGATCTTTTAGGGAAACATCCTTGCTTTATTTAAAAATGGCCAGTGTTGGAGATTCCTGTGCATTCCAAAGCAGAGGACACTACAGGAGAAACTCAGTCTTAAATAAAACCACCCTCACATTTTCCTGGAGTGTCACCAGCACCTATTGCATCATCATTCAGCACCAGTGTAACAAGAAGAAAGAGTGTGAATCTTCACCCACTCTCACTAACTCACTCAATCGTCAGGGTCTAGAGAGGTCAGGAAAGCAGTGAAGAGAGAACCATGTTTCTTAACAGCACTGATTTTCCCCATGGCTTTTAACAGAGCTCCCTCTAGCAGAACCCAGCTAATCTGAGGGCAGCAGCACAAACACTGTATTGGCCAAGCCTGATTCCTTGGGGTCATCCCTCACAATTGCTTAATAGGAAGCAAGAACACATAATGCAATGTAGATAACCTTGATCTTGACCAAGTGGTAGAGTGTAAACTGCACCATGCCAGGAGTAGCCCTGGGAGACGTGCTTGTCTTCATCGTAGATTTAAATTGAGTTATAATTTGAGTATTGCCCCTATTCTGAATCCTGTCCACATACAAAACCCCTTAACTTGAGTGCAAGTTATCTTGGTGCTTTTAACTCAAGTCGGCTGGCCCAACAGCTAATGGTTCATGTTTGTACAACTCATCAGCTGCTTACACAACACACAGGCTAGCACCACCTGAGCGCCACTCGACTGCCAGCGTCTTGCCATCATTCCTGCTCTGCGCCCAGAAAGGACAGACAAGTTCTCCTACGAATCACTGGGAAAGAATGTATAGAGCAGCTCAGCTTACAGCAGGGCTAAGAAGAACAGTGGGTCGTGCCCCCAGAAGTCCTAGAGCCACATGTGAACAAGTGCAGCCCCAATGTGGACACAGCCCCTGCCATACACACACACTAAACCCAACAAGCAAAGTCAACCCAAAGTATTGCAGCCGACTGTGTACCCCAGGCAGGGAATAGGAGGGACCAAGGCGTACCAGTATCCAACGCCCCTGCAATAGCAGGGAAATTATTAAGTGAGATATAGCCAGTCTATATTGGCAAATCACCCACACGGATAGGCAGAGGAAGACAAGGACATTGCCTATCTGAGTTGGGGGAAAATTCCCTACTGACACCCCATATGGCAATCACTTAGACCCTGAGCATGTGAGCAAGAAGTAGCCAGCCAAACATGAGACCTGGTGCCAACTTTGAGCCCTGGCCCTCCCCATTCAGGGTCTCATTTCCAGCTAGGACTAACCCTGATGCTTCAGAGAAAGGAGATAAAAGCAAAACACAAACCCTAAGAACTCAGAATGCGTGGGTACGGGGGAAATCCCTTCCTGACCCCTCTAGGGGGCAGGCTGAAATCCTGGAACACGAGCTTTTAGGAACACAAGACATAAATTAGAAGTGAGCCCTGACCCCCACAATCACAAGCAACCCTGCCATACAATCACACTCAGAATTTCATCCATCTCGCTCTTAAAACTAATTAAGTTGTTTGCCCCCATCACTCCTACTGGGACGTTATGCCAGAACCTCACCCCTCTGATGGTTAGAAAGCTTCTAATGTCCAGCCCGGATTTGTTCATGGCCAGTTTATGTCCATTTCTTCTTACGTCAACATTGTCCTTCAGCACAACTGAGTATGGGCCAGATTCTGCCATCCTAAGTCACGATAAGTAAAACCTTACGCCACACAACTAGTCCCACCGAGATCACCAGGTCTGTGCACAGAGTAAGTTAGTTGAAACAGGAGGAAGGATCACTGAGCCTTATTATTTCAGTCATCTGCAATATATTTCTGTTGCATTAGTAGAAAAATATGGGTGCTGTTCAGTAGCCTAAGTAATGCCTCTGTATTTCTGTGGATGGTACTGTCGCCTGCTGGAAATAATGTCTCTCTCCTGTCTTCACAGTAATGAGTTCCATTCCTCCAGGGGTTTATTTTCACTAAAAATTCTTCATAACTTATTTATTTGCTCAGAGTTACTGATATCTCTTCCTTTTCAGCCTGTAACTATCTTTAGCTCCCAGAAATATTCTACATTTAAGGAATGTATTGAAGCCATTTTGTGCGGAAGAAATAAAACAGAACATTTTGAGGTACAGGGTCCTATTTTCTTAACATTTTGCATGTCATAGACTTCGGTATGAACAAGGGAGCACACTTCAAAAACTGTATAACCTTTATATTTTACACAGTTTATCTCCCCTCCACGAGTCCAAAACCTCCTATGTCTGAGTTTAAGAACCGTATTATTAAATATTTGCATTATAGTAACACCTAAGATAAGGGCCTCATTCTGCTAGGCGTTGTATATACATATAGTAAGATACAAAAAGCTTAATGTCAAAATAGACAAGATAACCAAAGGATAGGAAAGGAAACTGAGGTACAGAGAGGTGAATTAACTTGCCCAAGGTCACCCAGTAGGCCTGTAGATGCTGTGGAAATAGAACCCCAGTATCCCGCCATACAGTCCAATGCCCTATCTACCGGAACAGTAGAGCCAAATTAACCTCACTTGTGTGAAACGTGAACATCTGAGCAGCTAACATTTTTCTATGGATGCTTTTTTATATATATAATTATCACATCTATATGGCAAAAAAAGCCCTATTTTTAAACTTTACTTTTCCCTCTCTTGTTCTAGTCACCTAAATATTTTGGTTCAGTTAGAACTCTGAAATGGCAGCAAATATTCCACTGCTATGATTGCTCAAAAATATGACGACATCTTAAAACTGGGCTTATTCATTTTATATCACGCCCAAACTTTCAGACTCAGATGCCCAAAGGTCAGCATGTAAATCCATATTTGGGCATCCATTAAAAACGGTTTGACTTTCACAGGCTCCAAGCTCCCACTGACTTCGAGGTCTAACTTTCAAACAACCGTGCAGCCTTCAGAGTTCTGTTCACATCCAATACTTGCCTTAGGTGCTTGGCAGAATGACATTGCTTTATAAAAACAAGCACACAAAGGGAGGATTTAAAAAGCCAATTTGACAATTTCTTAATCTGAAATATATCGATTTTTACTGCTGCAACCATCAACTGTTACTCACCAAAATCATCATGCGTGCATTACATGTCCATACCAAAAAAAAGGGGTCTTCTATCCAATAGGTGGCACCACAGTGTTTACATAAATTGGACCCTGTCCTGCACATACTGTCTACTGGATATAGTCAGTGCTACTGCACTCTGCGTCTGTAGCAAATGCTTGACGAGACCCAGTTTCTTCCATGCTTCAGAGACATAGGTAGGAGAGACAATCATCAGTAATGAAGTTCACCCTGCTCACTCATCCAGTTGGATTCAAAGGGGCTTACTCATGTGAGAAAGGCAGACAGGATTTGGCTCAACCCTATTAAGCCTTTGTGGTGAAGAGTCAGGCTCATTTATGTCAAAGTCTAAATTTGGGCTCACTTTGGTGCAGGTATAAAGACTAATATCAGAGTAGTGCCCAGAATATACTAGGGATTGTATGCACATATATGAAGATATAAGTCCCTCCCAAAAAGCTTTCAAATATAACGTGGTCTCATGAGCCCATTGACCGGGATGGAGTTGCATTGTTTTACACCAAGAATCTGTTCAGTGCCATCATCACGTGGTAGACTCTCATCGTTGTGATTAACTGTGAAACAAAGCCACGGCTTTCTACGCTTCCAAAAGACTGATGGTCATGTCTATGGAGCAGGAGAAAACTCCACTAGAGCTTGTCATTGTTAATGAGATTATGCTGTCCTAATCTCACACTGAATCGGATTTTCATGCTGTGTGTGGTTATCACAGGCAGTGAGTGAGAAGGAAAGTGCAGCCCAGGGCAAGTGATCCTGGCCCTTTCAATTATATTTGACAAACACTGGTCATAAATCAAAGGATATTAATGTGAAGATGTTAAGTGTTGATTTGTAGATAAGTGATGAGAGTAGACAAGCAGGGACTAGTGAATCTGACTGAAATTCCAGGACAGGAAGACAAGATAGTTGTCCTTACTGGAGTTTGGGGAAAAGGAATGTTACTCTATACTATATATGCCTCTTGTAGGGGGAGAAGGATATCGCTATTGGCATGCTAGAAAAGTGAACAACTGTGCTATTTTTCACAGTGTTATGCAACTATTGTGCTCCCAAATACTATAACGAGTGTTATGTTTAAATTCTTACCAAATCCTGTTTATCTTGTTTCAGTTTCACAGAGAAACTGGGTGAAATTTTACCAGGGTCTGACAATTGCTGACTGCAGTTCCAACATTCAGTTTTTTCTGTGTTTACTTTTAGACACAGGTTGGGAAAGGAAGAGAGTTTGCAACTGTATACTACCTAGCTGTGTCAAAGAAAGAAAGAAAAAACATGGGAAGTGCAATTCATTTCAAATCACTGGTCCTGATTAGGGAGAGACTGTTGGGTGAGACCTGAAGTCGAACATGAATAATGCTTTGTCTGCACTAGAAAGTTGGACACTAGTTTAGTTAAAGTGGTACATACCCTGTAGTTATATCAATATAAAATTGCAGGGGAAGGAATCCACCACGCCACCCAATCCTCGTGCGAGGGTTTGCCCAATTCCATTCTACTGTGGCTGGGCAACTGGGAATTCATCTTGGCTTCTGACCTGGGCTCCCTGACTTAGGGAGCCATATTTGAGGCCTGGGCTTGTAATGCTGTTACAGTATTTCTGTAAGTTATTTAGAGACTGGGATCTTAGCTCCAAACCCATCCTGAATTTTGCATATGCTCAGAGATGAATCCCCGGATCTGAACCCACCAAGGTCTTAGCTCTGGATCAGGTCCGGAACTGGAAAGTGAACTTATTCCAGATCATTTGAATACAGGCTCGCTTGGAGAAAAATGTCACCAGAGCAGCTGTTCTCCCACCATTTCTATCATTTGGGGTTAAAATGCCTAGAGAACAGATCACAAGAGTTTGATTCCATTGAATTTAAACAAGAGCCTTCCGCCTAACTGACCTGCTAATTTGAACTTCCAACCCTCTACGGTCACGATGTGGCCCTCTCGGGCATTTTTCATCTTAGCTTTAGGATCACATTTTCAGAAGAGCTTAGCTCCCATTCAGATACCTAAATAAAGCAGCCATTATCAAAAGTGGTTTTCCCCCTCCCTCAGCAGCTCCCTATACAATAGGAGCTGTTGGATGCGGAATACTTTTGAAAACAGGTCCTTAATGCCATCCTCCAGAAACACCATTTTTGCCAGTAAGATACAAAATTTCATTTAAAAAAAATATAGGATTCCAATGCAGTGATCACCCGGAGTGTGTCTATTCCTCATCCAAGAATAGTCAGGGAAAATTCTCGGGGAGGGAAACTAAAATGCCATTCTTTAGAATGTCACAAATGAGTAACCTCAATCATTTATGTCAAATTACTCTGCAGTGCTGCGTGTTTCTTTGCATTACATAGAAAGAGTTTAGTAAGCTCATCATTGCATATTTCACATTAAATTCCTTCAGTGAGAAGAGAGAAAGATGAAACTCCTACAAGTCTTACACAATGGAACAAACTCTTCATGTCTACAAGGGCAAACAACATCTTTACAGCCCAGCTGAGGCTGATTTATTGTAATGGGCAAACAATATCATATGAACAGATTTTCTAGTATTCTCATAGAGACAGAATAGCCATTCCCCAGCAACATTTCTTGAGCAGCAGCGTGTCCCTGTATTGAATAAATATAAAGTATGTTTCTGGTTCAGGTATATTAATAGGAGGACAGTTATATTATGGCTATGAAGGCAGCTGGGTACAAAATAAAGGAAGAGGTGGCCTACCTAGTTCCAGTTCCATTGTTCCGTAAGGAAGATACCCTTTTTATAATGAAAGGAGGCCTATCTTATATCTTTTCTTTGTGCTTACAGTATTTGGCTCTATTGATTCTTGATGCAAAAATCTTAAACATCTGTTTCATATTGCTGGCCTTTGAAACATGGTTTGCCACTGTAGTACTGACATCAGTCAGAGACAGCCATTAAATCCTCAGTTTTGTTTAGAACAAAGTTGCCAGATAAAATTATTCATTATGATTTAAAAAATCCAGCTTCCCGATCATCAGTGTCGGTCTGTTGGCTGGTGTCCCTTTCCTAGGCAGTCTTTGGCCAAGAATCTTCAGCAGTCATTGCTGATATTGCTAGTAACTTGAGGCCACTTCCTGTCTAATGATATCACCTTTTCACCTACGCCATTCTTTGTTGATTAGAAGTTTCTCTGATATCTGAATGACTCCTGGACTATTTTCGCATTTTTAATCCCTGCGGTCAACAAGATTTACAACTGAACAAATTGCCGGACATGACAGTACACTTATTTAAATACCAGCACCTTCAATATCCTATAGTTGCAACATGAGTGTCATTCACCTGTTGGTACACTATACAACTGTTCTTGATCTCGCAGTCCCTACTCATTCCTTATTTTGGCAACGAGTCAGCTGGTAAGGGCTACAGGGTTTAGCTAGTTGTGTGCAAACCAAGCTTCTCTTCGGTGAAGCAGCTGGACATCTACAGTGGAGTTAGATGAGAGCTCCATTGTCACATATGCATTTTGGCCTAAAGTGAAAGGTTAGGGCAAATTCCTGGCCCTGGTGAATTCAATGGGAGTTCTCATCCTAGGACTTAAGCAACATACCACAGGCTGAAGCTGCTTTTTCCCTGCACTGGTGATAGCAGGTGCTTCTCAAAGCTTAGTTATTATTATTTAGGAATCACAGCTATTCCTGAAAACCACCTGCCTTTTTGGGTTGGAATTGGAGGTACTGCTGGCTTCCCTGTGGGAGCATTTGGAATCCTGACCTTATCAGAGAGATTTCCATCAGGTTTCCATTCCCAATTACAGCAGAACGAAGGTTGTAAAAGACATCCTGGAATGATGAATTTTTTCTCAGTCTATTGGGCATAAGTAATGAGCACAAATGGACACAAATCTGACATCAGAAATCATAACATTCAAAAAACAGTGGGAGAACACTTCAATTTCTCTGGTCACTCAGTACCAGACCTAAAAGTGGCAATTCTTCAACAAAAAAAACTTCGAAAACAGATACCAACAAGAAACTGCTGTACTGGAATTAATTTGCAAACTGGATACCATTAAATTAGGCTTGAATAAAGACTTGGAGTGGCTGGGTCATTACACACACTGAAATCTATTTCCCCATGTTAATTTTCCCCTATGGTTACTCACAGCTTCTTGTCAATTGTTTGAAATGGGCCATCCTGATTATCACCACAAAAAGCTTTTTTTCTCCTGCTGATAATAGCTCACCTTAATTAATTAGCCTCTTAGAGTTGGTATGATAACACCCATCTTCTCATCTTCTCTGTATACATATATATATTTTCCTACTGTATGTTCCACTCTATATATCTGATGAAGTCGGTTTTAGCCCAAAAAGTTTGTGTCCAAATAAATTTGTTAGTCTCTAATGTGCCACAAGTACTCCTCGTGCCTTTATATTTCACATGATATATTTGCAGGTAGGTTCAAAGCAGCAGGGTCGTTTGGATTTTTTAGTATCACATTGTTCTTCCCTGTATTATAAAGCACAAGACAAAATTCAGCAGAGGCCTTCAGCGTGTGCTTAAATCCATCCTTATTTCTCAAGGCACGGATGCATTTTCCTAATTTTAAGCACATGCTTAAATGCTTTTATGGAAAGGGATGATGTGAATTGGGACCTATGTAATGACACAGTTAATTGATTCCTTTAAGAACAGACTGTATTTCCCCCCAAAAAGCTAATACTGTAGCTTTCTTATTCATCTCAAAAGCTGTTCTGAAGCTGGAGCAAGTTTGATGGGTTGGCATTTCTTAGAAGCTATTTATTCATCCATGACCAAAGTATTAAAGAAGCTCTCTCCACAGTAAATGTGCACAAATGGACACACACACTAGGAAATTCTTTGTCTTGTCCCCTGCTCTGCCGCTGAAGGAAGACACGTGGTTTCAATGATGTCTTTGTTATCTGATCAAGCATCCCATCCAATTTGCAATTTTAATGAAAATCAGACACCTGCACTGCAACTGATCGGCACTCACAGGATTAGCAACAACAAAAAAAGAGAAGCATTCCCCTCTTATCGGAGGAACTGAAGCTACTAGTATCCTGTTACAGAAGGCCAGACTGTGATTTCAGATGTTACTAGGAAGAAAGGGACCCTTTATCCACATTTGGACAGAGATCTTCTCAGATGGAGAACAAATCAAAATGACTAGCTTGCTGTAACGTTAGCTTTAGCACTGAGTACACTCGAGGGAGTTCTGACCTATCCATGATCTCCCTATGAGATCCAGATGCCCTGTCTCAGTGCCCCAGCTTAAGTTATGACCTTTTACAGCCAGCAAAGAAAGTCATCTATTACACTGATCTCTCCTACTAGTCCTTACATTTATAGGACTAGGCTCCTGGAATACCAGGGGAGTATCTTTTTGGGTGCTGTTTTGGGCTCTTTCTTGTTTTGTCCATGATGGTCATTTTTATCCTGCTCATGGATGGTTGGATTTGGAAAAGATTAAAAGCATTCAGACTGCTCTATTTTCCTAAGTCAGAAACTGTCTTCTAAGATCATGCCCCTTGACTATGAGTACCTGGATCGGCAGGTAGTGATCAATCTATTGGGGATCGATTTATCGTGTCTAGTGTAGACATGATAAATCGATCCCCGAGTGCTCTCCCCATCGACTCCGGAACTCCACCTCTGTGAGAGGCGAAAGTGGAGTCGATGGGGGAGCAGCAGTGGTCGACTCACCGCCATGTGGACGCCCAGGTAAGTTGATCTAAGATACGTTGACTTCAGCTATGCTATTCGTGTAGCTATTCGTGCGCAGACCAGGCCTATGGGTGGACAAATGGGATGACGCTTTAACTAAAGAGATCTGAGGTTCACCTCTCAGACATGGCAAGGTCCTAGCCTACCCAGAATAACTGAGTAAAACTCAGAAGAGACATAGGAACTATGTAGGCTGATAAGGAAAAGCATAAGAAAAGTACAGTGTTCTTCAGGATAAGACCCAGGGACAGTAAATGGAAATAGTTTAGTTTGAGGGTAGCCAGCACAAGGATCCTCATGGCTAAGGGAACATCTGATAGAAATAACCTCGCTACTCAATGGCCAGCAAAGGCATTGCGTGCCACTGCTGCGACACAAGTACCAATGAGCAGCAAAGAGTCCAGTAGGATCCAGAGGTTCAACATCACCAACAACTGTAAAACAGATGCAGCTTCCATTCTAGCCACACCCACCGAGCACCATTTCTAGCAGTGTCACCATAACTGGACATTTTCAACGAAGCTGACAGATTTTCCGGCAAGTTTTGTTTTCAAAGAAAGGCCATTTTCCCAATTCAAAGATTTTATGATGAAAAAATGTCAAGCAGTTCTATCCAAAACACAGTAGGATCAACTTCCATGTAAATAGCCAGGGAAGGACTAACATCTTTTCTTCTACTTAAGGGAAAGCCTTATTTACTGTCGTCTTATTGTAGTGGAACTCTAACAGTGCACCACAGAGTGCAAACCATGCAACTTGAAAGGAAGGGTTTGTTGTAAAGTGGAACCTATTAAAAGATTAGCTCGGGCCCTCCACCCCTCTTCCCACCCTATTAAAACATGTGTAGCCCCTAGATCACTGATGCATTATATATCTATGTTTTTGAATAAGGCTCCTTGTGTTTCTCTTCTTGTGGATTGAAGAAATGCAGTGATGCTTTCATAGCAGGACTATTTTCTAGGACCTCTGAGTCGGCCTTGTTTTTCCTAATATTGGGGTTTTTTCCTTTTCAAAAATGTGTTTATTTCACAACTGCCTTTAGCCGACCTGGTATCGCAGAAGTTGTTTAAAGACACTTACTGCGCAGTGAAACTCTGGCCCATAAAACAAGGGGGTGTGTGGATTTCAAACACATGATTTTACTACTTTTCGTTTTGCTTTACTTTAGAAATGATCGTGCCACAATGTTGGACATCACGAACTGTAGTAAAAAATACCAATTCCAGGGGTGGGTTGTTGCTTCCCTACCACACACACAACCACAGGGCCTGATCCAAAGCCCAGGGAAGTCAATGGGAAAACTCCAGCTGAGCTTCAAATTGGGCCCATTTTGGGCAGCATTGCAAGACATTTAGACTTGCACCTGCAAGTGCATTTATCTGTCTTTGTTTATTTATTTTTTTTAAGTCCTGCAGTAATTTCAAAGAGGAGCAAATCCTTGCGGATCCATTCTATATGCCTGGCTGCTCAGTTTCCCTATTTATCTCCTTTTTTCCTTCCCCGCACCCTAAACACCAAGTCTGACAACACCGTAAAGGATGTAGACAAATGTTCTGACTTCATCTGAATACTCAGGCTGAAAATTCCGTGGCACAGTAAGACTTGGATCACGGCTCTGAGGAGGGCGCGTTCAGCTGTGGCTATGGATTGAGGACTAAGTATTGCAGAAACGCCTTGAGATCTGTACACAGGGGGCTGATTCGCAATCCTGTTAAGGAGTAAAAGTTTCAGAAGCATCTATATCACTTAGGAGCCTATGTCCAGTTGAAAGACAAGGGAACTTGGATCCCTAAGACACTTAAGAAAATGGGACTTAGATGCTTTTGAAAATTAGGCTAAAGAACATTTTAGGTGTCTCTGGTAGCATGAAGGGCGGTTTTAAAATGGGATGACACAGTCTCTGAAAATTTGGCACAGAGCTTTCCTAAAGACGCTGCAAAGCCCTACCTCAAGGGATGAATTGGGACTTAGCCAGAGTAGACTCCACTATGGTTGTCCTCCCAACACCGCTGAGACAGCTCTAAGCCACACGGAGAGCTAAGCAGGCCACCTGCACACCCCTCTATTGGTTGGGGCCTCTGGGTCAAAATCCAAAGATCATCCAGCAACAACTTTGTTATTACAGCCAAGGTATTTAGCACCCGTGGTATAACAGCCATTAAGAAAAATTAAAAGCTTACAAATCAGGCCAACATCTGCAAAAAGCTTTAGGACAACCATAACAACTGCATGATGACCACTGGCAGTGCACATTCTGTGTTGGTCGCAATTAATTGGCCTGGTGTGCAGAGGAACATCCAAGGAGGGAACCTCATTACATTTAGACCTTGCTCTGGGGTCAAAGATAGAGAAAATGAGCTCTGTACTGGAGCGGAATGGGTGGATTGAAGGTATCAGGGGAGTTTGAATGGAAATCACAGGTGCACTCTTCCCTGCATCCTCCCTGCAAAGAGGCCCCTCGGGTTTTTTGGCAGTGATCTTGCTCTACTTTTCTTGTCCGTCTGTGAGTTATGTTTGGTTTCTGCTAAGACAACAGAAACATCACAGAGCTTAAAAAAAAAAAAAAAAGAAACCTCTGGAAAGGGTCATTTGGAAGCACATCTGATTCTCTAGCAAAACTTTCCAGACAGATTAGTGGATGTTTTGGATCAGCAGGTTCCAAAGGCTTACCCTCAAGACAGGTGAGAAGTTGAGATTAGCAGCTATGTAGCTATACCTTCAAAAAACTATACAGTAACTCCTCACTGAAAGTCGTCCCGTTTAATGTTGTTTTGTTGCTGATCAATTAGGGAACATGCTTGTTTAAAATTGTGCAATGCTCCCTACTAACATCGTTTGGCAGCCACCTGCTTTGTCCACGGCTTGCAGGAAGAGCAGCCCATTGGAGCTAGCTGGTGGGGGCTTGGAACCGGGGTGGACTGGCAGCCCCCCATCAGCTCCCCACTCCTCTAAGTTCCCTGTGCGGCAGCTGCCCAGTAGTCTATCAATTGCTGGCAGTTCAGCTGTCCTTCTCCCCACTGCAGTACACTGTTCCTGCCCTATGCCTTGGAGCTGCTCCCAGGAGCCTCCTGCTTGATGTGCAGAAGGGGGTGTGTGGAGAAGAGGGGTGCCAATGCCAGGGTGTCCCTTCCCACCTGTGTATAGTCTTTTGCTTGGCAAAAAAAATTTCCCTAGAACCTAACCCCTGCTATTTACATTAATTTTTTATGGGGATATTGGATACGCTTAAGATTGTTTTGCTTAAAGTAGCATTTTTCAGAAACATAACTACAATGTTAAGCAAGGAGTTACAGTACAATTATAAAAAACTATACTAGACTATGATACGTACATGGCACCAGGAGATGCTCCTAGGATAAGGCACTGAATACCAGTACTTACACCTAGAGGGATGTCAGCAAATTCAAAGAAATTCAGATAAAAGCAACAAAAGTGATTAAGGGTCTGCAGTGGTCCCCAACTTTATTACACAGGAGGGCCACATAAACCTAAGCACAATCCTGGGTGGATCAAAAAGATGCTACAAATTTTAACATGATTTAAAAGCACCTGTACTGATTTCTATTTTGAGTTCAGCTTGTTTGAAATGCATTTAGATAGAAACATCCTATCTAAATCCTATGTACCATATTGTCGATTTACAACTAAAATGATATAAACATGACAACAAAACGATAATGAATTAGCCATTAGTATTTTGTGTTGAAGTAGGTCATGGGCCTTGTGAAATGCTCTGGTGGGCCATGTACTGGACCGTAGGTTTGGCACTCTTGGGCTACAGAGATTGACTGAGGAAGAAAGACTAGAATTAATAAGTATTTATAGGCTGGCTAAATGAGGTCTAAAGGGGAAATCGAAAATGGTTTGAAAATCTTTGAAGCATGCAGAAACCAGAGGAAGAATAGTTTTATATGTGGCCCAGGAGGGTATAACTAAGACTAATGGGAGAAAATAAGTCAGTTCTCCTGGGCTATCTTGATGATGTCCCTTTCCAATGTCAGGTCACTCCATCCAGCACCATATAGGACCTGATCCATTACCAACCCTTTTATAATTTGATCCCTACTGTCCGTAGCCTTCCCCACCACTGTTGATCCTGATGGAGAGTTAGTGTTGTTCCCTCTTAGGACTCCATCCTGCCAGGTGCTCAGCACCCTCAGGAAGTTCTCAACACACCTGGCAAGACTGGGCCATTAACAGTCTTTGGTAGACGAAGCAGAAGGAATTTGCCCTAAATCTACAGATCTTTTACATCAACGGTTTAAACCTTGGCCCCCTTCCACCCCCATCTCTGAGAGTCTAGATCCATCTAGCCAGCTTCTTATGCAGCCCCCTTCCCTCTGCTCTCTGAGCACCACATGCCTGAGACCAAATTTGGAGTAGCTCCACTTTTTGTCGAAGATGGGGATAAACCAACCAAAATGGGCAAGAAATGGGTGAAGTTCAGCAACCCGGCATTTTCTTGCTGGTTAGGATACTGCAAAGCAATAGGACCTGGGTAGTCATTACCCAGCTGATTTTTGTTCATCTTTGACGTTCAAAGCTAGGTTTTGGATAACATCATATTTCTAGCAATGTCCAGGAAAATATTCAATGCAGAATGGGTCTAATGGGCTGCCAGCAATCACAGATGCTTCACAGAAACACAGCTGCAGACATATTTTTCCAGAGATGAATAAAGGGGCCTATAAAGACTGAAGATTAGTCTTATTGGCTCACCTCCCATCTTGAAATTGTCATCCTTGCAGTACGTGTGTGAAATGGATGTGTGTACGAACAGTGAGGGATTCCAAGGATTGCAAAAGGAAGCACACATACTATCTAGTGAGATGTGACACCCAGGGGCGAGAAATTATCAAGTATTTCTCCATTGTCGGCCTAATTCTGCTGTCATTTTTACTGCAAATTCTGCTGTCAGATATTTCAGCATAGCCCCTGTTGACTTCAGCAAATATCTAAGAGGGTAAGTTAGCCCAAAGGGAAGCGGGGGGAGTTATAGTGATTGCCCCTGCACAGAGAAACACTTCTGTCTTACTGCTGTGAGTTCAGGCCTGCCCCCTACACTCTCCCTACTTGTGTCAAATTGCTCACTCTTCCACCTCCGTCACTTGCTAAACAGCTTTGGGAAGGAGATGCCCTTCAGCTTCATCAAGAGGGAAACTAATCTCATGGATTGGATCCCAGATGTCAAATGCTCAGAGGACCACTCACTATAAACAGTTTGCAAACAACTCATAAGCCCAGGAAATCCAGGAAGTAACGAGCAGCATTAACTTTCATGGGTAAGGAGAAGGGGATAGATGGAAACTTTGAAAGCAGGAGGCCAAGAAGACCACCACATGAGTGTTGGCTTACATGAATGTATTACAGGTGAGTGTAGCATCGCTTCCTTAAGGAAAACGGAATGTATGTCTTTGAACTAGCAACTTCTTTGATCTCTCACATTAAAAATTGGTCAAGATTAACAGATCAGCAACTTTAAACCTCTCTTGGAATGATCATGCTTGCTCACTAACACTTCACAGACACAAAGCACAATTCAGTTAGCACCTACCCAATCTAAAAATCTGTTTTTATGATGGCCACGTTTACATATTCCAAGTTTATTGTGCAAAAGTGTCTAAGAAGAGGAGAAAGAATTTAACCTTTTTTTTAAATATATATACAGAAAGTGATTTATTTCAGGCTGACGGTATGATCGATTTTCTTTTTTAACCTGCCAAAATCCATATATAAACATCCTAAGAAGTATACATTATATATATATATACATACATACTCACACATACATACACACACACACACACTTAATAGCATGGAAGATTCCCAAGAATTTTTGGAAAGCACTATGAAAATTGGGATTTACCTTGATGTGTTTACTTCTCCTCAGTTTGAGATTTATAAAGTGACAGCAATATAAACTCACACGTGTAATGGAGGTATTAGTGAGACAGCATTGCAACATTCAGGAAGTAATTTATATACACCTCTTCCACTATAAAATGTGTGTGTGTGTGTGGTTTATCACATTCTTTCCCTTCATTATACTTTGGCTGGGTTCCCTCATTGGAGAGGCCACTGGGTATGTAAATAGCCAGTTTGTGAACAGCTAGTAAAATTTGTGTTCTGTTTGCTCCAACTGTGCACCACTGAGACAACTTGGTACATGTTTCGAATGTTGTTTATTCCTCAAATATATTGGCCTTACAATGGTCAGCTCATCTAAAAAAATGGTTAAAGCAGCACTCCTGGAAGGAACTCAGATTGTAGGGTGATGAGCTGGGTATAAGAGTCTGTATGGAATACAATAGATCCAGTGAACTTTAACCACCACTAAGCATGAGGATGATCGGGATCTTGTACGTACATTAAATGCTGCTTTTGGGGGCTTTTCCCTTGCTAGGTAACAGTAACTTCCTAGATGTCATTGCATCTGAAAATATCTCCATTAAATGTTGCATTTTCTAGGTTATCACATTAGCAGACAAATATGGTTGCCAAGATAGGGTGAATGCTGTGGCAAATTCTAAGAAGTCCTGTACAGCGTTCCTGGCAGATAGGAAGTTTGAAAGCAGTGTGTTGGGGTGCAGCATTTACTAAAAACAGGAGGCAAGATGAATTTCAGGGAACAAATTTGTACTTGAACAAAATTTGGCAATTTTGAATTTGAATAAGCATTAAAGTAACAACAAACATCACCCCTCTGGTTGTACAACTCATATCAAGATGTCCATTCAAAGCTTGGATGTAACAAAATGTGGATATTTCCAAAATTCAGGCAGATGAAATTCAGATAAGAACAATGTTCAGTAACATGAAATTGTATCCCAAATGAAAATCTGCCCCTTGCTCGTAACACCCAAATGCAAGTCTGTGAAAGGGTGTAGAAAGAAGACCTGGCAATTATCATTTCAACTAAATACTATCTTCTTCTGCGTTGAGTGATTCTGTTGGAGAGTTCTGGAGCAACCTTAACTTCATGGAGTCAGACACTGCAACTCCTAATTCTAAATCAGGATACCAAGACTCTCTGTGGCCAATGAGCCACTTTGTCACCAAATGGTGGCACAGAGCTGCAAAGCAGTTGTGATGCAACACATCCATATTGCACGGCTGGGACTGTGTTGTTGCTATGTCTGTAATAGCAGTAGATGACTATAATGAATACTTTGCACTCTTCCTAGCGCCTTCTATCTAGAGATCTGAAAGTGCTATACAAACATTAATAAAACAGGCTCACTTCTGCAAAGTAGGTAAATAATAGATATCTTCTGCAGCCCAGTGGGCCAAAGCATTCAGAAAGACAAGTCTGGCTTCTTCCAGTTGTGTTCCCTATGGTCCTTTAAGAAGCCCCAGATACTAATATCTTTAGGGGTGTGGTGATCCTCAGTTGTATAAAGGACAAATCCCACCGACATCCCCCTACCCATTAATGACTCACTCTGTGCTGCAGAGATACCTGCTATTGACCGAAGAATCACCTTTGGTTTTAAACAATCACAGCGACTTGTTTTTATGGAAACCAAGTCACTGGACCTTTTCTTCTGTAAATTTTCCTGTTCAATGCACACTATCAGTAAATACTGTGAAAAATATTGAACAGCAAGTAGATGGAACACATTTTTATTTACAAAACGCAATGTCGAAATTATGACACTGACATGTTGTTAATGTTCTATGAGGGATGGTGTCCCTAGCTTCTGTTTGCCAGAAGCTAGGAATGGGAGTCAGGGAGTGGATCACTTGAAGATTACCCGTTCTGTTCGTTCCCTCTGGGGAACCTGGCCTTGGCCACTGTCGGAACACAGGATACTGGGCTAGATGGACCTTTGGTCTGACCCAGTATGACCATTCTTATGTTCTTATGTATGTTCTTACGAATAAATCAACACATGGTACACATCAGCAATGGCGCAACCAATATCCAGAAAAACACCACGTCAAAGCCGCAGGCTACTGAGTAAGGCCAGAGGCACCAAAACTGATCACATGGTTGGGCAGAAAACAAACTTTTGAGTGAATTCACAAGAAACATTATTTCAGATAAACAAAAATCACCACCATGGACCAAAAACAACAAGAAATTCCAGTCATCTCAAACCTAAAGCAGAGGACCTTTCTAGAGGAACTTGAAAGGAAAACAAAAAACTTTCTTTGAGCCATAACAAACATATAATTGAGGCTTTATGACCAAAAATACATTTAAAAATGTCTAGAAAGTAGAGAAAAGGGAACTCAGTTAATCAAAACCTCATAACTAGAACTGGTTGGAAAGTTGACGACGTTTGAAAAAATAATGGGAAAAAATGTAGACAAAATTTTAGTAATTTTGCCGCAGCAGCATTTTTGACCAGCTATACAATGAAAATGCTTGAATTTCAATGAAATTTCAAATTCTGAAATTTGAAGAAGAAAAAAAAAGAATTTGCTGTAAAACAGAGTAAATTCCAATGAGCTCTCTTCAAAACATTTGCCTGTGTGCTGAAGCAGAACATGGTGGATATTGTCTGAAGTGCCTTTGGAACATCTTCACTGCAAAGTGACGTGAGATGATGGAAAGGCTCAGAGACAAGAGTGGTCATCCAGTGAAGAGGAGCATGAGAGAAAAATTGAAAAGCATAGTAGTCTGTGCAAGATACCTGAAGAGCAGAACTGGTCAGAAAGTGGGGACAAAAAATATTGCAAATGTTTTCACATAATTTTGCTGGGGGGATTTCTCCCAGAAATGTCTTTTTTATATGGTTTTCCAGCCAGACCAAGCAAACTGAGATTTCCAGTTGACAGAAACTACCTGGCTTTGTCAGGGAGAGGAATTGGATCATCTGATAGGTCTTTTCCATTGCCAGCTTCCACGATTCCATCATCTGCCTATCTAGATATTTAAAGGCCATTGTCACAGTGCCCTTAGCCACTTTCAGTCTGAGAGAGGGGGTGAGACTAAGGCAGTCAGATGATGCTTTGATGGTCACATGGTCCTTATAAAAGGGGCTGAAAGGGATCGGTCTGGAGCTGAAACCAGAGAGAGCAGGTAGGTTTCTGTGGAAGGCCCTGAGCAAGGGTCTGCAGGAGACTGAGAGGGGACTCCAGAAAAGGAGCCTGGGAGTCAGGGCTCTATCCCAGAGCCAGAGACTGAAAGGTGACCCAGAAGGGACTGGGAACTAAGCCCAACGCAGGCTGAAGAGAAACCGAACTGTGGAGAAAGTATGGTGTGTTTCTTTGGAACTTTTGGTTGGATTTGTTACCCCAAAAAGGGATTGAACGCAGACTGGCCCAGCTAGAGGGCTCACCTGTGGGGATCCCCAGGAGAGAGAAAACCTGGGGGAGGAGAAGCTGAAGCAGGGCATGCCCGCAGCACAGGAGTGCTACAGGGAAACCAGCAGGAGGCGCTACAGGGCAGCCACAACCTCCAGACGGGTACCCATTACCGTTATCCATTACCATGAAGTCTAACAGAGACTGTTCCTTTCGCATTACCTGGTAGAGCTGCTACCTTTGGGGCCTGCTGCTACAATGTGCACAATGCACCTGCAAGTCCAACCATCAAATGTAAGGACTTTAGTAACTGAAGATGACCTCTCCAGAGGCTAGCCACTGACTGGGAAACACTGAAAAAGGAGCCCAGGTTTTAGTAGCTGAATACTCAACACCCAAAACTAAGACACCCAAATTACTAGTCACCTTTGAACATCTTGGCTGATGTTGACTGAACACATGAAATATCTGAGATTACCTAGTACGGCTCATACACAGAACAGTATGTGAAGGTGCATGGACGCTGAGCTTCAAAAACCATCCCACCGGCCAGTGTCAATAATCTTTACCATGTAAAAACATTGAATCCACTTGAAGAGCAATTATGTCATTCGTTCTGATCAAAACCTAAAGGGAAATAGCTTCATTCTGATTCCTTGTTCCGGTGAAAAAAATAAAATGGTAAATATGCAGTTAGAGATTCACATGTTCAAAAATTCTAAACAAGTTTTTTTCTAATTCAATTTCTTATTTCTCCATTCCCTGAAAACGGATTGAGATTTTGTGAACATGCGATCCAGGAGGATCAAGGCAATTTACCAAAAAAAGCAGAGTTCCGCGGAGCAAGATATTTCTTATCAATCTTGGACTTGGAAAGTAGTGATACTATGTACTGGTGAAAATGCCATTTACAGATGAGATACGCACAAGCCCTACACAGATGAATTTGAGAAAGGAAGCACACATTGGGCATTTTTGTCTGTCTTGAAAAAGAAACATTTTAATCAGTCCTTGCATTTTCTTTTTCTGGAAGTCGCCGATTTGTTTCTTTGTTTTTTTTACCTTGGATTGATTAAATGCCTTCCTGCTGAAGCTGAAGCTAGACAAATCACAAAAGCAGAACACAGATATCAAAGTGAAAAGGTCTGTTTCCCAGGATGCTGTTTTCCTGCACTCTAAAATGGAGTTATTCTTCATCTGTGAGAAAAGGATTTTTGTTTATGGCAGTCATTTTCTGGTCCTGTTTGATATGTATGGCTGTGGCCATACAAATGTTTGAGACTCGATTCCTTCAAATTCAGTCCATGCTTTTCATTGAAAATTAGGCAAACATCACAGAGAATAGCTCCCCTTTTTATACAAGATCTTCTTCTTATCCAGTTTCACTTGTGAGTTCAATTCATGTGAGTAAAGCCATGCACATGCTTAAATGTTTGCACAATTGGGGGAAAAATAATTAAATTTGATGCCAACACAGGAATTCTAGGTATATACAATTGACTAACTGAAACCAAGATGTGTGTCTCAGACCTTTTCCAACAGTAATATTTTTCCATTTTTGCAACTGGAAAGAGAAACCTCCATTGAAACCTACTTGCTCTCACAAACTCCTGTTTTTCCTTTCATCTCTCAAACATGGTTTTTTTCCCTTTGAAATAACTAAAAAATAAAACAAACTTCCTTTTCAATCTGAATTTCCCTCCCATAAAAAACACAATACAAAAGCGGCTAACATGTAAAGGCAGCATTTATCTTATCACATTGGTATCAGCTCACTGTGACGTTGCCTCTAGGAAGAAGAAGATATTGCATGAATGTCAATATTGCAATAAGATAAAGGGTTTTTTTGTAAATGTAAACCATTGTATGTATGCATTCATCCAATTCAGTTCCGAAGTTCATACTTCCAGAGTGCCCTATCTTAAATATTACACATTTCATTAGGGTGGGATTTTTTGATTATCTTTTCCTTCTATTAGATTTCTCTATGACTTTATGGAGAAAGCAAGACAACTCTTCTTTCTAGATTATTTGTTTTTAACATCTGGATCTCAGATTGTCTGGCTTCTATGAATATCCAGAAAGGAAAAAAACATGCAACATTTACATTCAGGTTATAATGTAAGCAAATGTATTTATTTGGGGCAGAGAGAACAAAATATTCACTTTGTTACAATATTTAGCAGCAGATAGCAAAAAAGCTCACCACATTTTATGGCTGATCTTTGCTTCTAAAAGAAAAGCATTCCCTTCTCCCTCTTTCAAGGAGAGAGAAGTTGTCAAATACATTTCCACCCATAGCTGTATCAGGAAAATAGATTTCCTGAACCCCCAATGAAAGATGATAGCTCCTCCTTTGGAAAGAAACAAGAATTCTGGGGCAAAAATTTCAAAAACACATAAGGCCCTTAAATCACTAAGTTCATTTTCAAAAATGACTTTGGCATTTAGGAGACTGAGGTTACGTCTACACCGCACCACAGTTTGGATTAGAATTGCAGTGCCCACCCAAGTGCTGTGCTTAACTCCCCCGTGTGGAATGTGTGGGCATGAATGAGCATGAATGAAAAGGTACTTGAGTTCTCATGAATATAGTCTCGTCAAGCTGGACCACGTTAATATGAACTAGGTACCTTGTAGTTCATGCCTGCAGAGTCCATACGGGAATTGCAATGCAGCACTCTGATAGGTGCTGCAGTTCACATCCCCATAGTCCAAACTGTGGAGCCATATGGACTAGCCCTCAGTCCCATTGACTATCAATGAGAAATAATTTCCAGATCCTCAAAGATATTCAAGCCCCTAACTCCCATTGATGAATTATGCCTACCTTTGAGGATCTAGGCTGCAATTGTCTGCAGTGCTTTGGAAAATGGGACTTGTACTCACAAGTCACATAGGCCCTTTTGAAAATTTTACAACCCAATTCTTTTGCATTAGGGCTACGCAGTTTAAATTTACTTCTGTCCTCCCCAGGAGTACTGTTTCGTTTGAATACATCTGCCATGCTATTTCATTACCAGCCAGGCAGAAATGCAGTCCAGTGTCAGAAGTCCACACAAGGCCCAGTGGTTACTTAAGGAGTGGACCGGTGCAGAAACACTCATTTGAAAACTGAACAAAATTTCCACTACAATGAGGCAGAAACCATCACATCATCTTCTCCTGGTGGGTCTTTACCTCCCTTGGCTGGGCTCTCCTTTCTGTATATGAGTCTCCCAGAACATTGTTTGCACTGAACCCAGCATTTGGATTGGGCTTCTCAAACTTCCCGAGAGTTTACCCACTATGGACCGCATCCAACAGCCTGCTGGAGACAAGTGACATCATCCTGGGAAGAATGAGTGAGCACAGGGCAGAAAAACTGACCACGGAAGACCAAAGGGAATGAGATGTGGTGAGGGTGTCAAGGGACAAATATACCCTTCAACACAACAGTGGGAATTCTCCTTTGGGGGTTTGAGCCAATGCACATTGACTGAGTGGGAGGGGAAATGAACAGCTCCTTCTGATGGCCCAGTTTGGAACTATACCTAATTTGAACTCTCTTTGAATGACTCAACATTGTTTTAAATACACTTCCCTGTTCGACATCTGAGCCAGCACTAGTGCCAGTGGATTATGGTGAAGTATGGATGCTCTAGCTGGTATTCTATTCTTTGGCTTCTTCTTCCATGCAAGCTGATCAACAGAGCGGGTAAGGCTTGAAGAGGTAGAGATATTGCAAAGAGAGCAGTGTCTGGGATACCTAAAGGTTTGGGTAACTGGACACAGAGGATAAAGAGCTGGACAGGACCCTCAACAGGTTACCACATATAGATCCCCATAAGATTTAAGGCTGGCCCTGTGTTACATATATTTTCACAACTCATGTTACGTAGGTCTTGTGTTCTCAGATGATGCACAACCATTTTCACTTATGCAAGTTTAACGCATGCACATAGCCCAAAAGTTAGTACAACTTTAAGCCTTCTTTATCCATCAGAACTTCGCCCATGGTTAAGGACTCCTGGTGATGGCCATATGTGGACTGATAGAGAAAAACTGCATTTTAAGTTGGAGCCAAACACTCCAAATATTGGACAGAGAATGGGTGATGTTCAGAATCCATGCTTGTATTGGGATTAACATATCTAGTTTAGCTTCCACCTTCAAAAGGGGACAAACCAGGTCCCTAATCTCAGCTTTCACCTCTAAACATTGGGTTCAGAATCCATATCCAGAATCAAACTTTGCAGTTTGGATCCACCTCTAGTTTAAAGTCCAGATTAAGCAAGGTACTGAAGCACCTGCCTAACTTTAAGCAATAGACTGGAAGTTTGGCCTGTGCTTAAGTACCTTGCTGAACTGGGGCCTAGCAGACAATGGCAAAACTCCCACTAATCACAAAAGACACAAGAGCAGGCCCTTAAAGTATTGAACAACTCCTGTGATTCTCTATCTTAAACTGACAAAAGTCCATAGTAGGTGGGCAACAGAACTCCTAAAAGATATTGAAAAAGTAAGTCTTAGCTGCAAGGTTTATCATTACATATTACAAACCTTTCCTAACAGAGCAAATCCTGCAGTCCTTCTGTACTTGTAACTTGCAGTGGCTTCAGTGGAAGTTTTGCATGGGATAGGATTTATTATAGACTTATAGAAATGTTGGGCTGGAAGAGACCTAGAGATGTCCCCTAGGGAGTGCTGAGACAGGACCAAGAAAGTTAGACCATCCCTGACAGGTGTTTGTCCTACCGGTTCTTAAAAACCTCCAATGATCAGGATTCCACAACCTACCTTGGAAGCCTGTTCCAGAACTAAACTACCCTTAGAATTAGGAAGTTTTCCCTAATGTCTAACCTAAATCTCCCTCGCTTTAGGTTAAGCCCATTACTTCTTGTCCTACCTTCAGTACCTTGATCACATTTCTCTTTTTAAACAGCCCTTACCATATTTGAAGACATATATCAGGTCCCATACCTCAGTCTTCTTTTCCCAAGACTAAATATGCCCAATTTTTTTTAACATTTCCTTATAGATGAGGTTTTCTAAATCTTTAATCATTTTTGTTGCTCTCCTTTGGACTCTCCAATTTGTCCACTTCTTTGCTAGAGCATGGTGCCCAGAACTGGACAGAGTTCTCCAACTGAGACCTCACCAATGCTGAGCAGAGCAGAACAATTGCCTCCCTTGTCTTATATTGGACACTCTTCTTAATATACCCCAGAATATTAGTATTTTTCACCACTGCAAATTGACATGTATTCAATTTCTGATCTACTAGAATGCCTAGATCCTCAGGGTCTGTCTATTATGTCATTGAAAGCTCACCTCCAACGGCATTATCACATCTTGGGTTTTTTTCTTCCCTCCTCATCCCCCCAGCTGTTAAATTCTTCCCCCAAAAAAGAAGAGAAACTGGACATGTAAATTCATCTTGGGTATAGCTCCATACAAATCAAGGCTCAGCTTCAATAAATCAAGTGCTCTGTTAGAAAAGCAAATTGCACAGTTGTTTTTATCTGCTATTATCTATGAGTTTCATTGGACTACAAAAAGTAACTAAATTTTTAATGGTAGCCACATTCCTCCCCATGCCAGTCTGTCTTTTGACCTTCAGAAATTGAAAACAAATGAATAATTGAAAACAAATCTTTGATCATCCAACTTTAGGCCTTTTTCGAAACTCAGCTAACAGACCTCAATAGAACCTTTGTTTTTCCTAGTGGAAAAAAAATGTCATAATTCTATTAATTCACATTTTTATGAAGTATTTAACCTATTTTCCTTAAAATTTACAAAAATATTCATCTGTTAATTCCCCCACACACACTTTTTCCCATTTAAATTATGGCAAAAACATGAGATCTTGAAGGACAAACTCTGCTGCGACTCTCACAGATATAAATCTGGATTATGTCAATGAAGTTACTCCACATTTACATGGAGTAAATGAGATCATACTTTGGCCCTTGGGTATGTGGGCTTCAATTAAGATACTCTTGAATTAACCAAATTTTGTGTATCAGTAATTGATTTTGGTTCAATAATGATCTCTTATCACAGGAAACTGATTTTCCATACACAAGATAGAGACAAACATGAAGGTTATGAAGCAACCACTATACTCTTAACTAGCCATCTTTGTTCTGCGCTCAGATTAGTTCATTCTTCCCAAAGAAGGTGTTAGATTCCTCTTTAAACAATGCCATTAATAGTGATATTCAGTTTATAGATTTCCTTTTGCAAGAGTCACGGTGCTTTATAGTGTAACAAAACACACCACAAATTACAATATAAAATCCACAAGCACCATAAATCAGAAGATACCAGGCCAAATCCTGATAGATTTATGTAACTAATTCCATTGACTTGAAAGCAGAAGTAAGCTTGTGAATGTGGCAAGCAAGATTTGGCATAGCCAAGGTAAAAACGAAAACGGTTGTAGTCAGACCTTGAAAGAACTGAGATAATTCTGTCAAAGTGAGGCCACATGCCAGTAAGTGCTCCGTACCTGCATACAGTGACTGGTACAGGTGGTAAAAGAGTCAAATCCAAAGCTGAATGCATCGTGTTGAGGTCAAGTTGTATCATGTGCCCAGAGCATGTCTCTAGCAAAACCTAAGTTTAATTTTTGTTGTCAGTATCTGAAATCCCTTAGTCCTTTTCAGCATTTTCTCTCTCCTTTTCAGTTTATTTTACTTTCCAGTAATTGAGACCAGAATCAGGACTGAAGAATGCTTGGAATAATGTTCAGCTACTTGTAAATCCATTCCGTATTGCTGTGATCTGGACAGTGCGTGTATTTGCACCTCTGCCCTCTACTGGATGGAATCAGTACTGCTCAGTCATGTGTCAGGCCCTGCATCGTGGACAAGAATTCACATTTAGCTCAAGTTGGAGAGGCCTGGCTTTTTTGCTTGGAGTTCTAGTCCCGTTGGTATCATGACGTTCCAGTTGGCCATGGAGCATTGCACAAAGACAACTGTGAAGCTCTATCTTGCTGCCAAGATGTTACAGTAGGCATAGTCACCTTCCCAAGCACCACACTTGGGTGGTCAAGAGATTTTTCTCTCTCTTCCAGCAGTGCCTATACACCTGGTCCAATACGTCTTATTGACACAAACTCCCACTACATTAAATGGGAGTTATGCCTGAATAGGGACTACAGAAGATCACCCAGACAGTTTATATGGCTCAGCCTGCTGATTCATCTGATTTCACAACAGATTGCATGCACATTTTTACATAGCCAATAAAACAGATGAGCAAAGCAATGTCCACCTAGCTGGCTCTCAACATCCTGTGGACTTTCCAAGGGCTACATTTGCTACCATCATGTCCTCTTGCAGATCTATGGAAGGCCTGTGTTTAGGCAAGAAGATGAATCAGAAATTGGCTGGAACTGCTATGACACGACCTTTATAGTATGTACCAACGTAACCGTCCGAAGCCTTTTCATTGTAGGCGTTTTCCCCCCTCAGCCTGGTGAACAACGACATCTCTATGAGAACAAGACATGCAGATGCAAAACTCATACGTTTAAAAATCAGTCATTAAAACAAAACTCGCTCTTCGGTTTGGTTCTGATTTTTGTCCAAGATGAGTGGCAGAATGATGTAGCCCCACCAATTTCCATCTGTTTCACAGCTGCGGCTGAGATAAGTTATGGAACATTTTCTAGCGGCCAGGCTGTGCTGGTGCTAAATGCTGCCCTTTGCTGCTTGCGCTACAATCAGTACCGGGGGGTGTTTTAAAGAAGCCCCTAGAATTTCTTTACTTTGAATAGAAAACAGTCTCTGAATTCCCTCCTTGAGTTTGGTCTTGTTTTGGAGGATGTGTGTGTGGGAGGGGGATAGGTTGTCTATCTTTCCTGTCATTTAAGACAGGAACGACCGTCTCTAACCCCTCCACAGGAAGGAGAGTTGCTGTGGGCTACTGTGAGAAGAGATTTTACCTCTGAGGTAACCTGTAACTGATCACAGTTAGAGGTGACAGGCAGGAGAACAGACCATCGAGAAAAAGTGTATGCACATACCTAACTCTGAGCAATTCTGCTTTGGAGATCCAACAATCCAGCCAAAGTCGAAGTAACCACCCTCAACTTGTACCTGATACCCTATCTGCAGAATTTTGCTCTCTCTCCATCATGTGGGCTAAATAGTCAAGACCACTCCTCTAAACAGGCCCTGTCCTTGCCAGCATTGCGCTTTGTCTTAAAAGCCATTCTAGAATGGCTCTGTAACATGTGGTATCGCTAAAAGGCACGGCCCTTTCCATGACTTTTAACTGGCAGACAAATGACGCTAGTCTGGAGTCAAAGGCATTTAAAACAGCAGATATTGTCATGCTTTGAAATGATTTTTTTACTGAGCGGTTTCAGAAGTCAACAGTGCAGAGAGATTGTGAGATATTTATAATTTCTGTGTATTAATTTCATTTCCATTGCCCCATTTAAAAATTAAGACACAAGGGGAAATGATGCATTATAATAAACTGATGGCCAGTTTTTACTTCCCAATGTGACATGTGCCATTGTTGTTAATTATCATTTGTATTACGTTACCACAATTTTATTTTTTCCTGTAATTATTTTTACCTAGAAAGCATCAAATTTCTTAAGCAGCTGAGGCCACAAAATTATGCATTTTGGGCTCTCTTTACCAAAGCACATTTTGGGAGAGGGAAAGAGAAATTAACACAGAGATTTTCCTTTCTTGTTCCTTTTGTAGTTTAGGTTTACTCATATTTTTACTGACTATTATAACCCTTTTGTGCCTTACATAACGTGTACTGCTTCATGGCTTATTTACTGAAATGTGGTACACATTTTTAAAGACTTCAAAGATAAAAATTGCATACGCTATTACGAAACAGAAAGGAAGTAAATAATTGAAAAATCAGTTTACAATAATGAAACATTTCCCCTTGATTTTTAATCTCTAAATGGAGCAATGGAAATGAAGTTAACATCCAAAATTAAAACACATACACACAGAGAACACGATCTGCCCATGAAGGAAATGCCAAATAAATGATATGGACACTCAGTTGCCTTCAAAATTAATGGGAATTGAACATCTAAATCCCTTCAAGCATCTTTGAAAACCTCAGCCTACAAACATATTCCTGTGTTTAGTAGATCACGCCGTCTCAGTGGGGCGATCAGCACATATTTCTGTCCTTAACTCAGTTTTCATTTTAACTTTGCAGCTTACCTTTCAAGTAATCAATCTTCTAAATATTAATCGGGCTTCTCAGATGTCTGCTATCATAAAAGGCTCCAGACTTTGCCAAGAATGAGATTACAGTGAAGATTAGTATTTATCATTATCTGCCTCTCTCTTTACAAATTATTTAAAAAACAGCAACACTCATAAAGGCCCTGCATACTGTACATCTGTTAATAATATACACACACATCAATGGGAGTAAAAGCACATCCTATTTTAAAAACTACACAAGGCATGCAGCTACCAGAATAGTCATTTTTCACTCTCTTATCTGTTTAGCGGGAAATTGGTCCCCACTTTGTTATAATTTGAAAAGACTTTCAGTCCTTTATTTTGAATTATACATAAAGGGCCAAAATGCCTCCTGCCAGCGTTAGGGTTACAGCCTGGGTTGGATAAAGTTTTGCAAACCCATGTATCGCTATTAAAAACATACGAAATGGGCAACAGGCAGTAATGTTTCCCATATGTTGTGCATTTAACAGTAATTGCAGCTTGATCTGCACTACAAATTATAGGGCTGATCCTGCCAGCTGCCAAAGGCCCTCGACTTTCCTTGACTTGCTCAGTACCTCACACCATCAGGCCCTGTAACAAAGCTGATGACTAATTCCTGTAAATGTCTGATCCTGCTCCCATGGACACCATGAGGCAGGATGAAACCCAAAGTCAGTCCTTTGGCTTCACTGGGAGCTGGATCAGACCCTAACTGACTTTGAGATAACTTTTTGTTTAATGCAGACATATAAAGTTACTGGGTGAATACTGCATATAACAACAATTGTATTGGTGTAGCAGAGTAAACACCACCTAGACTCCATACGCTGGACCCAAGTTTAGCTTGTGTAGGATTGTTTACACTCATTAGGCCTGTTACGCATTCACTTTATCTTGCTTTATCTTGATTGAATAAAGCATTAATGAGATAATCAAAATGAATGCCTCTCTTTGGCTGTCCCATAAGCATGTCTGGAATTACACAACTAGTTTGAAATGACTGCTGGAAAATGAGACTGGTGTAAAACTGTAAACATGGTGCCATCTGGCTTATATGTAGTTTCATGATCAATCAACATCAAATTAGAACCAGAAAGCATTATTAAAGTTGAAATTAAGTGCAGATACCAAATGTGAATGCATACATAAAACTTTAAGGTGAGGTTTTGCAATGAAATGTCAAAAGCTACATTTGATTGTTTTTCAAAAGATCTTTTGATTAGAACTTAAAAATTTTGGAGAGGGGAGGAATCCAACTGGTGTCATAAAAGAGTGTCAGGAAACTGCTTCTGCACATGGCCACATGATTAAGCACAGGCCACAAAGGTGCAAGAGCAAAATTGTGTCTCTGCCACAGAATAGTCAGTTAGCCCTTAGCAAGTAACTTAAATTCTCTCTGCCTCAATTTTTTCATCTATAAAATGGGGTGAGTAGCACTAACCAATTCATAAAGGTGTTTGGGAGAACGCTTGGAATTCTTTAATATCTGGAAAGCACTTTTGTTATGTTTATTGCATGTACACAGAGAAGTTAGATTAAAAACATAAAATACTCCTGCTGAAAGGTTGCAACATAACACTACTTTATTTCATACTATTTAGAATATTAACACACAAGAATCCAAAACCAGAGAGAGGCTCAACAAACTCCTCCCTAAAACAGAGGCACAACTCAGCTAGGGTGACCAGATGTCCCAATTTTATAGGGACAGTCCCGATTTTTGGGTCTTTTTCTCACATAGGCACCTATTACCCTCCACCTCCTGTCCTGATTTTTGACACTTCCTATCTGGTCACCCTAAACTCAGCCCATCCTTTCTGTAAGCTGGCCCTTTGCAGACTGATTTCCTTCTAACCCCGACTGCACACTCCCCTACAGAGCCCCCCGGCCCTGAGTCAGAATCCTGGGAATGTAAAGTGATAGTTCACAATTTTAAGCCAGTTTTCATCACACGACTTTGAGACGCTCAGATGGAAGGCGGGCTCTCCAAAAATGCACAATATGCCAGCAAGAGCTGGCCTTACCATGAGGCAAACTGAGGTGGCTACCTCACGTGCCAGATTGTTTGGAGGGGGGGAGGGACGGGGGAGGTCGGAGAAGAGGCAGCACTAGGACCCAGAGTGTAGAAAATTGTGTCTGCTGCTGGTGCATAGGGTATTCTCTCTGCGCTAGAGGCACAGAGATGGTGGAGTGCTGGGCTGGAGGAAGAAGGGCACAAGAGACCTTTCAAAGTTTTGGCCCATGGGAAGGGGCACAGGGGCGTCATTTGAGCTCCCTGCCTTGGGTACCAAAATGTTGTGGGCTGGCCCTGATGACAGCTGCTCTCATCATTATCGAGGATTCCATATTCTACAAGAGCTATGTAGGATACTTGTAACCTGATTGGGCCAAGTTGGATCCTCTGCAGGAAAACCCCTTGGATGGATGCAGGTGGAAGGAAAACAGCTAACATGACGAGATGTCCTGATTTTATAGGGACAGTCTTGATTTTTGGGTCTTTTTCATATATAGGCTCCTATTACTTTCCCACCCCTTGTCCTGATTTTTCACACTTGTTGGTCACCCTACTCCTTCCAGGTGATATCATGGTATCCTCTCGCACCAAGGATACCTCACCAGGGGAGGGAATCCCAGTGATTAGAAGGAGACTGGTAATCATAATGGGGGATTCAATTATTAGAAATATAAATAGCGGGGCCTGTGATGACTGGGAGAACTGCAGGGTGAATTGCCTGCTGGTTGCTCATCTCTCAAGATATCTAGACAGACTTGCGTGCAGTGCTGGGGAAGAGCCAGTGGTAGCAGTATATGTAAATACCAGTGACATAGGGGAAGATAGGAGAGAGGTCCTGAGTACAAATTAGGTTGCTAGGTAAAAAGTTAGAGCCTAGGACCTCCATGGTAACGTTCTCTGAAATGCTCCCAGTTCCATCTGCAGGGCCAGTTAGACAGGCAGAGCTGCAGGGTCTTAAAGTGTGGAGGAGGCGGTAGTGTAGGGAGGAGGGTTATTAGGAACTGGGGAGCCTTTTGGGAAAGGAGCATCCTATATAGGAAGGACGGGTTCCACCTAAAGGAGAATGGAAGCAGATTGTTGTCATGTAAAAGTGAAAAGGCCATAGAGGAGTTATTCAACTAAAGGCTGGGGGAAAGCTGACAGATGCAGAGGAGCACATAGTTCAGATAGACACATCCCTTAGGGGAGAATCCATTAATGGAGATTCCCTAGATCCAAGTAAAGGGGAAAGGATAGATGTTGATAAAGGTTGATAAAGCACAGGTAGGAACTAAAGAGAAAGAGTCAAACAAAACAAAACCAAAACCAAAAAAAAAAAAAAAGAATCCCATTCAATACCATCATAAAAAGGCAGACAGCTAAAAAGTGACAATTTTATAAGTGCTTGTATACAAATGCTAGAAGTCTAAATACTAAGATGGGTGAACTTGAGTGCCTAGTGTTAAATAAGGATATTGATATAATATATAACAACAGAAGCTTGGTGGCATGATAACCAATGGGACACAGGAATACCAGGGTACAAAATATATAGAAATATGAAATAAAGTTTCTTGACACCCTTAATGACTGCTTCTTGGAGTAACTAGTCCTGGAACCCAGAAGGGAAAAGGCAATTCCTGATTTAGTCTTAAGTGGAATACAGGATCTGATCCAAAAGGTGAAGAAAGCTGATCCACTCAGTAATAGCAACCATCATAAAATTAAACACAACATCCTTATGGCAGGGGGTAGAGAGATACCAAAAAAGCCCACCACAGTAACATTTAACTTCAGAAATGGGAATGACACAAAAATGAGGAAGCTAGCTGAACAGAAATTAAAAGAAACAGTCACGAGAGTGAAATGCCTGCAAACTGCATGGAAACAATTTAAAAATACTGTAATAAAGGCTCAAAATAAATATATACTCAAAATTAAAAAAAAATGTGAGAGAACCAAAAAGATGCCACCATGGCTAAACACCAAAGTAAAAGAAGCAGTGAGAGGCAAAAAGGGATCCTTTAAAAATTGGAATTCAAATCCTCCTGAGGAAATTGGAAAGCAGCATAAACTCTGGCACGTCAAGTGTAAAAGTATAATTAGGCAGGCCAGAACAGAATTTGAAGAGCAACTAGCAAGAGAGTCAAAAAACAACATCAATATTTTTTAAGTATATCAGAAGCAGGAAGCCTGCCAAACAATCAGTGAGGCCACTGGACGATCAAGATGCTAAAGGAGCTCTCCAGGAAGACAAGGCCATTGCAGAGAAGCTAAATGAATTCTTTGCATCAGTCTTCACTGCAGAGGATGTGAGAGAGATTTCCCCACCTGATTCGTTCTTTTTAGGTGACAAAGCGGAGGAACTGTCCCAGACTGACATGTCAATAGAGGAGGTTCTGGAACAAATTAATAAATTAAATAGTAATAAGTCACCAGGACCAGCTGATACTCACCAAAGAGTTCTTTCTGAAGGAACTCAGATATGAAATTGCAGAACTACTATCTGTGGTATGTAACCTATCACTTAAATCAGCCTCTGTACCAGATGACTGGAGGATAATGTGACACCGATTTTTTTAAAAAAGGCTCAACAGGCGATCCTGGGCATTACAGCCAGTGAGACTAACTTCATTACTAGGCACACTAGTTGAAACAATAGTAAATAACAGAATTATCAGACTGTTACAGAGTGTAAGGTGCAAACAGTTGAGCCTGCACTCTGATCATTCAGATATTAATTTCTCTTTCAGGTCAGTGGTGGGAGAATAATTGAAGTGCCCTAGCCTCAGTTTGCCAGAAGCTGGGAATGGACGACAAGCGACAGATCACTTGATGATGAACTGTTCTGTTCATTCTCTCTGAAAGACCTGGCATTGGCCACTGCTGGAAGACAGGATAGTGGGTTGGACAGACCATTGGTCTGTCCCAGTATGGCCATTCTTATATTCTTATGAGGTAAAAACATATTAGTTTAGATTATGCTATAGTTGTAGGAATGGAACCAAACCTTTTAATTTTACTCAGTTGAAGTCACTGTACAAGTGTAAGGGCTCTGATCTGATCAAGTGCCCGCTGAAATCAACGGGGATTTGTCTATTGAATTGAATATACATTGGCTATGTCCCTAATGGAGACAGGAGGGAAATGACCCATTATCTGAAGAAGAAAAGATTCAACCAGGGTGAAGAAAAAGGAATACAAGATGAAACAGCTACTCTCGTCAACATTCCAGCATTTATGCAAATGGATCTGTTCCTTTAGCTAGTGCGTAAGTTACACCTTTATTTCATTTTTCCATAAGCTCCTGTCTTGCACTGAAAGGAAGGAGAATGTTAGGAGCTGGTTGCTCTATTAGAGCCTGCTTACAGCTTGCATTTTCATTGGAATGTCATTAAGGTCAGCAGATGCCAGGATATAAACACTACTTTGTCTGGGCCAAATCCAGTCCCAGGAGAAATGGGCCCATCACATTGACTTCAGTAGAACTGAGCTCTTTCACGCTGGGGCTAAGTCCACTGAGGGGTGGGGGAAAACCTGATTCAAGATGAGATCAAGTAGCTCTTATCGCTACTGGAAAAAGATCTTACAGAAAGACAAGACACAAGAATCCAGAATTAATACTTTGAGGGCAGCGTAATTTCTCCCCCGCCCCCCTTGTCTAGCACAGGTGTTAAAATGCTGAGCTGCAAATAGGTCTTGGGGGACTTTAACTGAACATATTTCAAAGGCTTGAAATCCTGAATGGAAAACTCAAAGGGTGACCAAAAGGGCAAAAGGTCATTGGTGCAACCAAAAAGACTGTGTCATATTTGTTTTTCCATCAGAAGTTGACAGGTGAACTGTGTACATCACACTTGACAGCCACAAAGAGTTGACAGAATGTCAGGAATCTGCATCACGCTTAATGTTAGCCATCTCTCACTCCATCACCACACTTTAAGCACCAACATTTGTCTAGCGAGGCCTTTTCCATTCAGATATGTTCAAGAAAATAAATAAATAAGGAGTTAAACAAAGCAGCCAAGGGCACCCAGAGAAAATATCCAGAACCTTATGAAATATGCATAGAATAGGGGTAATGCTTTCTTATCCATGTTTGGACTATAAACAACCCCCCAAAAAATATTCACACCTGCACTGGGAATCCTGCCTAAAAAAGTCCAGCCAAGTATTTGAAACAAATACATTTTCATACCTTTCTAACCCCAAGGCATTTTAACATATATTGCCAAGACTGAAAGTCAAAACACAGGAAAAGGCAAGCACAAAGCGTTCATAAACCAAATCCGGTTTGCCTTACATATGTGAACACAGGGCCAAATCCAGCAGTTCTTACCTGAGCATGTCTAGAAAAGTTTGTGTAAATGAGGTAAAAACAGGCTCGGAGGAAACATTATAAAATAAGAACTTTGATTTGATTGGTATGATTTTTATAAGGCATGAAATTTGCTCCTTTGTAAGGGATGCATAGAACTTGTGCTGGCCACTTAAATCCTACTTAAACTCTCAGATTTGGTCCTTAGTAAGATTTAAACCTTGAAATGGACTCTCTGCTCAGTGGTGAGTTTCACCCAAGGTGAGTGAGATTTGGCCCATGAACATATCTGTGATTCACTGAATGAAGTGGGAACAATAGCAAACTGCACCCGGTATCGTCCTCAATATACTTTGCTTTATTGTATGTTGCTTAAAAGATATTTCTCTGGAAAGTTTCTCCAAGAGGAAATGGAACAATATTTTGATTTCCCTTAGTGAACCATCTCTGAGTTAAATAGCAATACTATTCCCTCAGGCATCTTCATAAAAGATAAAAATGGGCAGAAATAGAAAAGGCATGCGAGTTTGGTCATCTAAGGAAGATTACTGTTCACTTTCTGCAGTGAAGTTTGACAGTAGCCTAGTAACTAGGTGTAACCAAAATATTGATTGGGTTTCCAACCTTGCAAAGTCTGCTTACTGCATAGAGACAGTTTGTATCAACAAACAAATCAGCTCCTTTCTGCTGCTCTATGTTTAGTTCCGTGCATCTTTCTGAAAAGAAATAGAAAGGTAATGGCTTAGATATTTATAGAACAATTTTAAACATGATGCACAGCAAACAACCCATTTGTCCTCTGCAGTTATTCGCAAATGATTGGATTGTGTTTTTAAATTCCTGCTCTCATGAATGCATGGCTGGATTTGTAACTGTTGGATCTGCCAAGTGGCAGCCAGACTCCAGAGCAGACATAGACAATTAGCTGGGTCTCTCATTGCATGGTTGGACTTTCTGTGTGGTCCTGTTCTTCACAGCTGCTGATATTTGAACCAGGACCCATGTGGTGCACAGGAAACAACTCTAGGTGGTTGGTCAAAATGGAGCTGACCAAGCCACTAAGAACTGGGCTAAGCTGAAAGTTGCTCTTTATAGTTGCTCTAATTTCTTCCCCTTTTGGGAAATGCAGGTGGGAGCCAATCTTGCCCTCACTGCCAGCTAAGGTTGCCAATTGGTGGTCAGACATGAGAGCAGACTCAGCTAATTAGCAGGGTTCCTCTCCAGTGACTATGTGTAGGTCTCCTGCTGAGACTTGAACTGAGATCCTGGTGATACATAAGCTCTGGCAGGTAAAAACCAAAAGGAAATCTACTTTTAGCTAAACCAAAGGGCTCAGCTATGCTAAGCTCATCTTAAATATGTGAAGAGTCATGTCCAGTTAACAGGACGTTGTTGAGTTTTTTAAAGGTTTGTGGTCAACAGCTTTCCAGGTGGCCCTGCATTCTTTCTAGCAAAACTGCCAGATTTCATACCAGAATTGGCATCCCAGAATTGGCTCCATGTGTGTGTGGAAACACACTAGTAAGCTATGTGCCTGGGCAGATTCCTTTAGAGTTTCTAGTTATTGATTCATGGAGTTTAAGGCCAGAAGGGATTTCTGAGATTGTCTAAACTGACTCCCTGCATAAAACAGGGGAATTGGTTGTCCCTGAATTAATTCACTCTTCAAGTCCAGCAGCTGTGGTTGAATTAGAACATATTTTTAATGTATCCTATAGGTGCTTGTGTAGTTTCTCAGAACACGTAGGTACTTTAAAAATATTACCATAGGTAATTTAGAAGCTTAAGCCCCATTTTTTCATGATTTAAGGAATTAGGAGTTTAAATCCAATTGATTTTCCATGAGATTTAGGTTCTTCACTGCTGAAAATGGGACATAGGAGCCTAAGTCACTCAGACACATCTGAAAATTTTACCCTTACTGTAAAACCTTCCCATTTCTGGATGGCCAGCGCCTCTTGATTTTCTAAGATGGTCCCAAAAAAAACATTTGAAATATATAGTGGTGGTCAATTGATTCCAGGCCCCAGGTGCCAATTTAAAAGCGAAATATGAAATCTGGTCATTTTAATGCAAAGAATTTTAGGAAAAACTGCAAAGTAGTGGTAACAAAATGTAAATGCTGAAAGAGTAACATGACTTCTAGTTAAACCAGGGCACCCTGCAGCTGGTGCAAACTGTCAGGTTGTGATAGTGCTAAGTGACAATTTATACATATTGAGGCCACGTCTATGCTACAAAATTATGACAACCTAACTCATGTCAGCCTATGGCCACTGCAGTTATTAAATCACTTGTGTCTGTCCACATTGCGCTCCTTGTGTGAGGGGTGCACCGCTCATCCTCACCAGGAGCACTCGTACTGATTGTACAGTCAGCGTGGGACATCACGAGATGGCTCCTGAATGCGAACAGCAGTCGATGTAAGCAACGTAGCGTCTGCACTGACAATGTGTTGATCTAATTACACTGACTGTGATTCTACGCCACTCGAGGAACAGTGTTACTAAATCAGTGTAGGGAGGCACTTACATTAGCAGGAGTCAAATTTAAACGAAGACCCTTCCACAACTAAGTCGATGCAAGACAGCTCCTGTCTACCTAGCTGTGTAGTATAAACCAGGCCTGAAGCTCTACCCTAACAATGGTATTTGACAACTGATTGAGTGAATGTAAATGTCTCCTGAAAAATCTAGAAAGAGGCAGGAATACTAAACCTATAGTGGATTGATCCCATCTGTGGATTTCTCATTTCCTCCTGGTGATGGTTGAAAGCCTTTACTTGAACTAGCCAATTCCACTAGCATCCAGGTCAACACAAACCCTTTTCTTTAAAGGATTAGACACCCCTGCCTCTTAAAAATAAAGGCATGCAGGGACAAGTTTGGTTAGGTGCATTTGACACATTCCACAGGAATACCTAGGAGTCATTACGACCTGCCCTTGTTGGATCCTGCTATGGACCAGCTCCCCAAAACCACCAATCTCAGGCAACGCAAGCACTGCCTTCCAGGTCTCACTCTCTCTGTACAGGCTGTGATAAGCACACACCAGTACACACCAGTCCTCAGCATGTTCCCTGCAGTGTCCATCCCCCATCCACTGAACACACTCAGAATTATCAAGCCAGCTGTTCTCAAAGGACAAGTACACACCAGCTCTTAACATTCAGCTCAGGCTCACTACTATGCCAAACACCACTGCACTGAGATATATTTATAGTGAAAACAATAAAAAGTGTATGAGCAAAGAACAGAGATTCTGGTGACAATGAGTAAGAATATTAGAAACAAAGTGTTACATATAAAACAAAATTGTAACATCCTTTCTAAAGACTAAACTTAACTAACAAGAGACAAAGAGTCCTGTGGCACCTTAAAGACTAACAAAAGTATTGAAGCATAAGCTTTGGTGGGCTAATACCCACTTCGTCGGATGCATGCATTTACTTCCTAGGTGAGGGAAGATAGGCTGTCTTCTTTGTCTCCCGGATATAGCAGAGCAAACCATTAATGTGCACCTCAAGATAGGGTTCTCTCCCCTCACACCTCCCCCTGCTGTTAATGTCTTCCTATTATTTTTCTCTCTCTGCAGTTTTTCACATTCCTTCAGTGGCATTCGGTTCAGAACAGTGCAAGGAGATGCACTGTGAACCTGACAATCCTTAATTTACATGTGAACAACTATGTCTTGTCTGAAAGAAAATGTGGATTTTCCCCTTTGTTGATGATCAGGCCCTAGATGCAGCTTTTAAGAATGCAATTTTCAGTGTCTATGCCTAATTCCTTACTCAGCATCCATACACTGTGTTTCATAATGAATTCGATAACCAGTGTGACACTATCTTTTATTTGAGACCTCACTAGACATTCATGGCGAACAAGAGCGTATGTGCCGGGCCTAAGAGATCTCTATAATCTCTCTGCACTCTCTTGCCAGTTGGCATTAACAGGCTCCTGGGTCACAACATTAAATATATAATATCCATAGAGGAACGGTGACAATCTATAGATCCCTTTGACCATGGGATGCCGTTCCAGGAAGAAGGACTGATAAGCAGAGATGGGGTCCACGTATTGAAGAAGGGGAAGAGCATATTTGGATACAGACTTGCTAACCTAGTGAGGAGGGCTTTAAACTAGTTTAGAAGGAGGTAGGTGATCAAATCCCACAGGTAAGTGAAGAACATGGAGACCCGAGAGAAGGTTTGGTATTTGAGGGGAGCATGGGCAGGGACAAAGGAGGGACAAGACAGAACTGGGGTGGGGAGGGAAATCAAATCAGTATCTTAGATGTCTATACTAATGCAAGAAGCATGGGGAATAAGCAGGAAGAACTTGAAATACTAGTAAATAAACACAACTATGACATCCTTGGCATCACAGAGACCTGGTGGGATAATTACGCTTGACTGGAATATTGGTAGAGAAGGGTACAGCTTGCTCAGGAAGGACTGGCAGGGGGAAAAGGGAGGTGGTCTTGCCTTCTATATTAAAAACGTATACACTTGGACTGAGGTTGAGATGGAAATAGGAGACAGACTTGTTGAAAGCCTCTGGTTAAGGATAAAAGGGGTAAAAAAAACCCAAGGGTGATGTCCTGGTAGGGGTCACTACAGACCACCTAAGCAGGAAGAAGAGGTGGACAAGGCTTTTTTTAAACAGCTAACAAAATCATGCAAAGAACAGGACTTGGTGATGATGGGGGACTTCAACTACCCAGACATCTGTTGGGAAAATAACACAGCAGGGCACAGATTGTCCAACAAGTCCTTGGAATGTATTGGAGACCATTTTTTATTTCAGAAGGCAGAGACAGCTACCAGGGGAGAGGCTGTTCTAGATTTGATTTTGACAAATAGGGAGGAACTGGTTGAGAATTTGAAAGTGGAAGGCAGCTTGGGAGAAAGTGATCATGGAATGATAGAGTTCATGATCTACGGAATGGTAGGGGAGAGAACAGCAAAATAAAGAGAATGGATTTAAAGAAGGTAGACTTTAGCAAACTCAGAGATTTGTAGGTAAGATCCCATGGGAAGCAAGTCTAAGGGGAAAAACAATAGAAGACAGTTGGCAGTTTTTCAAAGAGACATTATTAAGAGCACAAAAGGAAACTATCCCCATTGAGTAGGAAAAATAGGAAGTCTGGCATGAGACCAACCTGGCTTAACCAGGAGATCTTCAATGATATAAAAATCAAAAAAGATTTCCTGTAAAATGTGGAAAATAGGTCAAATTACAAAGGATCAATATAAACAAATAACAAAAGTGTGTAGGGACAAAATTAGAAAGTCCAAGGTACAAAACGAGATCAAACTAGCTAGAGACAAAGAGTAACAATAAAACATTCTACAAATACATTAGAAGCAAGAAGATGACTAAGGACAGGGTAGGCCCGTTACTCAGTGGGTGGGAGAAATAACAACAGAGAATGTGGAAATGGCAGAGGTGCTTAATGACTTCTTTGTTTCAGTTTTCACCAAGAAGGTTTGTGGTGATTGGATGTTTAACGTAGTGAACACCAATGGAAATGAGGTAGAATCAGAAGTGGCTAAAGTAGGGGGAAAAACAGTTTAAAATTATTTAGACAAGGTAGATGTCTTCAAGACACCAGAGCCTGATGAAATGCATCCTAGAATACTCAAGGAGCTGACTGAGGAAGTATCTGAGCCATTAGTGACTATCTTTGAGAAGTCATGGAAGACGGGAGAGATTCCAGAAGACTGGAAAATGGCAAATATAGTGCCCATCTATAAAAAGAGAAATAAGGACAACCCAGGGACTTACAGACCAGTCAGCTTAACTTCTGTACCCACAGACATAATGGAGCAAATAATTAAGTAATCAATTTGCAAACATCTAGAAGATAATAAGATGATAATTACCAGTCAGCATGGATTTGTCAAAAACAAATCATGTCAGACCAACATGATAGCTTGACAGGGTAACAAGTCTTGTGGATGGCGGCGGGGAAGCAGTAGATGTGATATATCTTGACTTTAATAAAGCTTTTGATATGGTCTTGCATGACTTTTCCTGGAGGTTTAGGTTGGACATAAGGAAAACCTTCCTAACTGTCAGAATGGTTAAGCACTGGAATAAATTGCCTAGGGAGGTTGTGAAATCTCCATCATTGGAGATTTTTAAGAGTAGGTTAGACAAAGATCTGTCAGGGATGGTCTAGATAATTAGTTCTGCCATGAGTGAAGGGGACTGAGCTAGATGACCTCTCAAGGTCCATTCCAGTTCTATGATTCTATGGGATGGATTTAACAATAAGAATTGTATGTTGTTGGGTTTTTTCTTAGTAATAATTCTCACATCTATTCTTTCAGTGGATAGATTTGGTTCCTAAACTAGAATCAAACTTTTCCAGGAGATCTGATAATTTAAGTTCCCCAACAGCCAGCAAGTTTCATCCAGCTGATTCGATCTTTCCTATGCTGGCATCTCTAGCAGCTGATATGTCACACTCCACACTGCTGGTGGCAACAACAAAAACTGGAGGGATGGTGCTGTCGGGGCCAACACACATATGGAATTTACACCTGTATCAGTAATAGTGCCATAGAGGTGCCCATGGAGATTCCACTAAAAGTTACATCTGCTCTTTCTCTCAGTCTACAATGGGGCTGAAATGGGATGATGCGTTTAAAACTGCTGCACTGCCACTGAAGACTCAACAAATCTGCTAGTGCTAGTCTCCTGAGGAAACAGTCAACCACAGAGGAAACAACTGAGGACACTTGCTGTTAACAAACACTTCCTGCATGTTCAGACAATGCTCTTCTCCTATCCAAAGTGACAGAGAAATGCTACCCCAGTACAGAGGAGCAGACAGGAGGAGACTAAAGCCCTGGACCTCACTAGCCCCTCAGTAAATGCCACAGTTTCACACTTGAGAGAAGTCAGGTCGGTTCAGCTAAATAAGAGCCCCACTGATCACGTATATCATATGTAAGGTATTCTCTACTTGTGTTTTGTTATCCTTTCCAGAGGTGCTGCTACCAAAGCTATGCTGGTAGGGAATGAGCAGTGATAGGTGTTAGATCATCTCCAGAAACACACATGCCTTCCAAGGGTGGTATTTCAAGAGCCACTTTTATAAACAGTCCTTTTTTAATAGAGCTCTGTCTCCGTCTTTCCCAGATTAAACTGTGCTGTCTGTCTCCAAAATACATGGTAAATCAAACCAGCCACACAGTGTTTGCAAAAAATATAAACGGGTGCTTGCAATGTAGTCTGAGTTTACGAGCATCCTTTTCAAGTCACATCAATTCCCAAGGTTTGTGACCACCCTTCTGGGGCCTAAACCAAAGCCCACTGAAGTTGATGGGACCGCTTTTAATGGGCTTTGCATCAGGCCCCTAAATAGCTACAGGACTGACTATTAATAGTACACATGATTTTTAAGAGAGGCAGTGTGGTCTAATGGATAAAGCAATAAAGGGTTCTGTTCTATCCCCAGCTCTGTGACCTGGGACAAACCATTTCACTGTACTGTAAGCTCTTCAGGGCAGGAACTGTCTCTTACTTTGGTCTTGACGACACAGCCCCCAGTAGGAACTATGGGGGTGTGAACAGCAATGCACACTAGAGTGTGGCACTGTAACTGCCCCATGCACACCCTGTCAGCGCTACCTGGAAAGTACCTAGGTAGCGTTAACATAGTCCTCTTTGAGACTCTGTTAATGCAAACTCAGCCCCTTTTAGTAGGTGCTAGTGTAAGGCATACCCAAAAGGGAGTGCACAGTGGTCGAACGTTTTGGACCACCCGCCACTGTGTTCCACAGAGGTGGTAACCGCTGGCTGAGGTGCATGTTTCATTTGGGGTTGCACAGATATGTGCCGTATGTGCGTACTGACCGAGATGGTAAGGAATCTTGTGTTTTCAAGGGACACATTCATGTTACGCAAGCAGGATCCACACAGGGCAGCTACAGGGCAACACTTGAATGGACGCTGCGACTCACACCCTAGCAGTCCACACTGCAGGGCCATGTAGGCAAGCCCTTTGTGTGTTATACCACCTCGCACAATGGGGAGCCCCAGCTGGAGCTTTCAAGTGCTACTATAATACACATTATAAATTATAGCTGTGATTATGAGGAAAAAACATGAACCAAAAAAACCCTAGTTACTAACACAACCCCACATCTGTTATTGGTAGGTAATATTTTATAAGTAGTCCTCACCATAGGAAAGATCCTAAAAGGTACCTAAGACGGCTCACTTAATGGTATGTTTTTCTCTCCCTGATAACACTTACATGGGCACTGCTAAAACTGGATGTAGGCCCAAAATTTTGGGTTTGATTCTTTTTAAATAAAAACACTTAATAGGAGTAGAAACAGTCTCAGGAATTAAACACAAATGCCATTTAAATGTTACTGAAAACCCAGGCCGTCACATTGTTAGTCCATAATGTTAAAGATCACAGCATACACAGAGAGTTAATTCACTGCCTCAAATCTCTCTCAGGTTAATAAAGAATGAAACTGGGCATAGATGGATGTTAATTGGTTTGGAGAAGCGAGGACAATGATCTCAGTCAAGAGTCCAAGGGAAACATGTTCAAATGTCAAATCCACCATTTCAGTAACTTGTATCCATGTTGGCAGTGTTAGCAGAAGGCCGTACAGTGTGGATGACAAAGGTGTGAGTTGCAGCATGCACTAAAGTGTTGCTCTGTAGCTGCCCTCTGTGGACCCTGCTAGCATAACATGATTGTGTACCTTGAAAACACAAGATTCTTTATCATCTCAGTCAGTATGTGTGGATTGAATGGGCATAGGGAATGAACCGCCCTCTCTCCTCTAAGGTGGTCCCATGGGGTCAAAGATGAAGCGCACAAGCAGGACAATGTACTTTTCTTTTAGCAGTAAAGATGCCAGACTGAAGTCTTCAGGTTAACAACAAATTCAAACCCAGAGATGCCCAGTCAAGCCCTAAACTCACACCAAAGCAAACAGAGTTTTATTTTTAAGTCTCAATTTGAGACACGATCTATTTCTGCTGGTAAGAAATGACTTCTAGTCTGACCTGACGAAGCCCTTTTGAGAGGAGGTCTGCCTTATCCAAAGACACGACAAATGTTCACCACACACAAAGCCAGACAAAAAGTCACAAAACGTCGTCCACCAGCTTTTTGTCATACATAGGCACTTTCAAATTGTCAGGAGATGAAGGAAAGTGCAATTAAATATTATTTGACTTGAATATTATGTCACCAGAAGTAAACATCATCTGCTGTCCTGATGGCTCACTTTGGCTTGGGAAACAATTGATGCTGCCAAAGCACCCAAGAGGTTTTTAAGTTAGGCTACTGCAAAAATACTTGGAATGGGGCTTTTACTGCTTCATGTTCCATCAAACTCTTCAGAAAGCTAATCCTTTGAACAATGTCAAGTTCCCAAACGTGGACATGCCTCAGAGAGCTTCTAAACAGTCTAAGCTCTCATTAAAGTCAGCTGGAGAAGCAGAGGGTGCTTGTACCTAGACTGCAAAGGACTTAAGAGATTCCTGGTTCTGCCAGTTACTTTTATCTATGTCTCAGTTCCTCATCTGTAAAGCAGAGACTAGACTTAGGGTGACCAGATGTCCCGATTTTATAGGGACAGTCCCGATTTTTGGGTCTTTTTCTCCTATAGGCTCCTATTGCCCCCAGCCCCATCCCGATTTTTCACACTTGCTGTCTGGTTACCCTAACTAGACTCCATTCTGCCCCCTTTTCAGAAGCATTCAGTCTAATAGTTAATGCTACAGTCTAGTCAAGCAGTTCTCAACCAGGAGTCCGCTCCTCCCCCCACCCCCCGGGGGGGCCTGTGAGTAGGTTTCAGGGGATCCGCCAAGCAGGGCCAATGTTAGACTCACTGGGGCCCAGGGCATAAAACCGAAGCTCCGCTGTGCAGGGCGGAAGCCCAGAATCCTGAACTCCACCACCTGGAGCTGAAGCCAAAGTCTGAGCAATGTAGCTTTGTGGAGGTCCCAGTGACATGGGGCGCCAAGCAATAGCCCTGCTTTCTAGTCTCTAACACTGGCCCAGGCTATTATATGTAGAAAAACAGTTTTGGGGCACAGGTGGGCCGTGGAGTTTTTATAGCACATTGTGGGGGCCTCAGAAAGAAAATTTGAGAACCCCTGGTCTAGTTGAGCATCGGCCTAACTCCGCGCCTATTAAAATCAAGGGTGAAACTCCCCTTGTCTCAATGGGAGCAGTTAGGCCAGGGCTGAATACATTTGTATGTTCCCTCTTCTAATCACAAAGGGAAATATTTGAGTGACTTCCAGGGAATTATAGGGACTTCTCACAACATTATGGAAAGAACGCAGCCCAGAAAGACAAAATCCAGGGCTTTCATTTTCCTGCTGTGCTTTGTGCAAAACAGAATCTGCTCAAGTTACCTTACCGGGATATCTATCTGCGCATCTATAAAGGATGCCAGAGTTAACTGGAGGAAAGAGGCTGGAGACTATATATTGTATTTTGTCCTTGACTCGTGTACAAAATTCCCATTAGCGTCAATGGGAGTTCTCATGCATAGATGAGGATATGTACAGTAAATAGCCCTGAGGAGTCTGAAGACAAACGAAGAAAGTGAGAGAACCTAATGCTACAGCAGGGATTTTGACGTGGATGGCTATCTATCTGGGGTACTTAACCCAAAACCTAGGTTAGCGCCCCAGTTTGCTTATTGCCAGATAAGCTTGCTGACTTCACCATTAACTTCTTCAGTATTTGTTTGTCTCATCCACCTGTTGCATTCTGCCTTTACCCAGCCTGGGAGTTCTTTGGAGAAGGGGAAGCCTTTTAACTGTGCATCTAGCACAATGGGTCCCTGAACCTAATAAAATAAGAACAAACAGGCCCAGACACAGTGGGTTCACGGCACCAGTGAAATAAAGGGCAAAACTGAAACGTTGATTTTTCATTCTTTTCCCCCCTTATCATTTAATTCTCTTTTCTCTTCACCCCAGTAAGCCAGGGTGAGTGGGAGAGAGAGAGATTCAAAGAACTAAGGAGTGGATATTTTGTCCTAGGACTCTCCTTGGAAAATGTGTTTGCAGTTCTGTGATGGCAGCATTCCTATTATACAAAGGGAACCACGGCAGCAAGAAATGCAAGAGCCGCCCTCTTGTTTAAGCACTAAGATATCACACAATGGAAAGTGCAGTGGTTATGACTGCTGCACACCTTCAATGCACAGCATGAGGCACAAAAGTGGAATTCATGTCTCAAATGCTCCGGACTAAATATCGTCAGAAGCATCATTGCACAGTCGACAATGTCTATTCGCAGCTTTAAACTGTGTGCTTGAGAAAATCGGACTATGGGTCTTTATCCCACTAACTTTTATTCCCTTCACATGGTCTCACTGCCAGATCGGTCACTTTATTTTTAGAGAAGAAAGTGTAAAGTAGTTACAAATACTTAAATCTCTCTGAAATGTGACTTATTTTCACTGTTTAAGATCTCTGCTTGTATCATGGGCATGATAATCCCGATCAAGAGCAGGCAGCATACATAGGTCCTAATCTAGCAAACATACATATGCTTCATTTTATATGTAAGTAATCCCATTGACTTCAGTAGGATTAATCACATGCACACAGTTAAAGAGGTGCATATGTGGCTGTGGACTTGAGCCCTCAGAAGGATGGGTACTGTGGTTAAGGCACTAAACCGTGCTTGAGGATACTTGAGTTGAGCTCCCAGTTTTGTACCATGCTACCTGTGTGACCTTAGGCCTCACTCTCTGAAGCTTTGGATTCTCATCTGTAAAATGAGGATAATAGTGCCCAACCTCACAGGGGAGTGGAAGATGAATCTGTCCATATTTTGAGATGCTCATTAAGTACAATGAGAGGGCACAACGAAGGCTATGGGAAAGTCAGTATTTTCTCAGGCTATGGTGAAATGTTGCTATAGTAATACGGTGAGGTTTTGAACACACGCATCCACTCTCACCTCAAAAAGAGCGTGCACGTTGGGACATGCAACCTCACAGGAGAATCATTACACATAGAGAAACTTATATTACCAACCCCAACTGTTGAAAAATCATGAGAGAGCCCCACAAAATCATGAGATTGGATTAAAAATCATTACAAAATTGAAAGTAATTATTTGAGGGTTCACTTGGCTTCTGGTGTCTGAGTCTTGAAAACTTTGTTTTCAAGTTTTTCTCTGTAACCAGGGAGTCTAGGAATTGTGGCAAAGCTCTGGTCTTGCCCCTGTGGATCCCACGGTTCCAGGCGGTTTGTGCTAGCCTCAAAGGCTCACTGTGACCCTCCACGTAGCCCTTCTCCCCCTAGGCCAGGGTTACAGTCTACTGAGCCCTTTCCATCAAAAGCCAGCAAAGTGATTGAAGAGAGAACTCCCACAGTGTCTGTTGTCCCTCTGGGCTTATTTCAACTCCCACAGTCTCTGTTGTCCCTCCTGTCCTGCTAGAGGCCTGCCTTCCCCTTCCAGGAGGTGTTTCAATAAAAGCAGGTTCGGGGGGAACCCGGGCCCGCCCTCTACTCCGGGTTCCAGCCAGGGACCCTAATGGTAGCAGCTGTTGGCAGCCAACCTTTCACTGACAGAGTTGTTACTTTTTCCTGGGCCACTTCCCCACAGCTCTCCCACTTCTCCCTTACCTCAGGTTATAGCAAAGCTTCCTCTCCTCCAGCTCCTTTCTCCTTGGCTCCTCGCTGAGGGAAATGGAAAGGAGAGCTTTTAAGCAGTCTAAGTGAAACCTTGATTGGCTCCACCTGTCCCCATTAGCCTAACAGCCTTAACTGCCTTTTTGCTAATTAATTGGGGTCAGGTGCCGGCATTAACCTAACTACCTTAACTGGTTAATTGGCGTCAGGTGTCTTGATTAGCCTGGAGTAGCCTTTGTTTAGCTATCCAGGGAACAGGGACCTGCTCATCCTGAGGCTGATATACCTGCCTTCCAGAACTCTCGTATACCCTTCTGGTCTGACTCTGTCACAAAATTCACTTTTCAAAAATACCTGAAATCCTCAAATATTCACATGCTTCCAGGAGCTGAAGCCTTAAACACACCAAATATCATGAGATTCACTATACATTATAAGAATTGTCAACATTGGGGAAAGTCACCCATAATTCAGCTTCCAAATTCTGTTAAGGGGCATTGAGAGAGCTGAATGTTATCAGTTTAATTATATTAGTAGTCCTATTCATTACATCATCTCTAACATCAATCACAGACTCATATCCCTCCCCACCAACAGGGGAAGTCAGAAATTAGACTTCCTTTTTTGCAAAAACATTTAGAAGAACAAAACCGTTTTGTTCAAAACCCTCCATGAGTATTTGTTGGCTGAAAATATTTTAAATGAAAGTTTTCCTTTTATAGTGGGGGAAAAAAATCATTTTGGGTTCCTTCCACTTCCCTCTCTCACCATGTCCCTATCCCTCCATCCACCCATCCACGTAAAAAGGGAGGAGAAACATGAAAGGGACTAAAAAGTAGCTAAATGAAAAGTTTGCAAAATCCGATGAAGATTGGTTTCAACTTTTCCCCCAAAAGATAATGATCAAAACAGAACTATTTTGCCAAAATGTTCACTTTGATCAAAAAGTCATTTATTTAAAAATGTTCAAGTTACTGCATAAAGAAACATTACACATCTACCTAAATCCCTCCATACACAAAACCCCATTTTGCAGATGGCTTGCAAGCATCCCATTGAGTTCAATGGAAATTTTGCTGATGGATAGAGTAGGAGGTCTAAATGATAATTTAACAAATACATTCCTAAATTATAAACTTAGTAAAAGATGTTCTGATGGTGAGTGGCAAGAAAACACATGAAAACTGGACAGGAGAAAAGCAGAATAAAAATGAGACTCTCTGGCCAATTGAAAAAAATTAAATTAAGCAAGTCATTTCATTGCCCCCAACTGATCAAAATTAAATGAACAATTGGAACATAGAGCTGACCTGTGAGGGGGAACTGGTTACAAACAAAAATTTCTTTTCACTATAATATCCCATGTAATAAATGCGATTGAACACTTCAGGAAAGTTGTATATGGGACCTGAATAATAGTCATACAAATCTTCTCTATTCAGCAGACATCCCACAGAAAGGGGCCAGGTTGTTACTACCAGAAAAGAGGAAGTAAACTGAAAGACAACCGAAGGAAACCATCTATGAAACAGCAAAATCCTTTAAGAAATTGGCCATACTCCAGCTGCTATTGAACCTTGGACAGGTGCAAAGGCCAGTAAGTAGGTCGGTTTGGAATTTCTCATCTTGTGGGATTGCTTAGAAAAATCTTGGTGTTCTGGAAGATTTTATTGGGTTGCCACTCCCTGAATAGGTTGGATTGTTTCCAATGCCCTTAATCAACAAGAGTCTTTCCATTGTCTTCAGTAGACACTGGACCGAACCTGTCATGAACAACTAGAACCAGTCAAATCTTTTTAAGTGAGCCTGTGATGTTGCACCTCCTAATGCTTTATGGAAATATGCCTATGACTATAAATATGACATAACCGGAATATGTTTTATGCCAGGTATGCCATGTAACATATCTTTGCAAAAGTTATGTTTTACTGAAAGTATTCATCCTATTTGTATGCATGTATCATTTTTATGAGCATTAGCTCTATGCTTGAATTTAAAGTGTTTGCTGTAGGAAGCACGTAAGGCAGATTCAGTCAATGTACTGTGAAAGGGTTATTCCAGTAATTGGGAGTACTTAGCTAAGAATGGACTTCGGGAGATGCTAATCGGCATCTAAGCTTTCCTGGGAATGTTCAAACTAACATGTAAACTCCATCTTGTGGAGGGAATTTTACACAGGAGAAGAGAGGAGTTTCCACCCACAAGAGAAAGACTACACCAGCCTCTAGAAACCCTTCCATTTTGTCCTCAGCTGACTCAAGAGATAGCCTCTCCACCCCAAAGAGATGCCTGAACAAAACTGAAACAAAGGACAGTACTAGTGAGGGTACAGTGATTGCTGGACCCAGAGTAGGAGGAAGTCTAGTCTGTAAAAGAAGATTATTGGAACATCTCCGAGGTGAGAATTACCTGCATTTAGTTTCCTAATGTATTAGGCTTGGACTTGCATGTTTTATTTTATTTTGCTTGGTAACTTACTTTGTTCTGTCTGTTATTATTTGGAATCACTTAAATCCCACTTTTTATAATTAATAAAATCACCTTTTACTTATTAATTAACCCAGAGCAAGTAATTGATTCCTGGGGGAGCAAACAGCTGTGCATCTCTATCAGTGTTATAGAGGGTGAACAATTTATGAGTTTACACAGAGTAAAATTGATTTATTGGGGATTTGGATCCCATTGGGAAGTGGGTATCTGGGTGTTGGAGACAGGAGCACTTCTTAAGTTGTTTTCAAGTAAGCCTGCAACTTTTAGGGGACATGGTTTGGACTGGGTCTGTGTTTGTCGCAGGCTAGTATGCCTGGCACAACCAGGAAGGGTACTGAAGTCCCAAGCTGCCAGGGAAAACGGACTCAGAGGTAGTCTCAGCAAATCAGGTGGCAGTCCCAAGGGGGTTTCTGTGACCCAACCTGTCACAGAGCCCACCATACATTCTTACCTACCTGTGGTAGGCAACACAATTTGAACTATATTTAAATATGGGTTTGCTAACAACAATTTCAACTATGGTGGTGACACAGGATAAAAGAAGAAACCAATTCCACAATCCAAACAGAAAAAATATAACCTCCTGAAAAAGCAGGAAAAGTTAATATTGTCCAACTTAAACCAATCTGACATTTATTATATCACATTGCAGTCTATTATTTAATGTTGCCCGACACTTCCCATTATAATATCCTGCTTTCAGTTGCTTCAAAGTTTGCCAAACTTTAACCATTTGGACGGAGCGTGTCTGCCTCAGGCTGAAATTTCTGGGAAAGTTTGAACTGTTTCCTAGTATAACATTAAGGGAAGATAAATTATTTTGCCCGGTTTAAAAAAAAATAATCTTGATGCCATTTTACTGATCTTTAGCATTTCTACACTTTGGAGAAGGGATGTTGAGTTTGGCGGTGAAGGTGGGGACAAGGATGTGCTTTTTGCCATTCCTGTGAAAAAATACCCTATTATAGCCAATTATAGGCCTCCAAAAGAGTCCTCTTTCTCACTTGCTCAGTAGAGGCTTGTTTGGCAGCTAAATTCCCCCAACGATTCCATCTGCACTGAGCATCCCCTCATATCCCACTTCATCCCCTCACAGCTCCTACATGCCAACCAGACTGTGCATGTACTATCCCTGCAGAGCACTGGAGTACGTTCCACGACTGCAGGAACTAAGCAAGACTTTCCCATTGAAAGCACCTTCCAGCAGCCAGGAACAGGAACCAAGAGCAAGGAGGTGGTTTCACCAGCACAGTCATGCTCCCCGTGTTGGCGCCTGGGCTGGGAAGAGTAGGAGCAGGGCCGTTCTTACCCATACGCAAAGTATGCAGCTGCATAGGGCACCAGGAAATTTGGGGCACCAAATTTCCTGGTGCCCTGCACAGTGGCATGCTGTTCCAGCCCCTGCTATGCCTCTTCCCCAGGGCCCCCGCTTCTGCTCCGCCCCAGACCCGCCTCTGCCAGCCCCTGCTCCACCCCAGACCTGCCCCCACTCCCCTGAGCTCTGCAGCAGGGCCGGGCCTGCACTCACCAGCAGCGGGAAGTGCAACGACCCGCCCCCAGCCGCACTGCCTGTGAGTGCTGCAGGGTGGTTCCCCCTGCCCCCAAGCCAGCCCCGTCCCCTCCGCCTCCTGCAGAAGCCTGGGGCTCCACGTACACACCCCGCGAAGGGGCTGTGTAAGGCCCCAGAATAGCTAGGGATGGTCCTAAGTAGGAGGCAGCATTTCTGGCTCGAATGCAAAGGGACAAGGAACCGTAGGGGTGGTCTGCTTCATTCAGAGCGCACGATGCACCTGATCCAGATTTGAATCAATGCTGCAGGATGAAGGAGGCTGTTGTCAGTAGGACCCCAACCTCATTTGTTGCAGAAGTAGGACGGTGGGTAGTGAACGAGGCAGGGGACTGAAGGAAAAGGAAAGGACAGTAGTCATGGCTAAATCAGTTGACTGCCGCCATGGAGAATTGGATTCTATCCCTGTATCTGCTCCAGAGTTACGTGATTCTGGGCAAGTGACTTAGACCAGCCTTTTCAGAGCTCATCACTAACTGTGTGTTCTTTTTCTGGGTGACCAACAGGAGACACCTGGGGTCTGATCAGCAGAGGTGCAGAGCACTCGTAGTTGCAACTGAAGTTGAATGGAGCTATGCTTGAACATATTAAGTGCTATAAAAATACTAAGTACTCTGAAAAATCAGTCCTTCAATGTCTCAAACTGGGCACCTAAAATTAGGGGATAGTTTTGGAGTAAATTTCTCCATGCCTTGGTTCTGCATCTGTAAAATGGAGATAAGACAACCTGTTCTCACAGGGATATTGAGAAGATAAATTAATTAATGTTTCTGAAGCACTCTGATGCTATAGGGATGCAGGTCATGGAAATTTTGTATTCAGTGCAGAGTTTGAATAGGCCCGGGCCCAAACATGGAATGGGGATGATAAAAGAAAATAATGAATAATTAATTTACTCAAGGAGGTAGGTGTCCCATGGAAAAGTAGTATGTAATCATGTATTTAAAGAGTTTATTCTAATGCATACACCCAAGGGACCCAAATTAAGGTTGCACAGTAAACCTTAATTTTGGCATATCCTAACTTTTGAGTGTTTGAATTTGCAACTCGAGTGTTCTTTAAATGTAGCATTTAGGATGTAGTAAATATACGTATTACACAAGGGTTCATGTATTTGTTGATATTTCAGCTAAGTAAATTTCTGAAGACAAAATGCAAATGTAGGAAATCTGTGAATGCTCTAGCAGAGTTATTTTCTAGTCAGGATAGCTCAAAGACGCAGCTGTGATTACATCATTCATTTGTGGTGGAGAAAAGCATCCAATAAATCAAATAAAGCCAAGAGAGATTTCTGGTGCTTTGACATCAGACACTATACAAAAATAAACACACAAGTACAAGTAAATTATCACAAAACACCAAAGGGGGAAAAGCAGTTAAGAACAGCTGAAAGACAAACTACTAAATTAACCCACATTAAGGATTTAACAGAAAAAAGTAAGAATATAAAAACGTAACAGCCATAGTGTGTCCAACCAAAGGTCCATCTAACCCAGTATCCTGTCTTCTGACAGGTGACCAGGGCCTGATATTTCCATGGGAATGAACAGAACAGGGCAATTATCAAATCTAGTCTCAGCTTCTGGCATGGAGGTTTAGGGACATCCAGAGCATGGGGTTTTGTTCCTGACCATCTTGGTTAACAGCCATTGAGAAATGTATCCTCCATGAACGTATCTATTTCTTTTTTGATCCCAGTTATACTTTTAGCGTTCATAACTTCCCCTGGCAACAAGCTCCATAGGCTGACTGTGCATTGTGTGAAGAAGTTGTATGCATTTTAAACCTTCTGCCTATTAATTTCATTGGGTGACCCCTGGTTCTTGTGTTATGTGAAGGAATAAATAACACTTCCCTATTCACTTTCTCCACACCAGTCATGATTTTATGGATCCCTATCATATCCCAGCTTAGTTGTCTCTTTTTTTAAGATAAACATTCCCAGTCTTTTTAATCTCTCCTCATATGGAAGCTATTCTCTATCCCTAATCATTTTTGTTGCCCTTTTCTGCATCTGTTCCAATTCTGATACATCCTTTTTGAGATGAGGATATCAGAACTGCACACAGTATTCAAGGTGTGAGCATACCATGGATTTATATAGAGGCACTATGCTATTTGCTGTCTTACTATCTATCCCATTCCTATTGGTTCCTAACATTGCGTTAGCTTTTTTGGCTGCCCTAGCTGGACAAGTATAGAAAACCAGGAGAAGTTTATAATCTCTGCAGTTTTAAATACATTCTTGCTTTAAACAAAGACTGAAGAGCATAGAGAGGAAGGGGTATCCACCAATTGCAGTCTGTGAAATTGGTGTCAATTTTAGACTATTGCACCTTGAAAAATAAGTGTCAAACATATATTAAAATAGCACAATAAACTCTTGTTAGCTAAAATTGCAAAATAAGATAGTGTATAATAGAGCGGACTAAGAGATTATGACATTTACACTACACATACTCAGTAGCTGTGTTTTTTAGCATACATGTATCAATAATAAAATAATGTTAATACCCTACTGATATCAACATTTCAAAATGAATGCACTGTTCTATAAAAATGGAGAAGAGAGAGAAGAGTTAAAGCATTGCTTTTGAATAGCCATTTTGGGAGTGACTTCTTGTGCTGTGTTTGCTTTCTACCTAATTAATCAAATCGTGCTCTCATTGAAAGCAGTGGGAAAACCCTCCTTCACTACTACAGGGTCCTGCAATGCTCCTTTCGCTGTCCCAAGTAATCCCACTGACCACAACAGGACCATGTGACTAACTACAGTGAGTGGGACGTGGCCAGACCTTATGCCTCCTACCACGTTGTCACATGCCAACTCTGCTATAATGGACTGCGCAGGTTAAGCCTGGGATTTTCAAATATGCTCAGCTCTGGCCTAGCCCCTGGCCCTGGACATCAATGTAGCAGACTCAGACCAACGCCAACGCTTGTGAACATGCCACCCCCCAACACACTGGATACCAAGCCAAGGACTTTACATGGTTGGCATTCAGGCCCTTATAAGTAGCAGCAACCAGAGCTAGAACCAGTGATGATGCCGCATGAGTCATTATATGTCCCATTGTAGTTTATCATTGCTCTGTGTAATTTTGTTCTGGTTACTGAAGAAAGTACCTCACAATGGTGTCGTGTGACTGACAGGCTGGTCAGTGAAGTCCCGCTGCTCCTACGAGCTCCAGTTCAGCAAACTATCTCTGTTCAACAAAGCACAGGCCTAAATGTAAGCACATGCATAAATCCCCATTGACTTTAATGGGACTGAAGCATACGTTTAGGCACTTCTCTGAATCCAGACCTTGGAGCCCCCTTACTAGAACAGGCACATATTTTGTTACTGGTGTTTTCACGCTGAGAGGAAAAACGGGTGACGGTGGGTTGTGTGCGCTAGGCTAACCCTCATCTCACAGTGCAGCTGTGTCTCCCTCTGGTGGCTGAACCGTACAAAGCTTTGTGTGTCTGTTACTGCCTTTGATCTGACAGACTTGGGTCTTTCCCTTCAGGCAATAGATGCTCATGCTTGAAGACCAAGAACTCCTGGGTTTGAACCCCACAATCAGGGGATTTCAGTACTGAAGTAAACATCTGTTTGCACGCAGAAAGCGTTGCAGACCTGCTATCATTCCCCAGCCCAAATCAGCATCCTGCTGAGCAGTGGTAAGTGTCCTTAATGGATGCACATGTCCTCACCACATTCGTTTCAATAACAGCTGGACTGATCCCTGTGCATCTCTGGGTATAATCGAAGATAAGAATCCTGATTGCCTGCGTGTAAAGCGCTTTGAGATCCTTAAAGACAGAAGAGGAAATGACTATTCCTCTTTATATTTGAGATTGGATACTAAATGAAAGAGAACAATCATTTGGAAAAACAGTGAATCATTCTGAATACATTTATTTGCTATGCAAAATATTTTGTTAACCAGCCAGAATCAGACCTCATAGTGTCCATAGATACAAGATTATTCAAGAGGTGAAACTAAATTACAGCCATACCCCATATCTCTTTCCCCGCATATAACAAGCAGATGTACCATACTGCAATCTAGTCAGTGGTTTGGAGAGTAATTAACATGTAACTCTGATGAAAGTGCCAAATGAAAAAAGGTGTGAAAGTCAAATGTTTCAGTTTGATTTACTGACTTGGACCTTGACCCAGCAAAGTGCTTTGGTCCATGTGCAATTTTCAGTACCAGGGTTTCCACTGAACAAACTGGGATTCCTCACATGTTTTAAGTTTTAAATACTGTATTTTGCCCAGTCAGAGCCGTAGAGGCCTGGTCTACACTAGGGGTGGAAACTGACCTAAGATATGCAACTTCAGCTATGGGAATAGCATAGCTGAAGTTGGTATATTTAGATCGACTCACCGCCGCGTCTTCACGGCACTGAGTTGACTGCTGCCGCTTCCCTGTCAACTCCACCTGCATCTCTTGCAGTGCAGTACTGGAGTTGATGGGAGAGCACTTGGGGATCGATTTACCACGTCTAGGCTAGATGCAATCAACCGACCCTCAATAGATCGATCACTACCCACCGATCCGGCAGGTAATGTAGACCAGGCCAAAGAAATGAAAATAAGTGTGTACTTTATAAAACATCCATTGTTTAAGGTGTGATGGATTCCAGTTTTCTATTATTATAAAACAAGTTAATGTGTGTGAGGAAATTCTAAAAAAACTGAAACCTATATGAAAATATGGTCACCATATGAAGAAAGTTGGTAAGAGTTTTTCATACAAAGGTTCTGTTCTATCTGTTCGAGTGAAGATATTTATTATGTCTGCAATATCATTCCAGATTTGTCATGGTCCATTAAATATCCACCTGGACATTGCACCATTTAACTACTGGAATGTGTAAGCATTTCTGCTTTTACTGAAAGAGCAACTATTAGCTATGTAAGGTATAAGTATTATATTATATGTTAACAAATAAATCATAAGTGAACCATATAATAAAACCATATTTAATTGTAGCAGAGTGACAGTCACTTGTAATTTTTTTCTGATCACAAGAATGTGAAGATAGGCCACCAATCACCATCATTCTGGCCTTCACTTTATTATTTCTACCTATATTTTAGCTGTGTATAAAGCCCCAAATGAAGTGAAGGCCCTTTTCTGCTAGGTGACGTACAAGCCTGTAGCGAGAGACAGCCCCTAACAACCTCACCGTCTTATCGACAAGACAGGTATTTATTAAGGACAAAAATAATTTCCCTTTAAAAACCACTCAACATTCTTAGTTTTGCATGATTTCAGTATGATCATTTTGCTGAAATGGTATAAACACACATAGCAAAGCTATGCCCAGAGCTGGAAACCAAATTATATTTTTTGCACAAAGTGTTAAAAAAGTTTCCACCTCGTACAGCTCTTAGTGAGTATGTGTGTTAGTGACACTCCTTGTTGCATCTCTATAGCTTTGTTTTGACGGTTTTATGCAATTATTTGACAATACAAAAACAGTATACATTTAATATTTATAAAATTGGTTTGGTGAATGCTTGAGTCAAATTTTAGTCCAAGGCCAGGGGGCCTGTCTTGGGGCTATACCTGATTTTCTCTCTCTCACCTCCATACACCAGGTACTATTGAAGTGCAAAATGCAATGCAATCCACACCTTTTAAAGCAGCAGTGTCCAATAGAAATTCGATGCTAGCCACACTTGTGGTTTTGAATTTTTCTTATTAGCCACATTATAAAAAAGCCACATGCATTAGCCACAATTCAATATCCTATTAGCGACATGTAGCTAGTGGCGAATGTATTGGGCACTGCTGTTTTAAAGGGCTTGATAACTAGTTTTCACCTCTTACTAATGGTGACGGGAGACCAAAACAATTTATAATCCAACATATAAAACTGCTGTAACAGTAAAAGTACCATCTGTACCATCACATGATACTGAAACATTGTTCTACAAACACTAAAGCACCCGGAATAGCATCAGAACATGCTAAGCCTGAATTTAAAGACAGATGAATGTTATTTCTCCTGAAAACATTTTCATTTCTGCCTTTTCTTGGCTGACAAATGAGTTAAAGAGACAGTCATGTTTATTTCCCCCTATTTTAGTTTACCCTCAAATCTGATGATTCTGTACACAAGTACCAGAAAGGGAAACCATAGTAAATCTTTCCAAGGCTTTGAAAACACTATCTAATTCATTCACCCAGGAGTAACTGACTGAATGGTTGGAGAGGGACCATGAAGGCTTGAGATCTTCAAAAAGCCCCTAAGGGATTTAAGAGCACAAGTGATTTATCCAGATCAAGGGGATTTATGCTTCTAAGCCACTTTGGCCATGTCGCTATAGGATTTTTGTACCCAGCTAGCTATTTTGGATAGGGATGGGTTTTTCTCCTGAAGTAATAAAGTGGCACGCCCCCTGGTATGGAGGCAGTTACGCTGATATAAAAGGTGCCTTAGGCTATGTCTACCCAGTGAGTTACTACATGGCAAGTAAAGACATGAAGCTACAATGCACCATCTTGCCATGCGGTAACATCCCGTGTGGCCACCGCTGCGGCACAGCAAAAGTCTGGGAGTGCAGCCTGACATGCTGCATTTCCAGACACACCCGAGACCTCGCTGCTCTATAGCAATGTCCACACTGGACACTACTGTGCAGCAAACTGGTGTGACAGAGATTCACACTCTAGTCTGCTGCGCAATAATTTGGCATTTAAAACAAACCCCTATATAGATGAAGCTTATTCCCCTTAGTGTACAGGAATAATTATAGCAGTATAAAGCACCTTTTTATTTATATAACTGTATCCACATTGGCGGGGGTTGCACTGATTTAGCTATACCAGTATAGTTAAAGTGGTACACCTTTTGTGTGCAGACAAGCTCTTAGCCACACCGGTATTAGACACCTTTATACCAGTGTAACTACATCCAGGCTAGAAGGTTGTCATCCTCTAAGTATAGTGGTTTCAAACCAATACAGTGCAAGCAGTAACAATAACTGCATGTAGACCAGCCATTAGGGGACTCAAACATCCCAGACGTCTTTTAGGATCAGGTTTTCCCAAAGAGATCTGCTCCCATTTAGACACAAACTGACCGGATTTTTCTATGCCTGTAATCCAGAACCCTGGAAGTGTTGAGGACAGAGGGTGCTGTGGGAGCAGTGAGCACTTTTGAGCAGTGGCCCCTAAAGTGATCAGATGTGCGACCTCTAGCAATGATGATATTTTGCTCCCAAGCGCCTCCAATGCACAGACAAGGAACTTGGGGGGTCTTGCAGACAGTCACTGAAAAGCCACGAGTGCAGTGCTGATTAGTACAGGAGGAAGCAGTCCTGCACAGGGGCCGACAGTGATTAAACCTAAATCTCTTGTGCAGGTGGGAGAGGAGAGTGTTTTCAGTGGGATTTTTACAGTACAGGGGCATGTGAGAAGACAGATGTTCCAGGAGAGAAAGTTCCTCCTCCTGGAATGGAGTCAGTCCATTGGCTTTGATCGCTTTAGGATCAGGCCACTTATAGGCCAATGTAGGAAAATCGCAGTCACAGAGCTGGGCAGAGAGGAACAATTGTGTTTCCTGGAGGATTTGGAGGTTTTGAAATTTGTTTTCGTTCAGATTTGGAGTGAAAACGGGTTGTTTTTTTTAAATTCGCTATGAAACAGAAATAAAAAGCAAATGCGTTTTGAAGAGAAAAATCAAAGCCTTTTATATGAGTCATTTCGAAATGAAATTTCACCAGGTGGGCAAAAGGGAGCCAGGAAGTTCTGGCTGAGCCAGGAACTTCCGTGCATGGGACCCAGCACTCCCAGCTCCCCATCAGCCTGCCAGACTGGCTGTCCTGGGGCTATGAACAATGGAAGCCCTGCGGTTCCCAGCCTCAGGCTGTCTGCCTGGCAAACTGCCCTAGAGCCACAATCCCTGGGAGTCCTGCAGTCCCCAGCTCCAAAGCAGTATGCCGGGCAGGATATCCCAGAGCCATGACCTCAGACACCCTGGGGTCCCTATTCTGGGGCAGACTGTCTAAGGGACTAGCCTGGAGCCTAAAGATCCTGGAAGGCGGAGCAGCCAAGGAGCAGCCAGGAAAACCTGCCTGGTCTGAGGAAGAAGTTGGTTGAAACTGAACCATCTCCACAAAACATTTGTATTTTGACAAATAGGCAGATTTGGACAAAAACCTGTTTTGTTGGAATTTTTCCAACCAGCTCTCCCAGTAAAGAAAGGCACAGCGATCTACCGGGGCATTCCTACCACACAGCCAAGTAGATATTGTTTCCTTTGTGCTGACACAGGTTTAGCTCCAAATCTGTACAGAGTACGACGTTGGCGCATTAGAATGTAGACCTCGCCTATGGCAGTTTCAGTCTTCAGCTTGGCATGCTCCATGTATGGGACTGCATCTCGGATCACTCCCCAGAAATACCTTCAGGACACTCTGAGCCTCTTGGTAAGTTAGGACTTAGGTATGCATCACAATGAGCCAAGCGGTGAATGACGGGCTTCATAATGCTTTGGATGTTATCCCTCAGAACTTCTCTTTAGTACTTGGTGCCCCCTTTTCTATGCCCTTTGGCTCCCTTTGCATGACCAGAGGTATAGGCTAGATCAGAGCTTAAATTTCCAGGAAGAGTCTCCCTCCCCACACCCAACATGCTATAAAAACTCCAGGGGGGTTGAAAATATTCATGGGACTGCCACTCCAGATGGTTTTGGATGAATTTAAGCCCTGGGCTACGTTTACAGACAGAGTGGCGATCTGAACAGTGGTGTCCAATCTCAGGTACCGGGCACAAGTAGGTTCTGAATAAGTGAGATGGGACTTACAAAAAGCAAAAAAAACCCCAAGGCAGTTCATAAAGGACCAGATTCAAAGCCCAATGAAGTCAATAGGAGCCTTTCCATTGTGCCTGAACAAGTTTTTGGACCTAAAACTTTTGGATTTGGCTCTAAATCAGCTTTGTTTCCTTTGATAAGTCTCTACTGCTGAAGGCTACACCCTCCTTGCCAGATGCCAGAAGCACTGGGAGTGGTGCGGGGAAAGAAATAAAACCAGATAAAATTCCTCTTCAGAGTTAAACAATTTTATCAAACCATTTCCTGTCGAAGTCATTTCCCCAAAAATAACTATTTACAACAGATCGTGTCAGAAGGGAAAAGCGAAGAGGTTTTTACAGTAGTGAGACTATTACTGAAAAAACCAAAGAACTGCTGGAAGTTTTAAAATTCAAGTATGGCATGTAGGTTGCTTTGCACCTGTTTGAGAAGGTTGCCACATGCACAGTCTGTGTGCACATGTTGCAATGCAGCTGTTTATGCTAAAAAAATAGTTTGCATTGTAAACAGCATTGGACTGCAAGTACAAAACTCTTCAGTACAGCCCTGCAGATCTGGAAAAGTGCTGCAGTTTTCCCTTTAGGAGGATGATGCCGGTGGGACATGGGAAATCCGTTTTGCTTCTGTCTTTTCAAAACTTTTGCCCTCCAGTTCAGAAGGGAAGTCAAACAAAACATACACCTAAGCTTAGCAGGAAGAATACCCCGGGGAAAAGACGACCTACAACAAAACTGAATATACAAAGTTTCTCGTTTTGTCAGTTTGTTTTGGAATGCTGTACAGTATTAACTATGCAAACTGCAGTTAGGTACAGCTAACCATAGCAAACAGCACTGAAACCCTACTTTTCAATGGATCTTGATCAAAAATTACAAACTCTTGCAGGAAGGATATGCCATGTGCATGCAGCATAGGTGGGGAAAGCCCAGCTCTCGGCACCTCAAACTTATATCAAGGCAGAATATATATTATTTGCATTACATTAGACCCTAGAGGAGCCCTCAGCGAAGAACAGAACTCCGTTGTGCAAGCCGCTGTACAAACACATGGCAAGGGGAAGTCCCTGACTCGAAGATCATGCACTCTAAATGGACAAGACAAAGGGAAGAAGGGGAAACTGAGTCACGGAGCGGAGACTTGGCTTATTGGAGGTCACACAACAGGTTAGCGGCAGAGCTACCAAGTCTCCCAAATCTCAGTCTAATACGCTATCCATTAGACCACACTGCCTCTCAACTACTCAGCTGATTCATAAAGCAAACAATGGTTGGCAATAGAGAGCCTGATCCAATGCCCACTAAAGTCAGTGGGAGTTTTTCAGTTGGTTAGCTTGCCATTCTAAAGGTGATCGAACTAAACACTATCCAAGGGTTGACATTGGAGAAGAACTGCTTGAAAAACAACCAGTCCTAAAAGCTAAGCTTCAGTGTAAGACAACAGGTGAAAGTGACTCCGAAGTTAGCTCCGTTCCTTTTCCCATGTGAGACTTAACTAAAAGCTGACAGCTGCATACTTTATGGCTGTCTCCCACTGCTTTATTTTCTTCCCCAAAAAAGAATGGTTAAAATTTATAGCTTGAAGTAGTAACTGATTGCTGCCGGCAAGTTAACTGAAGAGATCAATTGTTCCATATGGCAAGAGCCAAAGAACTCAGGGCTCTATTCACAAGGAAAGACAGATCTGCTAAAGGGCAAAGACATGCCATTTTTATTGTGTGGTAGAGAATTTTCACATTTGAATTCAAATTCCTAAAGAAAGTGTGGTATACAAGGGATTTCACGACAAGACCCTGATCGACGGCCTGCGTGAGCAGAGAGCATATGGATGTGGCAAGAGAAATATCCCTGAGCACAAAGTTTCTGTGTTCACATTCTCTTGTCGTCCGGAATGTAAGATATTTTGCACAATCAGAGAATTATGTGCCAAATGCCTGTAAGGAAATGCCGAGAGTGATCTGAAGTGGGCAGTGACATTATGTGCCATCTAGTAAGAGCAATGTAATTTCCGTCCATTGCTTTGGTAAACTTGACTATGCGTATGATCATTCTGCCAATCCTACTGTCTGGACAGTCGACCTGTTATACAGCGTCAGTACAAATGCTAGATATCCCCGACTGGAACAGCTTTTACAAACACACAAGACTTGACTCCTAGAGAAAGATGAATGCAGAGAGGGGTTCTAGCTGAAAAAGGCACCAGAGGTGAAAGCCAAAGTAATATCAGACCCTTAGATTGAGGGTATATCTGGCATTGTTATTTTCATTTATTTGTATTATTGTAGCGCCCAGGAGCCTCCGTCACAGTCAGGACACCACTGTGCTAGGCGCTGCACAAACATAATAAAGGGGACCCTCTGCCCCACAGAGCAACATTTGTCAGAGTTCTGCAGTCATTGTTAGCATACCAGTTGATTTTCCATGGCCCTGCTAAAAGCAGTGACCAGGACGTGTTCCTCCACCATCTGCACCTAGCCTGGAAGCTGAAATTAGAACTGTTTGAAAATTTTCAGGTGAAATGTTTTCCATGGTGGAAACGGTTTGTGGTTTTTTTCTCTCCAAAAAATCGAACTTTTCTGCAGGAAAGGATCAATTGCAATGGAATGTTCCATCTGGAAACCAGAAACAAATCATTCGCTTTGAAGCAACGTTAATCTCTGCACCATGAGCCACTGTGGATCCTCACTGGAGTTGTAGTTTTGGGGCCCTCATGATTTTCCAAGGGACCTAAGGGAATTAGGCACCAAATTTTAATCAGCTTGCTGTGGGAGACAGGCATTTAATTTCCTTAAGTGGGTTAAATCCAGACATGAACTTTATGTTGCAAACAACTAACTCTCAGAATGGACTTTACTTAACTTAATTCCCATGTTAAGATTCACCAAATTTTGATCAGGAGCGCACAGTTGCTGGATATCTGAAGCCTAGTTCACAAAAACATGTATGCACTTCGAGTGAGATTTAAGGCTAAATTCGGACCTTGGGCTGGGAAGTGAAAAAAAAAAAGAAATGACTTTAATCTGTGTAACGCAGAACCAAAGATTAGCTCTCACCAAACAAGTCCCCATCTGGAAAATGTACTATGGACGTTTACTTTCATGTGCAGCATCGATAGCACTTTGGAAAGCTGACAACACAGATGTATTGCAGCCCCGTGTGACTAATTTTAACAAGCTGCTCACACCGTTACAAAAGGCAGAGATGTTGGCATTTTTACTCTCAGCCACCTGGTCTGGACAAACATTTTCTACAGACAGCGCATAGGTCATGGGAGTGGACCCAGGAGATGGAGCAGGGAGGGAAAATCTAAAACCTCAGTAGCTTAATGAGGCTTTCGGACCAGGATTGAGGAGGTGGGGGCTCTGAGTGTTCGGAACCATTTAAGATGATCAACAGCTTAGTGCCATAGGACCTCATACAGAATCCTTTATGCTGCAGTGTACCCACTTCCAGCCATTCACTTTTCTTACGTGCAGACAACGACCATGAGAGATTTTCCCCTTTCAAAGAAGGTTTGTCAAGTTGCTTACATACTTTCTGCTTAAATAGCTTATATGAATATTAAAAATGCTAGATACCGGTACACTCCTGAATTCAAAGTTAGTCTTGCATCTCTTTCAGCTCCAGTGGAGAAAGGCATAACAAGAACCAATGGCTGGAAGCTGAAGCCATGTTGATGGACAGGGGTTCTAAGAGACTGTAGACAAGCCAGCCTTTGATCAGCTAGGAGGTAAATTTGAGGGGAGAGGAAAACAGGGACACATCAGGAGAAGGAGAAGGGAAGTGTCTAGGGGTTATTGAGTGCCTGTTCCTCAGACTGCGTGCAGTCAGGATGGTAGAACTTCCTGGACATTGGGCTCTCTAGCTGCTGCTTAACTCTTGGTTCTTTGTGTCTGTCCTCACATCACGTGGTGTCAGAAGAGAGTGAAGGAAAGACAAGAGACCCCCAGCAGGCTGCCAGAGTGATGAGTGAGTGGGGAAAGTGGGGGGGGGGGAAAAAAACAGGCAAGAGACCGGTGAAAGGTACAGCTGTAAAGTCCCGGTGCAGCAGTGCAAAAACCTCTGTTAGAGAAGTTTGATATGATTAACTCAGGCAGCTGGATCTGGAGATTTGAGCTTCTGGGTTAACAGGGAAAGCAGAAGAATACAGGTAAATGTTTTCATATTTGCTCTGGATGAGGCTGCTGATGACATCCTGTGTGTCCTGTGACATCCTATGTGTCCTACTGACGAGGAAAAGAAAAGTTGTACCACCACTGAAAGAGGCTTTTGATGCCCATTTCGTAGACAGACAGGATATTCTGTGTGAAATTTAATAGGAGGTGCCAGGAAGAAGTGGAAACTTTTACTGCTGAAATTCATACTCTTGCTGAACTTTGCAAATATGAAACATTAAAGCAACTAATAAGAGACAGGATAGTAGTTTACACGTGAACACCAATTTACCAGCACTGTTTCAGTTAGACCCAGATCTCGCACTAAGAAAAGTTATAGCAAAAGTGAGAATGCAAGAAATCATGAAGAAACAGCAATGTGACTTATATGTCCATAGCGTAGGAAACTGTATCAGACAATTTTGACACAGTAAAGGGGAAAGACACAAAGGTGAAAGAAACAGTCAGACCAAATTTACAAAAGAAGAACAGTGCACAACTAGAGAGTGGAAGACTAAAGCATCTTAATAGAAGGCAACTTGGAAAAGTTGTGGAAGATGTGGACAAGACAGTCCAGCAAAAGAGGCAGAATGTAGGAGATGCCAAAAAAATGGGACATTTTGCAATAGCACACAGGTCACCAGCAGTAGTGGAAACCATCCCAGAGGAAGTTTTGTTATCTAGGGACCCTGTCCTCAACAGAACAGACACCACCTTGGTTCACAAGCACGAATCTAAACAAGGGTTCTACTAGGGTTGCCAGCAATACAAGGACGACAGCTGGTAGAGAAATGAATGATTTAATGACAAAAAAGCAAACTATATAGGAGAGGTAGCCATAAGTCCTTGAGGACTACAAAAATAAAAATTTGGCAGCCACTAAACTTCCATGTTCGGCACAGAGCAGAAGCACTATCTGAACTGAAACTAGGGAACTAAGTGCGGATCAAAAGCTCCCTGACTTTCTGAACTGTTCGGAACTGGACAGAAACACCCAGATCCTAGCTAGCAGAGACTCCAAAATGGACCTCTCCAGAGGAATTAGGTTCATCTTCAATATTTCTGAATGTAACAGAGAGAGGATCTGGGACTAGCCGGTACTATGTCAGGAAGGGAGCCCTTCCACTACGAATTCCACATGGAAACTGAACAGACATGAGAACATGGTCTGAAAGATTGATCAGGATGGTGTTTAGAATACTGCTCCAGCCTATTTAAGTGCAATTAATTAGGGGACATTGTAGTGTAAAGAGTTTTAAGGAATTTTAATTTTATTTTGAATTGTTATGTGTGTATGTAAATTGGCTGATCATTTAAGTTTTAAGCTTTTGTTTTAAAGAAAGGGAGATGTGGAGTCATTATATAATTCCTGGTCCTCCACAGTTACCAGACAGGACCAGGATGTGTTACAGCAGGGCTCTTAATAAACAGGGGAACTTCCTGGTCAGAGAGTTCTCCAGCTGCTGCTTAAAGCATGGTACTTTCAGCTTATGTTCTCATGCTACAGGAAACCTTAGCCAAATCGGGTTTGGGTCTTTCCATCTCTATTTAGAACTAAAATTTGGAGTCAGGCTTGGGCAAGGGCAAGAAGGATAGCTGGACAGAAATATTTAAGTTCCTACAGTTAATCAGTTTGGTCTTACAGTAGGGAAAAATAAAATATATTTCAATCATATTTCAAACCATCCTGCAGCTTGGAAAAGATGCTGCTCTTTTCCCCAACAGTTTCCATCACTTCCATGTTGCTATCTACTTACACGGTAGGACTGCTGGTCCACCAGTTCATTCAGTGTCTGTGGTGAATGGACCATTTGCTTTATTGGTGGACCATCATTCTCCACCCTGGATGGTGAGGAGCGGGGACATTAAGCAGTCCTCCCTGCAGCAGGGAGCAGCAAAGAGCTACATCTTAAAGGCTGCTGCTGACTGGCTCAGAGAGAGGAAAAGACACAGGTAAGAGGGGATGGATCACTCGCTAATTCGGTTTTCTGTCCATTTTCTCTGAAGTGTCAGGCACTGTCCACTCTCAGGACACAAGATACTGGGCGAGATAGACCACTGGTCTGACCCATTATGGCCTTTCTTATGTTCGTGTCTGGGGCACTTAGAAATGAAAAGAAGATTTATCAATTGTAATTCACATCCTCCTCAAAACATTAACGGTTGGGCTAAATCCAGCCTAATTTAGCCACACAGCACTCCTGATAAGCGTTGGGATATGGGGAGCAGGATTTGGCATCTTGTGTTTAGAATATCATCATTCTTTTTATCTGAAGAAGTCTAAGTCCCGACTACGAAAATAGCTCTAACAACTTACTCACTTTCTGTTCAAGCAAGCACTGATTATTCTTCTGTTCAGATCATCTGGCTTCAGTGTGAGCTACATTCATCTTTCTAGCATGGAAAGTGTTTCCAATAGCTGGCAGATGTCTTTCCTCTCCTTGAGCTACCTCTACCCCTTTCTAAGTAAGTTCTGCAGGAAATACCTTACTAATTGGAAAGATTAAGGAAGTCTCCAACTGAAGTTTGAAGAGAAAGAAAAGAAAAGAAAGGGAAGTTTTCCTCTTCAAAGGAAATTAATCCATTAGTTTTATTTTAGCATTAAAAAATAAAATATTCTATAGCTGGGGCACCAAAATTATGTAAAAATGATTGAAGTGGTGTAACAGTTGGCACAGGGAACTTTTCTCTCCTATGAAAGAAGTCCAGTCATACTACAGACTATAAAAAAGGGCCAATGTTATACCTCTCACATAGGCTTAGTCTACACTAGGGGAAGGGTCAATCTAAGATACACAACTTCAGCTACGTGAATAACGTAGCTGAAGTTAGCGCATCTTAGGCCAATTTACCTGCCCTCCTCATGACAGCAGCGGGCTTCCCCGTCGACTCCAGCTTGTGCCTTTTGACGAGCTGGAGTTCCGGAGTCAATGGGAGCGCCTTTGACGATCGATCACTACCCGCCAATCTGGCATACGTAGACAAGGCTGCCCTTTGATTTCAATGAAAGTTTTGCCTGAGTGTATAAGAAATTTTTCTGAAGCAGACTGCTTATGTGTGTGTACCTAACTACCACACTTCCATAGAGGTCTAACCTGCACAAATTTAGGTATGCAATTATGCTCATCAGGGTTTGCACCCGGACCTCATATTTGGCCATTAGTGTCTCTTCAAGGAGAGCTGAAGAGACATGTCTGATGTTGCCACCATCCCACCAATTTTTAGAATGGAAAGAACGCTCACTCTTCAAAGGAATGTCCAGGGCTTGTGGGTAATGCAAATCTCTCAAGATGTCTCTGTGGAGATGGAGTTGGGTACATGCTCTCCTTCAAACGGTGCTGAAGACAGTAAGAGTAGAAATGAGCCACAGGGTTCTCTGAAAAAGCGGAACTGAGATTCAAGTTTTTGTCTCTGCCTATTGTGGAGAAAAGATAATCAAAGAGTTTGGATCCAGAGCCAAGGGAAAGAAGAAACCGGTACCTCCTGATATTTGCTTTCATCCCTGCCCTACAGGCTTTTAACTTGTGGCAAGCCATTTATAACAACAGGAACAGTCTTCTAACATGTTCGTGCTGCACTATCATGATGGGGTCCCAACCCTGACATGGGCCTCTAGGCACTACAAAAATAAAATTACCATGATTTGGGTTTCTCATGGGCAAGTAATTACATTTTATTTAGCATCTACTTGTTGCACAACAACAACGAAGGCCTTATTCTGAGTTTTGTGCCTTCTTCTAATGGTTTCTCTACTTAAGCAGAGAGCAACCATCGTCTTCTTCAAATAGATCTTAGCTTCCATAACAATCACAGGGGCCAGCCCTGCACCCATTCATGTTAACTGCAAAACTCCTACACTAGCAAAAATGGAAGGATCATGCAAAGCCTGCAAGGATCCGTTCTTTGCTATTTAGTACAAAGAACATGCATGTCTGAGGGACACTCAGGCGTTTCCTATGTGCTTTTTCTGGCACGGGTAATAATTTTAAGACAAAGTTTTCTACACAAGACTGGACTTAGGGCATAGTAAATATACTTATTCAAGATGTAAGTCATTGACAGGAATGGCTGTGCTCTACCACATGTAGCCAGGAAACTCCATAATTAAGGATGCTGTCCCTGAGCTGCTACCTCCACAACAGCGGCTGGGATAATTTAGGCTAATTTTCAGGCTTGGTATTATTTATGTTACACCAGTCAGCATTTATCCTGAGGGTCAAAATTCTGCACTCATTTAAAATGAATTTCAAAGCCATTACCTGCTAGAGCATCTGGAAATGCTTAGACATACGAATCTGGTTGCTATTTGTGCCGCTAAAGTGCTACCACATTCGACTGTGGTGGAAAGTTACTTCACTGTTTTTATTGCAAATGTTGTCACACAAAGGTGCTACACCTGTCCACAAAGGAAAGGCCACGAGATATGAAATAATCCACTGGCAGGAACATTTGCCGTTTGGTTTCTTCATAACCAATCACTAGCTATTTAGACCCTATGCCAGGGCACTTCATGGGGCGCATGCGTGTCCCAGGGCACCTAGTTTAAGACTGGCACTTTAAGGAAGCTGCTTCGTGGGTGATGGGAACGAGAGCCAGGGGGTCAGGAGACAGGACTGTAAAAGTATTAAGGAGAAGCCAGTAGCTCAGTTCAGCAGACTCTTCAAGGAGATCGAGGAGACAGTTTTCCATAGTTTCCAGGCAAAGACCTACAGAAAAAAATCTGCAGAACCCCGCTATCGAAGCCTCATCTGAGACACCGGCAGGGACCCAGGAGAAGGCACCTCAGCTGGAAGTACTATTTAAAAGGCCTGGGAAGCTCTGGAAGGAGGATGGAACCCTGATAACAGAGAGAATTGCTGAGGAGGACTGTAAGTATGGGTAAGCCTTGGTAAAGACTACTGAGATCAGAGAAGGAGCGTGGAAAATTTTGGCTTTGAGTTAAGCTGTTATTTTATGCTAAAACTCAGATAAACATTTCCCCTCAAACACGGGTGCACCCCAGTCCCTCCTATTCTCTGCCTGTGACACACAATAGTTTAGTCTCCTGTGGGCTGTCATACTTTCAATCCCAACAACCAAAATCAGACCAGGCGGTGTTGGTGTCCCGTGACACACAGGAGATCAGACTAGATGACTTGATGGCCCCTTCTGGCTTTTTCCTCTTCCGGAGTCAGATTTTAATCATTCAAAAGCACCAGTGGTGGAATTAAACTGAGGCAGCAGACAAAAGCCACTGATACAGACTCTTATTTGGCAAATCGCCAAGTAGGGTGACCGGATGTCCTGATTTTATAGGGACAGTCTCAATTTTGGGGTCTTTTTCTTTTATATAAGCTCCTATTACCCCCGTCCCGATTCTTCATATTAGCTGTCTGACCACCCTACTGCCAAGCCCAGGGATACGGTCCTACACGAATGAAATGGTGGCAGATGAAGATGAGATCAGCCCACGTTGGAGGGAGTAATTTAAAACTACTCAGACCCAGCCCACAGATCAACATTTACTGTATCAATTCACTGCAGGCAGCTCCATGGAAACCTCTGCTCGATATGAGACTAGTCAAAAGGGCAAGTAAGAAGTTAGGATGCATAAGGATTGGGATGGAGAAGGACATGAAATTATAATAAATTAACCATTTTTCTTTTAACCCTGTGTGCAGGACTGATCACCCCATCCCATAAAGACTATTAGTGGAAGTTCCAAGAAGGGTGCTCACATTAATTAGAGGCAGGACAAAACTCTGATATGAAGTGACTGAAATTAATGGGATTGTCACCTTGGGAAAGGAGGTGAATCAGAAGAGCCCGAAATGTTTTGCACCGATGTTTTCTACTCTGTAGTTTGTCCAGTTGAAAAGAACAAAACTCAGAGAATAACCCAATGGTAACTGTGACAAGAGCTCTATTCTTTGAGCAAGTCAAGAGCCCGGTAAGGGTCAACCACTGTGTGAAGAGAGCAGAGAGAGAAGAGTGCAACATAGCACAGAGGAATGTGAAAGAAACTCTTTTACTTTCCATTCTGTGAGTTCCCCTACCCTTTTCCAGTTTCCCACCATCTATCATTTTTGAATTTCATTCATGGAGAATACCCCTTCCACGCCGCTACCCTTTCATCCCTATTGAATGGCCAGCATTCAGGCTCTCTTTTCCCAAACACTCATGCAGAAGCTCTAAGCTTTTAGGCCATAGGAACCTGCTCTGTTTAGGAAAAAGTATGCATGCTTGATGTGCCGATGCAAAACTCCAGCTTCTTTTGCTTTCTGTGCTGTTGCAATGGCTTCCTCTTGTTTTGATCCAGTCCTTTCTGACCACTTTAATTGAATTAAGCAGTCAACCATGTTATCCTTAACACCAGCAGGGAAGATACCACAGTTTGTATCGCACATAGGAGTGCTTATCATGTCAATTACAGTTTCTGAATAACCCAGCTTCTAACTGTCAGCTTTTATCGTCACATGGGGTTGTCTTTTCTTCTGTTCAGAATGCTGGCCCTTTACTTCTTCATTAAAAAGGCAACTTGCCTTTGCTAGCAATTAAATTATCCAATCATACCAAAGCCACTTAAAATTGATCAAAATAAAGAGTGGATATGATTTGAATCTAGTTGATTTGATTCTGGAGGTTCTGATCAAATTAATTGGAGAATGACATTAATCGCCAACGGAATTCAATAGAAAGCCCTGCGTATTGACTGATCTAGTGTGTTGTTTCTACAGGGTCACAGAAATCAGAACATGCCCAGAGGATGAGTATTGCCAACAGGATTTTACAAAGGCAGAAGATGCTCCTGTTCAAAGACTGAACATGTGCCACCTCTAGCTCAAAGAAGGGCAAGGGGTGAAATCTCCACAATGGGAGTTGGGTTTGAGAAAACCTGACATGGGTTTTTGAGGGCTCAGCAGTCTGATGGAATAGTCACATGCCGTATGCGTCTACATAGTCTATTTCCCCCAAAACACACATCTTTAGGATGCATATACATCTTGTATAAAAATAACTTCATTTGAAGAAGTTAGTCATGCTGAGTACTAGAGGAAAGAATTACCTAGGCTTAACGTCTGTACTTTTCTTTTAAATTTTAATATGTATTTCTGAAAGGAATGCAAAATGCTAGTAACTGTTTGCATACAAGAGACAGGATTTGACATTTCAGCACTATGCCTCATCTCAAACCAAAAACGAGCAGGCGAGTTTTATTTTTCCACTTTTGCAATACGGCCTTGTAAAACACAATTGACCTTGTCATTAAACAATAGCTCCTGAAGGGAAAACCTCGCTATATTTAAAGAAGTGGGACTGTTTTATGTTAACGGTATGGTTCAACCCTTAAACAAAATATTTGTGCTTACTTAAATACTTGGAAAAGGTAAAACTGTCATAACAGCCAGTTTGGTTATTAAATTTTGAGCTTGCCTTCTGCTTACAACAAAATTTAAAACAAAGATTGTATTATGCAGGCTTGGTTTATTCAAAATTTCACTGTTTAAAAGTCCCAGGACAATTCCACAATATAAACAGATTGCAAAATAAGGTGTGAAGGCTACCGTCAGAGCAAAGCTCCAATGTAGTGTACAGTCTTGTTTTAGTACAGGCCATATTGCTTAGTGTGAGATTGTGCACAGTCAAAAATGTTGAGAGACTACAGTCCTGCTGAATTCAGGGCTATCCCCCACCAGGCCCTCTAGAAAAAGTCTGAAACATCCATGACATGTTGTAACAGAAGGGATAAAATATTAGCGCATTTTTAAGCAGGCCATTCTGACTATAGCTAACTAAGCTGTTCCCTCTGATAGGCTACTAAGGATGGCTTCAAATCAAAGCTCTGAATCCAATCACCCCTAAACACTAGCTGCAATTCTGCAGAAAGCAGCGTTTCTGGCCTCTATCCATCCATCCATCCAAGGTTCTGAATACAACTGAACCACACCGGGGGCTTCAGAATCCAGACAGAAATCCTAATGCTGCTTCGAAGGACAGAGCAGCTTTCCAAATTCCGCTGCTCTCAGAATGAAATGAGCAAGGACCATACAAACAACGGAATTAATTACCAACGGTTCCCTTCCACAGAGCCCCCTTGTTAGTCCTTAGCGAACTCCTGTGCTGTTCAGAGGAGAAACGTTCAGATTCTGGGGAGGGAGCAAAGGAAATAACAGGTCATTTGGGAGCCGGTTCGACTCCTACTGCGGAAAGGCTCCTTTGTCTGAACAAGGATAGTCCTGGAGAAAGCCAGCTATCGAGGAATCGAAAGAAGCCACACCAGGATCTGGAGGAAAGGGCCTTTTTAGTCTCAAAAGATGGTGCAAAATAATGTCATAATGATGAGTCAAGTGGAAATCAGCAAGGACTTGGCCTCTCCAAGGGTGGGTGACTGGAATTTAAATTAATCTGCTATGTGGAGAAAGCAGCAAAGAGACAGACAAGAGCTTTATTTGCTCCCCTCCATTAACACTAGCAAGCTCCCCCTTCGCCCTCTGTGACCCCTGTTTATGTTCATCTGCTGTGCAATTAATATCATTAACCTGCATACCCACAGCAGCTTCATCCTCAGACCCTCATGCTGCAACCTTGCAGCCCTCTAGCACACCTCTGGTGCAGAATGGAGTGAGTGGTAGTGACACTCTGAAGGAAAGGAAGGGGGCTTATTATTGGGCAAGCACTCTGGCCCTCCTGCCAAAGCTGGACAGTGAGCGTGGCAGGTCTCTGGTATTTGATCCTTTCCACTCCGTGGGGGGCGGGGGGTGAGGGAAGACACACACACACACTGCCATGATGAGCCTCAGACACAGGGTTAGCTGGATTCTGCTGCACAGAAGTGGGGGACACATTTGGGGGATCCTTTGCATCCCCTCTGGGAGCTCCCTGCACCTTCCAACAAAGCTGGGGGACAGGAGTCAGGCAGAGAAGAATCGTGCTACCCGGTGTATTGTTCCCTATACAGATTCATTGGCTAGATCCCATCTTTCCAGCAGTGGTTTTGGAGCATCACCTCTGAAACAACAGCTAAGAAGAGGGTCCCCCACTTCCCAGCCATTCTGTGGGCTGAGGGGACCAATTCCTACCTCCACTGCCTCTGTAAGCATCGTACACTGAACTTAGCCTCTCAAAGCTTGGTAAGAAGCAGAGCAGGATTTAGCCCTAGCTACCCAGATTGGGATGACGACACCAGTTGCAGCATGGTTCAACTGATTATTTTTCACTCCTTAGCTACTAGGACAATTCATCTCAGCGAAGGACTCATTAGCCTTGGTGCAGAAGAGGGGAAATAAAAAAAAAACTCTCTCCACCGGGAGAAGTAACCATAGAAATGTGTGAGAACTGAACTAAACCTAACAACTGGATACCAGCTTCCTCACCACACAGGCTGAGTCCTGGCAGTCATGCAAAGAAATGTCCATTTCCCAGAAATCCCTACAAGGGACACGTTGGGCAAGAGAGCCCCATGGCTGATTCACATAACGCAGCAGAATCTGCCCTTAGTTCTGTGTTTGGCTGGTATATTTCCACAGCTGTGAGCAGTCAAGGAGGAGGATTAGAGTTCAGCGTAAACCAGCAGGAATCCTAGGGACAGCTGCAGAAATAAATAGTTCCTCTTCAAATTAAATAAGCATCACTATAGCAGCTAGCTGCTTATTTACAAATTCAATCTCGCAATCAGATCTGCTAGCACGGACTCCTGCATCCATATCAGGCGCATGGCTACGAAGTTTGTAGAACATGGGGCTTCACCCAGGCACAGGCTAGAAGACAGATGGTAGGATCAAAGCCAAAACTGAGGAAAGAAAGGCCTGCGGTATGTAGCTTCCAGGTGCAATCCAAGATGTTGGCGATTATCTGTAAGTCTTGAATAGCCCAAAGCCTACTTATCTGAGAAGCAGCTTCTCACCCTACAGCACATCCTGGCCTAGAAGCTGTTGCTTTCAGACCTGCGAATGTTTGCATTTAGGTATGGGGATACTGCCATGATTAATCCCCACTCACCCCAATGGGAGCACTCAGCTAGTAGGCTGTATGCCTGAGCCTCCATAATTAGTGGCAGGATTTTCTAAGGGTACAGCTCCACTACCAGCCAGACTGGCAGGTATCATTTGACGTATCAGGGATCAATTTATTACATCTCATCTAGATGTGATAAATCAATCCCTGAATCGACAGCTGTACTCCACCTCAGCAGGAGTGGCGGCTGTGGTCAGCCCACCACCATGGGGACAGCCAGGTAAGTCAGAATCATAGAATGTCAGGATTGGAAGGGACCTCAGGAGGTCATCTAGTCCAATCCCCTGCTCCAAGCAGGACCAATCCCCAGCTGAATCATCCAACAGATTTTTGCCCCAGATCCCTAAACAGCCCCCTCAAAGACTGAACTCACAATCCTGGGTTTAGCAGGCCAATGCACAAACCACTGAGGTATCCCTCCCCCTGAATAGTGTAGCTGAAGTTGCATATCTTAGTTCGAAACCACCCCCCCCACACACACACACACCCAGTGTAGCCCAGGCCTAAGTTGAAGTAGTTTCCTTCCATTGCCAGTCTGTCAGAGGCTAAGTCTGCAGAGCTAGAGGGCAAGACATCAGGCATTTGTCTGATCAGCACCTGATTAGCCTTTCTTCTTTTGCTCTTGGCTTGGTTCGTAACTAATCTTCTGGAGTGACTTTCATGCAGCAATCCTGGGAGCTGCTCAGTTGCCTAGACAGTCTTTCTTGCCTCTTTTTCCAGATGTTACTGGGCCAGATTTTTCAAACGCAGGTGCCTGACCTTAGGATCCTAAGTCTGTACTTAGGCACATCTTGAAACGGCCTGATTTTCAAAAGTGCTGGCCATTCACAGCAGCTTTCACCAGAGTCAGCAGAGCTACAATGATTTCCAGCAGCTGAGGATCTGTCTCAATGGGTGGACCTCGCTACACTGCCCAAAGTCACTTGGCCTGCGGAACAGGAGTATCCCCAAGGGGAGTTATTCCAGAATAGTTCTTGCACTTTAAATTCACACCTTAGCTTATTCTGCACTAACTTCCCTTGTAGACAATCCCTAAAGCGTAACACCGGCACTGAGGCCCAATTTTTCTTGTAGAAGCCGGGTGTAAAAAAAGAGGATTCTAATGGGCACATTGTTGTCCCATCTATTGCAGAAAAAGATGCTTTCCATCCATCAGCCTGAGCCATAAACACAGACCCCTTTCACTGACCAAATTCCTTTTAGGGGAAAAGCCTAATTATCGGAATCTTCCGTGTGTTCTTCCTCTGCTAGGGTGATGATACGGCCTGTTTTGGCTGGGAGGGTCACTTTTTTAATCCCCGTCCCAGCCATCCTGACTTGATCTGTTTGCAAGAGCAAATGGGACAACTGCGCACTATTGTCAAAAAAATAGGGTGCAGATGAACGTGTTGGCGGTGGGCAAGTGGAGATACCAGTCCAACGTGGGGCGGGGGAGGCAGCATTCTAGCATGCAGGGGGCCGGCAAGGTTCCAGAACCTGGCAACAACCTCGCAGGGTGGAGGAGGCGGGGGGCAGCTTGGGCAAGCAGTTGGGCATGTTCCGTTTTCCCTTTGGGAAATACGGTCCCCCCTACCCTCCGCAAATGCTGTGGATTTGGGTAACGAGGACAGCAACGTGTCTCGATTCACGCTCCACCAGTGCCACAGTGTATTCACTTACAGGGCTGGCACATTGGGTGCAATTCAAAGGGCAGCCCCTGTAACCACTTCTACCCACAATGGCATCCTCTCCCAACAGGGAGCCCTGCAGCGAGGACACCACCCCTCCCAGTGACCAGTGGGGCGGGGAGATCGCCACCACCATGATCATCGCCGAGGGGCTGTGTCCAGCTGCAGGCCATGGGGGCAGCATGGGAACCAGGACAATCAGAGGACGGGCAGGATGTTGAGGGGAAGGACTCCCCGCTGTATCCAGACCTTCACTGCCCCCCCAGCCCTCTGCAAGAGCTCAGCTCAGAATAGCACTTCCTTTCTGGATATAGTCCAGGGTGTCCCCCAGGGCATTCAGATCACTGGGAGTGTACCGTCATACCTTCTAAATCAAGGGTGCCAGCAAATTCTACTTGCCTGGTTTACACAAGCTGTTCTGCAGAAGCCTATTAAATGACTTTTCTGACTATGACAGGTGGATGGTGGCTTTCTTCCCACCCCGCTCCACCCCTGCCCTGTCTCTTCCCACCCCCTCCCTCAAGTGTGCCCCATCCCCGCTCCTCTCGCTCCCTCACAGACTCTCCTGCACATCACTGAACAGCTGTTCTGCGGCATGCAGGAGGCACTAGGAGGGAAGGGAAGGAGTTGATCAGCAGGGGCTGCTGGCAGATAGGAGGCACTGCAGGGGAGGGGGATTTGGCTGCCAGTGGGTACTAATTGCCCACTAATATTTTCCATGGGTGTTCCAGCCCTGGAGCACCTTGGAGTCAGCGCCTATGGTTCCTGTAGTTAATCCACCCCTCAAGGAGGTGGTAGCCAGGCTGACAGAAGAATTCTTCCATCAACCTAGTTTTGTCTACACTGAGGATTAGGTCACCCTAACTATGGCACTCAGGGCTGTGAAAAATGTTATGCTCTGAGTGATGTAGCTAGGTTGATCTAAGTGTAGACCAAGCCTTTGGCAGATGAGCAACTAAATTCTATGGGACAAACCAGTTTTCAGGATCAGGGTCATGGGTTTCAAGCATACATCTATGTACCTACAATCTGGTCTACACCTAAAATTTAGGTTGACCGAGTTATGTCGCTCAGGATAGAAAAAGGTCATGCCCTGAGCACTGTACTTAGGTCAATTTAACCGCCAGTGTGGATGTGGCTAGGATTTTTCCCTCAGCCTAGATAGAGGAGGTAGATTACCGACGTTGATGGAAAATACCTTCCACTGACGTAGGAAGTATCCATCCCATGTCATTACAGTTGCAGCCCCATGGCTATGCTGCTGTAGAATAGACATACTCTAAGGTACTTCTACAGCCCTCATTACTATAGTATGTGAGCTCCTCACAATCTGTAATGAATTTATGCTCCTATCACCTCTGTGTTCATAGAATGGAGATAAATGAGAGATGGGGGTGAATTTTTCAAACATGCTGGAGGTTCCCAAGCACCATTTTCAAAAGACTTGGGCACTTATGAAAATGTTACTTATTGTGACTTACCAAAAATCACATTGGAGCTCTGTGACAGAGCAGGACACAGAACCTAGGCTTCAACTGAATTCAAGCCCTAGACCAGAACCCTTACTACGGTCCATCTTTCCTCTGGTATAACAGGCCCACTGCTGGTTCAACTTGAGGGGATGCAAAAAATTGTTGCAAGTTCTCACAGGAGGAGTGTTTTTCAAGGTAAGGTCAGAAACAAGAGAAGCTAGCTGTAAGAGGCACAAGACTGGGAGACAATCCCATCTCCATGCACAAGAGGTAGCTTGGGAGAAGCTACAAAAAAGACTGAATGCTCCAACATCTCAGGATTTATTGATCTCCATAGAATCAGCCACATATCAACAGCTATATCTGGGCAATTCTTATATTTGTTTTCAACCTAGGAAGTATATTGTAAGTGCCACCTCCAGCCTGTGTTTTACCAGAGGACTTCCTCCACGACTAGAGAATTTAGACATATTGCAATATCTTTTGTAGCCATTTTAGCAATCCCCATTAGCCTTGTATAAGGATTTGGATAGTCTAGTTTTTTTTCTAAATGTAAGGTCAAAGAACAGCCCTGCTATGAAAGTTTCCACGCCAGTGCATTAATACTATAACTCTTATCTCAAACCAATGTTTGTTCATAATCTTAACACACCCAGTCTACAGTTATGTGCCCTGTTGTCCTAATTCCAAGTAAATGTGATAAGTAAAACAACGCACCATTTAGCTGCAATTCTTCACCTTAAGAAGTAAAGTCGGACCTAGTACAAAAGGTAGAATGCTAAGCATTAACCAAGTCTGAATTCAATCCAAACAATAACTGTAGATATTTCCATAGTCAACCAAAGCAAGACTGGTCTTCCAGTGTGGGAGGAGTCGTGTGTGTCTTGGCTCAAGTTAGAGGCACATGAGTGATGGATGGCAGGAGATAGATCACTTGATCATTACCTGTTAGGTTCACTCACTCTGGGGCACCTGGCATTGGCCACTGTCGGTAGACAGGATACTGGGCTGGATGGACCTTTGGTCTGACCCAGTACGGCCATTCTTATGTTTCAGGCTTTTCTTCTGCACAACAAGATTAGATAAAGCATAAAGCCCTGTTAGAAGCCACATGGTATGTAGATTACTATTAGGCTGTGATACAAATACAGAAATCCAAAATGGAAAAAGAAAGGATGCTCATGAGTATGGAGACGGAAGAATAGACAAAGATTTGGTGTTTCTACCAGAAGCGAGAATTAATGCGTCTTCTAGCCCTGCAACAACCAGCAAGAAGTACTGTCCAAAGAAAAATAAGACAAAGCCTATCCAATCCAGATACATGCATTTGCTTTCCATTCATTTTCATTAGAGCAGTATTGGTGCTCTCTGCCAGCCACTGAGCACACGGGAGCTCTGAATCTTCCACTTCTCCAGTACAGCACAAGGCAATTGTCAGGGCACTAAAGCTTGGCAAGTGGAGGGCAGGGCAAAGTCATCCAGACACTCAAGAATGCGTATCTGAGCAGCAGGGTGGATTGGAGCCCCTAGTATTTCTGATAGTTCATGACAAGTGTTGAGACCCATTTTCATGCTGCTTGTCACATGCTCGTCGAATATGGGACTGATTTATCATTAATCCGTCCAGCAATAATGGTCGCACAATTCAAGATTTTAGTTTGGAAGAATCCTAAACTGTAGGGGGTCAGGTCACAAATTATACAAGCGATTAGGGTCTGAACCTGTTCTTTCTGAAGAGAATGGCAATGCTCCTATTGATCTTGTTGCAAGTTGGATCTGACGCCTTAGAAAATACGTACTGTAGGCAGAGAATTCCCTTCAACTACATTCTGTGCCTGTGCACGTTCTATCTGTAACACTCTGGTTACAACACGGGAAATGTCTAGATCTGACTCTCTCTTCCTCTCCAGAGCTTCATGCAATGCACGGACATTGTATTATTCAGGCACAATCCTCTAAGTGCCTAGGAGAATAGATCTTACAAGGAAACAAGGACTGGGAAATCCAAAGGAAAAATTCCATCACTTTATCCAGTAAAAGGGAGTGGAAACACTTGGGTAGAAACTCAAAGGCATCGATTAACTACCTAGTGTTGGTGCTATAGCACTATGCTCTGTTTACCTGCCTATCGGACTTTTGCCAGCTGCTTTAGAGTAGAGCTACTTTGTGTTGCACACATCTCAGTGTAACAGGGCTTAGAAGGAAATGAATACCCATGACGAAATGTTCTCCTTTCCAGCTAAGCTGAAATTGTCATCTTGTTTCTGAAAAAGAATCCATTGCAGGGTTTGTCTTCTTTCCCTTCTGTGCCCACGCTGGGAAAAGACTAATGATGAAAATGAAAAAAGGTAGGGGGAGAAAGAGTGGAACTTAGTAGGCCAAAAACCAAACCTCAGTTCTGAAAGCCCAAAAAAAACAAGACATTTCACATCACTAAACAAAGAAACAGATTCTGTTAAAAGTTTTGAATGAAAGAAATTTGTTTTTCTTTGCAAGTTTTTTAAGTACAAAAGCACTCACCATTTCTTAACCTATTTATTAACCTTAACCATTTCTTTTACTCTATAAATGAGCTGCATGGTGATCAAAGGAAAGGCTCCTGCCTCCCCTCAAGGCAGTTTCCACACTACCTGACTACCCATACACCCAATTCCCTGAGCACCTGATTACCCATACACCCGATTCCCTGGGCACCTTGCAAACCTTAGAGGATACCCCCAATTGTTCAGGAGCCTGATCCTGGGCTGAGCCTTTGAGAGGTGCAGCCAGGAGGAAAGAGGAGCCAAAAATGGCAACACATGGCAAAATGGACAGAATCTGGCCTAAGAGAAGCAGAGCCTTGAGCAAGGTGGAAGTGGTGATGGGGGCAATACCAAACGGAGTTAGCAGGTGGGGCGGTTGCAATAGGATAGGGATCCAGGAGGGGGTTAAGTGAAGTGGGAAAAGCTTAGTACAGTAGGACAAAGAGGACCAAGGGGCATCCTGGATAAAATGAGCATGAAGAGGAGGCAGAGTAAGGAGAAACGGCGGCCATCATTAGACAAGATAAATGGGGCCACAGAAATACATTAAGGAACAAGGGCAGAGATATTGGCCAGGCAGAGTTGCACCGAGCCGGGAAGGCAAAGACAAGAATCTTAAACTTGGGCCAGTAGTCCAGGGCGAGCCAACAGAGATGTTCAAATAAGAGAATGCTAAACCAGAGGAGAGGAGAAGGATGTTGGCAGCTACGGTCGGGGTGGATCCACAGGGACCAAGCTGAGAAACTGGTAAGCTAGGAAGGCAGTTGCTTTAATCAAGGTGTGAGATAACCAGTGCCTGGATAGGATTTTAGCTGACTGGACAACAAGGGTGATATGGGTGCAGAAAAGAAAACAAAGAACAGACAGTAGTGTGGGGACCCCTTTCACATAAAATAGCCCGAGCAGTCCCTGCTGCATGGTGGTGATTGCATCCATGGAGAACTCATCACATAGGGGTGGCAGCTATGCACAAGGGGCCTCTCTCCTGCAAAGGGTCTCGTGGAGATATTGAGGCGACAAGAACTGAGCATGGATCCTGTGGGACCCTTCTGCGGAGAAAGGCTGGATTTCAGGAGAGAACACTCCTGGCATACGTATTTTTCATCTTTCCTCTGCACTGTTTAGTGTCATCTGCTCAGGTTTGGAGGCTGCATTGCAAAATCAGGTTTAATTACCTGGGCTTAAAATAGGGACGATACCTTTCCCTGTTCAGGAGGCACCTTCTAAGAAGCCCTGGATGTGATTAACTCAACTTTTCAACTGTACTTTCCTCCCCACCCCACCTCACATCCATTAAGCAGCACTGAAGGGAACTGGAGTCTGGAGATACATGTTCCTTACTTTGCTCCCTTCTACTCCTCACTGATGAATGGCTAAAGCAGACTTGCAGTTGTCTTTGAAGGCTCTGGCAGATGAACATAATGAATCAATGATGGATTGGAGCAAATGAATCACAATGCGGGAAAATGCACAAGGCAATGATTTCTAAATGGCCCTCACATCTTTGCACTTCAGAACTGGCTTTTAAAAGCCTGTTTTCTTCTTTTTATCTGGTTCCAGTTTCTGCAGTGGCTTTGTATATGTTGGATAGGGAGGGGGGGAAGAGTGGGAATCTTTACATATAAACAGAGGGTTCCACTTTCTCAGTCAGACAATAATGAAGCATTGTCATTTGGGGAGTTCAAATAGCTGGGAAACCACTTCAAGGCCATGCAAAACAACTGGGCAGCATCAGAAAGAACAACAGTTGGCAAACTGAGCAACAGAGTTTAAAACTTCAATATAATGAACTAGCAAAACACGGCTGGTTCTGTCTGCTTGATACACTTGATGCCAGTTAAGAGCTATTTTTAATAGCTTATTATTCTAAATGTTGTTTAACTAATTTGAACTTCCAAATATTACCAGATTTGAATCCTGCTCTAATCAATCTCATCTGAAACACCGTGTGCTTAATACACACAGTTGAATTGTTAGGGCCGCTGTTGGCAAAAAGGAAAAGATTTCAAATAGCCATTCTTTCCTTATCCTAATTAGCCTTCATTCTTTCCTTTCCAGCCATTAGTCTGTCTCTTTCATTGCTGGGGATGGGACTGTTTTCACTGGAAGGCTAAAGGAGAGTAGAAAACTCACGTCCAAAGAAAAATTGTTCCTGAAAATAGGTGGCACTCGTGTGCAACAGAGATGAGCACAAGATAAAAAACGTTCATAGAATGGAACAGAACAGATGCAAATGTGTTTTGCAAGAGTCTGCGTAAACTGCTCCATACGTTCCCAAGGCGCACACATTCCTAATCCGCAAATCCTCATGCACATAACTTTACCCAGCAGAGATTCTCCAGGGGATCCACAAAAGGTAAAGTTGTATGTGTCCGTGTGTAAGTGTTTGCAGGTCCTATTTGTGCTTTGTGGTGAACTAACTGAGCTCTACTGGATTACACATGATTCACATTTAGCCTTGTTCTGCTAACAGAACATCTCTGACAGCTTGCTCTCTCCATGTTACCTGAAGATGCTCCACCACTTTGACTAGAATGCCTTTGACTTGTGCGATTTTAATCTAGGGTTTGACTGAACAATTGGCTAGGGGTTCTCTGCACAGCATATTAATACTATCAGGACACCTACAGGCCCAACAGAAATCCTAGCCCCTTCGTGCTAGGGGCTGCACAAACCCATCATTAGAGAGACAAGCCCTGCCCCCAAAGAACTACAATCCACACAGACAAGGGGTAGAACAGGAAAAACAGGCATAGAGAGGAGACGTTACCACCATCCCATTGACCTCTCAGAAGTATCAGGAGTCTCAGGGCAGGAAACGTTGCTGAGTAGCCATCTCCCAGATCATCCTGCCTCTCAGACACCCAGCTGATTCGGAAGCAGAGCAAGGCTCGGTCAAGCCCACGAAGTAAGCTCTCCATGGGACCTCACCTCCAACCCACTTGCAATCCACAGCTAGTAAAGAATGCAGCAACTCGCTTATACAGATGTGCATCTTGCACAATCCATGACACCAGTGACTCTGGAACCTGCAACTAGGCAGTTCATTTGTCTGGTTTTAAGCCAGACAGTCCTGCTTTTCTAAGGTTTGTCCCCTGTCCGGTACAGAGACAAAAAGAGACCTGGTTTTGGTGCATGCAAGGTGTCGTCACCAGGGGCAGGATGGTGCATTCTGCTGAATGGCATCCCCCATGTATAACATGCATGCGAGTTCACATCCGCAGGGGTGTGATCATGCAGGAATGGGTGGGTCCATGCTGGTCCCAGAAGTCCCGGTAGTCTGGTAATGGATGAGTGGCCACCCTACTCTTCACTGGCTGCCTATTGGTTTCTGGCTGATGTTTAGGTATTTGTTTTGATCTATAAAGCACTAATGGGCTTTCAAAATGGTCTAAGAGGAGTTAGGCATCCAAACACCTGTTAAAAGTTAACGGGATTTGGGCACCAAACTCCCTTAAGCTCCTTTGAAAAAATCTTAATCTATGGTTTAGGTCATGCCTACTTCAGAGATCTACTTCTTCCCACTGCTTCTCAAAGTAGAAATGTGACTATCTGAGCAACTCACTCCACTCTGTGCCTCGAGAAATCTTCCCCAGTATTAACAGTGTAAGTGCTTTGCTTTTCTAGAGAGGAGTGATAATGTTCAGCAGCAAGTATTCAAGAACGTTCGGATTCCACAAAGAAGAAGCCGAGCAGTCCCTCACTCTCCCTGCAGCTCACGAGAAGTTACTGAATAGGAAAAAATCCAGAAACATTCACATCTCAAGCCTAGTTAGGCTTTTTTAAAATGTGTATTTAATACAATGGACATTGCCACTATGGGAAAGCCGAAATAAGTGCTTTATCCAAGGCTGTGGTCTAGTATTTCTCAGAATTTTTTAAGCTTCAACTATTTTGAAGCATCTACCTGCAGGCAACTCCTGGCTGGAAGACAGTATTGCAGATTTTGCTTTGAAGTTAAGGAGTTTGGGACAGAAAGATCACAAATGACCCATCAAGAAGATTGCATAAAGGAAAGAAAGTTTGCTACCCAACTATTTGTTCTTTCTTCTCCTCTCCACCCACCCATAGAGAGTTTAGGAAGAGGGTCAATCTTGCTAATTTTAGAGCTGTGGAAAGTTTACCATTGACTTCACCTGGGAATTGGATCAGACACTTTATTGATATGAGTATTCCTGTGGGGCCGCAGCTCCATTGATTTCAATAGGGCTACTCACGTGTGTAAGGAGAGCAAGATTTGACCTAATATGGTTGCCTTATTCTTATGACTAGTGTAATTCAACTGGTCTGAATGGGGCAGAATTGCATAAATATGATGAACAAGATCTGGGCTGGTTCTTCTCTAATATGAGTGCCCAGGGCACAATACCACTGAGATCACAGAGAGCCTAAGTAACACACAAAGTCCCATTCCCAAGGAAACAGTTACAGACACCCCTTATAAGTTTGTCATGGGCTTTCAGATGCACATACTGTAGCACAGCAGGGGATACCATCTCTGTTCAAAAACGTCCCATGCATCTGCTAGGTTACAGGGCAGAAGGGCCTTTGAAGTTTTGTTTGCATTCCATTGCAGCCTCAAATAAGAGTTCTCATCAGTAAGAGAATTCACATACATATTAGGAGGTGAAGATGATTAATTGCCTCTCCCCTCTCTCAGAGAGGGGAACTGCTCCAAGTTGTCTCGTTGACAGTGATTTTTCAGAGCCATATGGCACTTCCACATCTCATTAGTAACATGCACACTGCATTCATCTCAACTCTGCACTCGGCTTCTAGTTTCATCCTTCATGCGGATTAAGAATATGAAATACCAGCCTCCAGCTGAAAATTTCAGGGTCAAAATATATTAAAGAAATAATGTATTTAAATTACTTCCCTTCTGCCATTTAGTTCAGCATTTTCAATCAAGGCTGCCTTCTTAAGGTAAAGGGATTTAGACAACCAAGTCTCATTGAAATTCACAGAGAGAATTAGGTCTCGTCTATACGAGTAGACACTTGACCTATATCAGCAAAAGAATTATTTGGACAGTATACCTCATACAAGTTCCCCAGATGAAATGAACTATATTGACAAAAGGCGTTTTTTGCTGGTATAACTGCATCTACCCTAAGACTTTTCCCAGCATAGTGATGTTAGGCAGGAGTATAAATTTCACACTTTTAACTGACATAACTATGGCAACAAAACTTTGAAGTGTAGACCGGGTGAAGCCAGGCCTTAGTTTTTATTCTATGAACATTTGCTCTGCTATATTTAGATCAGATTGAGAGCACATCTCAGGAACTGAAGAGTGAAAACTTTACAGGAATAGTGCAGTTATCCCCAAAACAAGCCTAGAAATTTCAGAGCTGGTTACGCTTAAAAAGAAATCCACACAAGGTCAGGAATTGCACAGCTAAGGCACCTGGAGTTACATCATGCAATAAGCATGCAATTATAGTAGTTTATAATAGTGGCTGTAGTTTTACATTAAACGACACAGATTTTTAAAGATGCATTAGGGTATTTTCTCCCCCTCATGGTATAGCTACAGGACAGAATCAAGGTTGTTTGGGTGCCTTGAAATTGTGCCTATTTAACTGCATTTAAAATGATAAATGTATGTAGTCAGTTTCTCCGAGAAATTAACAATATGGCAATTTTACTTAACAGTAATTTTCCCTCCGCCCGCCCTCCCCCAGTCATTAGGCATTTAACGTTGCCAGACACACAAAGGGTACTTCTCCCGTGGCAGTTAACAGAAGAATAAAGGGCCTTTTGCAGTATGGGTAGGTTCATCATCAGAAAGTGCTAACATGAGCAGTCTGTGATCCTGGACACAAGAGTAAAGTACGTAATTAATGCCAAGTTCCACAAGAAAGAACAGCTGCACTAGAAGCTCCATAGCTGAAGCCTGGTGTGAACACCCAGAAGGACTATATTATACACTGTACATTCCCCTTTGGCAGGCAGGCTGGAAAATACCAGCGCTCTCATATTATACAGTCCCTAAGAAGGACAATTTCCAAACCGTATCAGTGCTGCAAGAGTCCCACGGAAGCAGGCGGGCCAATTCTGCCACCAGTAATCATGACAAGTACAACTTTACTCTAGGAGTAATCCCATCCATTTCAATGGGACACCACGTAGGGTAAGGTCCTACTCAGTGTGAGAGAGGTAGGCAGACTGTCTCAGCCTGTATGGTCAGACACCAAAGAAGAGGAGCTGTGTCCATGAATGTGTTTCCTGTGTTAGTCTGGTTTTTAGATGCTATTTTTTTAAAGGTTATTTAAAATCCTGGCTGCCAGGCAAAGATAAAGTGATCTGGAAGTTTGTTTTAATTAGTTGTATTTCATGGCCCATAAAAATAGGGGTTTTCAGAAAAAAATTATTATTGTTTAAAAGTCAGTCACACTCCCATCCCCTAGTCACTAGTGACTTCACTGGGCTCAGTCTCTGAGTCCTGATCCAAAGCCCATTGAAGTCAGTGGAAAAGCTCTTCTGGACTCCAGTGCTTTTGGACCAGCCCCCGCCCCCAGCATGCAGCAGGAAAGTAATCACTTCCCCACAACCCGGCAGGGGCTCCTGACCAGGAAAGGGACAGAACTGAGGCTGTGTTGTTCACAGGTGTGGATTAGGCTTCGAAGAGTAATGCTGCTTTCTTGCAGTCCATCAGGAGGAGGGTGCTGCAGACCCGAGCGTAGTGCAAGAGCTATTGTGCAGGGGGCCATCAGGGATGGTGGGGCATCTACCCCAGCATTAGGAACCCCACCAGCCCTCTGTCAAACGCCCAGCCCTCATTGCTCCCCCTGCTGTCAGCTTTGCTCCTAGTGGTGCCGCTCTCTACCACGCAGCTCCTGGCTGGCTGGAGAATTAACTGAAAATCCTAAAGATGCCTCCTACCCACACTGCTGCCCTCCAACCAGTGGAACGCAGACTGCAGCTCTCCATGGTAAAGAGTCTGCCAGCAGGGGCTGCAACAATACAAGCCACCAACTCCCCCTCCATTCGGGGGCCTGTGAGTAGCAGGCAGTGCTTCAAAATGGGGGCGGGGATGTTGCCCAGGATGGAAGTCGGACCTGCCAGCTGGGCTCCTGTAGGGACAGTGGCGATTGGAGTGCCACCAGCTCCAGAAGGGGTTAAATCCTCCCCCCCCCCGGTGTTGATGCCTACTTGCACCCATTAGAATGCAGCCTGTGCCAAGTTGTGCTGAAGCACCAGCCTTGCGCCGCAAACCTTACTGTGCCGTGCCAAAGGGTCGTGCTTTAGTTTCCTGCACTCACATGGAAACACCCTGTTAAATTCTGAGAGCAAATATTCCCTAGGGGGGAAAAGGACATAACCATGCAGGGAGAAGATCCTGAGACGTGGAAACCAGGTCCCCATGGAATGGTGCAAGCAACTGTCATTCCTGCTCCTTAAGGCTTTAACAGCCATACAATACATCCCTTCCCAAGCGGTGCTAACACGCCAACACAGCTTTCTACACTCCACCTAACATACTCCATGTGCAGGTTGCTCCTCATAAACATTACTTAATATGGAAATGAGACCGTCCAGAGCCCCCTGACAGTCAGATACTACTTGACTGAACCACCAAACAAAGCACTTTGTGTTTTGGGGAAAACCCAGAAATAGCATATTGTCATTCTGGGGCGTGCAGGTGGGGGGCAATACACTTTATACACTTGCTGTCAAACTGAGTCCAAAACATTTACTTGTGAGCCCTCCTGTACTGGCGCTGATCTGAGTTCTGATGGTACCTTATGGATTTGGTAAACATTTATAATATAAAAGTGACAATCTCATATACACTGCCCTAATGTAAATCACAGCTACCCTTCTTTGTATATACTGGAAACTGTAACTGTAATGGAAGAACTAACGGGGTTCTAGGCTGCACAGTGAACAACTACAGATGTTTTTCAGACCGCTCTGCAGAATTCTTATGCACACAGAGTAAGAGACATCAGCTAGTGTGGAAATAATAGGTCTGATGAGTGAAAAGTTCTTTTCCTTCCCCTCACCCACCACCCCCAGCTTTTCAAGTTTTACACCTGGAGAAAAGAGAATGAACAAGCATTGTTAGACATTTGAGAGGTGAATGCACAGGATATTTAAGAAGTGGAAAAAATCTGCTTAAGCCAGATAGAAACCAGATGGGGGGAAACAGTCAAGAGGATAAGCAGAAATGTAGTCAGGAAGAAGACTTCAAGAAGAGAAATCTGCTTACAGCAGGTAAAAGCATTTATCCAAAGGCAACTCGTATCTTGCATGGTGCCACGTGAACAGCCAAACAGCTCAGAGATGGTTCTTCAAGGGGAAGAAGGAAAGAGGCTGACACCAGCAGTCTCAAAAGACTCTGGGTTGGGAGGTAACTTGAATGAAGTGGCAGCTTTAAGAAACTCAGATGTTCTCACATGTTGGCCAACCGATCAGTTAGGGGGCCACTGGGCAATCCATGAGAGAATGTTTCACTGGTGATCAGAGCGGGTGACCAGGAGTGCCAAAGACCACTGATCACTTTGGATGGGTCATAGGAGCCTGTGCACTTCAATCTACCCGTGTCTATTATGGGTACAATACTTACTGGTGCCTACACCACAGCAATGTTTGGAAGCATGTATTCAAATACCTGGACATCCTTGGATGAGAACTCTTTCCAGCTGCAAAATATTTTGTGGCAACTTCCTAGAACAAATAGATCCAAGCATTTTGCATTATCCCACACACAGATACAGGTCATCTCTAATTTCAGAGACAAGAGGAATCTCTTGCTTTTACATGTATCCCCTTGCTTCATCCCACTACCACCTTGTTTTAACTGAGATTTCTTTCAAGTGGTTGTTCAATGGTCTAGGTGCTATTACCGGGCTAGATTTCAATATCTTTACCCTACAGATAACGGGGATCATGTGGAATAATTGTCTATTCTGTGTGAGTAAGGGTTATCAGAATTTGGCCCCAAGCAATTAGAGGTAACAATGTCAAAAATAAAACCCCCAAGTGAATTTCTCCTACCATGCCACAATAATACCCATCTAACTTCCACCTCCAGCCAGCCTATACCCCTCAACTCACTCCCCTTCTAACTGCCCAATAAAGATGAGCCTTACAATAGCCTTGAAGGTTAATCAAGAGAAATGGTGAGCAATGACCGAATTCTACTTGTGACGGATAATCTGACAGCAGGGGACTGGACTTGGTGACCCAGGAGGTTCCTTCCAGTCCTATGTACCTGTAAAATTGATTTTATATGAGACAGTCTTACAGTCATAGCCCTAGTAAGTACTTTCCACAGGAATATCTTCTTGTTCCTCCAATCTTGCTGATTAGCCATTGTCACTAGATAGAGACCTCTTAGAAACCCAAGATTAAGGTTATTCACTTCCTGATTTACGAAAAACAATGGCAAAGAGCACTGAAAACAAAATGCTCCTATGAATTGAACTGTGATGCTGACTGGAGCTGTGTAAATATTAATAAGGTATTGCAATGATTATTGCAAAGATTGCAATACCAGCAGTATATTGCCTGGGGGCAGGTCTGTCACATAGATGGACATGTTTTAGATTGCTAAAATAGGAGATTTAGATCTAGAGGTAAAAACGCATCTCTTAATTTGTGCGTCTGTTTTCACGTCTCCTGATCTTGGATTCTATTTGCTGCTGTTGAGTGAATGTAAAAAAAGCCACACATTTTTTTGAAGCACCAAGCATCCCATTCTATACCACAAATGTTAGAGCTGGTCAGAAATTTTTCAACTAACCTTTCTTTGGGGGGCAAAAATACTGATTTACTGAAACCCAGACTTTTCACAGGAAAGGGCTGGGTCTTGCCAAATCTCCTATTTAAATTAAAAAAATGTGGAAAAAAGCTTTTAAATTATGGTGATGTCTCTGTCCTTTTTGAAAAAAAAAGTTCCTTTTTTTAAGGAATAATTTTCTAAGTATCATTTTGTTTCAAAACAAGATTAAATTATATTAAAACTAATTTAGAATACAAGATGGTCAAAATCAAAATGATGCATTTCAAAATTATGAAAACAAAATGCTTCTGTTGACCTAGAGCTTTTTTATTATTTAAGGTTCACAACATTTAAGATTTTGACTTTTTAGCACAATTCAGGATGAGAAATATTTTTTGAAAGCTTGAAAATTTTCCCAGGATGAGAAAAATGTTCCCCACCCACCTCTAAAAATAGCTTAAGAATGGCATCTAATTGTCTATTCTCAGCTTAGGAAAACTCCTTCTGTGAAGGGATGAGCTTCCCAAAGTGCCCAGCCATCTCCAAGGAGCTACGGATGTCCAACCATAATCCTGATAGACCTCAAGATGCAAGGTAACAAAGCACAAGAGGGGAGAAAAAATAAGGGCACCGGAAAGTTAGACTTGGGAACAGAGGGAAGCAGTTAAGATAGAGAACAAGAAAAGAAAAGAATGAGGAACTATGTCCCGTGGCAGACTAGAACACCTCCAGGCCTGTTTATATAAAAGTTAGCATAAATTTTTGAACTGGAAGCTCCACAGTGATAAACCTAGAAGCAAGGAGAGGGAAAGAAAAATAAACAGAGAGAGGAGCTAGGTGAGGTGAAACGAACTCATCATGGAATCTTTGATCAAAGAATAATGCCTTCAATTTGTTCCTTCGTGTATCTATAAGACAACTCCTATTAAGAAATAAATAAGGAAATCTTCTCCCTGCTGGCACAAAAAAACCTCCACAAGGCATGAGAGAACATTTCTGGTTTGTGAACATCCAGCTACATGTACAAATCTGTTCTTTCTCCAGCTTCCCTTCCTGCTGGCTCCCAAACTTGTCTGCAAACCACAAGCTTGATTGGAACTGGCAAGCATTCCAACTGCACAAATGCATGTGACACCTGGAAGACAACTACTAAAGTTTAAGAAAATGGGTGTGGGGGAGGGAATGGGTCTCTGGCCAAACACTGTTGTCATACTCCTGGCTGCTTGTACACACCTGCCTTCAAGAGAAGGAATCAATAGCTGCAGGGACCAGGCTCTCTCGTTCACACACAACCAGCTCTCTCATTTTCGCCCACTAATTACTGAAAGCTGCTTTTTTGGTTGTATGCTTTAACAAACACAAACCACCTACAAAAATAGCGGAACCCTTTGATGTTCCTAGAAAATGGACCCGGGGGACTGGGAAAGAGCAATGATGAACTGACCTTTGCTAGGGACGTGACAGGCTGGCAAACAACTGCTATACAGCCCGCTGCTCAATACAGTTGATGGAGAAGATGAAATGTTAGTCAAGGACTTCAGGGCAAGCCACTAATCTCAGGAAGAGTGTCATGGAATCTTTGATGTCCTTGCAGAACAGACAGTGCCTTTGGGTCACATTCTCAGCTGTGTTAAGTCCCTAGGACCACTGGCTTCATCTACATAAGTTTTGACTTCACTTCTAAAAGACCTCCCGATTGTAATCAGCAAATACAGGGGCATTAAGAGAAAGGTCAGTTGTAAGGAGTGTAAAAATTTAGTCGTTGACTTCAGTGGAGTAAGGTTATTTTATATCGGCTGAGGATCTGGCCCTCGGTTTTGGGAAACATCATCTGGAAGACTCACTGCACACAGGTCCCCTGTGTGTTGTCCATTTTTTCTACTCCAGAAAGAGGAAGAATTGAGCTGACCTCTCCCCCAACCCCACATGTCACCAGAAGCCAAATCATTTGCCAGGCATCTGGTTTTCAATCGGAACACCTGTTTGAAAAGGGACCCTGGCAGCCCTGGCACTACTGCTGACCGGGCTACTAAATGTCCGGTTGGTGGCATAGCAAGGTTAAGGCAGGCCCCGGCCTGCCCTGGCTTCGTGCAGCTCCTGGAAGCTGCCAGTATGTCCCTGTAGCCCCTAAGCACAGGGGCTGCCAGGAAGAATCCACACTGCCTCCATGCCGAGCACCAGTGCCACAGTGCCGGGAACCACAGCCAATGGGAGCTGCAGGGGTGGCACCTGCAGGCAGGAACAGCGTGCGGAGCCACCTGGCTGCCCCGGCACCTAGGAACCGGACATGCCAGCCGCTTCCAGTAACTGCCTGAGGTAAGCGCTGCCAGGGCGGAGCCCTCATGCCAAATCCCTGCCTCAGGATGGAACCCCCTCCTGCACCCTAACTCCCTCCCAGAGCCTGCACCCCAATCTCCTGCCCCAGCCCTAAGCCCCCGCCCACATTCTGAACCCCTCGGCCCGAGCCTGGAGCCCCGTCCTGCTCCCCAAACCCCTCATCCCCAGCCCCATGCCAGAGCCAACACTCCCAGCCAGACCCTTCACCCCCTCCCGCACCCCAACCCCCTACTCCAACCTGGAGCCTCCTTCCACACCCTGAAGCTCTAATTTCTGTCCCCAAGATGGAGCCTGCATCCCTAGCCAGAGCCCTCACTCTCTCCCCCTGCCCCAACCCGGTGAGAGAGTGAGTGAGTGAGGATGTGGGAGAGTGAGCGATAGAGTGAGGGGGGGTTCAGAGAAGGGGTGGGCAGGGCAAGATGTGGGATTAGACAGTTGGCAACCCTATTCTGAGGAGACAATACACTTGTGAATTTACAGAGTTCCCTTCCTAATTTAGTGCTTAGTCACGCCAGAAGTATTTACAGCTTTATTTTGCTAAGTCATTTAAAAAGTAACCAAGCAGAAGAAATTTATTGCCTCCAGTGTTTTTCCCTAATAGCCAGTGTAACAGAGTTTCCTCTCATTACGATTGGCCTCTCTGTCTCAATCCTGATCTGCAAACATGGTCCAAGTTAACAGTGGCTTCTCTTACCACAGAGAAACATTCTAGAGTGTGAGACTGTTCGATCCTCTCCCAGTTTGTTTGCGGGTCTGAGTTAAAATCCACACCAGGACAAGATGGGTTCTGAGTAAGATCTTACTTAAAGCTGCAGGATGATTTTGTAGACTGGCCATGTTGAACGACATCATGTTATGTAGAATCACTGCAAGAATCCAAGTAGAAATGCCAAATTTGGAGCCTGTTGCTGCAGGTAGAATGACCTCTACTTCAGGAGAAACAGGTTTTGCTGTTATGGGTATGTCAGACCAGATGATCTGGTGGTCACCTTCTGGCCTAAATGCTATGCCTCCATAGTGGTGCACAGTTTGCTGCAAAGTGCTGAGCACTCAACGCTATTGCAGACACTCCAGAGTCTGATTCTTGGAAAGCGGCTACAACAGCCCACATTCAATCCACCATGTAGCTATCAACAGCCCTTCCACATTAACATTGTCCTTTTGGAGGACTGTTGTCAGCTTATACGTCTGTCATGCACACCAGACCATCTGAGCACCTCACCTTTAGTGAATTTATTTTCACAATATCGATGTGAGTTAGGGAAGTGCTATTATCCCCATCTTGTAGATGGGCAAATGTGGCACAGAAAACATTAATTATCTTGTGCAGGGTCACACAGGAAGTTGTGTTAGCCAGGAAGGTAACCCCAGCTCTGCAGAGTTCTAGTCCAATGCCTTACCCACAAGGTCATACCAAAATTACCCCAGAAAGTGATTCAGAAAATAAGGTGAACATTCTCCATGCACATCAAGATGCCATAACAAATCTAATATGATGTTCTTTGATCTCCAATACCTGACATGCCATCATTCGCGTTTTAAGAACATAAGAATGGCCATACCGGGTCAGACCCATCTAGCACAGTGTCCTGTCCTCCAACAGTAGCCAGTGCCAATAATCCATTCCCTGTCATCCAGTCCCAAATTCAGGCAGTTAGAGGCTTAAAACACCTAGAGCATGGGGTTCAGTCCCCGACCATCTTGGCTAATAGCCACTGATGGACCTAATCTCCATTAACTTACCTAATTCTTTTTTCAGCCCGGTTTTACTTTTGGTCTTCACAAGACCCCTTGGCAATGAGTTCAACAGATTGACTGTGTTGTATGAGAAGTATACTTTCTTATGCTTGTTTTAACTTGCTGCCTGTTAACTTCAGCGGGTGACCCCTGGTTCTTGTTTTATGTAAAGAGGAAAACACTTCCCTATCCTCCTTCTCCACACCAGTCATGATTTTATACTCCTCTATCCTATCCCTGCTTAGTCGCCTCTTTTCTAAGACAACCAGTCCCAATATTTTTAATCTCTCCTTGTATGGAAGCTGTTCCATAACCCTAACCATTTTTATTGCCCTTCTCCGTATCTTTTCCTATTTGAATATGTCTTTTTTGAGTTGGGATGACCAAACCTGCATATAGCATTCAAAGAGTGAGCATAGAATAGATTCATATAGTGGCCTTATATATGCTGTCTTATCCTAATGGTTCTTAACATTCGGTTAGCTATTTTTTGATTGCTGCTGCACATTGTGCAGATGATTTTAGAGAGCTACCCAGGACTATTCCAAGATCTTTCTTGACAGATAACAGCTAATTTAAAACCCACAATCCATAGTAGGGATTATTTCTTTCTCAACATGCATTACTTCCTCACTTATCAACACTGAATTTCATCTGCCTTTTTGTTGCCCAGACACCCAGTTTTGTGAGATTATTTTGTAACTCTTCCCAGTCAGTCTTGGGCTTAACTATCTTGAGTAACTTAGTATCATCTGCAAACTTTGCCACCTGTTTGCCCATTTTCCCAGATCATATGTGAATATGTTGAACAGCACTGGTTCCATTACAGATCTTTGGGGACCCTGCTGTTTACTTCTTTTCATTGTGACACTGACCATTTATTCCTACTCTTTGCTTCCTATCTTTTAATCAGTTAGTGATCCATGCAAGGGTCTTCCCTCTCATCCCATGCCAGCTTACTTTGCTTACAAGGCTTTGGTCTGGGACCTTGACAAAGGTGGTCTGAAAGTCCAAGTACACTAGATCAACTGGATCACCCTTGTCCACATGCTTTGCGACATATATTCTTGACTGAGCTATGAATTCATTTTAATGTTTTGTGGTATCTTTATTTGAAGAGCATTGAGATAATCAAGTATACCAAGAGTGAAAATCTGGCTTCACCAAAGTCAATAGCAAAACTCCCATGGACTTCAATGGGGACAGAATTTCACCCAAAGTGTCATGCATTTAATTAACATCTTTTATTGGACCAACTTCTGTCGGTGAAAAAGACAAACTTTCCATATTTCGCAGAGCTCTTCTTCAGATCTGGGAAAGATACTCAGTGTTAGAGTTAACGCAAGATGGAACACAATGTTAAGCAATCCACAGAAGAGCTCTATTTAAGCTTGAAAGCGTCTCTCTCTTACCAGCAGAAGTTGACCCAATAAAAGATATCACCTCCCCTACCTTGTCTCTCTAATATCCTGGGACCAACAAAGCTACAACTCTGCAAAACAACATTTAAGAATAGGAGCCTTTAAAGAAGGCACATTTTGAATTTCAGTAACTTGGCCTTTCAGGAAATGGATTCCCATGCGAAGCCAGTGTAAACTGCAGGTGCCAAAGGACTGAAGGATAAAACTGAAATTTTCCTTACACAAAGGAGGACACTTTCATGAGGTAAATCAATGACATGCCAATGTTAGCTATTCCACTCAAAATGATATTTAGTTACATATGCATAAGAGTATCTTGTATTCCATACATATTTTAAATTGCTTAAAATTGCTAAAAGAAACATTCTTAAAAATGATACCTGGGGAAACACATTTTCCTGCCAGGTTTTGGAGCAATTCTTAATCCCTCTGGACTATAGAGAGGATCACTAACGTTGTGACACTAGTTACAGCATGACCACCATGTGATGCTGGGAACAGGAAGTGAGCATTTGTTTTGAAAAACATCCCTGAGAACTTATGCAAACAATAACAAGTATTTTAGAAAGCATGCACAGCGCCGTCTCCGATTAACAATGCAGATCAAATGATTCAATCCAACTGCTTCTGCTTTGCCTAAATAAACGCCTGGATCATTCATCAAAGTGGGATGGTTTCCTAAAATATACTTCCTTGAACAGCACTGACAGCCTTTTTCTAGGATCCCACAATGATGTAATGGGAAAAAGTTATAGACATGCTGTCAACGCCATTCAGATGGCTCAAAATGCTATTTCCCCAGGCTCCAGCCACACAGGTGCAGATTCAGCAGCCATCAAAGCGCTTTGTGATTAATGGATTTTTCCACCACATTACTTTACGTTATCGCATTGGGCTATCGGTCACCTAAGCCCAAATCTTTAAAGCAGCTGTCTCAGCCTGTGCAAGTCTGTGAGGCTCTCGGATAGCAGCGATGAGCTTGGCATAAAATAAATACAAAATTTGCAGCTTCACGGCTAGCGTTAGCCAAGCTAGGTAGCTCAAAGCTAGCTTGGGTAGGACTACTCATGCTGCAGTCAGACCTCTGATAAACAGATCTTTCTGGCTCTCCTGCGGTCACACAAGTAATCTGTGGCAAGGTTGGGGCTAGGTCTACCATATCTTAGTCCAGTGCCTGAACCATAAGACTACTGGACATTCATCTCAGTTACCCCCCTATTTACCAGTAGAGTCAGGACATTTGTTTTAACAATCAGGGACACAATCCCACCCTAGGGTTTTGCTGAGAAACTGCCAGAGGAAGGCATCTGGAGTAATAGTTCTTCATACTTCAAGACCACAATCAAACAGCCCAGACTTGAGGTAGAACCGGCTATCCGCCGGAAAGTTCTAAAGGAGGAATTGGCATTAAACAGGTAACACCTCCTGCCAGTGTTACTCTGATACTGGGTCATGTGCTTCGGCAGAGGAAAGGCTTTGAAGCCCAAAGGAAATACCCAGCAAACACAGCCAGCTGTTAGCTCAAACAGTATAATCGCTGGGCAGTTAGTAATCACAACTGATTAGGGTAGGTTTGGAAAGGTGTCGCATATGGGCAAATAGAATGTAAGGAATGAACTCTTGATCAAAAGGAACAGAATTGAGAAAGGAGCCCAAACTATATAATACATCTTTGTTAACCAAGGACATAAAGTTGAAGGTGGGGGTGGCATAGGGTTGGGGCTGAATGAAGAATACATGATAACTTGTCATTAACAAGCTCATGTAAAACGCCCCCTTCTAGACTGATCAGTCCTTTTATTATTACTCTTTATATTGCAGTAGAACCTAGAAGCCAAGTCATGATGGACCCCATGGGGCTATACAGCCATGGAAAACAGACAGCCTCTGGCCCTAAAAGCTTACATGAACCTCTGATAGCAGAGAAAAGAACCATGAAACTCTGATAGCAGAACAAAGTTTAAGCATGCTCCTGGACTGGTGCCCTGGATTTGAGGGGTCAATATACCCCAGAAAGTGATCGAGCTAATTGCAATCATCTTATATGCACTCGGCCACTATGAATTAATAAAATAGACCACCACATAGTTAAGGATTAATTTGAGGACAGGCTTACAGAAGCAAGGTCATAACTACCGGCAGTTTTGCTAATCAGTATGGGAGGAGGGGAGGAAAAAGCAAATAACTGAGAATTAGAAAAAATGTGTGGATGGATGGACAGCCTTGAGTCTAGATGCCTCAGATAGTAAAAGCTACTGAAAGTTCGGAAAAGTGATGATTTAGTAAGGGGCCATTCTGACCTATGTGTTTTGTAGAAGTTAGTTACAAACGCTTAGATAGAGTGTATTTAGGAGCAGTCTTCGGAAGCTATCCTGGGAGAGGCATTTTCCTGACATCTTCACTTCCCGGCAGGCAGGAGGCATTTGAGCAGTGCTGACCTGTCTATGATTACTCAATACTGTCTCCGAATCTAGGTAAATATCTGGGATATTATAAACCTATTCCTTGTGTGTGTGTGTGCTTAGATCTAATAAACTGCAGTACTAAACAAAAGCAAAGGCACTGACTCTGTGGATGCTCCAGAGCTGGTGCACCCATGAGGAAAAAAAATGGTGGGTGCTAAGCACCCATCGGCAGCCCCCCGCCGTCAGCTCTAACCCACCCACCAGCTGGTCCCGCATGATCAGTGCCTTCCCCGTTCCCACGCCTGGTGCAATCAGCAGTTTTGCAGCACGCAGGAGGCTGAGGGAAACGGGAGAGGAGCAAGCCCAAGAGCACCCACAGAGTTGGGGGTTCTGATAACACCAGGTAACAGTAGTACTGCTAGAGTGGTTGGTGAATTGACCCCCTGAACTAACTTCCAACATAAGCCATGTCAGCTTCTCACATACAAGCCAGGGTTGTACCAAGTCTTCAGAATGTGAAGCAAGTTTGGAACAATTAATGTGAAGTCTGATCCTGCCAAATCAGAGTTACCGTGAGATGTCGGTGATTTCCGCAGTGCAGGATTGGACTGGAATGGCCGCCTGTACTTGTCTGACAGGAAGCCAGGGCAGGTAATATCCCCTCCAATCACAAGGTACAACAGTTATGTAGGGAACGGGCTTTTGTTCCACACTGAACAGACTCTGAATGTGTGCACATAAGGCCTGGCTATCTACTGAACTATGGCAGGCCTACTCCAGTTTTCACTGCAAATGTAAGCATCCTCTCAGACTTCAAGGGAGAAAGAGGAACAGGATGGATGATGGTCATCACCTCATTTCTTCATCAGAGCTACTCGGGTGTAGACAAGAGAGCAGGGCGGTGCGTGTTCCTGATACTCCACGTAGCAAGCAAATGGGCAAGGAGAAGATGGAGCTTGGCTCCATGCCGTCCCACCCACGAAGGCCAGAAACTGGGGCCAGCTAGGTGCAGACTAGGGGAGGAGGTCATTTACCCCTCTCTCCAAGCAAGTGTGGCACAAAGCAGGAGGAGGAACGGGGACTGAGTTACAATTCTTTCCTGGAGCCGCCCAGCTCTGTGCCACCCCTTACACAGCGACAAGGTGAAAGGCTCAATGTAGCATCCCTTAATCCAACAACCAATTTTCACCACAGAGATGTTGCATTTGTCTAAGATCCCATATGCCGTTTTCATGCAACAGAGCAGAGAGATGGCAACCTAATAAGTACATTTCTTTATTTCCATGTGTTGCCGTGTCACGGCACGCTACATTGACAGTCACTGACAGTCTTGGCCAAGAGACATGAGGAATATCATTTATAGTTTGTATAGAGCTATAGCCAAAGAAAGAACTCACCACTTCAGCGGATTGTTTCCCAGAACGTACATGCAAAAGATTCACATGGAAAGCACACTGCCATGGGCATATATGTAATACTTGGAAAGGCCATTTAAAGATGTGTTTCTAGAAGTATTGTGGCTATGGTATGGTTAATGCTAGAGTCATTGATACTGCATGGCAAATCCTGAAATACTATTATTCTGAGAGTTCTCCTTCTGCATTTATTCGCCCCTGTTTCTAATTACTAATGACATTGACACAAAAGCAGGATCTGTGTCTACTAAATCTGCATCTGCTCCTGTTTATTCCCATGCAAAGTTATAATCCTTTGTGTCGTCTCAACTATTTGCTGCAGAACTGATTTAGGATGTTCCAAACAGAGGAGTATGACCTCAGGTGGAAAATAAGCAGAACAGATCAACTCTGAAAGAAACCAATGCTGGTTTTGTGTAACATGCCAGTAGTAACAAATAAATTCAGAGATGAGCAGAGGGGAGAAGAGAAGAAGCTAAGCAGAAAGGAAGGAAATCTAATGCACAGGCAGAAGAACTTTTAATAGGCTGCTTCAGAGTTTTACATGTGGTGTCATGGTTCTTTACTGGTCTCTAGAGAATTGCCTGAGAAGGGTTAAACCACAAAAAAGCCCAAATACATTTTGTTGTTTGCATTGTGGTGTTATGAGGCCATTGCACCATCTGTATTGCAAAGTAGTCAACTTAAGATGCTGTGCTACACGTCAGAAACATCACGCTATGCTGGCTTCTTGGAAAGATGGGACCCAGAGGAATCTATCAATAGAGAAGTCATTGAGAATTCACATGTAGCTACAAGGAAGTGAATGGACAGTGCAGGGAAGGCTTACTGTATAGTGGCTAGAACTTCAGGAATTTGTGTTGACTACACAGTTGCATTCTGGATTTGGCTTGTGGAATATTCTCAACCTATGCTTGGTACCGGGCTCTTTCAGAAATAAGTCACTTAGTTTATTGCAGTGCACTTCCTGTTTGTACTAATGTAGGGTGACCAGATAGCAAGTGTGAAAAATCGGGACGGGGGTGAAGGGTAACAGCAGCCCATATAAAAAGCAGACCCAAATATCAGGACTGTCCCTATAAAATCAGGACATCTGGTCACCCTCTACCAACAGACTACATATTTCGAATATAACATAGATTCAAACACAAGCTAGCAGCCCCATTCACTTGCTGGGCCTGAATGGGGCTTTCCAAGAAGAATTTTTTACAAGGCTGTTGCTTCTTTTATGGGTGGAAAGAAACAAGTTGAATGAAGCATGGCTTTAAAAAGTCTGTTCCTCCCCACTGCAGAGGTAGCCAGAATGAGAAAGAAGTGAAGAAATGTCTCTCTCTTGCTGATAGGAAAGGCAATAAGAGACACGGAAATAGCCATTTTGATAAGAGTGGCCTACGTTAATCAGAGAGGCAGGAGTTGCTGAGAAGCACCTGCAAACGCTGCCACAAAGGGAGGTAGCAAGACTCCAGTACAGATGAAGACCCAGCACAGCTGGTGGGCAACAAATCACAGGCAAGCTTTGAGTTGTCCGAGAGAACTTGCCCACCAGATCTTCCCAAAGTCTGGACTTTCTAATCACTGCAGGATAGTCCTTCTCATTGACTGCCCCATGTGATCTGATCTCTCTGAAAGCATGCAAGGTGTTCCTGAGTTGTGTATCTTTCTGCCAAATAAAAATGGAATCACCTTGAAAATACAGAAAAGCATCTAATAAATAACGATGATATAGCTCTTAGGCCTGAAGTCATGTCACTACAGCATTAAGTACAGACGCTGGTTTTGCGGGTTTAGGCAGCTTATTGATCACATTCCTTGTTGGAGTTTTATTTTTTTATTATTATTTTTACTTATTCAATACCAAGCTCATAAGGCCTGATCCTGAGAGGTCTGGACATCACCTACATGGTACAATGTGCCCTCTGCTAATGCTCAGCCCTTTGCAGGATTAGGCCCTCCATCCGCGATTAGGCTGCCAGGCCTCTCTCCCAAAAGATTAAGTAGATTAAGCAGTTACGGAGAATTTCATATTCCCGGCTGAAATAACTAGACACAGCATTTTCCTGCTCCCAGGACTTGGGGGTAAAGATTTGAAAGTGGGGTCGTCAGGTCTGGTTCATTTCGTTAGTCATCAATGAAAGGCAACTTTGACAATAAGAATCATTTCCCTGCTCAGTTTTTAAAAAAACAACACTGGAGTTTGTAATGAAATAAATCTATATTGTGGATTTCCCACAAGCAGAAAATATGTTGCATTTAAAACTATGTACGTCACCTATCCAAAGAAGTGCTGACTGGAACCAAGAAATAGTCTTGTTTGAAACCATCTCTATTCAAAAGGCAAGTTAGAAACATCCGAGAAGACTGGCGTTCATGTCCATATAACTTTTTATAGCATTTCTACGGTGAGGGCAGGTAGTTCATGCTTTAGCTATGGCTGAATTCCAGCTTCTCTGCTCACCCTTCATGATTTTTCCTAGCATATTCCTTCTGGGTAAAGAAGTCCATGCTTCCATCTCAGCCCAGGGGTGAAAGCAATTAAAGTTACACAATATAATTATAGTTATTATACTGTGTAATAGATGTCTTCCTACCACAATACCTAGGAACTGTTAATGGGGCTCATCTGTCAGTAAGAACGATGGCTATAGTTTTGCTTTTGTAGTCAGAATCTTGAAGAGAGACTGATCGGAAAGCTCAGATCTGAGCAAGCAGCTTATACCAGATTTTAACACCTATTCTGTATGACCAGAAATCTGGGGAAGGGCCAGTTCTGATTCAGATTTTGAACCCTTGAGTTTGGATCTGGAGTTTTGGCTCATGCCATTTGAGAAATAAACGGATATCTAGGAGCTGCAGCTCAGCTCTGTTGGATTCATTGCCATGGTTGGACATTGGGGATGTCTACACTTAAAAATATTTCAGCGGCTCAGCTGAGCAAATGTAGTGCTTCAGTGTAGATACGACCTATACTGATGGAGGGGTTCTCCTATAGGCATAGGTCATCCACCTCCTAGAGAGGCGGTAGGTGGGTTTGTGATGGGTCCTGCTAGCCATCCTGGGGATTCTCTCTGCCGGCTGGTGCCTCTCCTGCCATCCTCTCACCCTGCGGACTCGCCACATCCTCTTTGTGGCTCGGCCCTCCCATTGGGTCACCAGCTGTGTTTCCCCCTTCTGGAGTTCCTCAAAATCATCTACAAAAACATTTCCAAACAATCTTCTCCTGTGCTGCCCTGATGGTGCCACTTCCCCAGAGGTCAGTAGGAGAACCCAGGCCCACCCTCGACTCTGGGTTCCAGTCCAGGGACCCTCAGCTCAGCAGTTCTGGGCTTTACTCTCTCAGCCCTCACTGCGCCTTCACTGGATGGCTTCTTACCCTTCCTGGTCCCCCTCCCGCTTCTCTGGAGTTCCAGCTCCAAACCTACTCCCGCTTCCCAGGGAGTGACTGCTTCCTGCAGCCCTTCCCAGCAGTCTTGTCTGTTCTCAGTGCCTCAGCTTCTTATCCAGCTGAGCCTCTTGTAATCAGCTCCTTGGCTACTCCTCCAGGTGCAACCTGGGCAATTAATTGGCCTGCCTGGCCACTTTAACCCCTAATCCTAATCCTGTGTGGAGTGAACACTCCATCCCAAGGTTGACAGAAGAATTCTTCCATCTACTGTACTTTCTACACCAAAGGTTAGGTCAGCATAGCTACGTCTCTCGGGGTGTGGATTTTTCTCACACTGAGAGACATAGCTATGCTGATGGAAATTCCCAGTGTAGACCAGTTCTTAGTCAGTTAAGGGATCATGTACCTGCCATATAATTTGGTCATTGTTCCCTTTCACTCATAATCCTTTTGTTTTCATCAACATATGTTGGCTTCTGTTGGGTTGAACACCCACTGATTCACAATGGACATTTCTAGAGATACATACAATGTGACCTACTGGTTATTTAGGTAGGCGTTATTAGAGCACTCATTGCCATAATCTGATGGGCACATTAGGATCGTTAGAGCGATCGTATCTTGTACTTGCATAGCCCCTTTCATCCAAAAATCACAAAGCACATTACAAATATTGAGCTCCCACGTCATCTGCGTGAGCTAGGAATCCATTAGACAGGTTTTTAAAAGGTGGATAAACTGTGATGCTGATGGGGTAAATGACTTGACCTGACTCTGCCAGCCTTGCCTGTGAGCCATCCCACTGAAGTCCACAGAGCTCCTCAGATGAATAAGAATAATCAGATTGAGTTAAGATTTGCAGGATTGGACCCTGCATTTCTTTACTCGGACTCTCACCTAGCAGGGGAATGGCACCGCTTTTAGCTCTTTCTAATGCCCTCAGCTTGATGTCTGCAGCCATGCCACCAGAGGTGGGTGACAGATTTATGAGGCCACAGGCCAGAGCAAGTGGGGATCCCTCCCTAACTCTTCCACCTGCAGTCGTCCCCCTCTGGCACTCCTGTCGGAGATGGGGAGAGGGGGCTTCCCCCACTCCTCACCAGGAGCTCCAGGCAGGCGGAGCAAGGTCAGGGGCGTCCACTTTTCCAGGACCCCCAGTTGGCCAGGTCCCCTGGACACAGGGCCTTTTGGCCCAGTGGCTAATCCGCCACTGTGTGTCACTACCCATGCATGAAACACTCTCTCATCATGTTGAAGCAGTTCTCTCTCTCCCCCTCGAGAGGCACTTCATCATGAAGCCTTACTATATTGATTTCACCAGCTACAGGTATACCTACCTAAAAAGCGCTACAGCAGAAGCTGAATGCAGCCAAATTTTCCACATCCCTGAGCAACCTGGCTGGGTCAACCTAAGTTTTAGGTGTCAAACAGGCAGCAACTCCACATCCTTCTGTGCCTGAAGAGTTCCTTCTGGTATCATATTTGTCTGGGATAGTTTATAAAGTCTTCCAGGGAATGAGGCTGTCACTGGGTACTTTGTTCTGAAAGCACCACATCTCTTATAACACATTCCGGCAACTTTTAGGGTAAATGATCTCGTCCGTGTGAATGATGGAATAAGGCAAACGTCCTCTTTGATGATAATAGCCCAGTTATGGTCCTTTCCAGGTAAATCAATACAACTGCTTTCCTGTTGCACACGGGCTCCCTAATAGAAACAGCTGCCTTTATAAATGCATTGAACAATTTAAATGTGATTGCACTCATTAGCCTAGAATTAATAGAATATATCAGAAACCTCGGAAGATCATCTAGTCCAACTCCCTGCTCAAAGCGGGACCAATCCCCAATTAAATCACCCAATAGATTTTTGCCCCATATCCCTAAATGGCCCCTCAAGGATTGAACTCACAATCCTGGGTTTAAGAAGCCAATGCTCAAACCACTGAGCTATCCCTCCCCCCTTAGTACATGTTTTCAGAGCCTGCAGCAGGTGGGAGAAAGAAAATAAGCCATCTTTCCTCTAAGATGAGATTGTGGCTATGGCATGGGACTGGGACTTGATTCAGATCTCTGTGTGAGCCATTCATCTCTGTGACTCAGGTCACCGTCTGTACAATGCGGGGAGGGGGTAATTCCATTCTCAATCTCTCCTCACTTTGTCTTGGACTGAAGAGCAGCCCTGTGTAGTTCGAAAGCTTCTGTCTTTCACAACAGAAGTTGGTCCAATAAAAGATATCACCTCACCCGGCCTGTCTCACTAATATCCTGGGATCAACATGGCTACAACAAAACTGCAAACTCATGTTGTCTTGTTGGCTTAGATTTGAAGCTAGTCAGGGCTCACCTCTTCCTACCTGTCTGTACAGTGCCTAACATAACGAGGTCATGATCTAAATTGGGCCCCCTAAGCAGTATTGTGAAATCAATAAAGGGGTTGGGATTAAATTCTTCAGTAGGGCACAACCACCCAGGAAAGGATCAGAAAAACTTTGAAAGATTGAGGCTCATCCTTGCTTAAGCGAAAATAATGGTGCTTTGTCCCACACGATATAAAATATGTATTACAATTAAAATTTTCTATTGGCAAATTGCTCTACAATTGAAAACACAGATGCCCGAGTGAGGCAATTAGAATAATTGTAGTGTGCTAATTATAGTTTGATGGATTCTGCATGCTGCCAGCAATTATCTTTTAAGCCTGCATTTTCTGAACGGCGTCCAAACCCATAAAAAAACACGGCTATAATAAGCAATATGTTCCTGGTTGGCATGCGTGGTCATTTTAAAGCTTTTTCTAAACAAATACTTTGTAAGATTGAAGATGGAATTAAGCTTAATGAGGTTTTAGGAAGAAACACCCGTTGTATTCGATACACAAGCTCATTAGCAAACTCCTTGCCTCAAACACGGGGAGAGGAAAAGCTCACGTGACCTTGAGAGTTATTTAAGAAAACTTGACATTTTCTTCCTATGGACTATTGGAGGTGAGCTGAGCTAAATCACTCAAGCCAGCAAACCCTTGCAGTATGAGTATGCACCATATTAATGCTGAAATAGGAGTGACTCAGCACCTTTGAAAACCAGACCGCTTCGGCTCTGTCTATGCGGCCCCAAGCTTTGGACGACGGGGTGTAAACTAAAGCACACAGTAGCTGGCTGTGCTGTACGTGGGCAGCGGGTGGCATAAGAAGGGGAAGGCCGTGTCTCCCCAAACAGCCTGGCATGGCCCAGCCCAGGATCTGCCCCCAGGCCCGTTCCTACCTGCTTCCAGTCCCTTCCTTTTCTGTGGCAGAGGCTGAGGCAGGCAGGGAGGGGCCGGTGCGACCAAGGCCTTGGGGCGCTCCAGTCATATTGCCTGGCCTGCTGGGGGCACTCCGACTATGCTGCCTCTTGGGCACACTGTAGCCTGGGTGCGCAGGAGGGCTGACGGTCACGGGGGCATGCACTCCATTGAGGGTGGATGGGGACGGAAGGGGAGGGGTGGGGGACCTCAGGCAGAGGGGGAGGGGCGGGGCTAGCCTCCCCCAAAGCGCCTTCACCCGCCACTCTTGGCGCTGTAACTCCTCCATATGGATGCTGTGTACACATGGAAGTACCCGGTTCACGTGAACGTCATCCTCTTTCAAAAGGACTACCCTACAAAAGTCTGCAAGTCTACACTGCAAATTAAGTCGACCCAGGTTAAACCGACGTACAGCCACCACAGTATTTAAATTGCTTTTCCATGTCTGCACTGCGCTTCTTGTGTCAGCGGCGAATGTCCCCCCCAGGAGTGCTTGCCCCTATTTAACTGTCAGGGTGGGGCACTGTGGGACAGCTTCTGAAAGGGAGCAACAGGCAATGTAAGCAACCCAGTGTCTACGCCAACACTGCATCAACCTCACTACCTCAATTTAAGCTTTATGCCTCTCGCAGGGGTGGAGTTATTAAGTCAGGGTAGTGAGCAAGCTGCCATTTAGTGTAGACACTTAGGCTATGTCTATGTCGATGTCTATGTCTACCCTATGTCTATGCCTAGGCATAGGGTCTATGCATAGACCCTATGTCTA
>ML677372.1:22063058-22131344 GCA_007922305.1 Dermatemys mawii
CTATGTCTATGCCTAGGCATAGGGTCTATGCATAGACCCTATGTCTATGTTTATGTCTATGTCATACCCTATGTCTATGTCTATGTCTACACCCTGGGGCCAGCAAGTTACAGCACTATAAAATGTAAGTGTAGACAAGCCCTTACAGAGTTAGGTCAGTGTAAGCTACCTTATGTCAGCCTAACTCTGTAGTGTAGACCAGGGCCTGGTTAAGGCAAATTAGGTACCCATTAGCATAGGCGCTGACTTCTGGTCATGGCTGTAGATGCTCGACCCCGCTCTGCCCCTGACCCGACTCCAACCCCTCCCGCCCCTCCCATCCCTATTCCAACCTCTTCCCCAAAGTCCCAGCCCCAACTCCACGCCCTCCCTGCCCCTATTCTGACTCCTTCCCCAAATCCCCGCCCCTGCCCCACTTCTTCCCCTGAGCGCGCCAGGTTCCCACTCCTCCCCACTCCCTCCCAGAGCGTGCTAATGCTGCCAAACAGCTGTTTGGCAGAGGCAAGCACTGGGAGGTAGGCGGAGAAGCAGGGACCCGGCGTGCTCAGGGGAGGAGGCGGAGGTGAGGGGAGCATGGTTGCCAGTGGGTGCAGAGCACTTATTTTTTCCCGTGAGTGCTCCAGCCTATGCCTTTAATTTAGTTCACACCTACAGCATCCACATGGGAAAGTTACAGCACAGCACACTAGTGCGCAAGGCAGCAAACCCCCATCATCTGAACTGTGGGGCCCTCTAGACAAGTCCTTCCTTAGGTACTCTAAATCAGAATTGAAAGCCAGGATTTTCAAAAGTGATGAGTTATTTTGGGTGTCTTGCATGGTAAAACAGCCTGATTTTCAAAAGTGCTGAGCAACCACTCTCTGAACATTATCCTTCTTTAAAAAGAGTCTCACCTCGGGTAACAAAACCCCCCAAATCACTTACAAATGCAAGTCGAGAGGCCTGTTGTTTAAGCTCCTGTTTGTGCAAAAATACACAGTCAAGATTTTTAAAATCTCAGTATTCATTGTACAGTAATGAATCTACTCTACTCTCCCTTTTTCTAGATTCTCTGGCAGGATCTGTGTGATCTGTATGGCTTGCTTTTAATTCCAAGAAAAGTACCTTCAAATGATTATAGAGGACTAAAACCACAGTCTCTGGCCCCCCCAACCCCCCATTTTCTCCAGCACTCACGTTTTGCATGACACCAGACCCACCCCTGCTTTGGTTTGCATAACAAAAGCCTAGCCAACAAGGTTTTATCTAAACAAAAGCCCCTGTCTAGAAATAATGCCTATTGATTCCTCCCAGAGAGATTTAGGGTCTAGTCCACACAATATATGCAGTGTCTGCAATGAAAGGTCAGCTTGGAATCAAAGCCCGAAAACAAAAAGCCCTCACTCTGCAGCAGTGAGTTGTGTGTGAAGCTGCCTTATGGGAGGACAAGAGGCAGCTTGGTGCACCAAGAAAACACGGTTAGAAGCCAAAACTCTTGAGGTCCTCCCCTGACTGTGTGACATAGGCCAAGTCACATCACTGCTCTCTGGCTCAGTTTCCCTATCTCGAAAACAGGGATCAGACCTCTACGCAGGCAGGTTGCAAGGATGTCAGCTGTCAAATCTTTGTGCAATTAATGTACCAATTAGCACCCTACATAAGTACAGCCATACTGGGTCAGATCAAAGGTCCGTCTAACCCACCATCTTGTCTTCTGACTGTGGTCAATTCCAGGTGCTTCAGAGGGAATGAACAGAACAGGGAATCAAGTGATCCACCCCCTGTCACCTATTCCCAGATTCTGGCACCATCCCTGCCCATGCTGGTTAATTGCCATGAATGGACCGACCCATGATTTTATCTAGCTCTTCTTTGAACCCTGTTATAGTCTTGGCCAACACAACATCCTCCGGCAAAGAGTTCCACAGGTTTACAGTGCTGTGTGACAAAATACTTCCTACTGTTTGTTTTAAACCTGCTGCCAATTCCTTTCATTAGGTGACTCCTAGTTCTTGTTACGAGGAGATAACACCTACTTACCCCAGCATCCTAGTAGCCCCATTCTCAGGGTCAACCACCGGAGTTACTGCAGGCTATGGTTCCACTTACAGGGCAGGATTTGCTTGAAGCCTTCAGCATAGGCTACAGAAAATAGCTGAGTGCATGGGACTTGGGAACCATCTTCCCCTTCCCAGCGGGCAGCCTGGTGTGCAGGGGACTGTCTGTATCCACATCCACCTCAATATCATTGTTCCTTTGAAGGGAGGGAGGAAGCACCACCCTTTGGATCACACTTATCTCCCCTTTCCTTCTCTCCTTGGATAGCTTTTAGAATGAAGCTACGAGCGATACACGAACAGTTGTTCTGAACATAAGAACGGTCGTACTGGGTCAGACCAAAGGTCCATCTAGCCCAGTATCCTGTCTACCAACAGTGGCCAATGCCAGGTGCCCCAGAGTGAGTGAACCTAACAGGTAAGGATCAAGTGATCTCTCTCCTGCCATCCGTCACCCCCCTCTAACAAACAGAGGCTAGGGACACCATTCCTTACCCAGCCTGGCTAATAGCCATTAATGGACTTAGCCTCCATGAGTTCGTCCAGTTCTCTTTTAAACCCTGTTATAGTCCTAGCCTTCACAACCTCCTCAGGCAAGGAGTTCCACAGGTTGACTGTGCGCTGTGTGAAGAACTTCCTTTTATTTGTTTTAAACCTGCTGCCCATTAATTTCAGTGGGTGCCCCCTAGTTCTGCTATTATGGGAACAAGTAAATAACTTTTCTTTATTCACTTTCTCCATGCCACTGATAATTTTATATACCTCTATCATATCCCCCCTTAGTCTCCTCTTTTCCAAGCTAAAAAGTGCTAGCCTCTTTAATCTCTCCTCATATGGGACCCGTTCCAATCTCCTAATCATTTTAGTTGCCCTTCTCTGAACCCTTTCTAATGCCAGTATATACTTTTTGAGATGAGACCACCACATTTGTACACAACTGCCACTATTTCAATTAAGGGATCCATCCCACCTCCCATATCCCAGCTGGAAGTGCCCTCTAAGGAGGAAGGGAGGGGAACCAGAAATATAGCTATTAGTTCTCCCAGTTAAAAGGTTCTCACTATCTTAACCCAGGAGAGAGGCAGCCCCTAAGTTGGGGGATACAGCCTATTTATTCTGCAGTCAGTCCACAAAGGCAGATTCCAAGCAGAGCCCCACAGGCATCTGACTGCAGTGATCTGGTTGCAAGACAGGAACCATATCAAACTGCACATGGCTGGAAATACTTCTACTTGGTTCCCAGCACGCACAGAGGTTCGCTTTTCAGGAGCATTTTGATGCAGTGGTATTTCCTCCTGGACCAGGACGGGAGAGGAATCTAGAGAAGGGGGAACTCTACCGAGTCATAGACAACCCATTTCCCTTCAGTCTGAGGTTAGAATTTTAAACTAGAAGCCTCCAGTGAATCACCAATTAGTACATCCCTGTACTCCAGCCACTCTGATATTGACTCAGAGACAGGAAGGAGCTCTTCCCAGACTGGGACATCAACCATCTCCCCAGTGCTAGAGTTGGTCTAATGTTGCATTTGACAGCTTAAGAAATCAGGGCTCTCCCCTTCAGATTTTCTAGTCTCTGTTCCCTTTTGCGTCGCTCTCTCTGCACGTCCCTTTGGCCGGTAGGCATTCAGGACCCCATTGATCTTTGAGAACAAAGACGACAAGGGATATGTGATACTAGTCCTTTCCAGCCCCAACACTGGTTTACTGTCAATGATATATTGGCCCAATAAAGATCTCATGTTACCTACTCCAGCAGAGTCTGGGGACCGGCTCTTCACTCTCCAGGGGGCAAATAACCTTCATCCAAATCAGAAAACAAGAGGCTTGGTTTCTCCCACAAGGTCCCATAATAAGACTGCTCCTCCCACTGCTGTCCTGCTTGGACCCAAAGACTCTTCCTGAGATAAGTCCAACCTTTTCTATAAACAGGCTACTCCTTTTCCAGCAGTACCAAGTTGGTCAATTAATGTACCCCAGGTGTGGCTGACCCCAGGCACTTAACCCCTTCTTTTCTAGTTTCAATCATCTACAGACACGATAGTTGAAACAGGATTGGGCTTTTGGGGTGCAGAAGGGGGTACCTCTACTTCCCAATTGCTCTGGAGGACACTGCTGCACAAGATCACCAGCTGTTTGTGGAAGGTGCAGCGTTAGTTGTGTGTATCGCTAACATTAGGGCATGCAAATATTTATTACTCAGTTTTAATGGCAAGAAATCCCTGTATTTCACTTTATCACAAGTGCTGATCAGCACATCAGGAAGGGACAGCTGACGTTCTTGAATGCTCTACAGAGTCTTAGGCTTTTGTAAAAACAAAAGAAAACCCATCATCCAGCGGTTTCTATTGCACTGTAATAGAAACATGCTCCAGTACAACAGCAATGAGTGTGGTAGAAGAATCTGAACAGTCTATTTAATCCTGAGACTTTCGTGATAAAATACATGCAGGTTTCTCTCAGATGGTATCAGGGTCTGTATCTTTCCATTTTCAGGTGTACATAAATTTAAGTCTTTGAAGCCACCTGGACCCCAGAGGGGTGGTCAGAAATATCAGAGGGTGACAGAATAGTAGACACAAATGTGATTACTGCATGCATTTCCACCACTATTCTTCCTCCCCACCAGCATCTGAAGAGAAGTTCTTCCATATAGCATTCTGGATTGGGATTTAGGGCCATAAATTGTATATTTATGTGCAGATGCCCCCAGCCAAGAAATGGGCTGGGCAGACAGCGTATGGTTGCAGTGAGCTGGAGTTCAGAGCAGAAGAAGCTGCTGCCAGTCACAAGCATACACCATGGCAATACTTAAGTGTACTCACCCCTCTGTTTGGGAGTCACTCACAGAGCTAAGGTCATTGGTGGAGATTTGATAGACCAACAGAGGGGATGGTTTACTAGTGGTGTAACAGTGGCATGGTAGAACAAGGGGCATCACTCCCAGAAGAGAAAGGTTTCAGCTGCTATCTGAAATACAGATTTCTGTCCATCTCCCTCTGTGGCCCAGTGCATGAGGTCAGATGAAATGAACCTGTGCAAGTGGAGAAATGCAGCAGGTGGAATTAGGCACATTAAGAAGAAATTTGAAAGAAATTGGGGGAAACAAAAGAGACAGAGAAGAGGAAGAATGACTTACTGGCTGGCCTCATGGTCCAAATACCAGAGAACACCCTCAAACACTTTCGCACATGCCAGCAATGTATAGCTTTGACTAGTGTCACTACAGACGCAGGATAGAGAAGAAAAGTGGCCAAGGGGCATTGGCCTGGGTCTCAGGAGATCTATGTTGAGTTCCCTGGATCTGTAGGGCCCTAGGCAAGTATCTTGAGGCTTTGTGTTCAAGAGTTAATGGAAGTTGCAGTGCTCAGAAGCTCTGGAAAGAAAAAAGGCAACTAGCCTTTAATGTCAGTACCTGAGTTCTTGAGAACTATAGGTTATAACACTTCCTTTCCCCTACCCTTTGTCTCCAAGAAATTTGAGGGAGGGACCATCTTTTACTGTAGATCTGTACAGCACCAAGCATAAAAGGCCCTGATCTCACTAGAAGTCTCTAGTGACTACAGTGATACAAATAAAAAAACCTGACACTACTTGTGGCACTAATTCCATCCTGCTGTAGCTACTTTCACTGTAGAGCCAAATATGTGACACTCCTCCTTTCTAAGTCTGCATATTCCATATTGATAGACTATGGTAAAGAGGATCCACATTCATCATTAAGTTTATACTGCCAATACAAGTGGCAGACTTAGTTATGTCCACATATGAGCTTTTGATAGCAGGGACCATGGCATTTCTTCAAGATACAAAAGAAAATAGTTACTGCAGAAGACTACTTGTGATAATACCTATACTTACTTGACCAGGTGAGTGGCCCTAGGGCAGATCCCATTGCAACACTTCTGTTCACAAAGGACAAGAGACATTTGCTTGGTACCTGAAAGGGAAAATAAAACCTTTTTTATTTCAAAAGTTAGTGCAAAAACTTCCTTGAAGTACTCTGCTTTTCAAGCTCCTTCTACAGCCTTGCACAAAATGTTAAAGGACCTAACCAAAACACATACAGTTAGCAATTCCCCTTCAAGGAACAGAAACAGATTTTCCTCCCACCAGCAGCAGTCTCATTAAACACCACTGCCCTTTATATGTACTGCAGCAAACCGGCTACAGGTGCTCTTCCCTTGACCTCTGAAAAGATTCCTTTGGGTCCAAGTGTCCTTCTTCCATGTAGATGAATGCAGGTAAAACAAGAATGCTTCTGCACCCATTGAAGTCAGTGACAAAGTTCTCCTTGACTTTAATGGTGCAGCATTAGATGCCAAGAAAACAGGGAGTCCCTAAGATCTATATCAGCTGTCACAGGATCTAAACTTTGTAGATAATATTAGGCCCATTTTCACAATGGCATGTGAACACCAGTGCTAATGGAAGGGCATGTTCATGTTTCCCCTCTAAAGTCTGAAAAGTAAACATGGAAAATGGAAAATGTATTTTGAAAATTAAGAAAAATAACCCCATTTTATTTTTATTATTATTTCCCAAAGTCCCTCTTCTTGCTCCCACTCAAATCATCGTGAATGTTTTCTTAGGGCCTGATTCTGAGAAGTGCTGAGTATTCACAGCTCCAGCTAAAGCCAGTGAGAGTTGCAATTGCTGAACACTTTTGAAAATCAGAGCCCTCATGTCTGAACATGCAGCAACTATACTAATGAGTGTGCAAAAAAACAAAAAGTGAATTTCTGTGTAGACTTGACAAGTAAAAAAGCCAAGAAAGCCTACGATAGCCAACCATTCCTAAGGGGGATGGTTTAAAGCTCTCTACCTGGATCTTTTAATCTATTGAGCAGAAATGTGACAACTGCACAATGCCTCATTATTTCAGGGACACTTGGAGAAACTGCACGTGTAGGCTGCAAAACTAGGGCAGACAAAGGTGATGGAGCCCTAGTCACAAACAAAAGAATCACCTGTGGTTAGCAGCCAAAGGTGCCTAATCGTGACAAGGTGGAATACAGTGTGGTACCTTTTTGTAAGGGGCAAAACCAGAGAATTTGCTGTTAGTTTTGGCCAGGAAGAATCTGTGACTGTGTGTGGGCCACAGGTAAAATAACAGTACCAAAAAGAGATTGCTTGATTGGTAGCCAACATCTTGACATAGAATGGAATTGCCTGACGTTGCACCTATAAGCCACCCAAGCCTCTGTTAGCAAAGCACAGACCTAAGTGAGAAAAGTGCATGTTTTCCTTTAGAGTCTATCAGCTGTTAGCATGTTGTCATTTAGCCTCACATAATCCTCCCTTGAGTGTCGACATCACTGTTCTCTCTAAGTAGACTCAGACCAATCAGCAAGATGTTGTCAGTTTGGGCAAACTTCCATAAATGGGTATGGAGAGTAGACATGACTTCATGCTCCTTATTAGACTGGGGGTATTGCCAAAACACTGAATCCCCTTTCTACTGACACAGTGGAGAGAGATTTTCAGATCTTGACTCATATGCTTTGCACTTCATGGCAAGCAAACCACAGAAATCTGTGGTGACTTTGTGGCCAAAGCCACAGAGTTCTGATATTTTGTTGAATAAGGCTGTTAGCAGATTTGTTGTCACACACAAGTTCTTTTTCCGCTGTTTCCTCAAAATAAGATGAAGCTAGAACGGCAACATTTCAAGTGGCAGCATTTTTATGTGTCCATGGCAACCTTTATGAACAAATCTGAATAAAGGATTTAGCCACTATTTTATGTTGAAAAAAAGCAGGTGTCTCTCAAAAGATAAACAGAGCATTTAGTAGGTATAGTGCCCAATCCCATTAAGTCAATGGGGCTGTTCCTGCAATGCTGCAACTAACTCAGCACAAGTTCAAGGAGCTGCCCCCGCAGAGCTGTCTGCAGGACTGGGGCATAGAAATTTTGCTGGAGTCAGTGGAAGCAGAATCAGGCCCATACTAGTTGCTCCTCTCCCTAAAGATAAATCCATCCCTTCCCACAGATCTAGCTGCAGGATCAGGGCCCATGTGAGTGGTTATACAGTGTATCCCCATAGCCTGGTGTGTTCAGAAGGCCAAGTACTGCCTTCCAATTAAACGGTGTACGGGCCTGATCCAAAGCCAATGGAAGTCAAATGGAGTGTATCTGTTGACTTCAAAGAGCTTTGGTCAGGCCCTAAATGCATGTGTGGAGTGTATTGCTGCTTTTATCAACTTTTTGCGTAACATTTTTGTAACAACTATCAAAATGGTCATGATTTGACTAATTTTGGAATGCAGGCTCTTTGGAGCATATAATCCATTAGGCATAGACTCCCCTATCTGTCTGTATCCTTCTGTTGTCTCTTGTATTATACCCAAATTGTAAACTCTTAGGACAGGGACCATCTTTTTAGTCTGTTTTTATAGCCCCTTGTACAATGGAGCTCTAGTGAATGACTAGGGCTACCAAATATTTCTTCTTATTAATTATTATTATTATACCCACATACATATAGTAGGCATAGCACCAAAAAAAAAAATATGTTAAAGCTGCCCTCTTTCTCCAATTGTTGTCATTAAAGTTCAGCATTGGTTTAGCAAGAAGATAATTCTTTCCTCTGCTCTTCTCTGTAGAATGGGGATTATAAGACTTACCCAACTTTGCAAGGCACTTTTGATACCTAGCCTAAAAGTGCAATATATATGCAAAATACATAGTATAATTAATTAATTATATTCATTCTATTATATTGGAGATGAACTCGGGATTTCTTATGTTGTTTTTTGGCAAACCTAGTTGGTTAAGCTGGAGCTTTGCTAAACCACGGTTGGCTGCGGGCCTGGTTTGTTTCGCTTTACAACAGCGAAGGAGGGAGCAGTGGGAAAGGTGTCCGGAAAGAATCTGGCTCGCCCCTGCTCTCAGCTTCCCCTCTAAGGAGCGGGGCTAGCGGTGGGAGCCTCCCGTCCGGCTTTCACACCTTGGGTGGGAAAGGGAGGCGGGACCTCTCACCTCTGATTGACGGGGCTGCCGACATCAATGGAACGTTGTGTATCCAAACCCGGGGGCGGCTGCCCAATCCAGCGGCGCGCGGGCACGCTCTAGAACGCCGGGCGGCCAATGGGAGCGGAGCGGGAAGGGAGGTGGCGAAGGGGGAATGTTGCGATGTCTCCAACGTGGGTTTGAGACGAGAGCGGCGCTCGCAGGGGCCGGGGCCGCGGCTGTGGGGGGCTCCGGGCGGCAGCGGCCCGGGGGAGGCGAGCGGGGAGGCCGGCCGGCAGCGCCCGCTGTGGGCGGCAAGGCGCGTCCCCAGCCCGGGGCCGGCAGGAAGGGGGCCCGGGGGACCAGAGCAGGGGGGAGCTGCCCTGAGAGCGCGGCGGCCGCCCACGCGGGCCGGGCAGGCGGCGATGCAGCCCCCAGCGGGGGCGGAGCGGCGGCGGGACTGAGCCCCGCGCCCTGGGCTCGAGGAGGCACCGAGGGAGAGAGACGTGGCTCGGCCGCGGGAGCCACCCGGCCGCGGGGACTGAGCGGGGCTTTGGCGGACCCGGGGCGGGGGGCGGCTGGTTCCGTTGCCGGCGGCTCTTGAGCGGGGAGACCGTCGGTGCCTTGATTTCCCCACCCGCGCCCGCGGAGCGGAGCGGACTATGCGGGGCGAGCGCCCCGGAGGGCAGTAGGGCGCTGACAGGCGGCGCCCCGCGGTGGTGGTGGTGGGGGGCCCGGTGTGTTGCGGTAACTCCCCCTTCCGTGGCCACCCGCCGAGCGGCCCCAGCGACTCCCGGCGGGACGTGGTGCGGCGGAGCCGCGAGTCTGCCATGGGGCAGCGGGTGGCGCGGGGAGCCTAGCGCCGGGGTCCGCCCATCCCGGACCCGCTCCGCCGAGCGCCGCCCGGGACCGGCCCCGCCGCCTGCTCTCGTTCCGCGCCGCGCTTCCCCGCTTTGCCCCCCGGGGCAGGGTAAGACAATGGCGCGGCCGGACGCCGGGGCCCCGCTGCTGCGCTCCGCCGCTTGTGTGACTTTCCTCTTGCTGGCCCTGGGGGGGCCCGGGTCCGGGTCCGAGCTGCGCTGCGCCTCCACCTGCACGTGCACCGGCGAGCTGCTGGACTGCAGCCATCGGGGGCTGACTGAGCTCCCCAGGGACCTCCCCGCCTGGCCCGTCTACGTGTAAGTCCATGGAGCCCCCCCCCCCGCCCCGTCTCGAGCTTCCCGGGTTCCTCGGTTGTTTTGGGGGGAGAGGGAAAGGGGTGTCAAACCCTGTTCTCCCTGCGGTACCTCAGGTTCCTGCGGTTCTCGCCCCCATGCCTGTTCCGGAGGGGATGGATGAATTCAGGGGCTCTGCCTTTTCCTCCAGGGTACGGTCCTGCAACGCCCCAGTCCCCGGGAGTCTCGCCATGGGCTGCAGTGGGAGCCGGGACGGGCCCGATGCTGCAAAATGCTGAGCCCGCCGCGAGACCCTGTTGTGGACCTGGCAGTAGATCCTGAGCAAATCACAGGATCGGGCCCTTGAAGCGTCCCAGTTCGTTCTCCACCGCCCCCATCCTTAAGGCCCTCAACCTGTAAACAGTGATACAGGGGCTTTTATTTGTTGTGAGGCCCTTGAAGTCCAGGCTCGAGGTTAAGCACATGCGGGATCTGTGGCTTAGTTTGGTGCCCGATGCTGTTTTTGTGCCTGTGATGAGTAATAATTATCTTACAGTTTGCACTCAGCCGTTGGCTGTGGCCACTTTTTCCTACCTAGTTGTTGTGTGCAGGGTAGTAGATGTAGCCCTGCCTGTCCCAGGATTTAGAGAAACGAGGTGGGTGAAGTAAAATCTTTTATTGACCCAACTTCTGTTGATAAGAGAGACCGAGCTCTGTGTTCAGAAGCTTGTGTCTCTCACACACAGCAGTTGGTTCAATAAATTGTCCTTGTTGGCTATTTTACTTTGAGAAATCTGCAACGTTTCAACTGATTTGTAGTCGTGTAAGGCCTGGAAAAAACTTCCTTAGTTAACAATATTCCTTTTAGTTGATGTGCTTATTTCTTTTCTTTTTGGGGACGGGGGGCTGCGTTGTTACTGGACCGGCTTGTGAAAAAGACAGACTGTGTGCTCCCTCTGTGTTGATTTAAAAACTCTTCCGAGTTCCCACAAAGAGTGTTCAAAAACCGGTCAGCGGTGTTTCCTACACGTAGGACTGTGAAGGTGTTAAAGATAAGAGTGACTGTTGTAAAAATGACACAGCACTGTCAAGGCAAAGGAGAACAGGCTTTGCAGAGGATAGTTTAGTTATTAAAGACTTTGCACTGTATGAAAGGTATAGCAGTAATCTGACTAGGCCATATGGTCTTGAGCTCACTGGATTTTTTTTAAACTGTTAGTTTGGTATGCTGGATTTTTAAAAAAACCCAAAACATTCTTTTTCTTCCCGTTTAATGGCACAGGCCTCTCTTCCTACCATACACATTTAAACCCGGCTCTTGCTCCTTTTTTCTGCACAGTGTGAAGTTACTATACGGATCTCATGTTTCTCCCTGATTCAAATTGAAAATTGAAGAGCGGGATGGAGACAAAGAAAAAGTTGCTGTGTGGTTCTGTTTTAGTGTGCCTGGATAAGAAGTAAAATTTTTCTCAATCTGAACTGCTCCCTCTTCATGTTTTTGTAGCTGTAGTTTTAATACTAGATGGAAAAGGGAGGTAAGAGGGATTTTTTTAAACACTAAGACCTGGTGCAGATGAAAGTCAAATTTTCCAATATGGGTGCTAAACTTTGGGCCCTGAATCCATAGTTGGGCACCTCAACGAATGGCCTGATTTTCAAAACACCCACAGCTCACCTCACCGCTTCTGACAATCAGTCCACTTACTGGTGTGTGCATACATGGATCTAGGTGCCTGAATTCAAGTATTCAGATTAAGACATTTTAACAGCATCAGCTAAAATTTAATACTCAACCATTAGATATTTTTAATTGGAAGCACAGTTTTAGGGTATAAAAATTACTTTCTGTGTATTGGTTGGGGGTGGGTATTTTGCTTTACTAGCATTCTAGAGTAGGTGTTTTATATGTTGTACCTGAAATCTGAATTCTAGATTGATTTGAGAGAGAGAAGCAGAAGATTAATGCTTCAGATTATGTTATTGGCATATCAACTAAATTTACAGTGGAAGAGAGAATAGGTGACAGATAATATGGTGTCTGAATTTTTACTGAAATAGTACTTAAAAGTAAAAAAATATATATTTTGAATTCCAACAGGTGCCTTTTCTTTGTGTCTCAATTTGTAATTTCAGCAACGTCATTATTAATTATAATTTAAGTTGGTAGACTATTTTAAATCTGAAATGATTAAAAGTACAGGAAACCTAGGGGGAAAATTGGGGTCATCTTTGACAATTTGGTTATCAGAATGCAGAAGAATCTAAAGAGTGTGTATACGGGGAGGAGGGGGAGAAAGAAGCATCAAGGTTCTCTTTCATTGGGGCTTTAGGTATCTGAACAGATGTATAAATTGTTGAATATATAATATTTCTGGTTATGTAGATATACTGTACATCTACCAGGAAACAAAATGGTCATTAATATTTTTGTGGAGACCATTCAACTTGTTCAGAAGTAATTATTTTGTTACAGGTTTGTTATCATTATGCACTTTTGACTATAGTTGAAGTACCTGTTTTATATGAGATTATTGAGTTATTCTCAATGACCCTGGTCTTACTGTGTGCAGAATTTGGCCCTTTATATTCAAAAGCAAAATAACTCCTTAGGTACACCTGTTACTCAGTGTGCAGTTGTATTGTGAAGAGTTCTGAATTCAGCTAAATGTGATTATGATGGTTTCTAATCTCCTGAGCATAATTTCAGAATCCCCATGTTTCTTTTTAAACAAGACACTGACTTATCCATATAACAATTGTATTAATAACTCAGTTTAATTGAATTTACTAGTCTGTTTTTACAGACATGCTAATGCGCAGGCGTGTCATTCATATGGAACAGATTTTTGTGTGTTTTGAGTTCAGTTTAAATTTTATTGGTGAAGTAATCACACACACAAATCTACTGCTACAGATCTGTGGGTTGTTGATCTTTTAACCATTTACACAAAATCTGATTTGTCAGTTCAGCTAAGTCTTTGATTAATTTAGAATTTATAAAGTGGAACTTAGCAATGATTTTTGTATTTAATAACGTGTAATTTTTCTTGTTTGCTGTCCCTGTTTTGTTGCCTTTAGTTACTATAGTATTAAGAGTTAATGAAAAAACAGCCAAAGAAGCTGAGAAACATAGCTACAGCAAATGCTTTGCTCTAAATGTTATGTGGCTTCCAACTAAAAGAATTTTATTTGTTTACTTATCTAAATTTGTAACAAAACCAAGCCACCTATTTCTTTTATGATTTGTGATAGCTGCTACTACCATAATACAAATAAACAATAATGGAAGCTGGGTCCTAATGTGCTAGTTAATTATCAACTAGTATTTAATCTGTATTTGATTTCTTCTTTAAAATAGCACTGAATGTTGGAAGCAGTAATTGTATCATACAAATGTAATACCTCATTTCATTTTAACACTTAAAAAAAAGCATTAATATGGGGAAGACTTTTAAAAGAATCTAGGAACTTTAGGAACACAAATCCTGTGGACTTTCAGTGGTGCTTGGGCTCTTAAATCCATGTAGGTACCTTTGGAGATATCCTTCTAAAAGCTTGCTCTTTAATTAGTGCTCTTGTGGCTGAACAATACTTGGAGTTAATTTCCACTGCATTACAGATAGGTTTATAACAGTTTAAACAAATAACCTGTCAGGGTCGGCTTGTGATTGTTTTGGAACCAACTTTATTAAGTTGTAATTTGCTCAACAGGACTGTCAGTATTGGAAAAATGCATTGGCATCATTTGTAGGTGCTATTGTTTTTGTCACCTTTAGTTACTATAGTATTCAGAGTTTTTGTTCAAAAGCAATAACTGATTTGAAGAAAAGTAATAAACTGTGGCTACTTATAGTTAATGTGATATGGTACATATACGTGTTTAAAAACGGGCAGTGACATTTTGTACACTAGTACAAATGAAAGGAGCGTGTTCTTTCTCACCACAGTCTGTGTTTTGAGCTTCTAACTGGGAACAGCAATTGAGCCTAAGAATAAGTTGAAACAGTTCCGTATAACCCATGCATTCTGTTTGATAAACCACATCAGTGAGCCACCATGCAAATCTTGCAATTAACCAGTTGCAGCTCTGAAAAGTTCAGCATCTCTGGAAGGAGCTGAAAAAAATGTAAATCCACTGAGTGATCGATTGATGTCTCTGCTTACCAGTCTCTCGCTTTGAAGCCTCTCGAGCTGGTTAGACATCAAAAGATGTGAAATAAGTCTGAAGTCTGATTTACATGAGAATATTATCCATGGCGCACACTTAGTCCAAGCTTAGGAACAAAATGCTTCGTGCTCAGAAATGCCAGGTGGGGAGCTCGAGACCATCACAATGACTTTGGAGATCAAGCAAAGCATCATGGCCGTTAAAAGAAAGTGGTCTTCCTTCTTTACCTTTCTTTAAAATAAGAAAAAAAGTCCATTATTTTTTTTTCATAGATGAGTAAAAGATTCTTTTTCTCCTATCGAGGGGTTATCTTTTTGGTCCTGGTTCTTATTTACAGTAAGGTTCTGAGAATGTAAAAGTGTCTTTTAGTTAGTGTGTGCAATTTGCTGCCAGATTGGCTTAAGGGGGTCCTGAGTGTAAATTCAGATATGTCTATTTAAACTGAAATATTGGCACATGTATGACAAAAATCAGTGATAACAGCCATAAGAAGCCAGGAAAGGAAATTACGTTTAACAACTTTGTTTCCTTGTACTGTTAGTTACTGCCCTACAGGTAACATTGCATGCTGCTCAGAGACACCCACATTTTTTTCCCCAGTTGAATATGGAGTAACTCCAAGTAATTCCAGTACATTTACTCCATAGTTACACTGGGTTACGTGGAAGCAGAATTTGATCCTTTGGTTTATTACTCCTGGGTGAATTCTTCACCAAAATATTAAACATTCTGTGGACAATATTTTAAAATTCTGCATATTTTATTTGTCAAAATAACACACTATAAGCCTTCTAGTTACCAAAATAATGGAAATTTATTTCAAAATACTTGTCAGCAAGTGTCTGTAACAATACAGACAGACGCTAAAAATAGATTCAGGAAATGTTTTTGACTAATAGATTCCGAATTAGTATGCCTAATACATTTTTGTATTGTAGTTATGTATTTCCCGCACCCTTCAGAAGCAGTGCAAAGGCTTTGGGGGAGTCAGGGTAACGGAGGAGCTGAGGGAGAGGGAAGTAATTGCTGGGAAGGAGCCTGGTTGTTCACTTGGAGGGCTCTTGGGTGTGGATGGGAGAAGTATGGAACAGGTTCTTTTTGTGGGAAGGGATTGTTAAGGAGTTGGGGAGCCTCCTCCATGCAAACCCTGGCTGACCCAAAGTCTCTCCCATTCAGTCAGGCACATCGGCTCCTGTTCCCATGTGTCTCTGCACCCTCACTCAACCACCTGTCCCCATGTCGCCCTTCACTCTCTTGGTTTTCCTGCACCCCATTCCCATTCTACCCGTGCCCCTGTCTAACGCCCATTAGCCCTTCTGAGCCCCAGTCTGTGAGATTCCCTCCCCTGCCCTGTGTGCCCTGCTCTGTCCATGTTTCCCCTCACATATCCCCCTCATCTTCCTGCAGGGATGTCGCTGTGAGAAAAGCAATCTCTGCTCTTTCCCTAACAGCTTCTCACTGATAAGGTGAGCTGGCTCTTCTGGTGCCAGCTCACCTTACACAGCAGCCCCTGGTGGGTGAAAGGCATAATTACAGTGCCTCTCTGGCAGAATTTATTTTTTGCTGTGGGGGAAAAATCTTCAGGGGACATGAATTCTGCGCATGTGCAGTGGTGCAGAATTCCCCTGGGGTAGGACAGAACATAATAGCTCAGCAGAAGTTGTAGTTTATTGAGCCATTACAACTATATCAATATGTACGTGATCAAGTACACAGTCTCATACAGTTTCTTGTGTTTTACCCTCCCTCCCCACACACCTTTTTACCTCTTGTGTCTTAAATGTGTCAGCGTAACATTATGGTGTGGTGCAAAGTTAAGAATGAAATTCAACCTTACAAATGTGCACTTAAGTCTGATCATCCAGATGTGCATGAACGTTACATGGAGAGCAAGGGGAAGAGCATTAGGGGATGTCAATTCTGTTGACATCTGTGGCGTTAGGACAGTTTATACTAATTGAAGATCTACCACCCATGAATTTCAGGAGTTTAAAAACCCAGATTACATAACTGCATATATTTATTCAGGTCTAATTTTCACAAGTTTTTAAAATGTTCAGATTTTTACCAGCTCTACTGAGGAAAGTATATTTTGATCAGTCATGTAATGATGTGTCTACATTTCAAAGGAACCGTATGCCTTTTATCTCATCGCTATTTACATAGTGTAGCCAAGGATGATAGGCACAAAAGTGATGTAGGGGCTTAGGAGCCTTAAACCCTATTGAAAATCAATGGGATTTAGGTGCCTAGATGTCTGGGGGGGTCATTTAGGGCCAGATTTTTAAAGGTATTCAGTTCCTAAAGATGCAGATAAGTGTTTTAGGATAAGGATAAGTGCTTGAAATCAAATGTGCTCAAGCATTTGCATATCCTACAGCAGGGAGTAATCCTGTTCAAGTCAATAGGCACTTAAGCACATGTAGTCCTTGTTGAATTGGGCCTTGATCTGTATGGATCCTGAGCTACCTTTTTGAAGTGCTCGCTCCAGGTTTTCCTTGAAGGAGATGGGTGTGGGGAAGAACTGCTCTGCCCTTGCCTGTGTGGTACTTGCTTTCTGACTTCAGTTGCTCTCAACTAAAAATTATGTCATCTTTGGAAATGTGAGGAGCGGTGGGGGTGAGCGGAAGAGTTTGTGCTGCTGATTTGATCAAGGGAAAAGAGAAGTCTTGTCAGTTCTTGCCTCCTATGTCTAACTCCTGTCCTTGGCGAAATAATGGAGCAAAGATTAAGAAAATCTCTCCACTCATTTGTGCCCAGAATTATGGGGTCAGGGTAGGCAATAAGGAACTCTGTCTCCCTCCCTTTGTGTAAATCATCCAGAATTGCAGCTTTGGGGTGTGTGTGAGAGAGAGAATAATTACCTTCTGGGAGCAGCTTGCGGCAGAGGGATGGAGAGTAGGGGAACCTATAGTATAAACCAGTGGGGAATATGCTGCATCCCTTAACAAATCGCCTGAGGCAGAATTCTCCGCTCTGAGCAGTATTCACTCACCCCAGAGCAGGCCGGTGGCTAAATTCTACAGTTAAGGTCCTAACCTTTCAGGAGACCGAGGGAACGGTAATCCATACACAGCATGGGTTTGTAATGAATAGATCTTGCCAGAAAATCTCGATTGACTTTTATTGACAGAAGTGCAAACTCCCGTTGATAAAAGGAATGTGGTAAGACTATACATACGCCTATTTGAATAAAGCATCTAGTTCCCCTGAAATAGCTTACTCAGAAATGTAAGCTCTAAAAGACAGTGTTCTCCGCTGACCGCCTTTCTGTGTGTGAGATGTTAAGATTATTGCAGATGAGATCGGCGTGTTTGCAATTTTCGTGACAGTCCCTGTGTTGTGGAATGCCTCTAGCCTAATCCATTCTGTCGATCCGTGTCCTATGGACTTTGTTTTATAGATGTCACTGCTGCTTCAGTGTTACAGGCCCACTAGGATAATGGAATGACTGTCTTAGCCAGACTTTCAAAACTATTCCTCCTCTCTGACCTGGTAGGTGGATACTTCTGATGCACAACAAGGAAACGCACTTTTTTGAAATCCGGTTATAAATCTAACCTCCTGAAAGTTGGGGTTTGCAGTGGAAACCCATTAATTGAGCTTAACTGTATTGAGATTAGTGTGTTTAATCATTACAGTTTACACTAGTTGAAGCTCTGAAATCATTTTTGTTTTAATTACCAGTCTTAGTGTTCATTTGAATGCGTGTCATCTTTTGGATTCATTAACCACACTCAGCATGCTTTGAACAGAGTTTGCTATTATCAAGCGACCATGCTTAGCATGAGCCTGCTGTAAGTCCTCTCTTGCTGGTCATGGGGAGCTTTCCCCAAGATCTTAATACCTACCTTGCACCAATAAGTGGGATACAAAGCTAAAGGATTGGATGTGCGTGGGGAGGGATGTAATATTTTATATATGACACTAGGAACAAAGCCTAATGACTGGGACACAGCTGTTAAAGGCCAATTCTAATCCCAGCTACTGAAGATGTCTCCTGCAAATGCTCTTTCAAATCTATTACAAGTCCAAGGACTTTAGGACCCTGTGAGAAGTGCCCAGAGTAAGCCTCCCTCTTTGTAAGAAACTTCTTGGCCTTTAATCAGTCTGGGCTTTTCCTCTCCACAGCCACTGCAATTCAAAAGGCAGGAGTCCCATACAAAGGGAGCCAGAGCTCAATGGGCTGTGTTAATATTCAGTGCCATTTACAATGGGTGCAGTTTGAAAGGGGGAGAATGAATGGTTTGGGAGATGAGAGGAAGAGGGTCAGGAAAAATTCCCAGAGCAGGGAAACAACCTTCCCAGTGGGCATCAGAGAAAAGTGAATCCACTATCAGTTTTTCTCAGAAAAAAGCATATAATTTTCTTAGAACAGTTTGCACAAGCTAAGGTTCTACATCTGGAAAACTGCTGCTTCATCTCAGATGAGTTATTGCTAGAATGGTTGAACAGGGAGCAAATCTGGAGGTATGTTGTTGTCTCTCTCAGCCTCCTGGAAACGAGGGGAAAAACATATGCCCCAGTGAATTGTATCGATTGGGATCTTGGGCACCAATTCAGCAAAGCACTTCAGCACCTGTGTAACTGTAAGGAAGTGAGTAAAATCTCATCCCTATTCCGGAAGGCATTTAGGCATGTGCTTAATTCCCATAAGAGGCATTTGTGGCAGCTGTGGATTTCTGAGTGCAGCTATGCCCTTTTCCCTGGGCCATGCCTTCATCCCCCTGCCCTCCAGTATGTCCCTGATGGCAGATTAATTTGGTTTCCAGCTGCTCTGTACCTCCAGGCGGGGTGGATAATCTGTATTGACATCTCAGTTCAGTCCTGGTTCACTTCCTAGATAGCAGTGAAGAGGACTAAGGCTTGCCTTCAGTGCAGAGTTGACTTGAGAAATAACTTGAGTGATTCCTGAAACTTGAGTCAGGTTCACCAACAAACGTCTTAACTCCAGCAGGCCGGTTGCTTTTAATGTGAATTAGGTGATTTATTGGGGGGATATAAACTACAGTGTGAGCTAGTAGCTTACCACTTGTGCTAACTCAATTGCTCTGCAGGGCCAGTGCTGTTTCGCAGCATGGCTGCCTTCACCCTAGGCCAACGCAAGATGGAGCGTAGCCAAATTGGGCTAACTGCAATGAATCCCTGTCCTGAGGGAAGTTCACCTTCTTATTTATCAACCTGAGAGGAATGGGGTAGAGAAGACTATTAGCACCTAGTTGGGAAGAAGAGGAGGGATTTCATTTAGGTCTTATCTACCCTGGGAAGTTTCTGTGCAGTAAAACAGCTTTCTGCACTGTAACTCCCAAGGTGTACACACTACCAAGCCACTTAGTGCGCAGAAACTGCACAGTGACAGCGCTGTAAAAAAACCCACCCTGGCGAGAGACCTAGAGCTTTCTGCACTGGGGGTACAGCACCGTAGTGCCAGTGTAGACACCCTGGTCGATTACAGCACTGCGATTGGTCTCCGGGAGGTGTCCTGCAATGCCTGTTCTCACCTCTTTGGTCATTGGTTTAAACTCCTACTGCCCTGCTCTCAGGTGACCAACCGTCATCTCTGCCCCTTACACTCCTTGGGAATTTTGAAAGTCACCTTCCTGTTTGCTTGGTGATGCATGCAGTGGTCTCAGTGCATCTTTCAAGGTGACTACGCCTGCTCCACACATCACGCAGGGACAGGTGCATCACAGTCCCATGAAGGTGGCTTTCCTCATCTGAAAGTTCTGCAGCCACTGCTCATCATCCCAGACGTGCATCACAATGTGACCTCACCACCCAGTGCTTGTTTCCCGAGCCCAAAATCAGTGTTCCATTGTGGTCAGCACCTCGGTGAATGCCACAAGCAATTTCATGTCCTAGCTACTACGTGTGGCGAGATCAATGTCTCACTCCTCTTGCCTTTGCCATTGCCATGCGTGACGTTAGTCAGAGCAAGAAGCCTACTAGTCAGGAGTGTGGGATCCTTTCCTGCAGCCCGAAGAGACAGAGCGCGCGGTACACAAACCGTTGAAAGATGGTGCCAAATGGGGATGGAAGCTCCGGGGTTGCTGAGATGAGAAGCAAAGCAACATGGGGCATTGGGACAGGCCCAGGATGCCCCGCGGCCCCGTCCGCCTTCCCACAACTCTTAGTGGCAGAAGAAGACGAGATGTTCTGTGGGATAGCTGCCCAGAGTTCCAAATACCGCTGCCAGTGTGAACACGCTATTGCACAGACAGTTGACAGTGTGAACACACAACAGCGGTTTCCCTTCCACGCTCTTTGAGTGGCACTGTAACTGCCGGTACTGTAACTATGCCCGTGTAGACGTATCCTTAGTGTCACTTTTAAAGTGTGACTGAATTGTAAATATGCCAAATGTTACTCGGTTTTCATGGATTTTGATTTCATACCATAAACTGGATGCAGCATCTGGGATACACTATGGCTTCAATGATGACCTTATTTTCCTTCTTCCATGCCTGCGCTCTCTCTCACCTTAAAATCCAGCTGCTACACAACATGTATCTATATGAAAGGCTCCTCTCCAAATCAAGTGTGGGGGAGGGAAGTGGGGAAATAAACTAGTCAGTGTCCTGCTCGTGATTACATTTAGAACAAGGAAGAAACATTTCATGAATGGTTCAGATCTTGGAGAGCTATCCAGACCAATGAAATGCGTGTATCTGTATGTGTATGTAGCCTCATGTATCTAAGGGCAAACTGCTTCTATTATGCCAAAGTGTTTCGGGTAACTGGGTACTGGAGAAGTATGTTTTGGAAAGGGACAAGATTTCTCCCTGCGTTAAAACATGGAGCTGCCATATAGCTGTTACTTCAGCCTAAGGACTTTGCAGTCGTACTGTTTCCTCAGACTCCTGTAATGGTGGCTTCTCCTTCCCTAATCTGAAGTGTACAATTAGGGATCCCCTGTACGTGCACAGCTGGGGTTACACTCCCCCTTCATATCCTGCCTTCTCTCCTGGACCAGTAATACTGCACAGTCCAGCTGTGGGTGAAAGGGCAGAATTTGCTCCTGAATGCAGCTCTGTAGACTGGATTTTGCATTCTTCATGCATCCAGATCCCCTTCCGAGGTCAGTGGAAGTTTTGGGTGCAAAAGGAGAACGAGATCAGGCAATAAATACTTAGACCGGAAGCAAATTTATGTACAGTAGAAGTTTTTGAATTCACATTCCTGACTGGCAGCTCCATTCTGAAATTACTGAATTTTACAGGTTGGCAAGTGACCAAGCAACCAATGTCATACGTCTTCCTTTTGTCATGGCTCTTCTCTTAGTAGTTCCCATTATTAAGTCATCCTGTTGAGGGGTACCTGAAGTCTGCATTACAGTTTGAGCAGATCAGGTCCTTCGCCCATGAATTTTGCAGCTTTGGAGCTGTGTGGGATGGGTTCCCCTGGGGTGCTGCCTAGAAGTGAGGTACCACTGAGCCACATGACCCACTAGCCTGGGCTCCCTTTCACACTGTGTTGCTGTGACAAGCTGCAAAGCCCTCCGGCCTGTACTTGCACCAGCATTCACACAGATAGACACCCAGCTGCAGTTACAAGCAGGCTCTCTGATCAACCCCCGCGCAGGAAGGCTACTCCCATCTCTTCAGGCGTGCACCCTCTCTGGAGTATAAAGCCAAAATTATACTGTCTTGCGCTGCATAGGGAAATGTCTCGCGTAAGCTCCTAAAATTTGCTCCCTCCCTCAGTGTGGAGAAGAATATGCAACAGCCTTCTGCCCCTGAGATATGATTCCAACACGCTTCCCTCCAACCCACTGGTTAAGATAAAGCAAAAACAAGTTTATTAACTACAAAAGACAGATTTAAAGTGGTTATAAGGGATAGAAAGCAGATTAGTTTGCATTTTATTTGCTAGGTAATCTAAATATGCCAAATAGATTGGATTGGGAATAGCAGATTCTCACCCTAAGGGATGATACAAGAAAGCTGCAGATAGCTTAGAATCTCTAGGTGTTTCATTCACAGGCTAGAAATTTCTTCAGTCTGAGTCCAGAACTTCCCTCAGTTCAGTCTTGTTCCTTGGGTGCTTCCAGGAGTTGTTTTGTATGGGAAGCACAGAACACCATATAATGTCACTCCCTTCCTTATAGCTTTTGCGTATGGCAGAGCTTGGTTCCCAGACTGGCCTGTGGAAGAGCCCTGATCTCCCAAGATGGAGTCTAGAGACTCATGGTCTCATCACATGTCCTTGTAGAGTCATGGCAGCCATTACTCGGAGGCTGTCTGTAGCATTCTGAGGGAGTCTCCCCAAGTGAGAGAGAAGCTTCTCCTAAGCTCCTATTGTTTTTCCTAATGGCACGTTTCCCTGAATAGGTCCTTCCCCACCCACTGTCTTGATCAGGGCGTCTCAAACTTCATTGCACCGTGACTCCCTTCTGACAAAAAAACTGCTTCATGACCTTGGGATGGAGGACAGAAGCCTGAGCGTGCTCAAATCTGAACTGGGGTGCCTGCTCTGGGGTGGGGGGGCTGAAGCTTTGGCCTCAGGTGGTGGGGTTTGGGCTTCAGCCCTGGGCCCCAGGAAGTCTTAGCCAGCTCTGGTGACCCTGTTAAAACGGGGTCCCGACCCACAGTTTGAGAACCACTGATCTAGACCAAAAGCATCTTGTTTGGTGGCTGTAACCACATTTGAAATACAGGCACACAGTTAATAATCATTCAAATACAAAACTGATACATGGGATAGCACAGTGGTTTGTGCCTTGGCTTGCTAACCCCAGGGTTGTGAGTGCAATCCTAGAGGGGACCATTTAGAAATCTGGGGCAAAAATCTTTTGGATGATTTAGTTGGGGATTGATCCTGCTTTGAGCAGGGGGTTGGACTAGATACCTCCTGAGGTCCCTTCCAACCCTGATATTCTATGAAAGAGGATAATCTTATTCAGCAATTCATAACCTTTCCAATGACACCTCAGGTGTCTTGGATAAAATATAATTATGTCAATCATATAATATCACTGAAGACTATGGGGTGCAGTGTCAGTCGTGCTCTTTCTAAAAATATCTTCAGTCATCCCTTCAGTCTGTAATTTTCGTGAAGTCTACAAGTGTGCTTTAAATTTTTATGGTCCCTCTCCTCTGTTCTGGTGAATGTATCCTATCTACTCCAGGTATTATGATTGCATTTGTATGGTTATATTCTCAGTTTGAGTGGGAATTTGAGAATATGCCCCTTGAACTGTCGTCATCTGCCTATTTCATTTTTTTAGTGTTAAATTGGGGACTCTAGAGTGAAATTACTGATTATTTGCTCTGGTGCCATGAGCTGCTTTTGTCTCTGTGTATGTGGTTAGCTGAGACAACTCAGTGAAAATTTCAGTAGAAACGTTTCAAAGGGATTCTTTATGAACAGCTTTTACACTGAGTTGCAAGTTTTATAAAACACCTTTTAGTGCCATGCATTGGTTGTATGTATAAAATGTGGTACTTGCAGTGGCTTGGTAAAAATCTGAGCCAGAGTTTTAGCAGTGAAGTTCTTTGTGTCTTGGTTTTTGGGTGGTTAGTTTACTGTTGCTATTTGTAAAGATATTATGATTTGTATAATCTACAAATCAAAAGTATTCTGTGCTTCATTGATGTAATAAAACAAAGTTTGGAAGGCTGCAGACCAGCTGTTATAAACAATCTTTTATTAAATATAATCAGTTTGTAGTAAAGGCTTCACTTTAAATGAAAGAATGTATTTTTAGATTAATTATTTCAGATTAGAAAACATAAATCTTGTCTAAATTTTAGAGTATATCCCATGTTTTGAGTTCAGGTGGAAATTTGTGTTTCAAATGTCAAAGCAAACACCATGCCACCTCTGAGACCCCACGCCACCTCTGAGATCCCACTCCACCAGTGCAGTTTTGTTCAGAAAAGATTGCTGAAGGTCTTCCACATGGGTAGGAAAAGGGGGTGCAAATGAGGGAAGCTTAATCTCGTGCTTCCCCCCCAGATCTGTGCTTCCCCCCAAGATTCGAAGGGACTTAGATCCAGTATTCTAGTTGGGCCCAAATCAAGTACTAGGCAAATAATTTGGGTCCCCCATTTGTTTGTATTTGTTTTATAGGAGCCAAACGAGATTAGAGCCCATTGTGCTAGATGCTGTCTGTACATATCTGCCCTAGAGAGGTTACCATCAACACGAGAAAGAAAACTCTTAATGAATCTGTTTTGAAATACAGCTCCTGCAAGTTCTGAACATGTTTTGCCTAGCCAGCGTAGATTAGACTGTTTTATAAAAACATTTAAAATATCATATTTTAGATTGTCTCTGGCCAGTATAAACAGAGGTTTGCTGTGTTATCTGTCATCTAGAAAACAGATGTAAAAAGTTTTATGCCTGGCCAATGAGACTGTATTTATACACTGTTTAAAACCAGTTCAGTTGAGGCAGTGAGATCTGTAGCACAGACAGATATCTCAAGTGAAATTGTATACTTCCTCTCAGCACAGGAACTGCAAAGGGGTCGAGAAGTGTTGTGATAAATTGCACTTGACCAGAAGTTAGTAAAAGTTATTCAGGTTGTGTCTGGCCACGGAGCAGGAAGGCCGTGTTACCTGGGTCATGTCTTGAACACACCAGCCATTTCTGCCTGCTCGATGGAAGGTGATGGATTACTTTTCTCTACTTTGTGACATTTGAGTTGACGGGGGTGGGTGGAGGAGGGAGATAGGGGTGACGTTATTGACTGAAGGCTTTGCTCCTGTGCTCACCTACTATCTGCCTCAAAAGAGGTAATGGATTAGAGGACTGCTGGTCTGTGAATTCGATCATGGGTAATATAATGGGAAGCGTAGGAAACTGCCTGGCTGGAAGGCTTGTGAAAAATGGTCCCTTAAATCTTTTCCAGTTATCTGAACACTGCTGACTCGTCCTCCTTTTCTGTGTGTGTGTATGGAGCTAGTTTGTCTAGTCGGAGATACAGGAGAAAACTGGTTTAAGTAGAAGTTAGCTCCCAGCCCCTCGATAGCAGAGAAGCCATGGACCTGTGTGTTGCTCTATTTTCCTTGGTTTCGTTTAAACTGCCTTAGCCGGGTTGCAGTCTGTGGGAGCTGTGGAAGAACACAGGTAAATCTTTCCCATGGCACGTTGTTAAGTAACAGGCATCGTAAGCTGATGCCAGGGTGTGATACTCCCAAGCCTCAGGATGCTTACTTAAAGGCTGCATTGGCAATGGAGTCAAAGACCCTAAGGCAGCTGGGTGTCTAATTGCAGATGATTTCAATGGTTCCTGGGTGCCTCGCTCCTTTAGGCTCATCAGCCTAGAGAAGTAACATATTTTGAAATTAGGGGAGTAAACATGCTTACGCTCGCATTGAGTTACTGCACCCGCAAGCCAGGGTGTGAATCTGCAGCTTACTACACTTGTAGCATCCCGAGTGGATGCTGCGACCGTGGCTTGAACGTATTGCTTGTTCACAAAGGGAAGGATGTCACTAGACGAGGAACAGAGCAGCACGATGTATCCTGAAAAATTCTTATCACCCGCCTTTTCTTCCCCTCCTCCCGCAAGCATGTTCTCATTCCTGCACCTGTTTTGTGGGGGTAGTTTCATGGGCATGGTCCAGAGCATGATTTCTGAACTCTGCTTACATGAAGGAGTTGGGTTGTGCTTGTATCTATTACTTATTGTCTGGCATAACTGGTGAGGCTTATACATCATCCAGAATGCTATGTTTATGCATGTAAGTCCCAATAAACCTTTCTCGCCTTATGAACCAGGATGCGGATTCAGATCAGCCTTGTGTTTCGTTTGTTTTGGCAAAACGGGAAGATTTGGGCCATTTCAGGGGATTTAAACAAACCACATGGTATTTCACTTTGAAATATGTGCCACATTTTTTTGTGCTCAGTGTAGTTTAGTGCTGTTCCTGTCTGTATAATCTGTAAACAATGCTGGGATGTTCACTCTCTCTTGACACAGGCAGATATTAACTAAACGGGTGGGTTTAAATCTTTTTGTAAAATACAGTTGGTTTTTATGATCTTTTGGATCACATCTATTGCAAGGAGTGAACACAAGAACTAAACAATAAAGAAGAAAAATAAATTAGTTGGACACCTCGGGGCTTGGGAATATTGTGTATCAGGAGTTGCATGTTTTTTTAAATTTTACAGTGATGTAAGTCCTCTCTCTTTTCCATCCAACCTCCTCCCATCCAGCAATTTGTCTCAAGCCATTTGGTTTGTTTCATGCTACCCTGCAAGCTGTAGAAAAGCACAACCCCAGAAAAAGCATCTCATCTTTTACTCAGTGCAATCAAAAGCCTGTTTAAAGACCCTCCATTGACTTCAGCGGGCTTTGGACCAGACCTTGCGTTCCAGTGGGGAATGAATGCCTGGTGTTTTTCTCTTTGCTCTGCTAGGTTAGAAGTATTACATGAGGCTGATAAGCCCAACCCATGCGAACTTCCACCCCTGTGTGCGGGTGGAGAGAGGGAAAAGCCTTTTCTGATTTGGGAGGTGGGCTGCAAAGCTGCCATAAAGCTAAGAATTATCACTCCTAGGTTCCCAACACTTCTATCTCAAGTGTGAGAGCACTTTGTGTCCTATTTAACAAGAAACTGACAAGCTTGCCTTTTCAGCCAGTAGAGACCTATACTTGTCCACTCTCAGCTCCTGGTGTTTTGGAGGTGGCATATGTTGATCTCCGAGAGTCATGATTTGATCACAGTGAAATCACTGGAGCTGTTCCATTGATTTCACGGGGAGTGGGATCAGGCCCTGTCATTCTTGCCTGATCGGTTACAAACCATATTTTGTACTAGTTTGTGATTTAGCTGCCTGGGACAAAACATTATATGGATTTGTTAGAGTCTGTTCAGATGATAGACTTTATACAGATCCAAGTAACTGTTTTTCTCATAGGTTTTGTAATAGTACCTATTGATATGCTAAGCTCTTTAGGACTGAGTCTATCTTTTTGTTCTGTGTGTATAGCACCTAGCACTGTAGAATTGGGCTCATTGGTGCTACTTCAATATTATTCATGCTGGTAACGGCAGAATGGGATTCCGTGCTTCATGTGTTGTCAGTGTAATGACATGTTGTTGCACTGTCAGCATTTGCATGAAAGGGGCTGTAAGTTTTTGGAGCCCTTTAGATTATGGGATGAGGCGTCCACATCCCAAATATCGACTCCTTCTGGGACCCCAGATGGGTTCTGTCTGCTTCCAGTGCTTCATCTGTAAAATAGGGCTAAAGAGGCTTGTAGGAGCATTGAGTCTGTTAGTTTGTATAGCACTTGGTCATAAAGTAAGTGCTTATTATTATGATCTTCTTAGATCAGGGGTGGGCAAACTATGGCCCGCGGACCACATCTGACCCGCGGGCTTGTCCTGCCTGACCCCCGAGATCCCGGCTGGGGAGGCTACTGCCAGCCTGCCCCCGCTTTCTCCCATCCCCCGGAGCTTCAGCGAGCCACACGGGCAGCACTCTGGGGAGTGGGGCAGTGTGTCTGGCTCTACGCAGCTGCCAGACGTGTGATAAGGGGATCGGAGCCAGGGGGTTGCATAATGGGTGGAGAGGCCCAGGGGATATTTGGGGTGGGGATATGAGGGGGAGTTGGGTAGGGTGGTCTCAGGAGGCGGTGGTCAGGGGACAAGGAGCAGGGTGAGGTTGGATGGGTTGGGGATTCTGAGGAGGGCAGGTAGAGGGCAGGAAGTGGGAGGGGGTCGCATAAGGGGCAAGGCTAGTCTGTTTAGGGAGATACAGCCTTCCCTACCCGGCCCTCCATACAATTTTGCAATCGTGATGTGGCCCTAGGGCCGAAAAGTTTGTCCACCCTGCCTTAGATCATATTCACCCTTGGGAGTGGTTCTGGGGGACCTCTCAAGGATTCCTCCAGCTTTTTCCCATCTAGGAGGGGAGCTTGGAAGAAACCGTAGATCACACTCCAAATCCTATGGATCCTGGGTGATCTGCCGTAAACAGAAGGTGGTCTACGTGGTGGGCAACAGGCCAAGTTCCATTCTGTTTGTTGTGTTCTCTCTCTTCCAGCTTCCTGGTAGCACACTGTCATGGGTGCCAATGTGCCAGGGATTCCCAGACAGGCGAATGCCCCTGGAAATCCTGGCAAGGGGAAGAGGGTTCTGCCATAATTCAGCAGGGAGCCATTTCACATTTTGTCCAAGCTTTTGTTTCCATGTGGGGTAGGGGATGGGGAATGAGGCATGTCCCCTGGGAACTAGGCTCCGTTGAGTGCGCCTCTGGATGTGAGCGGAACCCGAGGCCAATCCAGGCGTAGGGTGCGATCTTGTGGAAAGGTCCCACCCAAATCCTAGGTGCGAGACAGGGAGATCCATGTATATAAGGGACCGGTTGCATGTGGACCTGTAGGTAATTTCTCCCCTTGCCCATCCACTCCCATTATTAAATATCTAAGACCGATTAGGGCTCCCGTCCCCATGTCGAGGTGCTTGTTTCTCAGCACGGAGCTTGAGGAGTAAGGACTTGGCACAGTGAGGAGAGCAGGGAGACTGCGCCCTTCAACTTCATCTATATAGGCAGATGTTAGATAAGGGATTTCCTGCTAGTCCAGTGCGTGCCTTCAGGCAACCCCACAGCCCTCTGGATTCTTGTGGCCGTCCCCTCCGGAGCCCTGTTTCATGATAATAGCTCACCTTAATTGATTAAGCCACTAAAGTTGTTATGGCAAGCTCCACCTTTTCATGTTCTCTGTGTGTAGATATCTATATCTGTATCTATATATCTTCCTACTGTATGCTCCACTCTATGCATCTGACAAAGTAAGTTCTAGCTCATGAAAGCTTATGCCTAAATAAATTTGTTAGTCTCTAAGGTGCCACAAGGACTCCTCATTCTTTTTGCGGGCACAGACTAACATGGCTGCTACTCTGAAACCTGTTTTATGGTGTGGGCAGACCCACTTTAATGGAGTTCCCTTCAGGCGCAGGGATCTGCTCTAGTTATTTGCTGAGTGGGGACCTTAATTTAAAAACTGTTGGGATGGGTCCATGTCTTTTTTTCAGGGGCACAATGTCACTATAGGCAGATGCTAAATAATAGGATTTACTTTTCCTATTGCAGCATTAATATTTTAAGGTATTTGGGTTATTTTAACACTCGCCCCCCCACAAGAAAGTACAACAAAACAAACAATCCTCCATGCCCCTCCCCCCACCCCATAAGCACACCCCAGCTCACCTTTCTTTCTCCTCAGTATTTTTTCCGCTAACACAATCATTGGGCTGATAATTAGCCCCTGGTTCGTAGCTGGCTCCCAGACTGAATCTGGTTACCATTGTTTACTTTGTTTGGTTCACCCTCCAGCTGTGAAGACTTGAGCCTGCTGGAAGGCACCCTGTGTGCGTATCTGCTAACACCAGGACCAAGGTTTACTAGGGAACAGACTGTGCTTAATTAAGCCGTTTAGACTTGTTGTAAATGTCGATAATATATATAATTTCGACAGTTGAACTTTTCAAGGCTGCATGTTAATTAAACCACAAGTCTGTTGGTTTCTGAGTGAGACCCACAGTTAAACAGAGGAATTCAGCGCAGACTGCAATCCTGGACATTTGGAAACACAATGTGGAAGTTTCCTTGTCCAACAATTTCCAATTACTTCCTCTATGGGTTTCCTGAATAATTCCAGCCAAGGGTTATAAAACTGTCTCCTTTATAGCATAAGAACAAACACAGTTCCCATTAGATTTTTTCCTCTTCCCCAACCCCCATCCCAAAATATTCCCGGCCTTCCCTGAATCTGGGCTACTTGTTCCTCTCAGATCAGGCATCCTCTTTCAGAGCCTGATTGCAATCTTTGTCAACAGCAAAAAGCAATTGTCCTCTCCAGGAAATTGGTATCCTAAACAGGAAAAAAACAGCAGTGCTTGTTGGATTGTTTTTTCAATTGGGAAACATGCTCTGAAATGAAAATGAGGAGTACTTGTGGCGCCTTGGAGACTAACCAATTTATTTTAGCATAAATTTTCGTGGGCCATTGCCTACTTCATCGGATGCATAGGATGAAGTGGGCTATAGCCCAGGAAAGCTTATGTTGAAATGGTTAGTCTCTAAAGTGCCACAAGTACTCGTTTTCTTTGTGGCTACAGACTAACACGGCTGCTAATCTTAAACCTGTGCTCTGAAATGTTTTGTAAATGGTATGGCCAGCTGCATCCAAAATTCTTCCTAACTTTTTTCTAGGGGTGGGAGGGTTGTTGTCTAATGCAGGATTCTTTTGCTTTCGTTTATTTCCTCCAGTGTAGAGGAGGAAGGTTATTACTTCGCATGTAATTCATTTGTTTTGGAAGTGTGATCTAAAAGATTATTTGTTAAATCTTGCTGCATTGAGAACAAAGGGCTGGTCTTCACTAGGGGGTTGGATCGACTGCAGATACGCAACTTCAGCTGCGTGAATAACGTAGCTGAAGTTGGCGTATCTGCAGCCGACTTACCTGCCGTCCTCACGGCGGCGGCGGTCGGCGGCACGCTCCCCTGTCGACTCCAGCTTGCGCCTTTTGGCGAGGTGGAGTTACGGAGTCGACGGGGGCTCCGCTGGCGATTGATTTATTGCGTCCTGATGAGACACAATAAATCGATCGCCAAAAGACCGATTGCTACCTCGCGTAGTGAAGACAGGCCCAAAGACAAAGAACAGGAAAGGAATAAGCACTCCATATTGGTGGGGGCACTGCCTTAAATTGCTCTACTTCTCTGTCCCTTTTTTGTAATTTACATTTCATAATTCCCTGCACTTCCTGTTCCTGATCGCAGCTGCAGGCTGAATTTAGGACTTGTAATTCAAGGTGAGTGAACAGTGTCTACTTTTTGTGTGGAAGGGAAGAAACATGCAGAGAGACGGACTTTTTTGTCCAATACCTGAATTCTTAAGCCATTTTTTTTAACCACAGAATCTATGGGTTTCCATTTAATACCCATATTTAGCCCAGTTTTGTGAGATACATGATCTCAGAGTCCAGGAGAACAGGAAGGAAACAGTTTCTCTCCTGTGCTGTTCATGTAGAACTCACCTGTGATTCACTGAACGGCCTGAAATAAGTTACAAAATAACCTGACAGCAGGGGCTACTAGTTGCATCTGGCAGAAGACTGGGAGTCAGGCCTGGGTTCCGTTCTTGGCCCTGCTACAAACTGCCTGTTAGGGGCAAGTCGCTTAAGCTTACACTTGAAAAAAATATCCACTGGGTTTGGGCCAACTCGAGACACCAAAATCTGACTTTTCAGAAGTGCTGTGCACTGGTGGCTCCCATTACTTTTAACTGGAGTTGAGGATGATAAGTAGCTTTTGAAGATAAGATCCCAGATACCTCAAGTTGGGCACTCAGAAACAGAAGCACACAGACCAAGTGGACACAGAAGTTAACCTTTCCCTTCCTCAGTTTCCCCACTTGTAAAGCAGGGATAATAATCCCTATCCACAATAGCAAAGCAGTAGGTAAGTGAATATTAGTCTAACTGAAAATCTTGCAAAAAGTAAAGTGAAAGTTCCTTCTTTTCTATCCCTTTCTCAAAAGGGTCTAGATGCAATAATAGTAAACATGTATCTGAAGAGTTTAAGTACCTTAAAAAGTTAGTCATGCAAGCCAGCTGGTGCTTGTGGAGGGTTTAATCGGTGTGGGGAACACTGATGCACCTCTCAAAGACCTGCATATCATTTGCTTTGCAGTAGAACCTAGGAGTCCCAGGCCTGAACCAGGATCCACTGTGTTAGGTGCTGTACAATGACAGAACCTACCTCAGAGAGCTTAAAGAGAAGTTTTGGGCACCGAGAGGGAGATTTACCCCAACTGAGAGACGAATGCTCTTCTTAATGGTTTGTCGAGTAAGCACTTTCAGAGCGCCATTGACATCCGTCTTAAAGGTCAGGAAAATTGGAGTATATTTAATCATTTATTTCTAGCTCTTCCCTGAAGGGAACATCCAAGACCACCAGCCTTGATAGGAACACAGACTTTCCTGGTCTGGTCCAAAAAAACCATCAACCCCCCCACTCCCCAACCAAACCCTAGCTGGAAAAGTACATTTTGGATGATATTTGAGGTCCCTGGCTACTTGTGAAACCATCTTACTAAACAGAAAAGCCTAACTTCTTTCGTGTCATGTCTTTAAAGCCCGTCCAGATGAAAATAGTCAAGTTTTCTGCAGTGTTCAAGGAAAATGTTTGGTTTTCTTTTGCCCACATTCTGAACACTCCTTAATAAAAGAGAGACTAGAAATGTCAAGCAAATTCTTGAAATTCTTTGAATGTCTTTAGCCATGTGATGCTTCCAGAAACTGCCCAACATGATAGAAGTTGTTGGTACAACTTGTCCATAGTGCAAGAAGAATGAAGAAGACCTTTATTTTAATATGTATCTTATAGATTTGAAATAGCTATATATTGGACGTATATGCCAACTCAGTTATGAAAAGAACAGTCAGAACCTTTGCAAAAAGGGAGAGGGATTTGAATTAAAACCCTTTCTTATTCGCTTGATCCTGGAGCAGTTGTGTCCTGATATACTATTAGTGATAAGGCACAAATGTGTTGATCAAATAAATTAGATACTAGATGAAGGAAGAGGAGAGGAAGGATGGCCCGGTTAGGGTGCTAGCTGGGGCTTGAAAGACCCAGGTTCAAATTCCTGCTCTGCTACTGACTTCATGTATGACCTTGGGCAAGTCACTTAGTCATTCTATGCCTCAGTTTCCCATTTGCAAAATGGAAATAATAGTATCTCCAGGGGGAGTTAAGATGATAAGTATATTACATACTGTTAGGTGCCCAGATACTGTAGTAATTAGGGCCATATAAATACCTAAGAGAGAATGCGGATTATGGCTAAACTGGTCAGAGGGGAGTCAACCACTTGGTCGGAAATCTTTATTTTAAAAAGTAAGATCACCTTTAATGCTTTGGGAGATGCAAATATGTAAATGCTGTAAAAATGATAACAAACGTCTGTATGGACAAAGAAAACAAGCAAAAGGACTTTGGTAGCCTAATTGCAAGGGAATTGGGTATTATTAGACCTGTATTTAATAACCATGGACAAGGAGACCCAAGAATGAGGGAGGCTGGAAAATGAAGTATTGTCTTGCACTGATGGGTGATCTTGGGAAATCACGGTTGAATTGCATGGTGATGTTTGGCTATCATAGTGCTACTATGCATGCTATAGGTCAGGGGTAGGCAACCTATGGCACGTGTGCCAGAGGCAGCACGCGTGCTGATTTTCAGTGACACTCACACTGCCCAGGTCCTCGCCACTGGTCTTGGAGGCTCTGCATTTTAATTTAATTTTAAGTGAAGCTTCTTAAGCATTTTAAAAACCTTATTTACTTTACATACAACACTAGTTTTAGTTATATATTACAGATTTGTAGAAAGAGACCTTCTAAAATCATTAAAATGTATTAGTGGCACGCAAAACCTTAAATTCGAGTGAATAAATGAAGACTTGGCACACCACTTCTGAAAAGTTGCCGACCACTGGACTGTTTAGGAGATAGTCTTGGCCACCAGAACCTGTCAGTCCATCTGTTTTATAATAACTAACTTCAGTCAAAAATATTTTTAAAAAATCAACCCAAACCCAGTGCAATTTTGAATCTGAATAACCTGGGAAATGGGATACTAACTTTTCAGCCAGTCCCCATCTCTGCAATGGGCAGAACCAAATATGACAGAACTTTGCATCATGGGCCCAGCTGCAGTCTAGACAAACTTCAAAAAGTTTTGGTTTTTTTAAGAATTTTAGGTATCAAAATCAAGATGGAAAGTCAGAAACGCGGTGCTGTTTTCTTTGCAGAGAGATGGTCTGACTTGAAAAACACACAATCAGCTATTTTACTTTCTCTCCCCCCCACCCCCCAAGTTTAGAACCACTTCAAAGGCTCAGATGTGTTGGTGCCAGACGCCACACAATTATTGTTAGAAGAAGCTGAAATATAATTGAAAACAAACCTTTGTTCGACAGAGCATGTCTGGCTAAGCTTTTCCTCAAGAGAAAGATGATTTCTCAGATCGTTTTCCTCCAGATTCAATGTCTACACACTTGTCCTGGCAGAGGAATCATCTGTGAATTCTTTTACATCTGGTAACTGTTTGCAAATCTAGAAATTGCATATTTTCAAAGTTTTAAAGACTCCCTCCTTTCCCTGTACAATAAGGCTTAAAGTTACAAGCATATTTTCAGAATTATTTGCGGTAATAAAACAGATCAAATTGAAGCTGGCAGAATAATTTGAGTAGAGATACTCAGAGCCCTAAAATCAGAGTTTTTTTATTTGGCAAACTCTGGGTGATCCTCTTTGCTTTTCTTTTAAGATTTTTCTTTTCCCATTGACATTGGATATTGTTTGACATACTATCATAATGTCTAAAACATAAGTAAAATCAAGTGTGATTTTTTGATGTCAGCATTCGTTTTAGCCTTTGTTTTGATATGTGTTAAACAGTTTTGGAGGGTAGGTAGACGGACCTACTTTGTTGTGTTCTTGGCTATTCGTTGGGTAAGTCACTGGCTTTTCAAAGAGGTTTACCTCATGTACATTGCTTTGCCTCTTTGTGCCTCTATTTACCCTTTTGTACAGTTGATACTGCAAACCTACTTCCTGAGGCAGGAGAAATAGGGTAAGGGTATGTGACACTTAAATATAAAGTGCTTTGAGACCCTGTAGACCCTAACTAATCACTTCTAACAGCTATTTCCCATGCATAACTTGGATTTCAGTTCTGTCACTAAGGGTATGTCTACAATGCTAAGAAAGGTATATTCTTTGCTAACATGAATTATATAACTGAAGTTAACTCAGATTAAAATAACAATGAAGACATGGCAAGTCAGATTTGAATGAGTGTTAGAGGCTCAAGCTAAAGCCCACAGGATAGCCTGGGGTTGAATTTGAGCGGCTAAACTGAGTTAAAAGCGGAGTTGCCATGTCTCTTTACTATTTTAGCTTGAGTTAGCGAATATGGGTTAGCTAACCCAGTTAAGAACACCTTTTTTTTTTTCAGTGGAGACATAACATAGGGGATCAGAACTCTGGTCTCCTGGATTTTAGGCCAATAAACTTCAGCAGCTACCCCTTTGTTAACAAGGATGATATGCACCTCTAAAGCACTGGTTAAGAAGGTTGGCCCCAGTGAGCGTAAAAAACCTATCGGGCTTCAAGATTAAGCTTGATAACTTTTTGGAGGAGATGGTGTGATGGGATAACATAATTTGGCAATTACTTGATCCTTGATTATTTGTAGTGGATGGGCGCGGTGGCCTGTGATGGGATGTTGGAGGGGATGGGCTCTGAGTTACTACAGAGAATTCTTTCCTGGGTGTCTGGCTGGTGAGTCTTGCCCACATGCTCAGGGTTCAGCTGATCGCCATATTTGGTGTCGGGAAGGAATTTTCCTTCAGGACAGATTGGCAGAGGCCGTGGAGGTTTCTCGCCTTCCTCTGCAGCGTGGAGCACGGGTCACTTGCTGGAGGATTCTCTGCATCTTGAAATCTTTAAATCATGATTGGAGGACTTCAAGAGCTCAGACATAGGTGAGAGGTTTATTGCAGGAGTGGGTGCGTGGCCTGCATTGTGCAGGAGGTCAGACTAGATGATCATAATGGTCCCTTCTGACCTTAAAGTCTATGAGTCTAAGTAAGTAAGTGGGAGTAGGAAGGATGGTCTGGTGGTTAGAGTGCAAGCTAAGGACTCAGGGAGCCAGGCTGAATTCCCTGTTCTGCCACAGACTTTCTATGTGACCTTGGACAAATCACTTAACTTTCTTATGCCTTAACTTCTCCATTTATGCAGTGGGGCTAATTGCACTGCTGACCCTCACAGGGACATGGTACGGGTCAGTGCATATAAGACTGAGGTGCTCTGGTACTAAAGGGGTGAAACCAAGTGAGTGCCTCAAATAGTCTTGTAAGCAGTCATGTTTACTATGACAGCTCTCTTGTATAAATTTACCCAGCATTTGCAGGATGGGCCTCCCAGAATCTTACTGGTTCATCCAGTCCAACTGGATGCATGATGGTAGCTGAATAAACTCATCCTAACAATCAGTTTTGTTTTCTTTTCTTTTTTCTTTCCCTCCCCTGCCAAACCCCTTAGCATATGGCTTGCTGTCTGTTGTTTGTTATTTCTGTTACACTGTGGTTAGTACTCACACATTTTGTTTTTTTGGTTTCGGCACAGACTGAGTGTGTTGTCCGCAGCTGGAGCCCAAAATGTGAGCTGTTTATAAATGTAAAATATTCTTGGGTTTTTCAAGTGGTGTTTGTTCCCCTCTCTCTAGCTTCCAGTGTGTGCATGTTTGGCTGATTTAATGTAATCTTACTGCTGAACACGAGATGGAAAAGCCTCGCGTGCTGAGGACAGAACAGCGCTTCCGTGAGAAACATGGACATAAAAATTTTCCTGGGCTGTGCTGTGTTTAACGCAGAGATGGGGCCTGAACTGAGATAAGAACTTCCTTTGGAGTTCAAGGGCACCTGTAATGCCAACGTAGGTTGGCGTTAGTTTCTTAACCCCTCGTTCCCTTCTGTGCGAAGAGCTTTTTTTTTTTAGTGTTTTGCTGTCTCACCCAGAAGAATGGCGCTAGCTGGATAGACTGCCTGTAACCTAGCTAGAAAGGTGAAACAAAGCCTTTAATGTACTGATTGTGTATTAATAAACAGCCAAGCAGGAGGGCCGTTGCCAAAAAGCAGCAAGTGAGAAAGCTAACAATATCAGTGTGAACTTTGCACTCTGGAAAGTGTGAAGTGATGTTGGTGAAAGGAGTTTATTACACAAGAGGAACACTGCGGCCCTCTTTGATGCCTGAGTTTCTTCCCTTGTAAACCAAACCAAAGAATAAATGGCTAGTAGAACATAGGGCTTTCCAGTTAACTAGTTCTGTGCTGACTGGATTACATCCTGACATCTCTCTTCCTGGTGCTGTCTGAGTACATACATACATATACTCTCAGTGCCACGAACTAGCATATAAAGCCACTTTTAGAGTGTATATACTTACCTTCAACATCTGGTTTGGATCACCTTAAGCAAATTTTATTACAGCACTGTAATTTTCTGCTAGGACCCTGTTTGCCTTTAGAGGTCTGTCCAGATATATCACATAGACCAAAATCAGCCTGGAAAATCTACAAAATGGTTTAGTGTAGAGCCATTAATTAATATAACAGCATGGCCTGCTACCCAAAATGGGACCCTTTTCCTGATCTATGGCTGCACTTCAGTTTCTCAGCTCCTGGCTATTTGTTAGCGTGGTTTTTATATGGGCGTTATTAAGCACCTATAGCATAGCGATTTTAAAAGGATTTGCATCAGCTTGGAGTGGATTAGGGCTAGTTCCTGTTAACTTCCCACAGTGATCTCATTTCAGAATCTGAAATTGTCAGCTGTGAATAGACTGTGAATAGACTGTTTTATTTTCTAACACCCTTGCATAAAGGATGTGCTTACTCGAATTTTGGGTGGCAGCATCACTTAACATCACTTAACTAGCATCGCATAATTTGAAATGAGGCACTTTCAGAGGTCACTACTGTGGCCAGTGAATGATTCAATTAGGTCTTTTTGCTTTACGGCTCCTTCCTGAAATGTGCACGATCTGATGTGGGTGTCTGTATCAGGCCTGCAGAAATGGATTCTTCATCTGGAAGAGCTGTTACAGGTGACCTGCAAATAATTTTTAAAAATTGGGCTTTTGCTTCTTCGTTATGTATCCAGTACTTTGAAACGTATGTTCCCCCCTTTAAAAATGCCAGGAATGTAAAGTTTGGTCAACCCTGGCTTTACTGAAGAATCTCTTGGGGAACTCAAGATGTGTTTTTATATGTCTCAAACCTTCACTAGAAGTGTCCAGTTTAACAAAAGCTTCAGTTATCTATAATGTTAACTAGTCATTGCAGTAAAATAGACATAGCCAAAAAAAGGAGCGGGGGGAGTATATCTCTCTCAGTTCGGCTTTCACTATTAGTGGAATGAGGGCATGAGATAAGCTTCTTCTGCAGTCTTGCAGTGTCTTCCACAGCTGACAAGACCTGAATTTGTAATGAGAAAGCGTTTTGGGTTGGGGTTTGTTTGTTTGTTTGTTTCTTGAAAAATGATGGCGAGCAGGAAGGTTGATTTTGGTGGTTTGTTTTAAAGGTTTTAGGCCAAATGTTTTCATGCTTCCTTCTTGCATCATAAAAAGCCCCCCAAAACAAAGCCCCCCCCAGTTTTCCCCCTTATAAGTGAAATAACTGTGATAGGTGCAGATTTAGGTTATAGATGAATGCATTTTATTCTAATGCATTTTCTTTTTCCTATCCTGAGTTGGACAATGTCCCAGTGATGGAAATGCCTCGGGATTCATTAAGATGAAATACTCCTTACCCCTTTCCACCCCCCAATTCCTCCTGCCCCTGAGGAGTTTTTGTTGGTCCTCCCGGTACACTGGATAAAGACAAACAATTCCATCTCTCAGCAATAAGCTTTAGCAGCCTCTGAACCATGGTTGCCGTCGGGTATACAACTGCGGAGCTACAGAGCTAATATCAAAGAGGCAGACTCGAGCTGGGAGTTGTAACGCTCACATCAAGAGTGGATGGGGGGAGGTCAAAGGGCGGGGGAGAACAACATTCACTGCTCAGTGGGTTACACCTGGTTCCTCCCAGGCCAGGTGAAAATTTGAACTTTGAAACCATGCTTAAAAAAAGCGATGATTTCTAATTCCTCACTTGGGGTAAGGATCAAAATGAGCAGATTGGGAAACAGTGCAGACTGTAGAATTGTTTTGCATATGAGGTACAGATAAAATAAACACATGGGAGTTTGGCTGATGTGGTTGAAAAAGGGAATGTTGTTGGTTTTTAACTGGCCGTTCTAATCTCTCCCCGCCAAAGCAATTCCCGATGTATATAGATTTCCAAGGTAATAGTCCCCTCAGCTCTCCCAGTCAAGTTGACTTGTGGTATTTGCTGTGACCAACCTTTTACAACGCATATATATGGCTGTGGGGGGAATTTTAGCTGTACATGTGTTGCTTGTGCTTCCCACTGTATCAGCCGCTTTTTCCCTTCCCAGCCCCAAGGCCAGCCTGCTGTTGCTGTTATGGCTATGCAGCTATAAATTAGGCAGAAATGTGTTCTCAGGCCTATCTAAACGGAGACAGGGTAATTGCTCTGGACAGGTTTACAATAGGGAGGTGTGAAGGGCCTGCTGTCTGTCTGAACTGTGCGGAGGCAGGAAAAGGAGGTGGGGGATGGGTAGGAGGCAGGGGAAAGGGTTGTTAAACATGGGCAGGCGTGGGGGCGAAGAGGAAGCGCTGGTCTGAGGTAACTAATTGAAAGATGTTTGTTCCTGTGTGACATGAACGGAAGCAGAGGTTGTGGGTCAAAAGCTCTGTGAAGGGATTTTCAAGCCTATTTTGAAACTGGTCCATGGGATGGGGAAAGATGGCTTAGGAGTGAGTGTGGAAGGGGGAATTCTCTTTCGAGAGAGACTTTATGGCAGAGCACAAAGCGAAAGTATTTTGTCTCCAGGAGAGCAAAAGTCAGGAGGGGTCTGATTTGGCAGCCCGCACTGACACCATCTAGCACTTAAGTGCTTGAGACTCCTTGTGAAGGCACTAGTAGGGTGATCACCCGTTGCAGAATCAGGCCTTACATTTTGCACACTTCTGAAGATATTCGTGCATCCGCTTTAGTGCATGCGTGAAGGAAAAACAAAATCAGAGCTTCCCCCATTGGATGGCTGAAGTCCTGGTGCCTCTTTCAGAGAATTTCATTGGTGGGTTTTTTGTCAGCGTTGTTTTTAATTTGTAACTTTACCATAAATGTAGGGATTCCAGAACAAAGAACAGGGACTGGCTAAGCTCGTTTGACATACCAGAAATTTTATGAAATAGTTGGATTTGATCAATTCTTAACTATTCTCAGACTCTTTGGCCCTCAGTTTAACTCCCTCCTCATCTTCCCTCCCACATCTCCCCACCACTGCTGGACTGCACTTCTGTTTGTACATCTTTCTTTCCTCTCCACCCCTATACTGCTTCTTTTTTATGAACCAATACAGATAAGAACAACAGCTGGAAAAAAAATGAGCATCTGTAAATAGATGATAAAAAAAACTTAGCAGTCACTTTAGTCATTAGTGCATTACGGAAATGTCAGTAAAACAGAATCCTGCCATGTCAGTTACCTTTGGGTACTGGATAGTAGGTTGTTTTTCTCCCCCCCGCAACCCCTTTCCTTTCATGATGTGTGGAATATCTAATATTCTACACATGGAGCTGTCCTAGTTATTATTTTCAAGTGCAAATTACAGACAAGTTCTGCTTGTTTTTAAGAGAAGTAATAATAATATAATACATAATGCCAGTGCTTATGTCCTTCTTTCATCAGTAGGTCTCAAAGCACTTAACAAAGGTGGGTCACTATTACTAAGTCCCATTTTGCAGATAGTGAAACTCAGGGGCAGAGAGGTGAAGGGGATTGTCTACATGTAGCATGACTACATTGTAGTCATGTAGCAGGCCGGTCTTCTGAGTACCCGTCCAGTGCCAATATCTCGTGTTCATGTCAAACAAGCCTATTTTTTCCTCCTGTTTTGTATCTGAGAGGTAATAAAAGTGCCTTATGATGTGAGAAGGGCTCTATTTCTGGTTACTATTAGAGGAGTGGGTTCGCAGTGGGAGTACACTGCGGATTGTATATGGAAATTCTGTTGTTAAGGGTTTTGTGCACACACAGCTTCCTGTGAACCTTGCTAAAATTTCCTTCCAGTCAGCTCCATAAAGACTGATTCACCGAAACTTCCTAGCAGTTTTTACTTACACCTCTCCGCTTTCTGGTTCTTTCTTTCTCTCTCTCTCTTATTGGCTAAGAAAAAGGATGCATCTATGTTCCCCAGTGTGGTGTTGCACCACTCTTGTGTTACCTTATGGGCAGGTGTCCAATTATTAACAAGGGAGAGAGAGAAAATAAATATCTGAAAATGTAAAGATTACATGCTAAAAAGCAGCTTACTCTTTTCTACGGGAACTACAAAGAAAACATTATGTATATGTAGGGCTTTGTAATTCATTGCATATGGTAATTGTTCATTGGGAATGGCGCATTTTTAAGCAACGGCTTTATACGGTTGGTCATAAGGGTTGCACTGAGTCCGCATATGCAGATAGCACCATCCTTCGGGTGTATGTTAGTTAATGTGTAACCATGTAAATAGGCCACCCTGTTTGGACACTTTTATGTGTTCTCATAGCAATTAAAACCCATAAAATGCCCAGTGCGCTGTCTGTTTATAGTAAAATGGAAACCTTTATCAGGATTTGGTTATTTGTGGGAAAGCTGCAGTTCACTGAGCTATGTTAGCACGATCAGAGTTAAATGAGGAAATGGCAAAATACCTGTTTGGATTAACAAAGTTGATTGGGATAGTGTCACATGTGTTGACGTTGCAGCTCAGTCGCCTGTTCAGGATATTTAAATCCAAGTATTTCAGGGTCATCTGAAGAGTAGTAATATTTTATTTTGGCCTCCGGTTTACATAAGTGATGGATTTGTTGCTCTGGGACAGATGATTTTTAAGGCTTGTCTCTTTGGGTTTTTTTTAATTAAAAACCTAATCTGGTGGTGCCAGATTCACAACAGGTTTCTTAGGGGGTATTTCTACCCTTCTCTCTGTTGAGATTCATGAGCCTGGGTTGATCGGATCACGCATAAGGGATGTTTGATAATGCTTGTTAATGATTCTAAGTTTTAGGTTATTTACTTAGAGTTTAGCTTTAAGGGGAAACTGAGGATTAAGGAACTTGTTTCCGATCTTTACCTGTTTGACATAGCATGGAATGAAATGCATTGAGCCCTGTTAAGATTGAGATATTGGGATTCTTGATGCCAAAGTATGCAGATGATATAGTAGACCGCTCCCTCTGGATATAACAGAAGGAAAGACATTCAAGCTGCAGATAAATCTGTTCCTGGGCTTTGAAATGACAAGTTACCCAAACAAGAGAAAGGGAGGTGTGAGGGAAAGGAGGAACCTGCCTCAGTTTATGCAATCATGATTGCATAGCCCCAGACAAATATTGACACTAGAGATCTTGGCAGGTTTGCCATTTGTAAAATGCCCCTGGGAATAAAAGATCTTTTCATTGGCATACACTGCTTTTATGCAACCCCTCTAACAAGTTAGTACAGGTGGTGCACACAGCAACACTGTTAAAATACAACTAGCCTGTTAATGATGTTTTGAATGTGATGCTTAAAGCAATACAGGTGCCACAAGGTAGTTTCAGTCACCTTTGTATGATGCAGCACTTTCTAGCGTAGAGCCTGTATATTTTTCTTTCCTTCAGTGATCCCATTCTATTGGTAAAAGAAGTTGTCGTTATAGCGAAGTACATAGGCTGGTACCAATCAGACAAATTGCTGAGATGTGGCCTCTTGCTGTATTTCTGAGAACAGAGAGCTGCTGTAAAGTATTATTATCTTATGGAAGCTAGTTACATTAGTTAGGTTTGCCATTGTGGCAACTATTTCTCCAGAAGCACTTGGGAGAATCCTTGCATTAGTGGATCTCTTTCCTTCAGTTCTATTGCAGAATATACTGGAGAATTGTTAACATCAGCCGAATACTTCTGTAGTATTGTTTCTTACTATAGTGTGGACAAAAGTTTAAATAAAACAGTCATTTATGCGGAGTTGTTTCCTGTACAATTTTCCAGAGAAAGTTCAGTGTCACTTAGTTAACTTTTACAGAACTATTTGTTGTAGGTTTTGTTAGAGAAATGCTGCTATACTGTCCTTGTTGCAGTCTGTTCTCTCTCCACCCGCCCATAAAATGCAATTCAGTTTATTTTTACACAGCTTCTTTCACACAATGGGTCACAAAATGCTTTGTAGTGAGAGTCCATCTGTTCCAGGGATCGGCAACCTTGGCACCTGGCCCCGCAGGGCAAGCGCCTTTGGCTGTCCCACCGGTTTGTTTACCTGCCGCGTCCACAGGTTTGGCCGATCGCAGCTTCCACTGACCATGGTCCCCCGCTCTGGTTCAATGGGGGCTGCGGGAAGCAGCGCGGTGCTGGCTTGGAAATTAGATGTAAAATATAGTAGAATGTACAGACTGCCATATTCAGCTGAACCAGTGGTCCGTCTAGCCCAGTACCCTGTGTCTGACAGTGGGTTGGTATCAAAAGCTTCAGAGGAAGGTCAAAGAAACCCTGTAGTGGATGACTGTGTAATAACTTTGCTGGAAGGAAACATTTTGTCTTTACCCCAGGTTATTGGATGGTTATGTCCTGAAGTATGTGGGTGTCTTTTCTTTTTTCTTTTTCCATAAAAATCTCTAATCTTTGTTTTTAGGTCCTCTTAAGTTTGTGCCACCCATGATATTATGTGGCAATGAGTTCCATAAGTGGTTCTCGTTTTCTTTACATTTCTGTACTGCAGCCAGTTAAGGTGTTTCGCAAATATTAATGACTTGAGTCTCATGATGCCTCCGAGAAGGATCCTCCCCATTTGACAGATGTGAAAATTTACATGTATAGAAGTTAAAAGCTTATATTTTCAAAAGTGGCCTCTTAATTTTGTTTTCCTCAGTTTTTGCATGTCCTCATTTAGACACTTTAGGACTGTATTTTTTCCAGAAGTACTGTGCTGCAGCTGAAAGTAGTGAGAGCTGGGGGTACTCAGCACCTGTGAAAATCGGAACCAGGGTGTCTTAAAATTAGGGAACAGTTCTGGTTTAACTGACTTGCTTGAGGTCACACAGAAAGGTGTCCATGGAAGAGTTGTAAATAGAACCACAGGACTTTCCCTTCCTCCTGGATGTCTGACCATTCATAGTACTGTGGCCATGGGTGCCAATTCCTGTTTTCCTCTGCTTCTGTTCATGTTCCTTGTCCATGTCAACTCTCTCCATAATGCTACCCCACATACATCTCATCTTATTCCCCTCCCCCAACCCCTACATCTCGTCTCTTATTCCCCTCCCCCATCCCCTTAGATTCTCCCTGCTATTTAAAGTTAAGCATGTGCTTAAGTGCTCTGCAGGATGGGATCTAGATCGTAAGTACCCTTTGTGAGGATAACTTTGTGATAAAGTGCATCCATCATGAGCTTTTGACCACTTCAGCTTCTCAGGTGCTTGGCTGGTTGGTTCTTGCTCACATAGTGTCTAACCGATCGTCATATGTGGAGTCGGGAAGGGATTCTCCTCAAGTCACAATAGCAGTGAGCTTAGGGGAGCATTTTTTTGCATTCCTGTACAGTGTGTGGGTGTGGGTCACTTGCCAACGTTATCTCACTAATCATTTCCCTGGCACTCGGGCACCTTGGTTCCTCCCGTTCTTTTCCCAGGGCACATAATAGTTCAGTCTCCTGTGCGCTGTAATATTTTGGCTCTTGGGTATAGTGTGTGAATGTTGGTGGCCCGTGATATACAGGAGGTCAAACTCTGATTTGGTGTTTCCTTCTGGTCTCAAAAGCCATGATTCTAAGTTCATCCTTCCCAACTTATCCATGTCCACCTCTTCCGAACAAACCTCTGAACTTCTTCAGGATTTGAGGTTGTGACACAAGAGAGCTAGAAGTTGTAGCTTTATACCATTGGAAAGAGATGGATGCAGCTTTTGCTTCTAGTCTTGGGAGCCCCTGAGATATCAGACCTTACTAGAAATAGAAAAGCTCATTCTATGAACTTTCTAAAATTTTATTAACGATATTTTTTTCTCTCCTCCTCAGTCCTTTACAGTTTGACTCACACTACTTAAGGAGTCTGGCTTCATAAGAGGAAGGAGCTAAAAATAGTACCAATAAAAATTTTAAACTCTGACATTTCTAAAATTGTTCTTCTGTAAAGTATGTGGCATTATACGATGGTATAGTGTGCTATAAAGGTTTTTATTGGCATGCTTCTGGAATGATCTACATAACCCAATCATGAGCAACACAGGTGTCCCAAACTCACGTGATAAAACCTTTTTACCATCTCATTGTGGGTGTACTCATGGGTGTGTGTGTGTGTATGTATACATATATGTGTGTGTGTATACATGTATATGTGTGTGTGTGTATATATATTTATATGTGTGTATATATAATGTGTGTGTGTGTGTATATATATGTGTATGTGTGGGTGTGTATATATATGTGTGTATATATATATTACACACACACACACACACACACACACACACACACACACTTATATCTATGCTGCTTTTTTTCACCTTGGATATGTAATACACATATACAAGTTAAATGAGCGCAACAGCATAATAATAATATATACCTATCTCATAGAACTGGAAAGACCTTGAAAGGTCATCCAGTCCAGTCCCCTGCCTGTACTAGCAGGTCCAAGTACAGTCCCCTGACAGATTTTTTGCCCCAGATCCCTAAATGGCCCCGTTAAGGATTGAGTTCACGAGCCTGGGTTTAGCAGGCCAATGCTCAAATCACTGAGCTATCCCTCCCCCTGTATAAGAACAGCTGTACTGTGTCAGATCCAGTGTCCGTCTAGCTTAGTATCCTCGGTTCTGGCCGTGGCCTGTGTCAGATGCTTCAGAAGGAATGAACAGAACAGCGCAATTTGTCAAGTGATCCATCCCGTCGTTCAGTCCCAGTTCCTGGGAGCGATGGAAGGACTGGAAATCAGCAGTAGACTTGAACCTTCTGTGGCTTTTGTATGTCATATGCTTGGACTTTGGCTGTCTCTGCATTAGAAGTCTTTATATCTGTCTCCCCGCAGTGGTGCAGGTGTTTTGGTACTATGAGTGGTGTACTATCACTAGCGCAAAAGAGGTTCAGAAACTTCACTCACATCTGCTCTGCCAAGCTGCAGAAGACAACTGAGCCCTATTGGTATTAGTGCTTGCATTGTTGCTAGCATTCGTCAAGTTGCATTGTTTTTTGGATAACCGGTGACATAATTTTCCCATGTTTCTGCAGACTTCACTCAAAGTATTGAGTACACCAGCTGGCACAGAGGTGGGCGAGGGGCCCATTTTAGTACAGAAATTGTACGATGGATGAATGTCCTCTCCATTTGCAGTTCCATATCACATCTGTGGTAATTAGAGCAATTGTTTACATGAGAAGAAATGTAAGGGAAGTATTTTAATAAGTGTCAAGCCGTATATGACCAGCCAGGCCTCTGTGGCCATCAGCAAGCGCTCTGTGGTCCACCCTTTTGAAACTGCCGTGTATCCTTGAGTTTGTGATGTGAGCCGCTATCTCTTGGTTGCCTGAAGTGGATTATAATTATCTGTTACTATGCTGGCATTATGGTTTGTGATGCTGGAAAGTGGGAGAAGTTGAAACTATTGTACTGGCCCACATGCATTTTATCTAACAGGAAAGTTGTGCTTGGAACCTAAAGTAGAATATGTATTAGTTTAAGTTTCAGTTGACTCTAAAAGGCTGTTTTTTCCATGTCTTGCTAAAGATAACTTCATGATAGTTTATCTTCCAGCACAAGCAAAACAAACCTAATGTATCTGGCTTTTATTTTTCTCTCTCGTGATCTGTATGGAAGCATTTTCTTTAAAAGCAACTGCGCCATAGTGAAGGTCAATTAAAACCCATCGAAGGTCAGTTTAAAATAAAGGGGCAGAGCATTTGATTTTCTCTGTCTATTTCTGTAATGTTGTTGGTTTTATTTCTATCATTTTGTTCCCAAGCTTCCTCTTAAAAATGAACAGATTGAATCCGTTGGATGCATGACAGCTACCAATTTGGGGTTAGAAATCCATTAAATTGTCTGGTGCTTTATTGGTATTATAAAACTGCTTGGCATGAAAGTGCATTATGATCGGACATTGATTGCTCAAAAGTAGAGAGGGTGTGTGCCTACATAAATCACATACCTTTACTGAAGGTTGCCATTTACATTTTTTTTAGCACAAAATGTGCATGTTTCACCCGTAAAATACTGTTCATTATTGCAAAATATTATAAAAGTACTATTTTAAAACCAGACATGGAGAGCTGTCTGCTGTAGATTTCATACATCTAGGACAGTGGTCCCCAAACTTTTGAGGCTCATGTCCCCCCTTATACCTATCTTTGACCCCTCCCTTCCCGGGGATTGGAAATGGGTCCGTGGCTCCAGGGGAAAAGGAAATGCAGATGGGGTAAGACGACTGAAGTTGGGAGTGGGTCTGGGTCTGGTTGTGGGGCCGTGGCCAGGGGCCTATGCTGGGGGTGGGGATGGGAGCAGGGCCTATGCTGGGGGTGGGGATGGGAGCAGTTCTGCCCTGGGGCCAGGACTAGGGCCAGGACCAGGTGCGGGGCTGGGAGCTGGGGATGCAGCTGGGGGTGGGACGGGAGCAGAGCTGGCAACAGGGAGGGGCTAGATGGCGCTCCCTCCCTGCCCCCACATTAGGGCTGGCCCAGGCTGGGCCGTGCACCTGGATGTTCCTCCACGCACCACAGTTAGAGGATCTCTGGTCTAGAGGGTTAGACACAGACTTTGTGCTGTACCATGCTCTTGACTTGTGATTTATGCCGTGCATAACAGTCCTTCACCTGCATTGCTTACGAATACAGATACAGTCTTTCTCAAGTCAGCTAGCAAGATCTTCAGATTCATCAAGAATCCTTCTGACTGGCTGTGCAGTGGAGTACTGTGGAAAGTCCAGCTGTCTAGCTGGATTTTAAGACGGGTAGTTGTAAGATGCACACTAATGTTGAGGGGTAACCAAATCTTACGTTTCTGGATATAAGCTGATCCCTCCTGGAGTCAGGAATGGATTTGTCCTCCACAGAGAGGGTTGTATAATTAGCCAGGCACTTTTTGAGACTTGTATTATTTCCCCACCCCGGGCACTTTTTTCAGGAACACCAGGATGACCTTGAGGGGCTGATCGATCAGATTTCTGCATCAACAGATATTTGCAGAGATGGCTGTTTTTGTCTAATCTCTTGAAACCAGACGTTGTAGTGGAGCCAATGAGATGGTGCTGCAGCTAAAATTAAAACTAAATTCACATTGAGATGAGGTTCTGACATTCTTAGGTGAGCGCTGGACAAAGTGCATGAAAGAAAGTATTAATTTGCTGAATAACTTGGCATGTCTGGCCTGGGTTGGTGCTGAAAGCGAACCATAGCTGGCTCTGGGACACGGTGCCCCATTGTTTTATTCCTTTCAGTTTTAGGAAGACAGGAAGTGATGTAAAACTGTTCTTCTGTGTGTTAAAAGTGTGAAGCAAGCGCAGGAGAGGCACAGCAAACTGGCAGCACTTGTGTTCCGAAGCTGTAGTAGAAATATCTGCCCGCTGTTTTTATAAGATTGTTTTTTGCCTGACTAGTTTTAACCAGCGCATGAATATCCTTTTGTGCTCTTTCCAAGTCGGATGTGTTTTTGGGGCCAGATTATTAATAAGAACAGAGAGAGAATGAAAAGAGGAGTAAACACCTTCTTAACGAGTTCTCTGCCCTCTCCAAAGAATTAATGATTGATTGGACTGGCTTTCCCAGAACTTGGCAGAGCCTTTCAGACTTGGTGACTGGAAAAGGGATTGGCTAACACACAGCTGTGTCCCACAGGCGCACACTGTGCCTTAGGTAGTAACCTCCGCTCTGCTTGGCAAAAGTGAACACAAGAGTCATATTGCTCGGGAGTAATCGACGCTCTACTAGATTGTAGATTTAGTTACAAAGTTAATGGCTCTTGGAGTGAGAGGTCCTGTGTAGAATGAAGAACAGTGTCTTTAAACTACCGTGTTGAATGCCTCGTCCGCACTTGAATTTCATCAATGGCTATTTGTGCCCCATGGTAGTAGTTTGCAGTCTAGATACTGCTTGTAGAACAGCTCTCCCAAGTGAAAGGGGCATATTTTCACAGCTCCTGTTGATAATCAAGAATGCCTCCCATCTCAGGTTGGTGCAGTCTCTTTCCTAAGGAGTCCATGAGTGTCAAACAGTGCTTATGATGACCAACTTCCCGCCGTCTTTATTGGAAGGTGGGATCAGAAAAGCAGATGAAGAATTTGCCATTTGTGTTTAGTGTTGCAAACTTGCTCTTAGTTTTTTGGTTGCCAACTGAAAAGCACCTGGAGTGGGCCGCGAATATTAAAAAAACCCTTTCCGCAGCCTCCTGCATGCTGGGAGATGGTACATGCTCCAGTGGTAGCCCTTATTAACTATACCCTGGAAGTTGGACTCCATGACCCATTTATTAGATGCATGTTTCTGACAAATAAACGGAGGTATGGAATGGGGTCGGTGGGGAATTTAGTAAAACATTCTGAGGTTAGTAGAAATACTTGGGCTTTATTGACATTATGAACACATTTGAATCTCTGGGAAGTGCAGGACACATCATTTTCTAGCAGTAAGCTTATTTTAGAAAAGGACTGTTGGATATTAGTGAAGGGCTGCAGACCTGGGATGTTACCTTAAACCATGGACACTTAAGTTCAGAACAGCGTACAGGGAGTGCTGAACTCTCCCCATCTGCACTCGACCAATAACCCTGCAGCTGCATTTTGGAAAGGTTCTGATACGAGCTTTGGGTACTCTGCAATTGAACTTATTATTATTGATTCCAACTCATCTAAAAAACCAGAAGGTTTAACATCATTTATCTTCAGTGAGCAGCCATGGAGTTGCACAATTTTACAGATGAAAATATTTACTTTGCTGGAGTGCAGCATTTTAACCTGTAGTTCAGTAAATCATTTTTAATGTTGATTTATCAGTGCCACTTGTGTATTAAATATTGGTTAATGGAGGTTTAACAATTATGCTAAAAGACAGACAAGTACAGTGTATTACATAGTTCTTAATCTTCAATAAATTGAGTTAGTATGTTAAATACACAGTGGGGATCCTTAATTGAAAATGTTGCTAGAAAAGTCTTCCCTCACATTGATCTATGTAAGAAACATGTCAGTGCAACTAGGGCTAATATATGTAATATAATAATAAGAATTAAAAAAAAACAACCCTGCACTTTTTGCCTTCTAGAGGTAGAATATTCTTCTAGAAATTTATGTGGGGAGAAAAAAAAATCTCTTGTCTGATCACCATGACAGGTTTGTTTATATATGGCAAGCAAGTTTTGGTTTTAGGACTTGCCTTGTTTTGCTAATTAAATTGCCACTTAATGTCACAAAACAGCAAACACAGAGCATGCCATATAGGCACAGAGGATAGATAGTCATGCGTGGCAAAACCGGCAGCCTCTAAGGGTACAGCTAAATAGAAATGATTTTATTTAAGTGTTCTCCCCCTTTTTAAATTAGTTTTGCTTTTGATGCAGTTCCTGCCAGTGGTGGCTCGGTGTATTCTTAGGGAGCAATAGACTCTCTATTCTCTTTACGCAGTGCAGATTAATAGAACCAGCAAATTTTCACTTTATTTGCTATAAGCAAGCAATTGGCTGGTATCACCAGGGTAGCATTTTCCCCCTGTGCTGTACAAAGCTGCCTTGCACTGCACTGTAATTTGTGGAATGGAGTGTGCATTCAGCATAGGATGTCTTATAGCTGCAGTAACTGCAGAGGCTGCTGTTATTTTGTCAGAAGTGGAGAAAGCTTTGCTGAATACGTTGTCACATCCCCTTCGCGCTCTCTAGTGTTTCCCTTCACTTCTGCTATAGGCCCAGATCCCTGCTGGACTAAAATACAGGGAAAGGCCACTCATATCACCAGAAGGTAAAATTCCTGGGTTTTGGCAGGGCACTGTAGTTTAATGGTTATAGAACGGGAACTAGGTGACCAGACTTCGATTCCTGGCTCTGCCACTGATCTACTGTCTGATGGTCAAATCACTTAACATCTTTATACCTCAGGGCTTGTCTATACTTGAAACACTACAGTGACTCTGCTGTAGCACCGTAGTGTAGACACTGCCTGTGCCCCCTGTTAGTGTAGGTACTCCACCTCTCCAAGTGGTGGTAGCTAGGTCAATGGAAGAATTCAGTGCTGTCTACACTGGGGGTTAGGTTAGTTTAACTACACCCCTTGGGGGTGGATTTTCACACTCCTACACTATGTAGCTGAGTCGACCTAACTTTTTAGTGTAGACCAGGCTTCAGTTTTCCCATCTGGAGCTTGATTCTATGAAGGACAAAACTCCCATTGATGTCAGTGGAATAGGACTGAGCCTTTGTGAAATAAGTTTTGAATAGATTCACCTTTCTCATTGGAAAGTTGAAATTCAGGGAATGTCTACACTTACTGCAGCTGTAGCAGAAACACTTACTACCGTGATGGAAAAAGTTTTTTCTGTTGCTGTAGCAAATCCATCTCTCTGAGTGGCAGTAGTTAGGTCAGTGGAAGAATTCTGCCCACCTAGCAGGGTCATGCCGGGGTTTAGGTCAGCTTAATTACATCACATAAGATATGAAATTTTTCACAGCCTTGAGCAACTTTATTTAGGCCAACCTATTTCTGTAGTGTAGATGTTTTAAACCTTGGAGATCCTTAGAAATGTTGCACATAGATTGAAGCTTATTTTTATGTATATTAGTTAATGCTATTTCTTTTTAAAAGAAATTTCCTTAAAATACTTGGGGAATCGCTTAATGGGACACTTCTAAAAATCATAACTGTGAAAAAAATCCATAGTGGTTTGCTTAAGGCTGTTAAAACTGAAGGAATTTTGAGATGTTGGGTTCTATACAAATGTGTTTTTACAAACTCTAACAAGGTCTAAAATAAGGATGGATGGCAGCTTGCTTAAGTGTTTTGCATTGTGGCTGTTTTCACTCGAGGAAGGCTACCATGAATGAAATAACTTGAGTGCCAATCAGTTGAGTTAACTCTGCAGCAAAGACAAACCCTTGGTATTTTTCCTTCCTGAATAGAGTTTAAAGACTATTATGGGACAAGCCTGAATTTTAGAACAGTGACTTGTCAGCACTGACCTGGCTTACAGAACGCTTAGATGTGGATCAAAATACATCAACACGGTATGCTTTGTATAGTGATGCTTATTTATACGAACATATAGAATATAGACTCTTGGAAGTGATACTATTCATCTACACAGTGTATTTTATTTTAATGCATGGGTCTGGGACTTGACAGAGGCCATTTGGAAGATTGAAAATCTTAATTACCATGGAAAAGTCAATAAAGAAAATCTGCTATATACTGTATATACACATGACTGTGGCAATTACAACTTTCGAAGGAGTTTGACTTATTTTATCCCTGGAAATAAGGGTGCTTCAGGTTGTAATGTAATGATTATTTTGAAAGTTTAGAAGATAGGAATTTCCAGAATGGGTTGGACCAATGGTCCATATGTTCCAATATCCTGGTTCTGACAATACAAGACACTTCATTTCTTGCCTCGATCTCTGCTGCAGAATGCAGTTAAGAAATAACCTGCCCAGTGGAAAAAAGTTCTTCCCAAACCCTCATTTTGTGGAGGAGGGCTTCTGTCACTCCCCTGGTTTCCCACTATCTCTAGAGGCAGATTGGGAAATCTGGTTCAGTTACAAATTCTCCCATGCAGTGCTGCTGTCAGGATCTGCGTGAGTTACAACAGCCAGACGTGGGCAAACTACGGCCCGCGGGACCCTCCTGCCCAGCCCTGGAGCTCCTGGCCCCAGAGGCTGGCCCCTGCCCCCCACCCTTCACTGTTGTCCCCCTCCCCTGCAGCCTCAGCTCACTGCATTGCCGGTGCATTGCTCTGGGCCGCGGGGCTGCGAGCTCTTGACCCGGTGCTCTGTGCTGCGTGGTGGTGTGGCTGGCTCCAGCTGGGCGGCACGGCAGCCTGGCCTGCTGTTCTGGGTGGTGCAGCTGTAGCGTCTCCAGCCACCAGTGCTCCAGGCAGGGCGGTGAAGGGGCAGGGAGTGTTTGATAGAGGGCAGGGGAGTTCTGGGTGGTGATCAGGGGGTGGGGGTGTGGATAGAGGTCAGGGTGGTCAGAGGGCAGGGAACCAGGGGGGTTGAATGGGGGCAGGGATCTGGGGGGGGTGGTCAGGAAGGAGAGGGGAGGTTGGATGGGGTGACGGGGGACGGTCAGGAATGAGAAGAGGGGTTGGATGGGCGGGTGGCGTAGGGTCTGGGGGCAGTCAGGGGATAGGGAGAGGTGGATGGGTCGGGATCCCGGGAGGGGGACAGGGAAGGTCGGATAGAGGGCGGGGGTCGGGCCACGCCTGGCTGTTTGAGAAGGCACATCCTCCCCTAACCGGTCCTCCATACGATTTCGGAAACCCAATGTGGCCCTTAGGCCAAAAAGTTTGCCTGCCCCTGCTCTAGGCTGCTTCAGTGTATGGCAGGGGAGCGAACTAGATGCTTGGCTTGCCTGACTTGGGGGAGCACAAAAGTGGTCTGAAGCTACATTTGAAACCTCCTCCACTGCCCATACACTCCCCATATGCTCTTAGGCCATATCAGCTGTTGACATTTTGGAGGGGCTGGAAAAAGTATTGTTACCCCTCATTATCCCTCCTAGATGGGTAGTAAGTTGAACTTTGAGCTTCTCTAGTGAAGGGGATTCCATAGCCTTTCCTGGAATTTGTGCACTGGTTTAGATTCAAGCAGGCTCTGTTCTACAGTTGCTTGTTTTCAGAAACAGGAACATGTTTCCCCTCCCGCCTCCTCCCCAAGCCCCTCAGTAAATTTGCGGCTTTTGCTTTTCATATCCAACCAAGAGTGTGCTGTGTGGTAAAGCATCTACAAACATTTGGGAGTGGGGTGGATGTCTGTTTAATATACGGTGGACCAGGCAGCTATCTTTCAACAGATTAGCAAGAGGAATTTCTATTGCAGGGCTCAATTGTTCAAGGCTCTCCGCTTCTTTTGTGTGTGAACAGTGAAAAGTTGTGTTATGACAGCGGTTGACAAAATGTTTAATGAAAGCCACAGCTGGCAGTAACAGAGTTCCCAGACATTCTCCTTCCTCTCCTGCCTGTTACTGCAAGGTGCAGATATAGTTTGTACCCAGTCTGCTTCACTGACAGACAAATGATTTTGACTTAAGGCTCTGAAATTCATTGCACTGAGCAAAATTCTTCTGTCACTGTGGATTGCACAGGCTGGAAATCATTTGTGCATTTATTAATTTGTCTATCAAGTGAGCCAATAATTTCTATTTTGAAAGGAAGGGGTGTTTTGGTTTTGGTTTTTTACATGTAAACAGTGTGAACAAAGTACATTATGAATGTTCAGAGGCGTAGCCGTGTTAGTCTGGATCTGCAAAAGCGACAGAGTCCTGTGGCACCTTATAGACTAATAGGACTCTCTGTCACTATGAATGTTGCTGCGTTAGCTTCTGGATTTCCTCTTGGGTTGTGTGGAAAGAGAATTTATATAGCATTCTCCGGCTGAGCAGTCATGCAGCTCCGTGGAATTTGGTCTCCCTTAAAGGCCTTCATTGGTAAAACTGACTTTGGAATGTGTAACATCATTATGGAACGTAATACAGAACGTAACTACAGAACGTGGGAGGAGGTTTTGGACCTGATCATTTAGCCAGGATTCCCTGCCCCAACTCAGATATACACTCTCATCTTTTTAAATCCTATTTACAGAGTTCAGTGGCCCGCAGGGCCATTTTACAGATCCAAATAAAGGCAAGCACTCCTGGATGGTTCAAAGACTACAGTGAATAAATACACATAGAAGGGCTCCTCCTGCTTCTATTGAACATAGTCTCAATTCTTGATCATGCCTTCTTTAGTGACAGGTATGGACAAAGTTTACATACCAGCACATCGCTGGATTAGCTGCTAAAAGGAAGAAATGAAGAATTTATAATAATTAAATCTAAAGCATAAAATGGTTGCAGAACACTGCACAGGGTATAAAGCCAAGCTAGCTTTAAAAAAACCAACTCAGATTAAGAACCCTGTTTCGATTGCAACAGGAGACTAAGATATCAACAAGCTGAATTTTAGTAGCAACCCACTTACTAATCACATTCTCTAGATATTCTGGAGCTTGTGGCCATCGGGGTCTGGCTTCTTGGGGATACATGAAACAATGTAGCTGCAGATGATATTCACATAAGGCTATCCTGTTGCAGCTGCTTGATCCAGAGCTCAAGGGTAACTTGGCTAGTACTTTAGGGGCATGCTGGGTGGAGGATTTGTGTAATAAGAAATCTTAAAACATAGGGCAGAAATATTTGCCCAGCACAAGAGCCATGTAGTAATTACATAGTTCAGGCACTGCATTAGACAAAGGAATTCTTCATTTTAAAAAAACCCTGCTTGCTCACTCTTAGCTGTGGTACATTAGAAATGGAATAATTTATACTAATTGGAGAATTGTTTCTCTGGCACTTCTTACCAGTGTTTCTGATCCTGGCATCCCTATGCCACCCATATTTTCTTGCTGCTCTGTGTGAAGTTGATTTGGAGAAGACCAAAGCTAATGGATCTTTAGACTGCAAGTAACATTATCTTCCTCTTCCTTTATTTGCATTCCAGTAGTGCCTAGAAGCTCCCTCCCAGGATCGGAGCCTCATTGCGCTAGAGAGTGTACAAAATGAGACGTTCCCTACCTCAATTTTATTTACAATCGAAATAGACAAGCAAAGGCTGACAGAGGGAATAGAAGCAGAGAGGAGAAACGGCTGGGTTACACAGCAGGACAGAGCCAAGAACGGAACTCAGGTGTTCTGACTCCTAGTGTAGTACCCCGACTTACTGAATCATACTACGTTTCTTTAGCATTTGTATGTTCTGACTGAAATGCCACGTACTCTGTATAAAGGAGCTGAATTCTGGAACAAAACCCCCTTGGGCTGTTGATGCTGCAGACTAGAAAGTCTCTGGCATCTTAACATAAATTAAAACAGCGATGATCTTGCTGAAATACAGCATATGAAAATGAGTAATACAATCGGAACAGGAGCTCCTGTGCTATTTAGTTTGATTTATTCCATATATTTTACGCTGACCCCATATTTTCAGTGTTTAATAGGCTGCAGATTTCTGTATCAATAATGCAGAACTGCATCGAATAGATGGGGTCAGCAGGAAGCTGGAGGTTTGGGTAAATAGGGTAGGGAGAGCTGAGTCTTAGCACCTAGGGAGGCATGCAAAGGAGGGATAATCGGACATTACCCTTTAATTTTTCTGGTAGTGACCAGCGGTGAAATAGTTAATGAAGATGACATTTAAATTGTCCTGTAGATTTCAAAATTTGCCGCAGACTTCCTGAGTGATCTTGGCAAGTCCCTTAGCCTCTCTGTGCCTTAGTTCTCGATCTGTACATTGGGGCTAATGACATGTCCCTACCATGGAGTTGTAAGATAAATATATTAGATTGTGAGGTGTTCAGATAATACAGTAATGGGGGAGCATATCAATACCTATTCTCGTTTATACCAAGCCCTTTGTTCTGTCAGGACAGGGTAAAGAGGGCCTTAGCTTACATTGCAATCCACCCCAAGAAGCTTTTCTCTTAGACAATGTTTCTGCTAACCCAGTGGTACCGTAGCACCAGTAGGAATGTTTCCCCAAAATTCCCTAGTGTAGAGCATGCCTCAGAGTGCTTTCTTTTTCTGTTTCAGTCTGTAGGATGTTCTCCGTTGTACACTCCTTTTTGATCGGTACTCAGGGCACAGACAAGCTCAAACTGATTTTTCCTTGTGGTTTTTTAAGAAAAGGCTGTAATATAATCTCTGGACAAATTGCACTTTAATTGTAGTTGTGCTATGAATATGGACTTGGCTTTCAAATGTTACTCTTAGTTTAAACTGTAGTTTGACTTTTATTTAGATAAACGTCGTTGAGTTCAGAGTGAAATGGATATCTGCGCTAGGCTAGTATTGATTTAAAGGTCTCCTGAGTGTTTTAAAAGACAGTAGGAGCATACAGGACAGCATATTTTTAAAATACATGCTTATATGATATTTCAGACCTAAATACTAGTTTAGCTATTAAGGATCTACACTGTGCTGTTGACAGGCATTGTCCTCTCTCTCAGCAGGTATTTGCAGAAGATTGCTTGTTTCATGCTAGTCAAAGAAGACTTTTGAAGTAGTGCAACTTTTCCATGTGTGGGGAAAAAATTACACCGTTCCCAGTGAGCAGTTGAGCATTCTGAGCAGCAGAATTTTGGGGGATTTATCTAAACCTAAGCTATCAGCCTTTTGGGTCAGATTCAGAGTGGACAGTACATATGGACAGTACGAACTCCAGATCGGTGAGAGGATATAACCTCCGTGCATAGGAAACAGAAAGGCCTGGGTTGTAGGAGGAATAGCCTAAAAGAGGCTGTCGGATGATGTAAAATGAAAGCAGGCCCCCTCATATTGATCTTGCATCTCTGTACACTTGCTTTTTTCCTGTTCCAACTCCACCTATCTGCCTCTTTCTTTTGTATGTTACGCTTGTAACAATTTACCAACACCACCTACATCACATTAATTATCTCCCATTTGAATCTCGCATATCATTAGTTGATTGGGTTTTAGTCAGCATTTACTCTACCAGTAAGTCCTCCTTACCTGAATTCAGGCAGGTTTTACCTGTGATGTGGGGTTTGCTGATCATGCAGATGTGGGATGAAAAATCTGAATGGAACTTGGGGAATTGAGGGTTTCACAAAGCTATAGCAAAGCTTAGTTCTTTAGAATCGGTGCTGTGTATTTGTTTTCTCATGTGATGTTGTTCATTAATTATCCTAGTCTGCCCGAGGGTTGTTCACTACAATGGTGGTGAATGTTTGTGCAAGCACATTCCTGACAGTTTGGCACAATTGTTGATTAAATATATGCAGCACTATGTAGTGAGTTTCAGGCTGAAGGCTATGGTAAAAAGGAACCATTCAAACAGCTTGATGAAAGGATGTAGCCTCGTTAGAAAATGTAGAGTACGTACGGAGAAGGAGATTCGCTGATACAATTCACTGGGAAATGACCTGTTTATCTGTGATCAGTACCTTGGTTATTCAGTAAGGAACCAATGCACTTAAATGTATCCTATTAAGACAAATTAACTACATATATTAATATGAATTGGGGAAAGCCTAGGGGATACCTGTCTATGTTCTGCTAGTAGAAACAAAGCATTTGGCTCGTTTACTGAGCAGAAAGTTTCCCTTTCCCCTCCACCCAATTTCTTAAGTGCTCTTGTAAAACAGCAGATCCTCTCACAGTGCAATCCAGAATAATTAAGATGACCCAGTTTTGCTGAGCACAGTGACTATAGTTTGCTGATCCCGCCGTCTCTTCTTTTAACAGAAACCTGAGCTACAACAAGCTGACGGAGATCGATCCTTCTGCCTTTGCGGAGCTGCTGAACCTACGAGAAGTGTAAGTATTTTTTCCGAGGCTTTAATTGCATTTTTGCCAGAATGGCTCACGGAGCAATAGGAAACTGTATACAGTTTCCCAAGGCACCCCTTAGTTGACTTGCATCAGCAGATCGGACTTGGTGTATTTTTCATACTGTACCTGTGTGCTACCTTTTTTGTAAATCGGTCAATTAGTAGAACACAACATCTCAATTAAACTGGCGTGCAGCTATTGGAAATCATTGGTGTTTGCCTCGCTCTGTACTTCATGCATGGCTCTCTGGGAGTAGTTCAGTTAAAGCACCTGAGCGAACACATGACTCTTTGCTGAAAGACTATCCCTGCAGCAAAGCAGAACGGACTGAGCTATGACATCTGATGCCAGCCTAACCCAAATCTCCCAGGAAACAAAGGTGTAGTGTAATGGACAAGAAAGCACTTAACTCTGTCTCTTCCTGCCTCTGAGTTTGTATTGCTTTTGGAACCAGTACAAATTTTGTTTGCAGTCTGCTTTGAGAACCTAAAACGATGGGTTTTATTTCATGTTTTGGGGGTGGGATGGAGTGGGGGCTGGGGAAGGACAGAGTACTAGTAAAAGGGATCCCCTCATCACAGATGATATTATTAGAAGGAATTTCAACCTTAGACTTGCAAGCTCTCCTAACTCCGATCTCTGTAAACACTCACTGGTTAATGCCCACATTCCTGCTCTGATTGTCAGATGTTAATAGCACTTCCATGGGCTCGGACTTGGGGTAGTGAAAAATGAAAGTGACTCAACGTCTTCAGTGGTGGGTTGAGGTAATGATCTTTCATTAGAATGTTAAATTACTGGCGTGCTTGAGGTTTGGTTTCTGTTGGAAAAGCTACTGATGCCTCCTGGGAAGCAGAGGAAACATTTCCTTTTGGAAATGCCACTGTGCACTGTAGGTTTTATGTGTTTCTTCTTGTCCTTCACCCCTTTCCATTAAGCACCGGCTCTTGTGCCTGATCCTGACGTCCTCAGATAGACAAAACAATTTACATCAGCTGGTGTCTTGTCTGACTGATGTCTGCAGGATTGGACCCTACGGATGAACCTGCTGCTTCTCCTGCTGCCTAATCTTTTGGGGCCCTCCTATTTACAGAACAGTCAGCTGGCTATTAAGTAAGAGGTTCATGATCTTAGGTGAAGAATATGCCACAGGAGGAGCTGGAGTGCTCTGAAACAAGCATGATTATTTGTAAGCACAACGATGAGAAAAAGAGAGAGATACAGACGAGTAGAAATAGTTTCTATAGAATACACTTTCTGAGTTCATTAAACTCTGGAAAACCTTCCATTGCTCTGCTCAGGGTGTGGAATAGAACCACAGAGCCAGTCGCACTCATCTTGCGTCACTGAATGTTACCCTAACGCGATAGTGGCTTGGTGGTGGTTTTATATGTGAAAGCACCTAAAGACTTATGACCCCAGGAGCTAGCTGGGGTGTGTGAAAATTAGAAGCGTGGTACCTCAATTCTTATTGCTTATATTATACCCAGCGAGGATGGAGCTCCATTGCGCTAGGCACTGTACCAGTTCAGAATAAGAGAGTCTCTGCCTTGGAGAGTTTACCACCCAGAAAGGGGGCCGGGATGCAGCACGCATACAAAGTGGAGGAAGACCCTTCTCATGCCTCAGCCCATTGATAACTGGTCTCTTAGTGAATCAGGATGAGAATTGAGGTCTGGGAGTGTTATCTCTGATTGCACCACTTTACAGGGATAGACATAAAGGGTGTTGCCAAATTAAAGCAAAGTGAGAGAACTGTTTGCATACTGTTGTTACAAGTCAGTCATGCTACACCGGGATGGTGACAAATGAAACACGTCCAAGGAAAATGGGCTAGAATCTTAATTACATTAAAGCTCCTTTGCACCCCTCTGGCAATTTAAAGGGATTTTACAATGGCTGTAAATGGGAATTAAGCCCAAATGATGTCAATAGGGTGACCAGATGTCCTGATTTTGTAGGGACAGTCCCGATTTTTAAGTCTTTTTCTTATATAGGTTCCTATTACCTCCCACCCCCGTCCTGATTTTTCACACTTGCTGTCTGGTCATCCTAGATGTAAAATATGTTCATGTGTGTGCCTGTGCACACACAATATAAACATCATTTCCTGTTTACTTTGTGTATTTAAGGGCACTTTGCATCTAGCCACTGTAGAGTTGGTCAATTACTTTTCCCTTTTTGTGTTTTGCCAGCTTTGCTCACAGCCACAGGGGGGAGAGACTTTTTTTTTTCTTTTTAAATAGAGAAAAAGTTATTGTGAAGCTACACAGATTTAAAGGGGGGAACTCAGGAGTCAGGCGAAGTACCTGGAAACTTCCTGTAACGCTTCTCAAGTGATTGGATTTCTAGTTGGGTTTGGCCTTTTCAATACGCACCAAACTGAACTCACCAGTGTGATTTTTATAGTGGCATGGTGACCTACTGTATTGCCTCCCCACCTCCTGTACTTTTGAAGATTGTAGGAGAGTGTTAACATCTCTTTTGTTTAATGGTCAAACAAGGTGGACCCTGCTTACAGGGCATTTTGAAACAGGTAACCTCCATTGAAGGGTGTGGGGGGAGTGGGGGAGGGTTAGAGGAAATGACTTCACTATGCATTGATTTGACTATGCCACAGACTTCCTATGTGACTTTGTGTGAGTTCTTTCTCTGTGCCTCAATTTTCCATCTGTAAAATGGGAATAATAATCTTTTCTTCTCCTATTAATATGCTACTGGCATTACCTGGAAGCTCATGTAAAATCAAATACCTTGCGTACTATATGACAAGCCAAAAGGAAGTTCTGAGGTAGATTCAATGTGGAATTCTTCCCCTGCCCCCTCCCCTCAAAATAAATTGTTTACAAAATGAGGATTAATTTAAATTGCCCTTATCTCTTCCCATTCTTCACAAAGGATGGCACTGATCCACTTCTCTTCTACACCTTCTGCTCATTACACGTTGCTTTGATCCTTGTGCCTGGCTTCTGACATTTGAGTCCAGATCAGGTGTATTTTTGAAGTGGATACAAGAAAGATCGTTCCCTTCATTCCTTGGGAGGGGAATCTACCTTTTGCCCAGTGCAGTGGGGGGCGGGGAAGTCAGGTATTTATTTTGCATTATTATTAATTTTCAGCAGCCATCGTAAGGACCCCTCTGCAGGCTTTCGAATCAGAAAGGATTTTTTGCTAAGTGCAGCTGTGCATTGGCCTCTTAACTTCACGTTGTAGCAAAGTCCTTCAGTCTAGCCAGAGAAATAGTTTTAGGATGGGCAGAGTGGGATTGTATAAACAGGACTCTAGAAAGATTGTAACAAGAGACCCTGTGAAATTCTGCATCATGGAGGGGGCTCCTGGACCCCAGGGGATGTTAGTCTTGCAATGAGTGCTACCCTTTGGTCTGTCTGTAATTGTTTCAGCATGGTCAGGGGGAAGCAAACAAGATGGCCAAGAAATTAGGTAATTTTCAAGCAGCCAGACAAGTGGCTGTTACAGTAATTAATTGACTAATTCACCATACAAGCAAGGGCTCTTTAAACTGAGGAAGAGCTGGTCACATGGCACAGATCTGCTTTCATTCAGAGGAATGCTTCAGGTATTAGGCTATGGAAGAGAGATTTTTGTATCGGATTGCTCAGTAGTGCAGTAGTAGCCAAACTTCCTCCTTAACTGTTGTTGGCTCTGCAGAAGAGTAGCTGATGAGTAATGTTCTTCAGAAAGATTGTGGGTACCCCGATCAGAGCAAGTGTTCGCTAGACACGTGACAGATGTGTAAATTGAGTTAGTTACGTGGTTTGAATTATTTAAAGTTATTGTATTTAACTTTATTTTAATTAGATCGGCGGTTCTCAAACTTCTGGGAGCGGCGGCCCTTTTTTCCATCCCCGCGGGCCGCCGCGACCCCTGTGTGTGTCCGCCAAAATGGAACACTTCTGGTTTTGGCGGCATTTTGACGGACATGCCGAGTGCTTCACAGTGTCCGCCGAAAAGCCGCCGAAACTGGAAACTTTCACTTCGGTGGCTTTTCGGGCGGACACTTTGAGGCGCATGGCATGTCCGCCGAAATGCCGTCGAAAGGGAAAGCGTTCGGCTTGGCGGCACTTCGGCAGTGCAGGGAGCTTGCGACCCCCCGGGAATCGCCCTGCGACTCCCAGTTTGAGAATCACTGAATTAGATGAAGGCCACAAAATGGTGGCTTGTGGGCCTTTTTTTGAACTACTTATGTGACACTTCTAACATAGCATCATGGCTCTTCCTAGCTGTGTCCCTGCAGATAGGAAGCAGTGTGGCCTAGTGGACAGAGCACTGAACTAAGTTTCAGGAGGCCTGACTTCTATTCTCTGCTCTGGTACTGATTTTCTGGGAGACCTGAGGCATGTCGCTTCACCCTTCCTATGCTCCCGAGACCCCATCTGTGAAACCAGGATAATGCTACTGACCCCCTTTGGAAAGCGCTGTGAGATCTATGGATGAAAAGTGCCAAATAAGAGCTAGTTGTGCTCTTCAGTTTCTAAAAAAAATTGAGCCAAGGAGCCAGTATCTTGTTTCCTGCCTGAGAGTAAGAATCAAGTGACCCGTGAGCATGGGGAGGAACTCAGTGTTCGTAGCAGAGATGAAGCCTGCAGCTGTGTGTCAGGAGAGCTGGCCTGGGAGCCAGGAGATCTAGGATTAATTCCTGGCTCTGCCATGAAGTTCCTATGTGACCATGAACACTTTACTACTCACTGGGTATAAGTGCTTGTAGGACTGTGGTCTGACTCTCTCACACACACTCTCTCTGTCTGTCTGTCCCTCATCTTGGATGGAGCTTCTCCCATTTGTCCTTGAGGAGGCTCTGGTGTTTACACCTGGTCCACACAAAGATTTTATGAATTTAACCAAACTAATATTTTTTTATCAAAACGATTCAAGCGTTGCAGCCTCTGGTGCGATCATAGTCCTACTGGCACAAAAGTGCAACATACTAAAGTTTATTCCCCTAAATGTACAGGAATGAGTTATACCAGTAAAATCACCAATATCACTGCACCCACACGAGAGGGCTATAGTTATACTAGTTTTGAACCAGTATAGTTAAAATGGTATAAAAATTGTGTGTAGACAAGATCTTTGGGGCAGGAGCTTCTCCTACTATGCGTGTGTACCATGGCTAGCACGTTGGGCACTGATCACCGCTGAGGCCTATGGGTGCTTTTGCTGGTCGAATAAATGCTGGTGCTCATCATAAGGTCAGGCTTCTGTTCCCAGCTGTGACGCAGACTCCGTCTCTCTATGCCTCTGGTTTCCCTTTGTAAAATGCGGCTAACAATATGTAACTCTCCCAAGGTGTCACGAGGTTTAATTTCACCTGTGGCATGCGTGTGCTCTGCGTGGCATGAAAGGTGCGATAGGTGTGTGTATAATTATCATCCCCTCTCCAAGCTCCGCTCCCATTCGCTTCTGTGGAAGCTGAGCCAGAGTAGGGGCTGCACCATTAAGTGTTCACAGGTTGGTATAGTGTTGGAGGAATGTTTTTCACTGTGGTGGCTCTCGAGTGTGTAACAGGGGTTTAACCTGACATGCTTTCGGTAGTGACTTGGAGATAGGAACAGCAGATACAGCCAACACCTGAATTGGAAAGATTTGCCAAATGATCAGACTTATAGGCGGGTTATGCTCTTGATGACAGGTAATTAGCTGGGCATTCATACAAAAGACGTAACACAGGCTAGATCAAGCTAGTACATACTTCATCTTGAGCTGCTTGTTTAAACAATTTAATTTCTGTTTGTTCCAGACGCCTGAGTAACAATGAGCTGACAGCAATTCCATCCCTGAGATCTCCTTCTTCGCACATCGTCTCCCTCTACCTGTAAGTCATTTCTCCAGCCTGCCTGTTCTTTCTGCTTTCAGCAATCGGTTGTCGTTTGCAGGATAGAAAGTATTTCTGACGGAACGCCAGTTCCAGTGCTGCCAGATCTTGTGCTTTTATGGTGAGCCCCATGATATATGTGGTGGTTTTACTTGAAACCCAAACTCCTGGAGTCAGGAGGTCCTCAGCTCTTATTAAAGTAAATCTCTAGCCTGTGTGACCGCAGACAAATGCTGGAAGGTGTGACCTGAGTGCACCCTAAAGGTTAAAATCCAGAAGACAAAAAGAAACCAAAATTAATTAATTAATTAATTGAATCTCATTTGTTTAAGCCACTCATGATTTTGGGAGGCCCTGGGGATGGCGGTAATACTGGAAGTCGGGGGGCTATGCAGAGAACTTCCAGTTCAGAGGCATGGAAGCATTTTGGGAGCGGTCAGCGTCAGGCAGGATAGTCACAATCTCTGTTTGTAGTAAGACCGATTTCAAGTAAGGCAGAGCTCCCCAAAGCTTTCAGCCCCCGAGTCACTGGAGAGAGAAGAATGATGAGTTGGAGCGTTCAGAATAGCTGCCTTTTTAACTCAACTCAACACGCATCTTCAGTTAGCAAACATTGGTAGGAAAGTCTGAAAAGTAACTTCTCAGGCGTGGAGGAATTTCTCTGTCCCTCTAGCGATGGCTGGGATTACACGTCTTAAAGGCTGTGTAAAGGGAAACTTAGTCCGCAGCCCCAAACCAGCTTCCTGCCTTCTAAGTCAACTCTAAAATTTGCCCAGGGAGCGATCAGCAGTAAACCCAGCAGCATCCTTTATCAATACATTGTGGCTGGCCAGAAGGAACACCTTTGTGTTTTAGGCTTTAACCTTGGGTTTGCCTCACCTGCCTTTACTTTTAAAAAATGAAACAATCAACAGGCCGCACTGAGGGGACTTGGCTTAAAAATGCTGTTAATCGGATTACTGCTTGAGTCTGTAGCTCTGAGATTTGTGCTGGCAGTGAGCCCTGTGTTTTGAAGGCAAAGCACGCCTGCTGAATGCCCCGTCTCCCTTTTTAAGTTGACTCTTTCCAAGGTGAAGAAGGAGCTGTGACTCTTGCCTGATCATGGACTGGAGAGACTGTATTTTAGAAGGATTGTGTAGCTTTAACACACCCCTAATTTGTGTAAATGAAGCATGAGGTAGCCTGGGTTAGCATTCGTGTAGCATTCACAGACCAAAACAAAACCTTGGAAGGCTAGGATGAGTTACTTCTCGGAAATGTTATTTTATGGAGTCATCCGAAATAGGCAGCTGCCCGTTATCGTCTTGACAGAGCCTATAGTGATGTCTCCAATTTACCAGAGGGCTCGATGGTATAAATTTGGACCAGGAGTGGGCAAACGTTTTGGCCCGAGGGCCACATCGGGGTGCAAAACTGTATGGAGGACCCAGTAGGGAAGGCTGTGCCTCCCCAAATAGCCTGGACCAGCCCCCTATCCAACCCTCACCCACTTCCTGCCCCCTCACTGCCCCCCTCAGAACCTCCAACCCATCCAATACCCTCCCCCCCCCCCCCAAAACAACTCTGCCCCATCCAACCACCCCCTGCTCCCTGTTCCCTCACTGCCCCCGGAGCCCCCTGCCCCTTATCCAACCTCCACCCCCTTACCATGCTGCTCAGAGCATCAGGAGCTCCCAGTCCCACCGCCTGGATGGAGCCAGCCGCACTGCTCACGTGGGAAGGGAGACAGCAGGGGAGAGGCTTCCTGGCCCGGAGCTCAGGGGCCAGGCAGGACGGTCCTGCGGGCCATAGTTTGCCCACCTCTGAGCTAGACGAATACAGTTCATGCACAGTGGAACTGCTCTGGATTTCAGTGGGTGTGACTGAGCAGAATTTGACCCTGAGACCCTGAACTTTGGTTGGTATTTCAGAATGTTTCCCTGACTCCATCCTGACACCTACGGAGGAATTGCTAGACTGGGCCAGGCTTAGACTATAGGCCCATTCTGTCTCTGAGGGTCTGTCTACACTGCAGTTAAAAACACACGGCTGGCCTGTGTCAGCCAACTCGGGATGTTCAGGCTAAGGAGCTGTTTAATTGGGATGTAAATTGCTGGGGCTCGGGCTGGGGCCTGGGCTCTGGGACCCCATGAGTGATAGCCTGAGCCTGAACCTCTACGTAGCAATTAAATAGTCCCTTAGCCTGAGTCCTGAGCACCCGTTTAATTGCAGTGTAGAGAAACTCTGACAAGAGACCCCCTGTGTCTGCTGATGAGGCAGGGGGAGGAGGGAGAGCAGCTGGCTTCAGCAGTGTTACTGAGCACACTCAGTCTGCACGACAAATCTGGGGAGTTTGGGGTGGCCTGTGCTGTGTATGGAACAGATATTTTCACAGAGTTCCACAATGACTCTCAGATTATTACAATTACCGTAGAACCTGGCAATGTGCATGAGCAGTAGCTTCCATTGTGCATTACCTTGCATTTGTAAACACTGGTGTGTATCTCATCCCCTTCACATTAGCTGCTGCTCTGCCTTTTCCACTAGTGTCAGTACCACTAGGTGACTCTTTCCTCGAGGGCCTAGAGGCAACTGTGAAAGCTTTGAAACAAGCTTGCTCTGCTGACAAAAATTGCATTCATATTATTTAAAGCAAGTGCAGAATAAAGTGAAACAAGTTGGCTCTGTTCCTGCCCTTCCATTAGGCTTTGTAAAACTATGTAAAGCTGAAGAACGTCCTCCCGGTCTCAATTCAGTTTAGCTGAACTTAGCTTAAAATTGGCAGCCACGTTTTTTGGCATGAGGTGAGTTTAGTTTTTATTTGAGACAGGGTTCCTTTGAAATGTGGATGCGAAGATCTGCTATTCAGGTACAGTGCACCTTTGTAGTGGCAAAACACTCTTTTGTTGCCACCAGTCCTGGAGCTATAGAGAGACCATCAGCAATCGCTTTTGGTTACTGGAAAGGCGAGAAGGGTGCTGGTTTATATCTCAGCAGTTGTGGATTGAAAGTTTGCATATAAATTGCCAGCTTTCCTCAGCTGCCATACGTAAATTACTCCCAATAGTCGGAGTTGTGCTGCCTCTCTGCAATAAGGATCTTATTGTTTAGTCCGCTTAGGAGAATCCTGCAGGGAATCACATTTCATTTTAAGTTTTTATCGCAGGCAATAAATGATCTATAACTATGTTTAAAATGATCTGTGTTAATTGACACTATTAACCGATTGATTAACCATTAGAATAGATTACCAAGGGAAGAGAGACATTGTCCATCACTTGGAATCTTTAAATTAAAGAGATGCTATAGTTCAACCACAGATTATTGGACTTCACGGAGGAATTACTGGGTTAAATTCATTGGCCAGTGTTCTGTAGGAAGTCAGGTTAGATGGTCATAGTGGTCTCTCTTAGCCTTAAAATCTGTAAATCTATAATCGAGAATGTAGCACAGGTCAAACCCAGAGGGAAAATTCAGAATTAACGCGGTAATTTTGTCCTGTAAGAGAGAAACTGGATTACGCTTAAGTGTGTAGCACAGCAGTGTATTCCCTTTCTAAAGAAACATAAATGTATTCCTGTTTTTTTAAATGTTTACAAATGTTTGAAGTGTGTTTACCTCGGAAACCTCTCAAATAGATTGTGTATTTCATCAGCCTTAAGTATTTTCCAGAAGCATATGAATGTATTATGACGTACTGTCATTCTAAGAACCCTTTTGAATGGATTAAGCAGCTAATATGTGCCTTTCTCCCTGCCTGAATTTGGGGGTTGGGGGCAGGAGAATATAATCACCCTTAATACTGTGAACATCGCTAAAGAACTCGCCAGAGAACTAAAGCAGCGGGTTAAAACTGCCCATGCCCAAGAATTTATATAAGTGACTGCTGATTTTGGGGGTCTCCCCGATTTTGATGCCCAACCCGAGATACTGTTAAAGGGGTCTGATTTCCAGAGGATGGGCT
>ML677372.1:22131444-22225785 GCA_007922305.1 Dermatemys mawii
TCTGCCAAGCAGCGCTGCAGTGCTGTAGCTGGCTTTGGCAGGGCCTAAGCTCTTGCCACTCTGAGCAGCGGGGGGGAGCTGTGAGCTCCGGCAGGGGCGGGCAGTGTGCTCTGAGCAGCATGGTAAGGGGCCAGGTTGGGGAGTTGGACAAGGGGCAGGGAGTCCCAGAGGGCGGTGGCATGCGGCAGAGGTTCTGGGAGGGCGGTCAGTGGATGAGGAATGGGGGGGTTGGATGGGGTGTGGGAGTCTTGGGGCCTTTCAGGGGGGTGGATAGGGGTTGGGGCAGTCAGGGGACAGGGAGCAGGGGTTATTGGGTAGGGAGTGGGGTTCCAGGGGGAGCAGTTAGGGTGGGGGGTCTCTGGAGGGGGCAGTCAGGGGACAAGGAGAAGGATGGGTGTTGGATGGTTGAGGGTTCTGAGGGGGGCAGTCAGGAGGTGGGAAGTGAGAGGGGGTCGGATAAGGGGTGGGGCCAGGCTGTTTCGGGAAGCACAGCCTTCTCTACCCGACCCTCCATATAATTTTGCAACCCTGATGTGGCCCTCCGGCCAAAAAGTTTGCCCACCCCGGTCTATCCCATCAGTATGTTTCCTCAAAGGACCACATCCAAATCTTTTATAGTTTACACAGGTGTGTTAAGTTTATTTCGCTGGCTTCTCACTTGATACAGGATGGACACCGAGGACAGTTTTCTTTTTCTGTTTTCTTCTGGTGTGGGCTGTTTCTGCTGGACCTGTTACAGCCTTCTGCCTCTGGAAGGTTTATCCAGGCTGGTACTTGGCATCTCTTGGAAATGTGCGCATGGGTGAAAACAGGATTAGGTGGGACAGGATAAAAGGACGGAACCCCTTTTTTTACCCTGGCACAGTGGTTCTCAACCTGTTTATAATTGTCGGCTGCAAATGCGCCCCACAAAGTGTTACCTGAGCCACAGACTGAGAACCACAGTGCCCCTCACCTACTCCCCATCAATCCCTATGCCCAGCGCCCTCCACCCAGAGGCCCCTTCACAGAATGGGGCCAGGAGTGGAGAGCTGAGCATGGGGCAAGGACCCTGACCCTACAGTGCGGGACTGGGGGGTCAGCCAGGACCCGGACCCCGCCGCAACCCTGGAACCTTCCATGGAGCAGCCTGCCTGGAGACTGCTGGCTGCCGGGACCTTGAGTTTGCTGTGTGGGGAGCCCGTGGCTTTTAGCACACAGCTGATCTGGGCTGCAGCCGTCTGCTAATTGGGCCGCATGTGGGCAGCAGGTTGAGAACCGCTGCTCTGGCAGAATCAAGCACTGGGAAGTTAGCAAATGCCTGAATTAAGGTAGTCCCTTGTGTGTGTGGGCGCACTAGGAAACATTCAATCACATAGTTTCCCCCCCTCCCCCGGACGTCTATATCATTAATTCAATGTGTAGTTAATTAACCTTAGGGTAGCCTTAATACTGGCATTTCCCAACTTTTAGCTTAGCAACCCTCATTTTAATCACAGCATATCTCTCTCTTGCGACAAACCTGAACTTCACCAGCCTACCGAGAGGGCTGTAGGTCGTTGAGAACCACCCTTAGGGACCTGTGGTGTTCATGTTACCTTGTCTCCCATGTGACCATGGTATTACATGAAAAGCTTTTATTGGCAGGATGATTCTGAATCCAGGATGCAGACCTTCTGGTATTGCAGGCTGGTAGCAGTGATACAAATAAATCACATGCAACAAGTCAGTGATGCCCATAATTGTGGTGGTGAAGATGAATTGTAATAAGGTTTAATTATTCATAGAACAGCCAATTCATTTGCCTTGCACTTTGAAAATGTCGCCAAAGCAGTTCATCTCCAAGAACAGCAAACATAAGGGACTTGGTAGAGCTTTTAATAGAATAGAGTGTGGGGGGGAAATATCTGTGTACGAGTTACAAATAAAGACAGCACCAGACATTAAGTGCAAACGTGTTAGATTATAACTCCAGAGCCTGATGTACATCTGAACTAATTCTGAAATGACACTGGCGTAACTGAGAGCAGAATCTCTCCCGTAGTTCCCGCCACGGTTCCTAAATTTGAACGTTTGTGAGTTGATGGCAGGTTGTCTCTTAACTGTGGAGTGCCCTGGCCAACGTTCTGCTGTAACCAAGTGTGTTAATGCTCTGGTCCCTGTGTAAGACCTTTTGCCTCAGGCGTCTACCTGGTGTTTCTCTGTGTGAGATGATGGGTACATGGCTGTGTGGCAGAGAGAGTTTTTAGCATCAGGGGTGAGTCCTTTTGATGGAGTCATGGGGCCGGGAGCGAATGATAAAGAACACAGAACTCACTGTGGACTAGCTACACTGGATGTTGAGACCGACGGTCTAGAACAAAACCATTTTTGAGGTACTGGAGTGCAAAGAAAGAATATGCAGAATTTTCCCTCAGAAACGCAGAATTGCCTGACAGAATGACCTTAGCAAATAGAAGCCCACGCCATGCTGAAATATCTCATGCTTGTTAGCATAGACAACGATGATTTTTCTGGAAAGTTTGGATTGGCTGAGAGGATGCATGGTCCCTTGGTTACAGTGCTAATCTGGGCTGAGGGAGGCCCCAGATCAATTCCCTCCTCTGGCACAGACTAAAAATTTGTTGTGTGACCCCGGGCAAGTCACTTAATCTCTCTCTGCTTCAGTTCCCCCATCTGTACAATGGGAGTAATAGTATGTGTCTACCTCACAGGGGTGTTGTGAGGATAAAATCATTAAAGATGTTCAGGTAAGACAGTGATTGCGGGGGAGGGGGACATATGAATACAAATGGATAGCCTGAAAATAGGGCTTAAACAAGTGCAGTAAATGTAGTGTACTACTGTGGCACTGCCTATGATGGTTGTATTCATCTTCAGTTGGCTAAGAATCAAGGAGGCTCCCAGATTAAATACATTAAAATAGCTTTCATTTTTTCCACTGTAACTCTTCTAAAACCCTAAATGTCTCGAAACAGAAGTGGGCCATGACCTGGGCCATTCAGCTGTCTGGTGACAGAAATAAAGCTGTTTGAGCTAATCTGGCCTCTCAACTTTGCGCAGAGTAAGCATGGAGGACAAGGAAACCAGAGCGAGGATTTTTTGGAGCAAAAGAGTGGAAAATAGGATTAGCTGGTTCATAAAGGACACAGCAGTGTGCTACACTGTATTGAGGAGTGAAGAGACATCACTCAGATTTGTCTTCTGCCAAACTGAGCATAAAACTCTCTTGAAAAATCAATTTGCTTTACAGGCTCATTAATGGAAAGATCAATTCATCTTGAAGTGTAATTAAACAGAGAGGCCTAATAGAGGAAGGTAAGCTATCTGCTATACCCTGAGTAAGATATAATTAGTAAAATAAAGCCCCGAATAAAGGAGGGCAAATAATTGGAATTGGTGGAGGGACAAACTAGACCTATGAAATGCCCTGCTCATTCAAGAGTGTCTCTGAGCACTAAGACAGTCACTAAGGTTCACAGTGAAAAGATTCCTAGATTTGTAAGGCGAGAGGCGACCATTATGACCGTTTGGTCTGACCTCCTGGATAACACAGGCCAGAGAACCTCACCCAATAATTTCTGCAACAAGCCCAAGAACTCTGTTGGAGCCAGAGCATATCGTTTAGAAAGACGTCCAGTCTTGATTGAAAGTCTCGGAGGGACGGAGAATCCACCATGTCCCTTGATAAGCTGTTCTAATGGTTAATTACCCTTACTGCTGAAAATGTGTCTCTTTATTTCCAGTCTGAATTTGTCTGGCTTCAGTTTTCAGCCTTTGGAACTTGTTATGCCTCTCCCTGCTAGAATAAAGAACCCTCTACTATCAGAAATCTCCATCCTGGATTAAGTGGAAGGATACTGAAGTTATTATGTGATGTTATTTCCCCCTCCACTCTCCAGCTCCCTTTCTCTGTCTGTTTTAGCTGAATATTTACAAAAGTGGCAAACGTTGTATTAACACCATTTTTACTGCCTGCTTCTCTGCTGTCTTGTTGTGCGATTAGAAACAAGTATTTGATTTTACAAATGTCACCTAAACTTTAGTTGGCTTTCATCCATAGGGGGTGAATAGGCACTGTTGCAACATCCCTTAAAATAATTTTGGAAATCTTTTATTATTTTATTCAGCTCTTCCGAGTACTTGATGTCACTGAGTGCCTAACACAGTGAGGTCCTGGTCTATGAGTAGGACTACTAGGTGCTATGATAATACAAATGCTTAATAATAATTGAGGCAAATGATTCTGACATTTACTTTGCTTTGCTGATTTAAGATGAGGAAGGATGGCCTTGTGCGTTAAGAACCTTGCGTTCCTGGCTCTGTCACAGACTTCCAGTGGTGACCTTAGGCAAGTCATTTAATCTGTGCCTTAGTTTCCCCCATCTGTGAACAGGGAGAACACCATTTCCCTAGTTTACGGGGCTCTGTGAAGATAAATAAACGAATGTTTGCAAGACGCTCAGATACTGTTGTGAGGGAGCTATGTAAGTATCTAGATAAATGGAAGTCTGATCTTCTTGTTTTCATGAGATATCTCTTATGGTGTGTCCACACTGCATTGTAAACTTGGGTTAGTGGGACCTGGGCTTGTGGACTCCATGTTCCTAAATCCACACTGCATTGTAAACCTAGGTTTACAATTGCTGGACCTTGGTCTCACAGCTGTGTTACCACATCCATGCTGCATTGCACAGACCTTTTGACTTAGACGTGTGGCTTGACCTGTGTCTACATTGCAAAATGACAGGTCTTGGACCTGAATATCAGCAGAACTGGGGCTGTGACCCTTCCCCCTAGCGGGTTCCTAGGATCTGGGTCCTGAGTGCTTGCTGACCCAAGTCAGACTGATTTGTGTGTGGATGGAAGTGGGGGTTTGGCTGAGTCATCATCTGTGCTTAGTGTGCAGTGTAGACATACCCATAGCGGTCTCAGGAGTTGTATATTGTAAGCTCTAACCTTACCTGAAGGTGGAGAGTGATGAATCTTTAGCAAACATTTGTTATTCCATGTGTTAATTAACTATTAAGTTAACATACAGAATTTTTAACAGTCTGACTAAACTTCCTTCCCCGCTCCATTGTTCAACTTTCTCTTGACTCTAGCGATGACACCATTCCGCTAATCCCGCTGTCATGTAAGAAGAACGTTTCTTGTGGCAAAAACCAAGCAGGAAAAAACACTTAAGAGAAAACCCCTTTGCCTTTATACATTATAAAGAGGCAAAAAATCCAGCACACAAGCCCAATTGTTTTTTTCTCTTTTTGAGTTGCTTGCATCATGGTAGATCCTGGAGCCTTATCATGGGCCAAGACCCCGTTGTGTTAGGTGCTGTACAAACACAGAACAAAAAGACTTTCCCTGACTCAAAGAGCTTCCAATCTAAGTGCAAAACAAGAGGCAACAAATGGGTGCAGACGGATACACGGGAGTTCAAGCGTAACAAATGACACAGACTTTGCCCTGGAGAGCGTACATTCTACAATTAGTCAAATCATGACTCACTGGGCAGCTTTTACGAAGAGTTTACAATCTGCAAGTCATCTTTCCATGGGTTAAAAAGAACGATCAAATAATTAGAAAGCCAGAATGTGGGGAAAAACTCTGTCAGCTCAGTCTTCATCACTGCCAACAGCTCTGTCTGTACTCCTAAATTAAGATAATTTGGATGGCAAAGTTTTTTGTATATATCAAAAGTCAGAAAATAACTACTGCTTTTAACTTACTATTTCTTGTAATTTTCTCAGAATTTTCCCCCGACATCAGCACTTGCCTGTATGGAATCATCTCTCAGCAGTTTAAATCTCTGAGTTTGCGTTTGCTTTGCAACATTAAGAGACTTTTGCCATGAAAGAATATGTTTCTTAAGTAGCTGATTGAATTATATTAAAAATGAAAAACTATTAAGTGTTCAACAGAGTAGGTGCCTGCATTCTCCATTATAGCCTTAACTAAAACGTTATAGCTCTGTGTGACCAAATGCCTTTTAACCAATTAAAGACAGATCAGATCGAAATCTAAAATTCTTCCCAACAAAGCAGGTTAAGTAGAGGCTATATCTCTATCCTCTAACCTCTCTTTTAAACCTTAGACTCAAAGATTGGCCATACGAGACTTACTCCGTAGCAATTTCTGTTTTATAATGAATTACATTTTCTCAAATAAGAGTACTGGAAAATCATTTAAAACCATTTGATCCTGCTCTTGTACAAAGCTAGGTCTTTTTGCACTTCTCCTGCTGTCCCTTTCTAGTTCATTAGAGATTGTAAAATCAGAAATGAATTTTTCATCCATTTTTTTTAAACGATGTAATCAGAATAATTCCCTCGTTCTGCAGAGGAAAATGTCCAGGGGATATGCTTGCCCATTGATGATGGTGGAACCCAGTACTGGATATTTTTAGGGGGTGAAAGAGCTGATTTGACTGTGCCAGAGTCTAAGGTTAATCTGAGATCCTAAATGCCAAAAATCAAAACCAGGCCGGATAAAAGTACAGTATATTCTCAATTATCCGAGATTGGGTTAACCAGGTTGCGGATTAACCAGGATGTCAAAAAAATACGGGTAACTCACAGGGCTGGCTCTGGCTTTGTTGTCGTCCCAAGGAAAAAAAAAACCAGGGTACAGGGCGGCCGGGGAACCAAACCCCTTTCCCCCCGGGTGCAGTGCAGCCAGGGAACCAGACCCATTTCCCCAACCAACCCCCCACCCCATATTTCCTATGGATGGTGATTAACCAGGATTTTATTAACTGGGTTTAAATTTTTGCCTATCATCCCCGATAATCGAGAGTCTACTGTATTCCTGACACTGTGGCCTTCATCTTCTCAAACTTAACCATGGATGGCAGCCTTAAACACGACACACACCAAAGCAACATAAGACAAATAGGGACCCATTAGTGCAGGAACTTTTAGAGCTTCTGCCTGCAAGAAGTGGTAGTTTTACAAGATTCCATGACTTCTTCAGATGTGAAGTTTGAGGCCATGACTTCTAGACTCTGGCATGGGCAGCTCAAAAGGACCAAATGTTGTGTCAAGAACGAAGAGGAGTTGAAAATTTTGTTTCTGGCACTGCTTAAAAGTAACACTACAACAGGATAAACGAAATCCTGAGAGAATTTAATATTCTCTCATATGAAGTCGGGGGCTGGGAGGGGGAGGAAGCGTGTTTCCATTGTGTTCAATGGGCTTTGGATCAGACCCATGATTTGCATGTGTTGGGCAAAGAATATCCGTATGCCTTTGTTTTGATCCTCCTGTGAGCCAGATATTTTGCCTTCCTTTTGAGGATAGCTCTACAGCGAAATCTATTCACAGGAGAAACAGTTTGTACTTCTTCCAGTTTAATAGAGACCAGCTGAAGGGAACCTCCCCCCGCTTTTGAAATGCAAAAGGATTGCGCTGACATAGGAACAGAAGTGGCCTTGTTGCTTCCCAGCCCAACTCTGAATTACACACAGAAATAGCTCTTACACTGGGGATAGATTTAAGTCTGCACATCTGCTGTCTGAGTGATGAGAAGGCCAGATGTGCACAGGACAGTGACACATTCCACTATCCTAAAACCCACTGCTTCTCCCTGTGACTTTGTTGCTACTGAGACAATTCCTGTATTGGAGTCACGCTAAAGTTCCATTTCTTTCTCTGTTTTTCTGCTAAAATTCATGATTTCAGTTTACTTCTGAACTTTTAGACACATTGCTTCTCAATCCATGGTTGCACTGGCCTCCTAGCGCTCTCCCCCGAAAAAACGGCTGGGAAAACAATAATCCTTGTTAAGGAGCAATAACTTTGAGCTCTGATCTTATTTCATGCGGGTGGACCCTGGCATGCAACCAGAATCCAGTTGAAGTCACCAGACTCCACATACATGCAGGACTATGCATCTCAGAATGCAGTACTGGGGACCATGTTTCATAATAATTTGCCTTGCGTAAGTCAATGAGGTTCCATTGAAATGACTGGATATACACCCTGTTCCACCAGTCCCAAACTTGTCTCAAAGCAACTGAGGTCCAGTTCTGCAGTCTGTATTCAGGTGGTTCCGGCCCCTTCCCCCATCTCATTGCAGGAGGGAGAGTTGCTTCTGTATGGATCGCCGGGTTTGATCCTCTCCATAAAGTCTGTCTCACTCCACTTATTTTTGCTTCATCAAAGTTTAAAGACTAATAAAAATGAATGTTGGAAAATCGGACTATTATGCACTTTTCTTACAGGAGTAACATAATATATTCTTAACCCATCTCTTCTGTTTGTTTTCTTCGGAGCTCATACTAGGAATCTGGTGTCTTAAGTCTGCTGGTTGTTCAGGCCAACGATTGCAAGAGCCTTTCCCAGTAGAGGAAGTTGTCATTAATCATGTTCTCCCAGACACCATGGGAAGAGACGCTGTTTTGACTTTTCTGTTTGGTTGTTGGAACCGTTCTGATCATTTGCATGTCGTCTTCAAGATTGCTAATATAATGCGGACACATGGAAACGGCAGAGGAGCTGAGTCTGTTCCAGGCAAATGAGCAATCCTTCTTTTTTAGAAAAGCAGCAGCAGTGAAACAGATCTTCCTCAGAGCTGGCAAACAGAGCGGCAGAAAATCTGGACAAACTTAAAGTGATGTGCAGGCTAGAAGGAGGAAGACCGAGATGGGGTGTTTCCTGGAGTTCTGTTTAACTCTTAACGTTGTTTGAGTAGATTTTTATGGTGAATGCTCCTCTCCTAAGAGAGAATCACCATTGTATAGAACAAAGGGAACTTCGTTTTCTGCAAATAGAAAACCATTACGAGTAGGCTATTGGTTTTATGTTGGACTAGGTCTGACCTCAGTCCAGTGCTTTACAATGCAGGCCAGGGTAGCTTCTTTCTTGTTTTGGATGAAGGGATGATGGTCTTGTGGGGCAAAGCACTGGAGTTGTTTTCCCTGCTGCAATACATACTCGCTGTGTTCTAGGACCACTTAACTGAGCCTCAGTGTCTCCCCATCTGTGATGTGATGATAGTATTTACCTCTATTTCGGGTAGAATTAATTCCATGAATGCTTATGAAGCACTTCCAGATGCTCAAAAGGTAGCTGCTCTGCAGAAGTGCAAGTTATTTGTCCATGATGACATTGCACAGGATGTCTTCCAGATTCTTTCCCTTGCAAAGCGGACATGGATTAATTGTAGGAGTAGTTTGTAGTCATGGTCTTCTGGTAAAAATAACCTCATACTTGGACCTGGGGTAGCCAAAACTTACTACAATTAATATCTGCCAGTACATTGTCTGTCTAATATAATGGCAAATATCAAGTAAAACACATCACTGCAAAGAGAATTCTTGTGTTAGTTGCTCACAGGTTGGACAGATTTAAACCATAAATAGCTGTTGAGTTAAACCAAAAGCTGCTTTTTTCCCCTGTCTTTTAGCATATTCAAATTGCCATTTTGAGACTGAGGTAACTCCAAACTAGTTTGCTCTAGGGGGGAGTGAGAGCAATGAAAACATGTTAAATGCTGTCTAGATACATACTTGGTGTACGGTTCCTACCGTTTACAAAAGATCTTTAACTTCTGTTAGGGTATATATTTCTAGCAAACAGTCTACTTCAGGATTGCAGGATGTGCAAGTGTTTTCAAGAGAGCTAGTCAACATTTTTTTTCCAGACGGTTCTAATTTTCAGCCTTAAGTGCTAGATAATATTCACTCACTTTTTTTTATTTTTTTTTTATTTAATAGTAACAAAACTAGTTTTGGGGGAAAGAGAGACAGACTGATGAGAGGTATAGTATTTATCCATCCTGTATTCAGGCATGGACTAGAGAGATTAAAGCAGGAGTTGAAAGATCACCATTATTTGTAGAACATAGTGACACCCTATGCCTTTACGAGCACCCTTAACATCTTGATAGTCAACATTTTGAAAACGCCAAGCTTTTGTCTGCCTGCAAGTATTGCAAAAGGCTCAAGAACTCTATCAATAGGCAATATGCTTGAGGCTCTGTGTTTACAACTGGGATAAAACCATTTCAGAAGTCCTGCTCACATTCTTTAAGGACACAAAGGTGGAAGGTACCCCCTGGTATTTAACTTTTGTTTATATGAATGCTTGTACCATTATTACCATTGGCCATGGTGAGAAAACTGGGAAGGAATAACCGTAGTGTAGACATGGCCCTAAGTGATTGTACTATATTAGTATGTAGCATCAATTCCTGTTTAGCTATAAAATAGAGATCGTAAGCTTTCCTAGGATATCTTGCTAAGTAATCTGGCACCTTTTACCTGTGTTAAATTCCCCAGATAATTGCAGAGATAAATAAGAGATGATCGTATTAAATGTTATGATCTTGCCATTGTAAAAATAACCCTCGGGGGGGGGGGCAATAACATCTGAGTGCCGGTTATTAAGGACAGAATGATTCTTCATGAGTATAGATGAAATGATCGTTTAAGAGACCATTCTCCCATTCAAGACTGTACGTAACTCTCACTGTTAGCGGGAGTTACACAACAAATATTGATTGGGAGAAAGAGGTTAGTAGAATACACATTCTGCCTGTTAATGTTCACTTGCATATTGGGGAAGGCAATGAACACAGTCAGAAAATCCAGCAAGTAAATAGGCATATGTGTGAAAATAAATCTGTTGTTTCTAACAGTAAAAGACCTGAGCATTTAGGAGTAAATCTAAAATATATACTGTGTATACTCATTCATTAGCCTGTTTGTTTATAAGCTGACCCCTCAGGATGGATGGGTAAAAATGGCAAAAACTGTATGACCTTTTCATAAGCCGGCTCTGTATTTCAGAGGTTGGCAAACTTTGGCTCCTGGCCCATAGGGGTAACCTGCTAGCGGGCTGGGATGTTTTGTTTACCTGGAGTGTTCAGAGGCACGGAGACCCTCAGCTCCCAGTGGCCATGGTTCACTGTTACCAGCCAATGGGAGCTGCGGGAAATGGCTGCCAGCATGTCCCTTGACCTGCGCTGCTTCCCGCAGCTCCCATTGGCTGAGAAGGGCAAAGTGCAGCCATCAGGAGCAGCTCCGTGCCTGTATGTGCTCCAGGTAAACAAAATGACAGTGTATTTGATATTCAGTTCAATAGAGCTTAAAATCCTCAGATTTTGGTATAGACCTGTTGATAAGCTGACCCCCCCCTTTAATGCTTTGCTTTTTTGCCAAAAAAAAATTCGGATCATGAACAAGTATATATGGTGTGTGTGTGTGTGTGTGTGTATATATATATATATATATATATATATAATCATATATGGGACAGCAGACAAAACAAAAAATGTATGTAGGGGTAATGCTGCTCAGGCTTAAGAGAGTAACTTGTCTCCACTCTCCCGTATATTGTAGTCCATAGATTGCACTGATGCAATTGCTGAATGGCATGACTGTTAACGTCAGTGTAAGCAAAAGAGGGTCTTCCTTTCTGAAATCAGTAGGGTACCACTAGCTAGAAATGCTCCTTGGTCTTGTTGAACTTAGGGATTTCTCCGAGCCACAATCTTGCAAGAATTAACCTACTTCCTTTTCAAAAGAAGAAGAACCTTCTTTTAAAGAAGGTGAACAGTTGTGTTGAATTAGTTGCAAGTTAAATGTGCACCGGTGACTTCCACCCTCCCAGCGACGTGTCTAGGAAGTGGATGGAGGCATATCTCTGTTATAAGCCTGCGTTAGTACACCGATTTGGCTTCAGAGCTCTAATTTTGAATTCACTGAACCTTTTGGATCCACTTTTTTGCAGAATCCTTTCCCATTTCAGTGTTATTAGAAGGCAGGATGCATGGATTTGTCAGTTGAGGGCGATTTCATTAGCCAAGAAAACAAATGCGAACATTGCTCTTTGACTCAGGAGCTTTTCCTCTTGAAGGCTGAGCAGTCTCTGCTGGGCTGTAGAAAGCCCACCAGGGAGATCTGCCCAGAGGTTCCTGCCTGCCTGCCTCAGGGCCTTGCTGACAGCACAGATAAGCCCTTTTAGCAGAGCATGAGTGTGTGTTATGTCAGGACAGACTAGCCAGCTGGCATCCTATCTTCTGGGTTTCTAAAGTGTTAACAGGGGCCTTGATTTAGGGATGTTTGTCAATAACTCATTTCCCACCTTCAAGGGCAAGATTCAAGGCTGACTGGAGTCAGCAGAAGCTGTGTCAGACCCTACGAGACTAGATAAAATTTTGTGGTACCAACATGTCAACGCTGTCTCAACCTGTTCCTGAGCCACGGTGGCAGAATCCTCGTTAAATCCAGTTTTTATTGTAATCCAATCAAAGATGTTAGTGAATGCGCTAGGCCAGTGAGTCAAACTGTAGCTTGCAGGCAGATATGGGGTGTGATGTCAAGCAATTTGCTTGTAATTAGCATTTGGATTAATGTCCCAGAGTCTCTAGCAGAGCTGTTCCATTTGGTTTGTGCTTAAAAAGTTACTCCTCTGCTCTTGATTTTTCCCCTCCCAAACCCTGCAGAGGAGCAAGAGCAAAAGCAAAACAAGACAAGCCCCCAAACACACACACACTGACTATTCTGACAATAAATCGCAGGAGGCTTTAACTTTTCGACATTGCTCATGGCTTTAGTATGTAAAGTAAAGCTGAATCCAGTGTTATGCTCTAGGGACACTGTTTTCAAAAGCACCTATGACTCAATGACTTCCAATTGAAAACTTTACCTGATGCAACCTAGGATTACACATCTCTCCTGTGAGGGGATCAAAAGGATGTTGCAGGCTTTCCAACTTCAGAGTGGGATGTAGTGGCTTCTTTTTGCTCAGAACATCACCTGGGGATGAATTTGTCTTTTCACTTGGGCTAGTTCTTATCAGCCCTCAACCCTGCGCTGCTCCTTTTCACAGATCCACTTTGTCTTTGATGAGAACAGTGATGATTGTTGTTGGTGTCATAGTGGGGGCCCAAAGGCCCCAGGGCTGATCAGGGCCCCTTTCTTGCTAGGCACTGGGCAAACACATTCAAGGAGACAGATCCTGGCCCCAAGAGCTTACAGTCCGTAAGGTGGGAACAGGAATTTGATGTAGGAGCAAACCAATCAGGGGAGTCCAGGCTATTTGCATGTATTTGTTTATATTTTTCATTTGTATTACAAAGCCTTCATTTTATAGGCTTTTTCGGGAACGGGGCACTCAGGTTTGAACTGGGGGAGAGGAAGGGATTGTTGAACTAAGAGGTGAGTGGATCGGGGTGGGATGAGAGAGATGGGAAAGAGAAAAGGAAGAAGGGCAATGAGCGGGGTGGAGGGGCAGGCCATTGAGTGGTTGTAATGGGAAGGGAAGGGGCAGGATGAGGGGGAACAACCATGAATGGCAATACCGCCAGAAATGGGAGGGAGAAATGTGTGGTACAGTCCTCTGACTTGAGTGAGAGATGCTGTCAAAAAGCTGTGAAGGCTCCTCCAAGCTGCTGTTCTCTGTATGGGAAAAGGGGAGGCTGTTGGATTTGGTGCCACAGCAAGACCCCCTGGGTCATGAAGAGAGGCAGGAATTGGGCCAGAAAGCCCTTAACTTACTCCCTGCACCCTCAGCTGCTGAAGGAGGAGCCCTGGAGAACTTGGGAATTCCATATCACACCCCATAGTGAGAAGGGGAGCCCCTTATATGGCCTTCAACAGCGTAGCACATGGGTAACACTCTTCAGCTGTAAACGGTATCCTCTGTATCAAAGACACAGAGTTACTTTAGCCCAGTGGCTACGTAGACTCACCTACCTCACCTCAAGTTATGCCCTGAAGCAGCCAAACTGCGACAAACCAAGGAAGTTCCACAGATGAGTTACCTCTGGCCAAGATGTCCCACCACCAGTCCTGGGAACCAGCAGGAGAAGCAGCCCAGCCCCTCTTAAGAGAGTCACAGGCAGAAGTCCCATAGCTTTGCAGATCATTTCCAAAACCTTTACAGCTGCACCTGTAAGCCACAGATAGGATGGTGCCCAGGGGTTTGGCTCATGCAGTTTGTGGAGGTATGACCCTCACCAAGGATGAAGGAAGGCCATTTTACGTGGCCTCTGTAGCAGATCGATACCCTTTGTCAATGTGTACCTTTAAAAGAAAGCAGAGGACCGCAATCACAATATATAAGGTATCTGAAAGACAGCAACAAAAGTGTCTGGTGCTTGTGGAACAGCTCTGTAACAAGTGGGACAGTTGTATGTGTGACAGAGGCTGCCTTGTCTCGAGACTCTTAATTTGCTTTGATGTCATAACAGGTTTTGTAATCTGCTGGGCAGATAAGACAGCCTCTGTGTTGAGAGACTAATACCCTAATCCTGCCTATTCCACGTTTTACTCTCTTAATGGGAGCAGCAGGATCAAATGCCGAAGGCATAGGAAACTGTGTGTTATAAAAGATATCAAAAATCATATGGCTAAATCAAAAGTCTGCTGTGAATAAATGCAGATCAAAACCAGGGGGGAATTTTTTAAACTACACCAGTTGTATCAATGTGCTCAGGAAAAGACGTTGTGCTCTGGTGCATTCAAGTGCCAAAAAAACTTAAATGAGTGCTGAAAATGCAAAGGATCCTGGGAGTAAGGGCTTGTCTACACAACAGAGTTTTTCGCGACAAGGCTTTGTCGACATAGCCTTGTCAGTGAGTGTGAATGCTCTTTTGTGGTGCTGACAAAATATTTCCAGCCCCGTGAGCGACATAAGCTTTGTTGGCAGAAGAGCGCTCCTGCTTAAAAAGCTGCATTCACACTGCCACTTGCGTCGGCAAAACTTTTGTCTTTCTTGGGGGTGAGGGGACGTGGCTTATTTAAGTACCTGCGAAAGACAAAAGTTTTGGCAACAACTGTGGAGTGTAGACATGCCCTAAGACTCTTTTTGGTTCTTCTCATTTACTTGTGAGTGATTTTATGTCCTCTAAGTTTTCATCAAGCTAGCTTAGCTTTTTATTTTTATTTTACTTCTCAGTAACACAAAGATTCTTCCAGCCTGTATTCTGTAGAACATCGGCTTGAGCAAGTTAGCATAAGTAAAGCAGGCCTGTGACTCTTAGCATAGATAAAATGGCCCGACAGTTACACTAGATTTTGGGGAACTTGGAATAGCTTCGTCAATAGAAGGAGCTGATATGTAATAGTACCAGGCAGCCGAAAGAACACTGAGCTGATATTGGGCTTGGATATTTTCGGATAGAATTGTGGGCAGATGTCTACCCACAAACTTGCTTGAGCAATAGGTGACATAAATGATAGTGAGTTAAATGGCATTAATATGTTAACTTACAGGATAAGAGCACTCCAGTACCATGAGGGTGAGAGTGTTGGATTTGAATATGGACACCTGGGCATCAGAATGAATATTCCTGGTAGTGCTCATGCCCAGTAATAGGGCAAACCAACATGGGTTAGTTTCCCATAATTGACCCTTTGGCTGTTTATTGTTATCTACCATCAATCTTTGGGTTTTGGGGAATCTGGACTATTGGACTCATTCAGCATGCCAGAGACAGGGCTGGTCCTTTATCTTTCACCACGAGGACCTCAAGGAAAGGCATAAGTCAGAGTATATGCAAGGGATAATACTGCAGATATCCCTAGTACTGTATTTCTTCCAGTCTGTTTAGATGGGTTGGAGCTTTTGTCTTTAATAATAGTTTAAATAAAAATCACAAAGTGCTCAGTGTGTATTTACCATGCAACCCAAGGTTCCCTACAGGATATTGAACTTGTCCCAGAATCAGAGCTAAAACTGACAAGAACCCTGTTACCCTCAGCTCCTTAGTTAGGATTGATTAGCAATCAATACAATTGTTATTACACCTTAAAGGATGAGGCAACAGCACACCCACCCACCCCCATGCGCACGCACGCACACACACACACACACACACACACACACTGTTTGGGTTACATCCAAGGAGTTGTTGTGGGGTACTTCAGAATGCCAGCATCTGAGAAATTAATGTGAGGATTAAATGATATCAAGGGTGTGTGAGTTCACCAAAGAGTTAGAGGAATCGTATACAATAGACTGAAAAGGACAGATGCATATAAAACATGAAGGGCGGATTTACACTGTAGATTTACATCAGCAGAGCTCTAGCGCAGCTGGTGAAGATGCTCTAAGCCGACAGTAGAGAACTCTCCAGTCAGCTAATTAACTTCACCTCTGCTCTCCCACCGACATAGTGTTGTCTACGTTGGGGGCTAAGGTCAGTGTAACTAAGTCGCTCGGGGTGTGTGTGGATTTTTCACACCCAGAGTGATGTAGTTATAGTGAAGTAAGTATGTAGTATAGACTAAGCCTAAGGTATTTGCTGAAAGTCAACAAAAAGGTGTGGAGTATTTAGGTAGAGTCTGGTTGGGGCTGTCACTATGCCCTGATGGGAAAAGTTATCAGATTTATTAGAGATAACACCAGGAGGATTTTCTCTGCATTCTGTAGGAGTCGGTAGAGAATGGTGCTTTTTCTGCTGAACTTTTAATCCAGTCTATGGAATACTATAGAGGCCTGGTAATTCTGTTGGAAATGTTTTCCATCAAGAGACTATTGTCTATTAAATTCTGTACTCTCCTTTCCTGCAAGGGGATTTGTTCCGTTATTACCATGTGTGGCCTTCCAGTGGGTCTGCCATTTTAACTTTATTTCCTGCTGTTTAGTTTGAAAGTCGAGCATCACGAACATTACAAAGGCAGTGTTAGAAAAATTACCGTCCTTTTTCACTGAGCTATTTAATCAATCAGTGTCTTAAGCCCTGGCAGTTGTGTACAGTTCAACTAGCCTAAAGTTAAAGTGATTTGAAGCTAGTAGTGCAGCGCTCTCTCTTAGAAGCAGGCACACTTCTCGAGTTGCGGGGAAGTGCTAGGTACACCACGTGTCGAGATGTTGACAACCCGGTGGGGCTGTGAGCTGAATAAATGTGCACTCCCTTGTGGTAGTTTTTCCCTGCTGACTGTGGGAAAACATATGGGCCTCCGTCATCAGTCGGACGCTGGAGGCTCCCTGTGAAACTGTTTGGCTCGTGCAAGAAGCTGAGGTAATGCAGCTCTTAAATGAAGTAATCGCTAAGCGCCTGTGTGCATGGGACTGACGAGCCAGAGCTAGTTAGCTGTTGGAGGTGGGGATGTAGACAAGAACCTGTCTGGGCTGTGAAAATGAGCTGGAAAGGGATATCCTACTGATGTGGAGATTTGGCAGCACCTAGCAGGTAGCGAGGTGTGTTTCTCTGATCCCTGTAATGCGGAGAGGCTCACTTGTGTGAGAAATGGCATTTGGGAGCAAAACCTTTTCCAACCTGGGGGAGTTTTCCATCTTTCCCTCAACAAATCCCAGCCCATCATCTTCCTTTCAAGTCACTTGAGGCTGGATGACGAACACTCTAGTCACACTGGTCTCACACAAGTAGACCCGTTGACTTCCGTGGAAGTTGTGTGAGTAACTTGCATCCAATGGGGATGGGGGTTCATACCCTAGCCTCTCGTAATCTTGCCGAAATAGCCAGTGTGCCATCTGCTTGAAGACAGCTGCCAGGCTATATGCAAAGGGACAGCGAGGAAAATCCCATCTCCCCAGCTGCCTCCTGGTGCTAAATGTCCCCAGCCTAATTTTCTGAAGTGGATGGCAGCCCAGCAAGGAACTTGTGTCCTGCTCTTCCTCCTGGATATTTTTGGGTTGGTTGGCATTTGTTTTCCACTTGCTCTTTACATCAGTGAGCAGCTGCCAGCCCCTTGGTGTCCATGACTCTAGAAAATGCACAGGGGAATTACCAGAGTGCAATAAGACAGGGGGACAAAATGGCACCTACCAATGAAGCGTAAGACAGAGGATGAGAGGGGCTTTGACTTACGAGGATCTGTGATATTTAATCTACCATTGGGGTGTGGGCCCATATGAGTAAATATCTCACCCTTATTGTTGCAAAAACAACATTCCAAATGGGACAGCGAAGCAGTGTAGTTTTCCTGCCTCTGCACATGGAGAGCTTTCAGTTACAGAGCTGTGTCTGCCTCAGGCTCTACACCTGGCTCCAGCATGTAGACAGCCTGTGTTCTTTGGAGCTGAGGCAGTGTGGGAGGGCTGGGGAAGGAATCCTCCAACCCTCAAGGCAACTTTGGGGCAGCTGAATTAGCTTGTGTCCTGCCTGCGCACATGAATCCATACGTCTGCATCCAGTGACTACATCCCCAAATGCTCACTGCAAAGCAGCATGGGGCACACAAGAGGCATGCGGGCCATCACCACGGCTTGTCCTACTCCCTGCACACTTGTGTTTGCACAGGAGGGCTGTGGAAGACTGTTTGCTCCTAACAAAAGCAGCAAATTCCCACAGCTCATAGTAAGAAAACGTCACATCTGAAGCTTCCATGTCTGCCTCGGTTTCCCCCACAGAAGTGCTGTAAGATATGTCTCAGACTTCCGTAGGGCATTCCACTGCCCTCTTCTTGCTTGGCACAAAACCTCATGCCCACTCTCAGCAAGGAGAATAAACCTTCTGGCTAGTTGAATTATTTGTCAGAGGGTGCAATAAACTCACCAGAGTTTTGTGAGCAGGATTCTGACTTTATTCCCAAACTTGGGATGTGCTTTGTGACTTTCCTCACGCCCTCCCTCTGCGGCCTGCTTATTGCTGTGAAGAGTTTATTTAATGCATGTCCCTCCTCAGCTGCTATCATAGTGGCTGGACGTAGTTTGACGAAGGAAAACTCAAAAGCTAGTGAGCCCAGTTGCTCAGGGATCACTATAGCGTGTCATTGTCAGTGGAGAGGATGTATATACGGCACATGGAATAGATTTTCTGCCATGGTTACGTGTATAGGTTGGATTTAGCTTGAGTAGATCTACCACTTGTGTTCTGCACTTTGTGCTTATTATATGATGTCTGTAAGAACCCAACAGAAAATGGGGAGATATTTTTGTATTATGCACGTTGTAAAATCCAAGCTGGAAGGAGCCCTGGGGAGAGAGGAGGCAGTGGGATACCTCTGCTGTGAAAGGCAATTTGACTTCTGGGGATTGCAGACTGCGTGAGTATTGGAGAGTACTGGAAGCTGGTTGACACAACTTGTGCAGTACCCTAGAGTGCAATGGCTGCTTGTTTTGCAACTGGTCTCCTCTTGTTGTGTGAGCGATCTCCACCTGAACAAACAGAGCTGGGGCTATATCTGCAGCAGCACGAAAACCTGCCAAAATCCCCCAAGGAACTGATGATTCAGAGCATCTGAGAAAAGTGGGAGCTGCTTACATGGATATCTGCTTCCTGCCCGGAGAATAACCCATGCAATTTTGTTCTGAAATGATAGCGGCCCTGTTCCCTTAACCTTAAATAAATACAGCACATGTTTATTATGGGGAGGTTGGAGTACTGACAAACATGTACAATTTGTTCTGATGGGAAAAAGTCTAACCCTTATAGGTGATGATGTGCAAAGTGACATGATGGAGTGCAGTATTTCTCAACCTTTTTGATACCAGAGACCAGCTTGCTGCCTTCCTAAATGGTGCCAGGGAGATCTCAGAGACTGGCTGGCATCAGTCCACAGACTAGTTGCTGAGAAAAACTGATGCAGTGCATGCAAGTTAGACGCACCTGCTGGCAAAGTTGGCGGTTGCAAAGGACCATTTGTATAGCGTGACCAATGATATTTATTATTCATAAATACTTAGCCATTTAAGTTTACAGGGGGAAGGATGATCTCGTGGTGAAAGCACAGGATTAGGAGTTGAAAGCGCTGGGCTCTCTGCCCAACCTGCTACAGACTTTCTCCTTTCTCCTTCGGCAAGTCAGTTAATCTCTCGTGCACTTCCCTTCATATAACTAACCTGATTTCATTCCAGGGGTAATATTTTGCCTCCAATAAAGCAGCGGAGTTCTACTGGAATAAAATACTTTTAAAGAAGAAAGCTTTGAATAGTAATATTTTTAGGGTCACATGGGAAGCTTTATCCTCCTGGCTTATTGCATAGTTCAAAACATATGAACTGACCTTGGCATTGAGTTAATTTATAGGTTTCTCAGGGCTTTTTTCTTTCCTTTAAAGAGATGTAGACATACACCAAAAATAATTGTCAAAGGGCAGATCTTCAGGTGACTTCAGTGGAACTATAGCCATGTGCACCAGCTGGGACTCTGCCCCGTAATGTTCTGAGAATGGAAAACCTAACCCCACAATTCAGGTTCAGTTAGGTTTAAAGATGTAGTGGAGGGGAAGGCAGATGCTTTTCATGTTCCTCATTTTGCAGCAGTCGGATGCAGTCCAACCAAACTGAAAATGCACCGTATCTAATTCTACTCGATCCAGGAGTCAGGGCTTGAAAAACTTCCTAGGCGCGTAATAGCTAGAAGTAGGTGCAGGGCAGGGTGGAGATACCATCAAGGACCACAGATAGTGCCATAGTGAAAGCCCTACCATCTTCCAGCTACCCAGAGCTCATGTGCAGAAGGAGGAAGCTGGGATTTCTACCACTGTGCTGCAGTCACTTCACCCTACTTGAGGACATCATTGTTTTCATACCGGCCTCTGATTGAATTATCTGATGAAGTTGAAACCCTATTGTCTCCTCTCTCTCATTGCTGGAAGGGAGAGCAACCTGTCCCTCCTCCCTGCTCTAAGCCTCCTGTCTGTTCGCAAGGGAGAGGGGAGAGGGGTGTATGTCTGTCACTTGGGAGAGGGGTGTGTGTCTGTCACTCTCTCTCCCACACTTCCTTCAACATCATGGCTGCTGCGAGAAGAGAAATGAAATGTCTCTGTTGCTCTACCCAACCTCATGGTTTTCTTTATACTCTTCCCCTGTGATTAGCTATTGCCTCCACCTCTACTGATGCTCACAGCTATGCCAAGCAGCAGCAATGTGAAACTGGCATTATTCTTGACCATTATGCTCTGCGTCTCTCAGGGTGCTGAATAGCGCAGTGAAACTCACCTGAGTTTTAGTTTCACCCTGTTGCTATTTGTTCGACAAAGCTAAGAGCAGTAGCCGAGGCAACGGAGAAGCCTGACTGCAGACTTAGGAAGGCAATGGCAGATTTGGTTTGCATTCAGCTGACCCGGGTAAACTTTTCTTCACGACCATGTTTATTAGAAATGTATTTTTTTGTTTTAAATTAAAGCACAAATCTACAGATATGGGTTGTTTAGTCTCCCTTCATACTTGTGAAAAAAAGCTGCCCATCTAGCAGAGGCTAGTGAGAAAGTGTGGCTTTTATGCTCTACTTATAGGACAGATAGGGAAAATGTGGGCTGAACAGTGTGCAGTCCCATGCAGTGTACCTTAGTCAGATGGCACTTCTGTCTGAGGTGACAGCAGCGGGGACCTATGCCATGAATCTTCTGCTGTGTTTCTAAGGGAAGCAAGTCTTAATGCTTGTCAGCCTCTTCTAACCCCCTGGGAATTGGGGTGAGGGACTCTGCCAGAGAGCAAGCAGAATGATGGCAGGTAATTCCAGGCACCAGTTAGTCACGGTATATTTGATCCATCTCATGTAACACCGTCTTTGATCTAACTCTTGACCATGCCCTCTGTGCCTGGCCTTTCCCTGACATCAGCCTTTGGGTGTCCTTCAGTAGCAAGAGCCTATAATTCTCCATGGCCGGGAGGTCCGGCTTCTTTCCTACTTGACCATTTTGAAAATATTACCCACGAGTAAAAATTGACTTTTTATCCCTCGATTTCTCTGCCCGCTAGTTTTTTCTAAACTCCCCCTTTCTGCTCATTCTGAGGATGTGTGTGAACGTTAATAGAACTGTAGCCGAAATGCATATTCTCTCAAGCTTCTCTCTCTTTTGAAGCTTGGTTTTATTTTTAATGCTTATAACAGGTGTTGGTTTAATAGGTTTGCTGTATTCGGTTTTTTCTTCCCAGAGCCCAGCCAGCACTGTAAACTGACACTAGATGAAGGCTAAACATGTGATTTCTCCCCACCTCTCCACTCTTCTCTCACATTAAACATTTGCACTGCACATTAGTACAGTCCTGACAGCATGGACTCAGGCCTTGTCTCTTTGAGAAATTTGTCCTGATCTAATTTAAATCCATTTTAACTGATTAAAACTGGTGCAAACCCTCTTATTTTCCGTTGAAGAGTGGCTTTCTTCTGCTTAACTTAAATAGGTTCCTAATAGAGTGAATCTAAACTGAAATAAGCCTGATTGAAACCTAAATAAGGGAGTCCACACCGCTTTCTGCACTGATTTAACTACACCCTAAGTTGAATTGGCCAGTGCACTTTTATTGTGTTTTTAAAAAGCCCTTTGTAGCAGTGAAAGGTGAATTCTCCTTCAGTTAGTACCAGTGGAAAATGCTTCACAGCCTGTTTATCAATAAATGTTCACTAAAACATTTCGCATGAGGATACCCCTGGGGATTAAGGTGTAACGTTACCTCTAAAATACAGGCCTGGGTTCATGGAAATGCTGTGATCTTTTGAACTGGCACCACCTGTCTCCTCCCCACTCCACACACACTTAAAAAACTACCCCCCCTTCCCAAACCCTTCTCTTTTGTTTCCTTTGAACATTCCATTTGCTTTTTAAATTTGAAGCAATTGAGCAGTGCCAAAGAGTGCCAAGGAAGCATTCACTACTTGCTGGAAACCAGCCCTCAGTTTTTGGCTGGGTTGGGGAGTGGATGGTTTGAGAGGTTCGTCTGAATAGTTTGGAATACCAGTGAGCATGCTCCTGAGATGTACAAAGACTAGTAAAGCTAACATAGTGGAGGATGTAGGACTTTACTTTGCACTTAGAATATCTTGCTCATTTAGCACCTTTCAGGTAAAAGCGTTTTATTGTCATTACAGACATGATTGAGTTTAGCCCCACAGCATCCTGGTCAAGACAGATGAATAAACTGAAGGTACAGAAGAGTCAAGTGACACGTACCAGAGCTGGAAGTTAAGGGGTCAGAGACGTGGCTGCCAGTCCTGGCTCTAATTACTGGATCTCGTATTAAGCATAATCATCTTATACTCTTGTAGTAACAGTGGCTGAAATGAGACAGTAAAATTGTTCACATGGGTTGTGCTACATGGAGAGGATGGGGGAGCACCATTTATTTGTGTTTCAAGGCCGATAGGGTATTTTCATGAACATTTCCTCTGTAACCTGTGCAGTCTAGGAACTAAATAATGAGGACCCAGTAAACTCCCCCTCTTTCCCAGCCATTGTGAAGGGGGGGAGAGAGGGGCATAACGTCCTTCCAATTTACTCTGCTTTCAAATTGCCTTGGGAATGGTAACGAAGGAAACAGAGCAAAAAAAGGCCCCAGGCAATAACGGGAAGGGTTAAATAGTGTTTCAGCGTCTATTGAAAGCACGAAGAAGTAAATGTAATCAAGCTGGTGAAGGTTTGGAATAAGTTGTATTTATATCACGCGCTGTGTATAGGAAAAGTCATCGGGACTGGTTTTGTTTGACATGCGATGTTCTGAGACGGCACAGCACTCGCGGCAAACTGTCTGACGTTCCACAGCTGGAACTGGCTAGGTGGTGCTGACAGTCTTTCCTTACCGTTGGAGTTGACCCGTCTTTGAGAGGGAGAGAGAAGCCTGGCTTTCCTAGGTGAAATAATGCTCCCCTCCCGCCCCTTAATTCACTGTCTGTAGCACAAGAAAAAGCAACAGCTGAACAGATAGAAGTCACCTGGAAACTGCGTGAACATGGCTCAAGCCAAAATAGTATCTTCCACTTCACCCATCTTTTCCTTTCCTCCTTAAGCTGGGCCCAGTGGTAAAGTCTGGGACCTTGTGCTTTTGATGCATGATATACATACAGTAATATTAATAGTCCAAAAAATGACATCTGTTTCTACTTCTAAACTGCTCTGCACGTCTGAAGCCATTTCAATCCCTTACAGAGTTGCTGCTTTTTGTGTTTAGTAATCACCAGGTAATTTATAGATTCTTGATGTTCTTTTGTATGAATCAACAATTCCTGGTAATTTACAGCTAGATTCTGATTGTGGTTACAAAAGTGGGCCTGAGATCAGAGCCGAACACATGGTCTCTGATTCAGCGCAGCTTTAAAACGCATGCTTAAATTTATTCCTATTTAGCAGAGTACTTAAGAATGTGTTTCTCTTTTAAGTATATGCTTTGCTGAACAGAAATAGATTTTAAATGTGTTGCTTAAAGTTAGGCATTTGCTTAGGTGCTTTCCTGAATTGGGCTCTTAGCCATAGTTTGTTTTACCATTACCTAATTATTGCACTCATTTGAAAGGGATCCTGTCAGCTTGAAAAATCATATTTTGGTCTGAAAACTGGAACCCGCTGAAGTGACAAATTCAGATGATTGACACAGGGCAGTTGGTGTAAGAGAAATTTGTTTTTCCAGGTGTTTAATTTATGGATGTGACAGCCCCTTTTGCATAGCCCATTTCATTGTTTTCCCTTAGGCATACAATCAGAATATACAGTCGGACCAAGAGCACAAATTCACTGGGTTTCAGGGTATGTCTATATGGGGATTAAAAAACCCAGGCTGTTTCAGGTCTGTTGATTGCGGCTCAGGGTTAAAATTTGCTGTTAGACGCTCAGGCTCCAGCTGCTGGGCTTTTATGGCTGTGTAGACGTACCCTCTGGGTCTCCAACCTCTGGGCCTCCATCTGGGTTCAGGGATCCCTCAAGTACAATTCACTGCAGGAATGAGAAGTCCAAAATTTGTTTCTTCCTTGCTAAAAAGACCTTTACATATATCAACAAGGGGAGCAAAAATAAGTTATTTCAAATGTTTTTAAGGATTTTTTTAAAAAAAATTTAAGGATATAGGGCTCGACTCTCATTTGTTCTATGGCCTGTTTATGCCATTATGGCAGTCTGTAAAGGGGCTTTCCTCACTGTAAGACCCTTTTTCATGGTCATGGTGGTGCAAGAAGGGTCTTAGCCACTTTTGAACATTTTATCCTAAGTGACTTGGGATCCTAAATCCCATTGACTTACAATGAGATTTAGACTCCTAAACCATTGAGGCACCTTTTGATAATTTTACCCTGGCATAAATGAGAATCAGGCCTCTCAGATTCCAAGGGTGATTCATCAGACAGTGGAATGTTTGAAGCTGACTAATTTAAATTTGACACAGTGTCTCTTTAAACCACCAGCTTAATCTGTGGAGGAACAATCAGTTTTTAATGAACGGGAGGGAAAGAGGACATTGTGCTGTGCAGAGACACCTTACCTCACCACTCCTTAAAAACATTTTCAATTCAGAAAATGAAGAATACTTGTAGCACCTTAGGGACTAACCAGTTTATTTCAGCATAAGCTTTCGTGGGCTATAGCCCACTTCATTGGATGCATAGAATGGAACAAACAGAAGTAACAGGTTTAAGAATAGCAGCCATGTTAGTCTGTATTCGTAAAGAAAGCGAGGAATACTTGCAGCACCTTAGAGACTAACCAGTTTATTTTATACACACAGAAAGCAAAAAAAAAAAAGGTAAATTACCATACCAATTCTAAGAGGCTGTTAAATGTGGATGGGCCATTATCAGCAGGAGAAAAAAAAACTTTTATGGTGAAAATTTACACTATTTGTTATCTATGTCTGACAATTGATTAGAATCTGTAAAAGAGACTAAACTGGGAAAATGCAATCAATTAGTATAATGACAAAGCCACTCGTAGTCCCTGTTTAATCTTTGGTTGATAGTGTCCAATTTGCAAATTAATTCCAATTCATCAGCGTCTCGTTGGAGTTTGTTCAATTCACTGAGCTGGGCTTCTGTTAAAGGGTTTTGTCCGGACTTATGAAGGCCGGGGAGGGTCTGGAAACAGAGGGAAGGAAATGGCAAAGATATGTTCAAAGATAAATGCCTGCATGTGAGTGTTGGATCCCAAATGTTTGTTTAAAAGAGATTCCTCTGGATCTGGAGAGCCTGGTGTTCCCATTTTGCATTCAAGAATGCTTTGGCTGCTGGCTCCCAACCCTTTTCCCTTTACTTCCAGGGTGGCTGGCGTGATTAAGCTGTAGTCCTTTGTCTGAAATCACTTTACTATCTCTTTATTATTCAGCAGGTTCTCAAGTGTCTGTGAACGTCTCTATTTAGAGCTGTCTGTTTCAGTGTTGCCGGTAATAGCAATGACTGTTCACGCTGGTCGTCTAAATTCATGTCAGTCATCTGCTTTACTACTAGTGTCTAATGCCCAATATAGAGAGAGAGCTTTTAAAGTTTGGTTGCTGTTCTTCCTTCTGAGTCAGGCCAAAAAGGAGTTAGGGAAAAAAGAGAGGGCTTTTATTTTAAAACTAAACTCTCCAGGTGCAAACAGATTTGGAGCTCTTCAGTTGTTTGACAGCTGTGGAAATCCAGTGAGTGATTTGTAATGCTTTCTGTGAGCAAAACAATTCCAATGTTAAATCTCCAGACTATAGATGAAAATGCAGCTGGCTTGAATCATTACTTTAGGGCCAGATCCTACAAACACTGCTGAGTGTAATGCTTAGTGCCGAGAGTTATTCTAAGCACACTGTTTGGTCTAGGGTAGTAAACAATATGCTGGGAAATTATTGCAGGATCAAGCCCCTGGATACTGTTTCTATGTGTTAGAAATCATTGTAATGTAGCTTTGAGCTGGGACTTTTCAAAAGGGCCTCGCAACTAGGCAAACAACCCCCAGAGGCTTTCACTGGGATTTGGGTGTCTCTTTATCTCCCAGCTTGTGTATGTTATGTTGGAATTTTGGCCATTTGCTAAATCATCAGTCGAGGCTGGGAGAATTCCTGTGACAATCCCAGTCCTGCAGTCTCTCTCAAGAATACATTGATCTTGGGAGTGAAGGGCATGGAAGGGATCCAGAACTGGGCCCAGATCTCTGGAAGGAAAATGCCTTCAGTGGACTCGGTAGTTAGCGAAGAACGTCTTGTACCAAAATAGAAAAATCTCCAAATGTTTGTGATTTACTACAATCTGACTAGGCAGACAAACAGCAGGGGGCCAGTGTATGTATCTCTGACACTGGTTTCTGATTGGACCATTGGTTCATAAATACATTAAATACCAGCGTGGAAAGCTAACTGGCGAGTGATGGAATCAATTGCTCTCTCTGGTTATATTTTTTTCTGTAAGGAAACTTGATTCTCTCCAATGCTCATCCTGTCTGTTTCAGGCATCACAACAAGATCCGCAGCATTGAAGCAAGTCAACTGAAGCCTTACGTTGCCCTGGAAACGTTGGACCTGAGTTCCAATGACATCACGGAAATACGAAGTGGCTGCTTTCCACAGGGACTTCCCGTTAAGGAGCTGTAAGTTCATCTTGTTCAGAACAGCATTAGTCGAGTTACTGCAGCAAAAAGGGGGGCTAACAAACATTTCAAATAGAGCATTATTCTAAATGCAATAGTGAACTAAAACTCAGCCAGTTGTGTCCCTGTTTCCCCCCGCCCCACCCACAGTCCACTCCAGCCTTGATTTTTTTTATCAGATGTATCTGTGAATAATGCAGCTGCACTGGGAGCGGTGTTCAGTAACAAAGAAAGGCAGGTGTGCCCTTCAGGTGTGGGTCTCCTTCATTGCTATGGAAACCTGAAGCCAAAACTATCCAGGGCAGGGATAGCTCTTCCATAATGGGAACCCTAGAAACATAAGGCTGAAAGAGAGGTTCTCTAGTCCACGCCCAAGCTGAGGCAAGATTAAGCATACCTAGCCTAGACCATCCAGGACAGGTGTTTGTCTACCTTGAGATTTGTGCCTTGCTTCTGAAATCAGACACATGCATCTGGGGAAAAGTGGCTGTTTTCCTTGTGACCACGTAGTCACGTTAAAATGGACATTGGGTAACTCTTATTTTTATAGCCATACATACCAGAGATGAGTGGGAGCCAAACAAACTCCCCTTGAGTCGTGCAGGAAAAACACCGCATAATCCTAATGTGTATGTGGTCAATGACATATGTTATGTGTTTTCTAGAAGGCCCAGAATAATAATGCCTCAGCATACGTTTAAAACAGCCTCCACAGGATCTGCTCGTACGCCGTGTTTGCGCATAAGGAGTGTGTATACTGTAGGTGTCATCTCACTCCTCTGTCTGGAGGCCATCAATTTTTGAAACTGGTGCCACCAGAATGGGGTGACTGCAATAGCCCCTCTATGTGTGGGTTTGACAGTGAGCCCCCTTACTGTCTCCTTCATTGGAGTAGGCAGTGCTGAGCATCTCTGAAGGGGCACTCGGCACCTTCCATTGCTATGTGCTGGCAATGAGTTCTGGGAAAGCGTGTTTGTTTTTATTTGTCCCCAAACCTGCTCGGTTCCAGTGTAACAGGTCTAATTTCACCAGCCTGTTTGGAGACCAAGCAGAAGCTGATAACTAACGACGAAGGCCTCAGACACATCCGTTACGTTTTCTGTGCTGATTTATTACAGCAACCTGGGGAGCAACAGAATCAGCACCCTGGAGCCTGGTGCTTTTGATAGTCTGTCACGGTCCCTGCTAACACTTCGACTGAGTAAAAACAGAATCACTGTGCTTCCTGTTAAGGCATTCAAGTTACCCAGGCTAACGCAACTGTGAGTAGAAATGTGCACTTTAATTAAAGTTAACCAAACTTTATGGAGACAAAATTTCCCTGAGGACATACACACCAAATGCAACCCTTCCTCACCCTCTATCTATTAAACTTGGAATAAGCTATATTTAATAGTCCTATGGCGACACCTAATAAAACAAGTTAGGAGAGTAGGGGGTAGGGGGTTGTGTGTGTGTGTGTTTGCCCCTCTCGTACCTATTCACTTATTTATGTCACTCTTTTTAGATGGAAAAAGAAAGTAACTGATGAGCCTCTCAGCTATTTACAGTATCAAATGGATCTGTTTCACTTAAAGCAGCCAGTAACGTTTTTTGGGTTGGGGAAAAAATGTTTTGCAAGTGTGCAGAAAGAGCCGAGTGGCAGCGTTATGTTTTCGAGACCACACAGGTATCTTTATGCAGCAATAAAAATGCAATGAAGGAAGGTCGTTAAACTGTGAAGTGATATTTGAGTGGACAAAAGAGGACTTTTGATGAGCTAACACACACGTTGCTATTGTCTTGGCTGCGGTACAGCATGAGCTGCGTAGGCAGAGATCTACATGTACGTCTATAAATGTGCCTTATGTGCAAACAGTCAATCTAAGAGTTTAGCTTTTCCCCTTTACAGGTCGGATGTAAAGCCTGCTGCAGTCTTTTCGCTGACTTTGCTGGACTTAAGATCAAGCTCTGTTTGCACAAAAGACCATAGAGAAGATTGAAACCAGTATCTCTAAATGGCAAACCATCACCGTCCCACTAAGTAAACCCAGAGGGCCCAGAACAGTTTTGTTCAAGCTTTAGTCATGGTCAGTGGGTATCGAAGGTCAGGGGAGGATAAAGCCTCCCCAAACCCAGGCCGTGACCTTGCCTACGGGTCAGGCCCCACTCTCATTCACCCTGTCCCCCTGAAGCTGGCTGGTGGCCTGGGGCTTGGGTCAGGGCTGTGGTGGCTAGGGGCAACCTAGGGCGGCTCGGGCCGGCCGAGGGGTCAGGCAGCTGGGGCGGATCAACCAGGGTTCTGGCTGTGGGGTGGAGGGGCTTGAAACTCCAGCAGGCAGGGCTGGGGGACTAGCCTCCCCGAAGTGAGGGGTTCACCCGCCACCGGTGGCTTCAGTTAAAAACTTCTCCTACTATCCAGTCCCATTTTGCTTGTCCCTTGGGAAGCTTGCTTGGGAGATGCTTAACTGCGTACATCCATGGGTGTAAATTTGCCTTTGGATGCATACAGGATTCAGTGCTGAAGGAAACGTGAACATCTACCAGGAGGTTTTGAAGAACATCTAAGCTATTTAGGACCACGTTCCATGGAGAGTTGGTGGTATTTGAGCTCCTAAGCCCCTTAGGAGGAAGGTTTTCAAATAAGTCTAATTTTCCCCTGTATGGATATAGGGCAGAACATCTACCCATATAAAACTGCAGACAAAGTGGGATCAGTGGAGTAGCTGGAATTCTAGAATGAACTCTATATAACTTATTTAGGTGACCTCTGTTTGAGTAGTATCGCTAGCAGTGCTGCAGAGCAGGAAGTGGCAAGCTTGGAATAGTCTCTTAATCATGCCCAGAAAGGTTGTTAGAATAGCATTAAAGCTGAGTTTTAATCCCCCAAAATCAGAAAGCAGCTGCTTCCACCATCCCCCTATTCCCCACCACCCCCGAAAAAACACCCTGTGTATTGCCCAGGCTGGTGTGACAGCTGCTACCTTAGCTCCCACTGGGAAGTGGAGTAGGCGCCTCCATTGGGTTGGTTTTGCACACCAGCAAGCTGGTGTCCAGGTAACTGCTGTACACACACAATATAGGAGCACAGGCATTTCTGCAGGTGCAAAATTGGAGGCAGGCTTGAGTGTAGTATGAAAATTTGACCTTGTTTAAATCTATGCATCCGGTTCTTAGCCCTAGTCTACACTGGCGGGGTGGGGGTCGCCCTAAGATACGAGACGAGAATAGTCTCGACGAGAATAGTGTACTGAAGTCAACATGTCTTAGGTCGACTTACCTCGTGTCCTCACGGCCCGGGGTAGACTGCCACCGCTTCTCCATCGACTCCGCTTCCACCTCTCATCTTGGTGGATTACAGGAGTCGAAGGCAGAACGATTGGGGATCGATTTATCACGTCTACACTAGACACGATAAATCAATCCCAGATAGATCGATCACTACCCACCCATCCGGCAGGTAGTGAAGACGTACCCTTAATACACCATGCTGGATGAAATCCTACCCCCTATTGAAGTCAATGGGAGTTTTGCCGCTGACTTCGGTAGGGCTGGCATTTTACCCTGGTGCCTAGATCTAGCTCATGGCATGATCTGTAACTACCTGTTCTAATGCCCTTTAAGTCAAGTCACTCAGTTATACATGCATATTATTGGTGAGTATAGAGCACAGAAATAACTGGCTTTCCTAAGGTTTATTTAAACTTTCTGTAGTTTTTAAAAAATGCTTAATAAAGAAAACATTGTGGAGGTCTCATTGGAAACCTCTTATTTCTTGATTTATTACTTTCTTAATATAGGGAAAAAAGGCTAACCGTTGTCAAGAAAACTGAAGGTTATCCTTCCAAACTAGTAATAAAATTTGCATCTGGGATCACACTTGACATATGTTTGTCAGAGTAAATTTTTACTGGCCTGTGACAAGCCTTTATAAATAGATGCTTGTAAGGATCTAATGCTGATCCCTAATTGTATGGGTTTGAATGGTGCTTCTGCTTTGGAACAGATAAAGTGTGAAGATTGAACTCCGCTGATGAAAAGTATAAATGGCTTATCCGAAAAGTATATGGCGGAGGGGATTACTATTCTACATCCATTTTACTTACTGCCCTGTATTGGAGTTTCCTCAGGGCTTAAATTCAGCCAGAGCAGAGCTGAAGCCCCGAGCCCCGAATGGTTGGGTGGGGGGCTCCGGGAAATACTCTGAGAATTTAAAGGCCCTGAGTTTGCTCAAGAAAGAGTTTGTTTAAGAGAGAGCGGGCCTCGGTGACTTTCCTGGCCCGTTTCCAGTGCCCTTCTGCGCGCGCTCATGGGAACAGTTCATGGAGTCATTGTTGGCATTCCTCCCTGCCGTTGTGTGTCACACAGATGATTTCATGACAAAGGACTGGGATTTAATACATTTCTACGGTGTTGATGATTTTAGGGAGTTAAACCGGAATCGCATCCGCCTGATTGAAGGCCTAACGTTCCATGGATTGGACAGCTTAGACATTCTGAAGCTGCAGCGCAACAACATAAGCAAACTGACCGACGGGGCCTTCTGGGGTCTGGCCAAGATGCAGGTTCTGTAAGTTGGGGGAAAGATTTATTTTCTCTCTGCAGTCTGGACTTCCCCCGTGATCTCCTCCTTTCCCCCCCAGTTCTTCCAGGGCCTGGTGGGCACTCTTGACATCTGACCTGCCATCACACAACAGCAGGTGGAGGATGTTTGTGCTCTGAGATCTTTGGTTCTGCCTCATCCACTACATACCCAGTCTCTGCTCTGCTTTGTCACTTCCACACTGCTTTACTTGAGGCGATTGTAAAAGGAAGGGAAGGTGTAATGCCATTACCGATTCCTCTTTCTGTGCCGTGCATGCACTGGATTGCAGGGCGCTGCTGCCCGTAACCCTTCCCCTTTCTCCAGCAACCTGTTTCCCTGTGTCAGTGTATTGACTTTGTCTGGTGGTTCTGACCTGATTACACTAGCTGAACAGATTACTGTTTCCAGGTAAATTCCCATTGCTCTCTTCTCTTGGATGCCGCCCTCATTTAGTGTCCTGAGAAACACTTCCTGCTATGTGGGAATACAACACCAGTATATCCAACACTGCTTAGAATATGGTCCCAGGGATCCTTGGCTTCTGAATGCTGCCAGCCAGCTGTTCAGTACACATCCTCCGGCAGGGATTATTTCGGAGACTTCACGTGTTTTTGTGTGCAAACTAAAGTCCTGATCCTGCAGTGTGCCTCTCAGGGCCTTCCACTGCAGTGGGAGCTGGACAGAAGGATTTAACCGCAGTCTTGCTCCCCTTCCACAGTATGGTCAACCAGAGCTCTTCTAGTAAGATTTCAAATCGACCATTTATGCCTCATGTATAAGGTAGAATCCTCTTGAAATACATTTACTTGTCCTTTAGAAATCTTTAGGAAATTTTGCAAGGCCTTTCCAGCATAAGTGACACTCGTAATTTGAATGGCCTTTATTACCAAACCCTTACAAATTCCCTGACACCCCTGCAAAAAAACCACCAAATCCTAACCCAAAAGGAAGATGTCCCAGAAACTCCATGAAGTCTGGTAAATTTTGCTGTTGATTTTATATGGAAGGCCCTCAAATGCTGTGATAAACTCTAAGATAGATAAACAACAATGCCAGAGACTTCTTGAAGCTTGTTGATACACAGCGATTAGCTTTGTCCAGTTCTTTAGGGCAACATAAATAAGAGTTTGGGCAATACCATTTAGCCTTTGTTGCAACAGAGCTCTGGGAACTAACTCCTGGTTTGACACTGGGAGAAGGCATGAAGTGTATATGGAGGCAGTTTCACACCTGAACAAAGGATGATTAAATAGCTCCATATGTTTTTTCTCCTTCTTGTCCTTGTATTTGCATACTCCACATGCGTGTGCGCACAGATGTGCGTATGTTTGGGTGTGTGTGGCGGTATACAGAACTGGCTTTAAAAGAAGAGTGAACACTTTATAGACAGTTTCCCAGTTCTTTTTGAAAGTCATGAACTTCCTCAAAATGTGACTGGTGCTGCCTGACGGTTTGGACAGTCTGTCATTTATCCTGCTTGTCTTCATAGGCACCTGGAGTATAATAGCCTAACACAAGTGAACAGCGGCTCTCTCTACGGCCTCTCATCTCTCCACCAACTTCACCTCAGTAACAACTTGATATCCTACATCAACCCCGAGAGCTGGAAGTTCTGTCAGAAGCTGCATGAGCTGTAAGTTGCTTCCTGATAGTCATAATGACCTTGTAAGTTATCACGGTACCTGCTCGAAAGGTGTTTGTGCTGGGCGTAAGGAATAGATCCTGCTAAATAAATATACATTCGTTTACAGGGACTAAAAGGCAGATTGAGGTCACAGTTTATCTAGTTGCAAGACTTGCGTTATCTTGCACTGAATCAACTATACAGCTCAGAGGAAATTTTGCTTTATTAGTCTGTATTTTACAGTTAACACAATAAATAATCATATTTAAACCACCTAACATCTGGCTACCTCAAAAGCAGCGAGTGAAGTGTTTTACTCTTGCTTCTTCTGTTTATATATTACTCTTACTATATGGCTCATCTGTGGAAGGTAAAGAGATTGGCCTCGTTCTCCTGAGATTCCCAGCTGTGAGCATTTCATTTACGGTCTCTTTGATAAATAAAAATGTATGTGGCTTCGGGGGAGAGATGTCGGCATCTCTGTCGTTGCTAATGTTCAGATGAAGGAGAGACATTTGGGATGCTTGCAATATTGACAGGACTGGCAGTCACTCCCTAAACATGCTCAGCTGTCTGGTTAGAAAACACAATATAGATTTGTTTTTAAAAGAAAAACGTGACAAGTTCAGTTTCATTATGGAATTGTAGCTCCCAGCTGTCAGATCTCATCTTGCTAGGAGATTCGTAGATTCCAAGACCAGAAGGGACCATTGTGATTACCTAGTCTGTTTTCCTGTATAAGACAGGCCAGAGAACTGCCCCCAAAATAATTCCTAGAACAACTCTTCTCAAGCTAAACATTTTGAGGAGTTCCCCCTTCCATTGAGAAAGATACTAGATCTCAAATTCAGAAATGTTGTGAGGACGAGAGAAGAAATATTGTCTGGAGAAAATGTTTATGAACAATTCATCTCATTTATCAGATGTATCTGAGACTGGCTGCCCTGAACGGTACTTCCTCCCGCAGCAATACACTCACCCTGTGTGTAGCCTGATCACTTCAGGCTACTTGACGTAAAGCCCTGTGTTTGATATTTCACTAGATCAGGATGGTGCTAAGAACTTTCCCAGACTTCAGAGCTGAGGCTCAGTGGCCTTCTCTGGCCTTCTCAGCGGCCTTCCCTCACCCACACCCTGCTCAGACCTAAAGAATCAAAGGGAAAGAAGTCTTCATTCTCTGGATATTTCTAGGAAAGGGTAGCTCTAGCTGGGCAGAATGGCCAGATTTAGAGTCCCAGAGGGTATTGATCCTGCACTAAGGAGAACACTATTGTCAGCCAAGTCATGGATTTGGAAGATTAAGGAAATTAATTAATCTACATTGCTGCTGAGGAAAAGATGCCAGGGTCATTAAGACATGATCGGTCTGAATGGATTGGTTCTGAAAGTTGGGGGAACCATATTTGGTTTAGATTTACAAGGTGGCCACTAGAACGTTAGCACACACAATAGCTTCAAGCCTTAATGGAAGAGTCTCATTCAGTTTTTGTTTGTTAAAGCTGTTGATTTTCAGTGATCAGAGAACATTTTCTGCCTATGTTTTTGTAGACTCACCCGAAGCCCGTGAGATGGGTAGGCTCTTTTATGAGAGGGAAGGAGAGTAATGCCAATAAAAGGTTGTGTGTTTGTCTGCATCTTCTGGTAGGGAGGAAAAACAGGAAAGTATAGCCCAAGCATTTAGACTGGTATAGAAGATGTCAATGAAAGGAAAACTTATGCCACCATAGAAGTGTCTTAAATGCTTGGTTGTACCTGCAAATCAGGTACTTGGACATCTACATAGTGGAATAACCCCCCCCTCCCCCCCAGTTTCAAGTATAATCGGCTGGTATAAATACACCAAATAAAAATGGGGAGCTAGATTGGGACCTTTTTTTTAAAAAAAAAAGCCCATTATCCACAGTTTGATTTGATGGGAATGAAACGTCATGGAAAATGTAACGCTCTTGAATGTGGATCAGAAATAGAACTTCTGGCTGGCTAACAGGGTATCAGTTACCCCTTTTGGTTTCCTTACTATCATCACTCTCTCTGCTCCACACACCTGGCTTGTCACCAGTCGAGAAGAGCTATTTAGACAGGCTGTTCCAAAATACCACGCTAGCAGTTTCTCACTGGTAGAACGATGGAAATGTAAGGCAAGCAGTGCAGATCTGCCTGCTTCTCTTGAAGCCTGGTTAATGTAAAGTACTGAGGAAGAAAATGGGGCTGTTTTGTAAATCAGCCTGTTCTGCGAATGGGAGGCTGAGAGATGAGCACGCTGATGACCAGGTGTTGAGCATCTGAAACCTTCCGGCTGATTGCACCATACCCACAGATATTCTAAAGGTTGCTGCTGTCCATCTTCAAGTGACGTCAGGAAAAACTGGAGGGAGCATGCCTTTTACAGGTCGTAGCAGAAACCCTTCTGGGTAATATCAAAGGGAACTGGTTTTTTCCCCAGCCTGGTTTAGGATTTCTTTCTAGCAGTGGGTTTTTGTGTGTGCGTCAGGGGGTGGGTTAAGCCAAATTCTTTAATCACAGGTGAGGACATAAATTTGATCGGCTGCCAGTTCTTCATAACTAACACTACAGCTTCTTTAGAAACTAAAGTATGTTGTCCTATGCCTTTTTGAAACTCATTAATCTCGGCTGAATTTCTTCCAACGCCTTCCTGCTCACACATTTAAAAGACAGACGGCTCATTTGCCAAGTAAATGACACTTGCGGTGCTTGAGAATATATGTCTGTTTTGACTTAGGTTTTGGCTTGTGGAGGGACTTTCATGTGTGCCCTAGACACATTTTTAAGTGGGCTGGTTAAGAGGCAGAGCTATACGAGGAATCTGGAGGTTTGGAAAGAGCTGAGAGATTGTTTTCATTGCCTGTATTACAAAGGGTTCAGTATTTGACCAGAGCAAAATGGGTGGGATTTTCAAAGGTGATTGAGTGACTTAAGAGCACCCGTTCCAGTGACTTCTATTGGGTCTTGAACTCCCAGGTCACCCACCCTATGGGCCAACTTTGTGGTCCTTCTCAGCTTTGGTTGGTACCAGCCTTTGCGGGGAGGAAGTGTACACCACTTGTGCACCCCCCACTCTAATGCTGGACCTTATTTGTCACTAGCACAACTTAGAGAGGCCCGGAGGCTACCAGCAGTCGCAAAGGGCCACTCCAGCAATTGAGAGTAGCCCGAGTCCAGGGGGAATCTGACTACAACCAGCCATTAACTCTGCTCCCTGGGCTAGTAAGTGATGGGCAAGGGGATGACCCAGAGCATAACAATGAGGGGCAGATCAGGTAGCACTAAGTGCACAAGTCAGTCTCTGGTTATGATTCTATGACACACAGCCGTCAGCATCAACCCCGGTTGGGCCCAATCTCTCCTCGCAGCTGGACTCAAAGAGATACGAGTCTGCTTGCCTGGTTTTCTACTAACTTCACTTGTTCTGCCTCCCTATGGTAACTGTGTTTTATAGGCGCCTCAGGTGAGGCCTAGATGTGCCTGGAGACAACGTGGATATTGCAGAGCGGATCAGACAATGTCGGCTAGAGTGAATGGATTTCTCTTTGGTTTCCTCTGTAGAATATTGTCCTATAACAACTTGACCAGACTGGATGAGGGGAGCTTGGCAGACCTGGGAGGACTGCAGATACTGCGACTCAGCCACAATTCTATCAACCATATTGCAGAGGGAGGTTTCAAAGGACTCAAAAACCTGCGTGTCCTGTAAGTTACCTGGTGTGTGCGGATACACCCACACCCATCTGACAGAGCTAACCCTGTTCCCCTGACTAATGCAGAAAATAAATTGTTTGCAAACCAGATCTCCCTCTGCACTTGTGTTTGGATGCAGTATTCTTCCTTACTTTACAGTTGCAAATTATCCTAAATGTTCCTGTGCGCTGTTAAACGGCTGTTGTGTTTCATCCCAGAAGTGGCCATATTTCAGTACTGAGGAAGGAAGGGATCCCAATGTATCCTTTATCATCAGTGCCTGGACTAGTGAATGTTTGGTCAGATCCTAGCCTGAAAGGAGCTTTAAAAGTGCAGAGTAAAATTATTAGTATTCAGAATTATAGCTCTGCACTTGGATAAGATGAATTTCTTTGCTGGTCAGGGAGCAAATTTTTTCATGAGTGGCCTATTTTAGATTCATTGTTTTTGCAGTTCCCCTTTCAGATTTAGGCCTGGCAGAGCAGAATGTGCTAAGCTAAATGCATTGTTGAAAGCCCTGACCTCTGAACCGTTCTTCAGCTCTAACGGCAGCATTTTCCAGACTGCCCTTTTGAGTTTGATGGGGCTGTGCATCTGGTTCAGTGTTAGTTGAAGCACCTCGTAAAAGGACTGAATCTTAAGAAACCAGTTTAGGTTCCTCTGTAAATCCAATACACAAGAAGACGAATCTTTCTATCGCCCAAGTGTTTTTACATGCTTTCATTTCCCCCTTTTATTAACCAATACATGTAATATAAAATCTACCCTAAGTTAACATTGAAAACCTGACTGACTGGCAAAAGCAATGAGATTCAGTCAGGACTAGAGAGAGGACGGCTTGACGACATGGAGGAGAATGGTACACAAAGCTGCACTTAGCCTTGGGCTCAGACAATAAGATTGACAAGACAACGGATGCTGCAAGTGACATTCTTACTAGTCAGCATGAGATGGAGAAGAATTGCCTGATTAGCCAATGTGATGGTGACAGGCTGCATTTCTTATGAGTTCCAGTCCCATTAAAGTCACTGGGAATCTTCCCTTTGACTTCCAGGGGAGCAGACTCAGGCTCGGTGTTGGGAAGCAAAGAGGGCCCCTTTTTGGTTGTGAAACTTTGTGTTGATTTGGCTCCCTATCTGTAACACAAATGAAAAAAAAAATCAACTGCCATGTTATAAAGAGAGAGCTTCAAAGTCCCCTGGCATAGCACGGGAAATGACCCTTCGAGTCGTCATTCTGTCCTGTTTAGCTGATGACCTATGTTTCAGGGGGTATTCCCACAAGTTGACCAGATAAGGGCAGAACAAAGTATACGGGACTGAACAATGTGGCACTGGAAAAGAGCAGTCTGGCCCTGATCCTCAGGCTGGTGTAAATGGATTCATCATCAGAGTTTCCTGGATTTTAAGGCCAGTTGGGACCATTAGATCCTCTAGTCTGACCTCCTGTGTGACACAAGCCATAGAATGTCACCTCTGTCCAGGAACTGGTGTCGAACTAAAGCATATCTACCAGAAAGACAGCTTGTCTTGAGAGGAAGCACTCACCACCTCCCTTGTCAGCCTGTTCCCGTGTCCTCAGGGCAGCCGGGAACCAGCCGAGGCTTTGGCCTGCATAGTTTTCATCTCCGCTGCCCTGCAATTCTTCCAACAGGTTTAACAGCTCAGCCTTCCAGGCCGGTTGTGTTCATTGGATTTTTACTCTGGTTTTTAAAAAGAAATAGAGCTCGGTACTTTTATTCCCCTTCACTGAGCCCCATTGTGCTTCGATTAATGAAAAGGAAGTCAGAAGAGAGAAGCTTTCCCTGCCCTGCTTGCTGTACTGGACACCTCTTTTTTTTATTTCTTTACTGAGTTTCACATGGAGGAAGTGACTGAAAAGTGAAGCTTTTTTTCCTTCTTTTTCTTTTCTTATGCCTAAGCCTTTCAGCCACTGGCATTCAGAGAGGGCCTTGTCCCAGGCAGCTGTCAGTGCGGGGACTAAAAGGCTTCCAACGAAAAAACAGGGGAGTGGGACTGGGTAGCTCTGTGCCCTTTGCAGTGAATGCGGAGCCTCTTTTGTGCCCAATGCGGGAGAGAGAGAGAGAGCGCTCTAATTGAATAAAGAGGAAGGCTATTGGGTCCTGCACCTGGTGAAAAAGACCCGAGCATGCTTTAATTATGGCCTATTGTTGACAAGCCTTTGGTGGGTGTGAAACTGCTGAAATGTGGAGCTGTTCAAACAGAGGTCAGGCCTGGGGACCTCACAGCATAATGATTAACAAGGCAGAGAGCGTTCAGGCTCAGCTAGCCAGAAACAATAGGAAATTGGCAACAGGGGCTGGGAGAGAAGAGGAGTTGAATACTAAGAGAGCCAGGCCAGAGTACCCACGCTCTCTATTTTTTGTCCATTTGAAAAAAAAAAACCCCACATTTCCCACCCCACCGCCGCCTCCCCTAACACTAAGCGTTTCAGCTTCCTTAAGGAGAACAAGCCTAGCGACAAGGCAGGCTATTTTCTTTTCCCTTTTTAAGAAAACACCCTGTGACACTCACTCAATAAAAGTATGGGCCAAAGATCTCAAACATTTTCAACACCTCCCCTCCTGTCTCCTCTCATACTGTGAAGAGGCCAGAAGGCTAGTGGTCCCAAGTACAGTGGCAGGGCTGGATGGGGTGGAATTGGCCTCAGGACAACAAATCTCCAGGAATAGAGGGTTTATTCATGTGTCCCAGAAAAGAAAACCTAAGTTGCAATAGGCAGGATAGTTGATGTACAGTGTAAAGCTGGCAGGAATTAAAGCACGTGGCCCTTAAGACGTGAAATGTTTATAATTCAATTTATGGAACACTGTCCTCCCAGCATCCTGCAATGCATCATGGTGAGTCTCCCAGGCCCGGCCTCTCTTCTCTGTTCTCACTTGTCTCTCCCTGACTGCCACGGCAGCATTGTTTGCACACACGCCCTACTGCATTGTTATTCTGCTATCCGCTTGGCATGGTTCTAGCCACAGATCATACTGACAGCCACTAGGACGCTGCCTGGGCCGGTGTCGTGCTGAGGCATGGGACACAGGTCTGATCATGATGCTGGCTGAGAAATGGGCACTGTGTCTGTGGGCCATTTCTTTTCACAATTTTAGGCCATGTTGAAATCATTGCTCGCAACAAAGACTGTAGTTAATTTGGGTACCTGTGGCAAAGAAATAGCCCTGGCATGGATGAGGAAGTCTTGATACCGAGCATGGGATTCTTCTGTTCTCCTGTCATGTGTTAATGTGTAACGCACAAATTAGAAAAGAAAAGAAAAAGAAACCTCGTTGAAACGCTTGCTCTTCTAATAAGGTGCAAAGAAAACAACGGATTTGTGGGGTTGTTTTGTGGGTTTTTTGCCTTCCCTGTGATGTTAAAAGGTCTAAAAGTGTGTGTTTGTTTTATTATATTTTTAAAAAGAACAGAAGGCACTCTACTTCCCGGAGATACAGGGGCGAGAGGGAAAAGGAGTTTTAGTCAGACTCTTTAACAGTCTTTGATGGTTTTTGGTTTGCTTGTTTTTATTAAGATCCATGTAGCTCCAGTAACTAATGAGCATTTTGAAAATTAAACTGAAAAAAGGCCCTCTTTATTCAAGAATAAGAATGATCGCATGGGGAGTTACAACAGTATAATTATGCCAGTATAGTTATGCTGCTAAATTTCTCTGTATAGACAAGACCTTAGACTGTGGAACTCATTGCCACAGGAAGTCATTGAGGCCAAAAATTTAACAAGATTCAAAAAAGGACTGAACATTTATATGGATGACAAGAATATCCCGAGTTACCACACTAATTATAAAATAAATTCTGGACAGGATATTAAGCCTCATGTGTCATGGCTTAAGTCCATGTATCTGACTATTAGATATCAGGTGAGACGAGACCTAACTTGGAGCACAGATTATCCCACATCCGTGTAATGTGCGATTCTTACACTTTCCTCCAAGGCATTTGGTGCTAGCCGCTTTTTAAAACAATACTCAACTAAGTGGACCTTGCATCTGTCAGTTCTTGTTTTAAAAGGCAGAACAAGCTTCTCTTTGAGGGGAACTTTTCCCCTCCAGGACTACTTCAGACAGCACAAAGAATTAGAAAAGGGCATAAACCCAGATTTTAAAAATCCACTGCAGGTCACCTTTAAAGTGGCAGAGGGGGTCAGATTGGGAAGCATCTGTTATGTTCTTTAATGCAAGAAAAGTCATGTAAAAGTAGAGGGCTCTGCTCAAACAAAGTCTGCTTAGCTGCAGTGTGAGGTTTACTGATAACAGTGATATATGGCAAGAATAAAATGGGAAGCTCTTTTACACTGTTCCCAAACTTGTTCCTTTAGTTCTTGAATGGCGAGCCCAGGACTGAGAAATTGATTGTGAGCTTTCTTTTGTCTTCTCCCCAGGGACCTGGACCATAACGAGATTTCAGGCACAATAGAAGACACCAATGGGGCTTTTACAGGCCTTGAAAACCTAAGCAAGCTGTGAGTAACCCAGCTTTAGAAGTTTTGTTGAGCTCTTTACGCAAAGGGGGTGGGGGTGGATAAGGAGGGCTTCTTATACAAACTTGGGGAAGGAGGGAAAATCTGAAGAAAGTGTGAGACATGACAGCCCCCAGACTCACTAAATAGGAGTAAACACCATTCCTAGGAGCACATTTTCATTTCATAGAACCCCATGCTGTTAGAACAGTTGAATATTCATCACTTAATGGTGGTAGAAACAAGCTGATGGATTTGTTGTCTGTCCGATTTAGCAGTCAGTTGCGCTTTGTCCACAAAACTCAAGGGAAAAAGCTTCCTTTCACAAAATCACTGAGTGATACTCAGCCTCTGATAAAAGGCAGTAATAAATAGGAGAAAATCTCAGGGTTATGCTTAATACATCTTACACTTCACACTTTAAGTGAATTGAACAAACTTCTGTCTCTTAGGGTTTTTGCTGTGGTTCCTCCCCCACCCAACAGACCCCCAGGATATGACCCACCAGTTTCATTAGTGATGCAGTCTTTAGCGATGCAGTCATTAGTGATGCAGTTTTATTTACGAGTGATTTGTGACTACTTTTTAGAGCTCATGTGGGTGGTAAAGACATGCATCTGTATTGGGCCAGAACTGTCAAAGGGATACAAAGAAAACTGACTCTGTTGGAAAGGAAGGTGCAAGAAAATATATTGTGGATATTTGTAGATGGCTTGAGCTTTGCAAGTATGCGGCCCACTGTTGATTTCTGAATTGCTAGGGGCCGGCGCCGCGTGTTAGATTGATCCTTTTCCCTTTTGGAGGGATTGCATGGAGAACGATATTTGAAATCAGCTATCTATGATCAATCCTGTCGGGCAAGTTTCTGACAGTTTGTGACTAACTGGGAGTCTCTTTTAATTATTACTTCTTGCCTCCATTTGAGTTTTCACCTCCTGTATCGCTGTCTCTGACGTTGACATGCCAGGGGTGCGCTGGATGATGGTAGGTGGCTGGTAGAAATCTCAGCAGGTGTTGCATTGTCACTCTGTCATTAGAGCTGTTTGGGAGAGCGGCTTCAGTGGAGTGGTCAGGACCTATGATGGGGTTGGAGAAGAGGGACTTGCCATGGTGGGTGTAGAAGGAATTTGATCAATTTAAAGGAGAAGGGAAGGCGGGGCAGTTGGAAATGCAGGTGTGGGAGGATGAGGAAAGACCAGAGTGTAGAATGAACCAGATGGGGAGGGAGGGGTTGAGAACAGGAATGAGGGAAATAGAGAGACGGGGGAATACTGGCTAGAGATGGAGGAGGGCAGACAGGAAGTTCAGTCACTGGAGAAAGCATAGAGGAGGTGCCAGTGGTGGGTGAGGGAACTGATTGGCTGGTCTTGTTGTTTCCTTTTATCAGAAGAAGCTGGTGAGGTCCTATGTGGTAGGAGGCATGTGGGGGCAGAGGGAAAGTTCAAGGAGGGAGTCAAAGGTTGGAATTTAGCAGATGGGATTGTGGGCAAGGGAGTAGATGAGAAAAGGAAGACCGCACGCTTGGCAGGGAAGATGGAAGAACAGGAGGAACAGAGAAGAGCCCTGTAGCAGAGGAATCTTCATGGTCAGTGGGCTTCCTTCAGAGGCATTGGCACAGGAGTAGGGGTAGAGTAGCAGCTGCTAGGGATGTGGGTGTCAGGGGTAGGGGATAAGAAAGGTTAAGGCCTGAAAAGGGGCAAAAGGAGTCCGAGTGGAAGAAGAGAGGGAAGTGGAGGGAGTCACAGCTGAGGGGCTGTGGCAGAAAAGTCACATGAATGTTGCTGGATTGGGGGTTACATACAGGTGAAGGGATGGACAGATTATCAGGTCTCTGCTTGGATTATCCATTTTGCTTTAAAAGGTAAAGTTGGAAACATGCTCATAATGTGCAGATAATCTAGCTGCCTTTCTTAAGGCATTTTGATCACACTCGGGGCCTTTCAACTCAAAAGGGGCCTAATTTCGTTCAGCATCACTCAAGCTGGGAGTTTGAATTTTGTCTCAGGGCTTCAGTTAAGTGTCATTCCTACTCCCAAACTTTTTTAAAATATCGGCCTATGTGCTAAGTGTTGAACTGTCTGGTATAGCCCCGCTCCCCTTTAAACCGTCAATAGGCTTTAAACGCATTAGCATATGAAAAAATAAATGGCACTTCAGAGAAACCCTCCGATGAATTAATAATCACAACTCTGTGGAGATTGCCTTAAAAGCTGCTCCCCTTTGATCTGGCATGGATTAGTCTCTGAAAGGATTTAGCCATGAGAGTGTTGTTCAGCATCCTGAAGGTGTTAAACTGGGAAGGACTGGGGGGAGGCCAGTCACTGTAGCCTTCCCTGAATTATAGATGAAGCGCTCCAGCATGGAGAAGGCAGGCCTGAATTAAAACATTGCCTCAGAAAAGGGGGACGAGAACCACGGAAGCATAAAAAGCATCAGTGGAGTCGCTGGGGAGCCACCAGTTCCCTCATTATTCAAGTTGCTAAATTTAACCGTTTTTTTTGATGGCTCACTCGCTTAAAGACCTTTGTGCAGGTGCAGAGGGGGCAAACACGACTTTCTAATGAACTGCTTGTGCACTATGCCATTATACTCCTTTAATTGCAGTGCAGAGGTACTGTTGCCAGCTCGCTTGTCAGTGGGAGAGCATTTCTTCACTCGCGGCAAGCTGGCTGATTGCAGGGCAGCATGGCATGGTGCTTCCACGCCAAAAGACCAGATCCCTTTGAAGAGGATCACTGGGTTTATAATCAGAACAGAGGTTATCTACGATCTGTAAGGAAATAGGAATATGTATTTGAATGAGAGTTTGCAGGAGTGTACACCAGCTTCTTATTACATAGAAAAGTTGTATTTCCCATATACGTGGCTATGCAGAATTGTTGCAAACAAATGTATACCCAGTTAGGTGCACGTAAACAGCACACGCACACACACTATATATGTAAAGGTGGGTACAAATCTCCTCAGATTTTTAAGGACCAAGATTCACAGTAGATAGTGAGCAGGATTCTCCAAAATGCCCTAACTAAGGTGTGAACTCTAATGTCTAAATTCTGATGGACTGTTCCTAAGCCAAGGAGCTCAATAAAGATGACAAACGATTTTCACCAAATAGGAACTTCTGCAAAGTGGCTTGCAAATGAGCATGACTTTTATCAGCCACTTGGAACAGCCTATGGCAGTTGTTTTTAATCGTCTAATTAAAAAAAAAAAGAAGAAAAGACAATCTAGGGAATGGCCTCAAACTCTCTGAAGAGGCAACTATAGTTTTATGCTGAACTAATTTTGACCATAAAGGTGTGTGTGTGTTTGTTTCCCTGTGGAAGATGGGAATTAACTTTGCCAGAAATCTAAGTTTTGGTTCTGCTTTGTAGTTGTACATCTTGTACAGAGAGACTAAGAACAGTAATTGGTTTTCCATTAAATGAGTGACACAGAAATTTACCATGAAAACTGAATGACAATAGCTAACTGGATGGGATTTCTTCAGAGCTACCCAAACACATTTTGAAGATTGCTTTCTGGAACTCCTCCCACAAGTTACCTGAGTGTGCCATATTTTTCACTTGACCAATCAATAATCAGCTGGATTGGATGCAGCTGAGAACCAAGGTGCAATAAAAGATGTACCTTGCATAGCAAGAACTTGGAAGAAACTTTTATCTTTACCATTGACCTTTACTGATGTTTATTAAAGACATTCAGTTTTTTAGATGAACCCTTCTACTGATTTCAGAGGAGTAGCCGGGATAGTCTGTATCAGCAAAAACACTGAGGAGTCCTTGTGGCACCTTAGAAACTAACAAATTTATTTGAGCATAAGCTTTTGTGGACTAAACCCCACTTCATCAGATGCATGGAGTGAAAAATACAGTAAGCACATGAAAAGATGGGAGTTGCCTTACCAAATGTGGGGGGGATCAGTGCTAACGAGGCCAATTCAGTTAAGGTGGAAGTGGCCTATTCAACAGCTGACAAGAAGGGGTGAATATCAAGAGAGGGAAAATTACTTTTGTAGTGCTAACAAGGCCAATGCAATCAAGGTGGACGTCGCCCATTTCCAACAGTCGACAAGAAGGTGTGAGTATCAGCAGAGAGAAAATTACGTTTTGTTGTGACCCACTCACTCCCAGTCTTCATTCAGGCCTAATGTGATGGTGTCCAGTTTGCAAATTAATTTCATTTCTGCATTTTCTCGTTGAAGTCTGTTTTTGAAGTTTTTGGTTGAAGAATTGCCACTTTTAAGTCTGTTATTGAGTCTCCAGGGAGATCGAAGTGGTCTCCACCGGTTTTTAAATGTTACAATTCTTAATGTCTGATTTGTGCCTATTTATTCTTTTGCGTAGAGACTGTCCGGACTGGCCAATGTACATGGCAGAGAGGCACTGCTGGCACATGATGGCATATATCACATTGATAGATGTGCAGGTGAATGAGCCCCTGAGGGTGGCTGATGTGGTTAGGTCCTATGATGGTGTCCCTTGAATAGATATGCAGACAGAGTTGGCAATGGGATTTGTTGCAGGGTTTGGTTCCTAGGTTAGTGTTTTTGTTGTGTGGTTGCTGGTGAGTATTCGCTTCAGGTTGGGGGGCTGTCTGTAAGTGAGGACTGGCCTGTCTCCCATGGTCTGTGAGAGTGAAGGATTGTCCCTCAGGATAGGTTGTAGATCCTTGATGATGCGCTGCCGGGGTTTTAATTGGGGGCTGAAGATGACGGCTAGTGGTGTTCTGTTACTTTCTTTGTTGGGCCTGTCCTGTAGTAGGTGACTTCTGGGTACTCTTCTGGTTCTGTCAGTCCGTTTCTTCATTTCACCAGCTGGCTATTGTAGTTTTAAGAACGCTTGATAGAGATTCTGTAGATGTTGGTCTCTGACCGAGGGATTGGAACAAATGTGGTTGTATCTTAGAACTTGGCTATAGACAGTGGATAGTGAAATGTGGTCTGGATGAAAGCTAGAGGCATACAGGTAAGTACAGCAGTATAGGATGGTGTTTATGTGACCATTGCTTATTTGCACTGTAGTGTCCAGGAAGTGGATCTCTTGTGTGGACTGGTTCAGGCTGAGGATGATGGTGGGGTGGAAATTGTTGACATCCTACTGATAATTGCCAGTTTTGAATATTTATAGAAAACTGGTACTTAGTAAATATCAGATTGTGCGTTGAGCATCATAATTGGCAGCGCTTATTAACACCGAATGCTGCTCCACATGAATGCTGATTGTTCCTGGAAGTTTGAAAACATACTCATTGTCGCTTTTGGACAGGGCTCACCAAGTGATGTTTTATTCGGGAGCCTGTTGTATTAGGCACTTTACAAACATGCATAAAGAGACCTGATCCCTTTAAAGATCTTGCAGCTCCTGTATGCATGCTGAAGTTCAGCTTTTCTTATTGGACAAACAACCATGAATACATTATTCCTCTTCTACTAAAGGTCAGAAGTGGAAAGTGTTGCAGCGATAGTCCAATACCTTGTTAAACTGGCATTGCACTTAATTCTGTCCACAACCAGCCATCACAGAATACAGGGGATCTTCTGTTACTCAACAAGCCAATTTCCCAGTCTCATCACAAACCGTCCTCTTTATGTGATAGGGCGCATTCTGTTTCATACTGTCATCACTATTAAATTGTAATACAGATAAAAGTATTTCATTTCAGGAGGGGGGAAGATGTACACACTTCAGCCCCTTAATCTCTGTGCAGTTCAGATTTCCAGTGCCTTATACTGGACACTTTATCAGATACAGTCACGCTAATTGTGTTCTTTCTTTTGCCTTTTCTTTCTGTTTATCTGGCACTGGATGTTTGGAAACTGCAGAACTCTGTTTGGAAACAAGATCAAGGCAGTGGCCAAGAAAGCGTTCTCAGGCCTGGAGGCCCTAGAGCACCTGTGAGTAACCCACCATCCTTTGCCGTTTGCAAGGGGGCCTGCCAAAAATGGCTGAGGAGGTCTGCTAGCAATTTAATAGCGTCTTTGTAAACTGAGAAGCCAGTCCATTTCTGGGGGCCAGCTGCTTCCTTCTCATTATAAGTCAGCTTCAACTTTGGCCTTTCTTTGTGCCAGGAACAAAGTTACAGAACATATGGCAAATGGGCATGCCCTTCATTTTTTGATTTGTATTGGGATAAACATCTCCTTGACTCCTACCACGGTTCTGTGCAGGCTGTTTGCAGCGGAGCCGTGTTTCGGACCTGGCCTTCGCTCCCCCACTCAGCCTTCCTCCAAACTCCGTGATGAGATACGTTGAAAATGACGAGTTTTCGATACAGAAACAAAACCTCTCATTCAGTGTAACTGCTTTTTGAGCCGTTTGCAGGAAACCAATCTGGCTATAGCTATGCAGCTCCTCCCAGGGCCGATGCCTCTAGCAGTGATTCATTATTAGTTTCCTTTTACGAATTTAGCCAGATTTAAATATTTTGTTGCTCTGTGTGATTTATTGGATGTTGATTATGTTGACTCATAGGCCACTGGCACCAAAACAAATGGTGAGATGCAAGTGTGTTTTGGAGGGGTCAGTAATGACTCTGATGAGTTGCTCGTTCCTTTGCTTCTGTGGTTGCAGCTGTATTGAGATTTGCACTTAAAGAAGCACTAGACTCCTACTGTTTCATACTTGAGTGACGGAGTTTAGAGTCCAACTTTTGGCGAGTGTTTTTTTTTCAGTAAAATATTGATGAACTTCTGCAGAGAAGCATTTAAAAATACTCTTTTGGAAAATTTTTGCCCCCTTTCCCTCAAATCAGCATTAGAAAACCTGAACAAGCATGTTCCCCCCAAACACATGTTCTAATTTCTTCTGAGATATATGTCCCTTTGGAACATTTATAATTAAACACATGGACAGATATTGTCCTCTTATTCAGGATAACTGTTTTCAAGGTAATGGCACAACAAAGATTTCCACCTACTGAAGATTTGGTCCATGACCCGTAAACCTGTTTGGAAGTCAAAGTTGCCTGCTGGGTGCTCAAGAGGGTAGAGCTCTGTAGATGTGTGGCTTAGATGGTAAATTGGAGATGAGACACTGAATGATGAGTTGCTCATTTCTTTGCTTCTTGTGGCTTGCATTGGTGTGCAGTCTAGCAGCCTAAGCTCGGAGTTAACAAGTGTTTTGTATAGCATAGATGCCCTGTAGTACAAATACAAACCATTGGGTGCTCCTTGAACACAGTGCTCGCATACCATAAAACGTATGTTCCAGTACTTAGCTTGGAGAAAAGATGTTGGTCTCTTGATGTTACTGGAGCATTAATTTTTTTTTCAAGTGCCTCTGATTTTGTTCTGCAGGAACCTCAAGGATAATGCAATCAGGTCTATCCAACCAGAGGCTTTTGCTAAGATGAAGAACCTGAAGCAGCTGTAAGTATTTGGACCATATGTACCATTAAGCCTGCACTTATCTTTCTCGTAACGTACGTGAGTAGAACGCCACTGGTCGTATGTACAACATGCCATTGGAAACAATCCTCCCCCCCAACACACACACGTTATTTTTATACTTGAGCAGATGTCCAGCCACATCTCACGCTTAGTAGTGAGTGAAATTAGATCGTAGTAACCAAGGGTAAGCAGGTGTGCAATTATCCATCTCCGCTCGGAAAATCCAGTTCTGTTAGCCATCTCTTCTTCTCACACAGTGCTCTGAGCTATTTAATTCCTGGTGCCAACCTGCATTTCCTTTATACCTATGTTTAGGTCTGTACACAGTGCTGATGTTTCAGTAGATTTGAGATGTACATCATCTAGTGTCAGCTGTAAAAACGTGGCTGTGTTATCAGAACTGGGCTCTCTCTTGTTATACACAGATACAAAGATGTATATTGTCATCTGACAGTGCTTTAAAGGTTAAGCAGTAATATTAGATGATCTCAAATCCTGCCCCCGGTCACTGTATAGTTAATGTGTGGTCCACGACCTCTGCTTGACCTTTGGTGCTACTCCTTTAAGTCAAACCTGTATCGCTTCTTCGCTGATAGTAAAGTTTCGTAGAAATACCTTTGCCTAAAAATCGCTGTTTTATGATGCGCTGTAGAGATGGAATTTTAACGGTCACTTGTCTACGTGGAGCTTTGTAAGAGGTTCCTAAACCTACGCAAGGGCCAAATTCTCCACCGGTGGACATTTTCAGAGCACCATTGGCCTTAGGGCTGTGACAAGTTAAACCAGCAGAGAATTTGGCCTGGAGTGTTTTAAAAATGATGTAGAGAACATCTCACACCTTACAACGTATAAAACCCAGTACTAAAGTAGTTCTGCAGAGTTTGAAGCGATTGTCTCCAGTTAGCTTATGTCCCATCTTTGATGGCTTTCAGCTAGTTACCCAGGGGAGAAGTATCTTCTGAATTCTAAGATTTCTTCTTAACAGCAACCACTAAGCCTTGGTCTACCCTGGGTGCGGGGGGGGATCAATCTAAGTTACGCAACTTCAGCTACGTGAATAACGTCGCTGAAGTCGACGTACTTAGAGTTACTCACTGCGGCGTCTTCACTGCAGCAAGTCGACTGCTGTCGCTCCCTTGCCGACTCCACCTGCGCCTCTCGCGGCGGTGGAGTACCCCAGTCGACAGGAGAGCGCTCGGAGGTCGATTTATCGCATCTAGTCTAGACACGATAAATCGACCCCCGTTGGATCAACGGCTACCCGCTGATCCGGTGGGTAGTGTAGACATACCCTACGTTCCCAGGAGGATGCTGAGAAATTTTTGTTGTTGTTTGAATTAGTTGCTGTTTTTATTGGACGTACACAAAACCCGTGATTTGTGTCTCCTCCCCGCCCCCTGTGTATCAGTAATTTACCAACAAACGCAATTCACTGAGCTGAGCACATGTCTTCTGACCCCTTTAACCGTGCTGGTGCACAAACAGAAAGAGGGAGAGAGCCATGTTGGCTTGGGCTGCACCGGGAATGCACTGAGATTAGCATTGGCCAGCTAGGTTACTAACGGCTGTAAGCAGACAGCTTCACAGAACCCTTTTGACATTCAGCGATTGAACCTTGCAGTCAATCCCCTGATAAAGACTTCTGACCCCATGGCGGGTGGAGGAGGAGCATGTGTAGGAATTACACAAGCAGGGTTCAGGACTCCTGGGTTCCATGCCTGACTCTGCCCCGCTACATGCCTCCTAGATAAGGTTACTCAGGTCCAGATCCTCAAGGGTATTTGGGCTCCTCGCTTCCATTGAGATCGCTCCCTGCCTCAGTTTACCTAACTGTAAATCACCACTTGCCAGCCTGTCTGGGTTGTTGCAAGGGTTAATTAATGTTTATAAAGTGTTAGGAGATTTTTTGGGAGGGAAGGGAGAGGAACGGTGCTTTACAAGTGTGACGTATTTAGCACAACCACCATCGTCTCCCTTTTTGCTCGTGCTGAGGGAAAGGAAGGACTGCCGAGTGGCTTTAAAGGGCTCTGAGCTTCGCAGTGTTTCTCTTGTTGGGGTCACAAGCGGGCGCTTTTGTTTCTGTTTCCCTCCAGCCACATAAACAGCGACAGCTTCCTGTGTGACTGTCAGCTGAAATGGTTGCCGCAGTGGTTAGTCGAGAAGGAGCAGCAGCCCTTTGTGGTAGCCACCTGCGCCCATCCCGAGTCGCTCAAGAGCAAGAGCATTTTTGCCGTGCCCACAGAAAGTTTTGTGTGTGGTAAGTAGGGTCTGAGTGTGAGGCTGTGTGAACAGCAGGTCTCATTTCGGCCAACATTTCCTTTTCCTGCTAGACTGTGTGATTATGTCGGGGTTGGTGGGGGTTTTGTGTCATCAAAGCCAACCCAAGCCTACAGTTTAATTGCAGTCACTGGCTACAATTTATTTCTCACCAAAACCACACATCATATTGCTTGCATCTAGGGTATCCCTTTACAAGGCGCTCTGAGTATTAAATCAAAGGGGACTAACAGTTGGTTCAGTTATAAATCCAGCTGCTCTGTTATAGCAAGACAGCCCCGGTCCTAGAGAGCTAATGTGGGCAGGATTTCAGCGGTGAATTTGCACACAGGCTCATAGCATTGTGAGCTTTGGTTGTTGGGTTTGGCATTTCCCCCTGCCCCTCCCTCTATTGCTGCCCCACAATCGTAAGAACAAACCTGTGGAGGGAGGGGTCTTTAAATATAAGCTCTTTATGGATGTTTCATCCACTAAATCTGAAATAGCCATTTGCTAAAATTTGCGTTTGTGTGTTGGTGGTTAATTTTTATTTGCTTGGATCAGAACTACTGCTTTCCTTTCATCCCAGCTGCTCGCTGCCGTTACGGCCAAGTATGGCTGCAAAGCAGCCTGGCAAATGCAGAACAGCTGAACACACGCACACAACCTAGCGTTTAATCGGGAACAATTAAAAGTGATCAACAGAGAGCTGTGGTTGCTCATGCTTTTCTCCTGTGGCCATGTGTACACTACCAGCTGGATCGACGGGTAGCGATCGATCTGTTGGGGATCGATTTATCGCGTCTCGTCAGGATGCAATAAATCGATCCCCAGAGTCGACGGGGGAGCCCGCTGTCGATCGCTGCCGCTGTGAGGACGGCAGGGAAGTCGACCTAAGATGCGTCAACTTCAGCTACGCTATTCACGTAGCTGAAGTTGCATATCTTAGGTCGACCCTCCCTGCCTAGTGTAGACCAGGCCTCTGAAACTAAACTGGACCCAGGTTTTGGAACCTCTCTGTGTGGTTTGTCCTGTTAACGGATGTAGATTTTAGTCTTACTTCTTTACAGTGCTAGTTTAGGGAGAGCAGAGTAGCTTTTGAAAGTTCCTTTTCCTCCGCTGAAAGTATAACTTGTCTCACTGGTGAAAGTTCACCCCCACCTGAGATGAGCACAAATATACACACACATGCTCAATGCACAGGGCCTCAGAGCTGAGATGACCTTGTTGGGGTTGTTATTTCAGTCTAAAAGGAGAAGAGATGAGTTTTCAAATGCTCTGTCCCCGGGGCAAGTCATCACAAAGTTGCAAAATCGCCCTTTCTAACGTAAGGACAGCTTTGCATCTCCAGTGGCTGCCTTGCCAGCCGCCAGTCCTCCCCAGTTCCAGAGGCATCGCTGTTCAATTAAACGTTCCTCCAATATTCACTTATACTGTTTGTTGAAATCTAATAAACAAAACTGCTTGGAACTTGGCTAAAAGCACCAGTCGCCCAGGGCAGAGGGGTGCATATGCAGGCAGGCTGACAGGCAAATACAGCTGCTGTTCATAGATATCTTGTGCCATCATGCCCCTGCTTGCGAGCGCCCATCAGTTGTAACTGTGACTTTAACCCTCTTCACCCTCCACTTCAGGTTGACACAAGAGCTTGAGGGGAGGGGTGGTTTAGAGGTGAAATCTTAGGGGCTGCAACTTACGGTTGCAGCTGAACTTCCGATTTGCTCTCATTGTTTGAATTGATGCTTTGTACGAGTGGTGCAAGTAAATCTGGTAGCACGTCACTGTGCTAGGCACTACACCCAGGCACCCTGAAAACACGGAGCCTGCCCCTACAAATGAAGAATTTTGCAAGAGCAAGCAGATACTCCGTTGCATCGAGATAATTTATCTTCCCATCGACCGTACAGCAAGGCAAGCGTGTAGAAATGTCATGTCCTCCAGTTCAGTGTTCTCATTGTTAATTAAATCTAGATTCGCTCTGCAGCCGCTGCTAAAATAATATTTTAGGTGAAAAGGGCAAGAATTGTGACTGAGAAGAGTGGCCCCGGGTCGGGGCTGACCCGCTGTCATTGTTTTTCAGACGATTTCCCCAAACCCCAGATTATTATTCAGCCAGAGACGACCATGGCCGTTCTCGGCAAGGACATCCGCTTCACCTGCTCGGCCGCCAGCAGCAGCAGCTCCCCCATGACGTTTGCCTGGAAGAAGGACAACGAGGTCCTGCACAACGCCGAGATCGAGAACTTTGCCCATGCGCAGGCCAAGAACGGTGAGGTGATGGAATACACCACCATCCTGCACCTGCGGCACGTCACCTTCGCCCACGAGGGGCGCTACCAGTGCATCATCACCAACCACTTCGGCTCCACCTACTCCAACAAGGCCCGGCTCACTGTTAATGGTGAGCGCCAGGCTGGGATCCAATTCTTTTCTTGTAGGTGAACCTACCCCACGGAGTGTTGGGAGACACCGTATTATAGGCCCACGCCTGCCTGGCTGGGATGGCCCCGTTCTGGCCAGGCACTTACATACATGCTTAGTTTCGAGCACGTGAGTCATCGCTAAACACAGGCGTCATCCCATGGGTTTCAGCCGTTCCATTAGAGTCTCTGCCAGCAGAAATGAAAGTCTGAAAGGGCTAGAGAGAGGGAACATCTCGAATAACATTTCCCTTGAGAGGGAGGATGGGTTTTATTTGCTTCATACCCTGAAGACGGATCCCAGAAGCATTTGTAATTAGTTTAACGGGGGGCTCTCGGGCATCAGAAGGCTGGTTTCATTTTCCGAAGGCTGTTTGTCACTCTCCCCCGCCCCTTTCCCTTCACAGTGTTGCCTTCATTTGTCAAAACCCCCCACGACATCACCAGCCGCACAGGGACGACAGCACGGCTGGAATGCGCCGCCAATGGCTTCCCCATCCCACAAATTGCTTGGCAGAAGGACGGAGGCACCGACTTCCCAGCAGCCCGGGAGCGTCGAATGCATGTCATGCCAGACGACGACGTCTTCTTCATCATGGACGTGAAGATAGAGGACATGGGCGTTTACAGCTGCACAGCGCAGAACTCCGCGGGCTCCGTGCTGGCCAACGCCACGCTGACTGTGCTAGGTAAGACGCTTTGCTTCCTTGGGGATCGGGGCAGCGCGGGCAAAGGAACCATTTTGAGTTTCCAGAATGGGTTTTAGAGGGAACGCTTGAGTTGTGAGAAGCCATAGACGTACGTATGGAACAACGGGGTTGAGGTGACACCAGTACATTATGGATACTGTGAAAGGACTCAGATACCTAAGAAAATGAGTCCTGTTTCTGTTGGAAGTCACCCTTCTATAGGAGAAACCTGTTAGGCCATGCTGATTGCCTCCCCGCCAAGGAGAAATATGCAAGAAGAAATTAAACTCTGCCTCACTGCCCTAAAAGGTATTGGTATGTGACAGCTGTTATTCTTCCTCCAACGTAGGAGATGATGAGCCTGGGGCATGGGTTCTTATGTAGGATATGGAGAGAAAACTAAAGGAGAACTGATAGTAAGGGCCCAGATTATGCCATTTAGACATTGGGGTGCAGTGGGGTGACCCTGAGGAAGGAAGCTGGCATACAAGACCCTATTGTTTAGCCAGTCTCTAGAACTTTGTTAATTATGTCTTCAGAAAGGTCTGTTGGTTTGCCAATGCTAGATGATCTGAGTCATCACAAACCCCCTAGAAACGTAATGTCTGTACTTAACCCCCTGTAGAGACGCCGTCCTTAATCCATCCACTGGAAGACCACGTCGTGTCTGTAGGTGAAACGGTGGCCCTTCAGTGCAAAGCAACGGGAAGCCCACCTCCACGCATCACCTGGCTGAAAGGCGACCAGCCCCTGGTAGTGACTGACAGGCATCATTTCACCCCCGGCAACCAGCTGCTGATCGTTCGGAACGTTGTGCTGGAAGATGCTGGGAAATACACCTGTGAAATGTCCAACACCCTTGGGACGGAGCGTGCACACAGCCACGTAAGCATCTTGCAGTCCTTTGGCTGCAGGAAGGACAGGATGACAGTGGGGATAATCACCATTGCAGTGGTGTGCAGCATTGTGCTGACCTCTTTGGTCTGGGTGTGCATCATCTACCAGACCAGAAAGAAGAGTGAAGAATACAGCGTCACCAACACAGGTAGGCTCCAACCCTGGCTACGGGCTCTTGGGCCAGCGGAAACCTTTGCTTGCCAGGACATTCTGTGGTGGCTGAACGGCTGTGCCAGCCAGCCATAACTCCTGCTTAAAGGGCTTATCTCGGGGATTTGATTCCCTGTATCATTTGCCTCTCTTCAGGAAGCTGCTCCCAGCTGCACTAGCTGTCACTTGCTGTTGCAGGCTGTTCAGTGCTTTGATTTACGGCTTGCCTGGGCTCATCACGTCCCCTCCCGTCCAGCTGCAGACAGCCTAACAGGTTCGCTCTGGCGGCTGTCAGAAGCTGTGTTGCAATCTGGGTTAACCCTTCAGGGTTAACCGGCCTCGTTTGTGATACGGGACACCCCTCTACTGACCCCTCCACCTGCCCACATGTAACTCATGCAGCGAGGTACCTCCAGCAGATCCTTGGGACAAAGTGCAGTGTCTTCTAGGGGAAGTGTTGTGGTGCCTAGCGGCCTTTCAGAAAATGCCACCCTAGTGCCAAAGTCATGGCATTGGGGTTGAGAGCCTGAGGATGGGCTCGACTGAGATCAGGAGGAATAGTCAGTGGGAGCATCCATTTGGCCTGTTGGACCCGCTTCCTGGACTCTGGGCCAGTGCTGCTGAGTGCCCCAGTCTGATCCTTCCTGGGATTTGCTGCCCTCCACTATATCCCTTTAATCTTCTAAAGAAACAGGTGCTGTATGTATGGGGCTTTCAAAGCCATGGCCGAAGGGAAGGTTTGCATGGAATGTTGTTTGCATGCTTGAAATGCAGTTGACACCCAGTGTTTTTTAAAAAAATCTCGAGACATGGCAGCGCTTCTCTCTTCCCCTTTGCGCATGGTGTCTGGTCAGTTCGTTACAGGGGCAGTTCTGGAAAAGGAGGGGCTCGTTACCCTATAGAATCTAGTTTACATTTGGGATAGCTTATAGTGGGGGAGGAGTGGGCCAGGACTGGCACGGTAGAGCAGTGTAAGGGCTGAAACTGGCCTAGTGACCCAGGATCTAGCTTTAGGGCTGCCATCTGGGTGAAGGCTGTTTGAAAAAACAAGGCCAGCTGCTATGGTAAACTTATTTAAACATGGAGAAAACCTCTGAAGTTCAGGTAGCAGGAATTTTAATAGGACACTTGCAATAGCAGTTTTTTGCTCTCTTTTTTCCCCACCCTAACATCTTTCTGCCTTTCTGGTTCCTTTCCATAGAAGAATTAAAAGTAAACCCAGAGGAGCTGCAGTGTGTAGGACTCCTAGATCTCCCAGAGCATTGGCGTGAACATGTTTGCTTTGTGCTGGGGTGACAAGCCAGCATAATGTTAAGGCAACTGCAGATTTATCAGAGTGGCTGAAGTAAAACCAGGCTGAAGCTGATGCCCCGAGCAGCAGCCCCCTGGCCGGTTGTTATTGTTCAGCTCCAGTTTTGAAGTTACTTTCGGCTTGGTGTTTTCATGAGGCGGGTCCTGGTACAAGTGGAGTTTGTTGTGACGGGGCCACCAACAACCCTTATTAAAAATTCAGAAAGCAACATTATTATTCTGTACATTTCCCTCTCACTGACTGGAGTAGAGTGCCCAGACAGCAAGTGTGAAAAATCGGGATGGGATGGGGGACGGGGGTATTAGGAGCCTATATAAGAAAAAGACCCCAAAATTGGGATTGTCCCTATAAAATCAAGACATCTGGTCACCCTAGACCAGAGGAATCCTGGCAGGCGTGTTTGAAGAGACATGGAGGCTGGAACTGCTCTCTCATGTTGGCCGCAGTCTTCTCTAGTCAGGTGGTTATGAAAGCTGTTGGGTCACTCTCCTGTTGGGTCACTCTCCTAAAGAACGTAGGAACCCACCCCCATTTTCAGAAGACCAAGGTTTTCACAAGTCCCTAGGGATTGGCGATGCCTAAATTTTGAGACACTCAACTAGTGCTACCTTAAAGGGGCCCTCAGAGGATGGTTGCTGAGTGTGTTCTGAAGAACCAGGCTGCTTTAAGATGAGGCCCAATCTTGGATGTAGACATCCAAAGTCACTGGTCACTTCTGAAAAAGGAGGCCCAAATCTCTGTGAAAGTCTGGGATTTATGCTGCGAAGTCATTTTTGACAGTGTAACTCCCTGTGTAGAAGTCCTGGTTCACATTTTGTCTTTACTTCTTCTTGCAGACGAGACCATTGTACCACCTGATGTGCCAAGCTACCTGTCCTCCCAGGGGACTCTTTCTGACAGACAGGAAGTGGTTGTCCGAGTTGATAACAGCCAACAGCCTAACGGGCACATAGAGAACAATGGTAGGCACTGGATTCCAACATTTAAAAAGCTGTATGCCCTGTTGGTGTGACCAGGGGTAACTAAAAACATTAGTGCCAGCTACTCTTCTGCTCTTATTGTGTGCTGTTTGCAGGATCTGTACACCTCGCTACTACTCTGTATTGAGGACAAAGGCAGGGACATGCCTCTCACTTTGCGGACACAGAAGAAACACCTTTCCCAGTAATATCACTCATCAAAACACATTTCTTTAGTGACTACTCCATCATCAGGCCTGGAAGAATGGGTTCTGCCAATATTTGTCTAGTTCTATGGCTCCAGAATTACTGACAACTAAATTCTAATACAAAATCCACTGACATTGCCAAACCCCGCCTTCGAGCTTACAAATTAAATGCCAATATCATACAATATTTTAAAAGACAACGTTAGAGGGGAAAGGTTAAATTTCTGGATTAAGATGATCATTCATCTATAAAGCATTTGTTCCTTGAAAAATTGACTCAGAATTATCCACTGTTTCCATTGCCATTGAAATCCCTTATGCTGTTTTTACAGTGCGATAAATGACTGAATGTTTCGATTGAAAGAGCAGATGGTTGTAATCTTTAGCCAGCTGGTTCTTTTGTTATAGGTATGTGTCAGACTGATCCTGGAAGAGGTCCAGATGTTGAAGCTCCCACTGTTGCTTGTAGACAGCCAAAGCTATGTGTAGGATATAATAAAGACGCTTGGAAAACCGAAGACGTAGCTGATGGAATGCTTGTTCCAGATAAGACAGGTAGAAAACACATTAATCTGCAAAGACATTTCATGTTAGTACAGATCAGAACTCATTTGAGAGTCAAAGTGTTGAGACTGAGAAGATATGTTGCCTAAAAAAATGCCAAGAGTGATTCTCAGATGCGGATACGGCAAGTTCATTTTTCTCTTATTTCTCTCTCATTTCTTCATCACAGTAGTTGGAGCTTAGAGAACAGCCAGAAAAGGGCAGACTTTTGACTCTGATCAGCATCACTGCAGCTTGATTGGGTGTTTTTAAGCCATTCCTAACACGCAAGAGCTGTTTCAAACTGAAAGTGTTAGACATTTTCAACTGAGACATCATAAAGGGACTGTCAACTTCAAAGTAATCAGAAGTTCAAAAATCAAGTTACAATTAATTTTGGGCACTACACTTGCTCCTCGGTCTCTTTGCCAGAGTGTCTGGTTTTCCAATCACATTTTTAAAAGAGATTTTCTCTCTCATTGTGCTGTATATGAGAGCCACTCAGACAACATGGGAAACCGATTCTCTAGGGGGAAATGGTGAAATCCAATGAACTGATGGAGTGCAGATAAACAAAATAAACTTGAGGGAAGAGGGACAGACTTTCTCCTCTTCCCTCTTTCACCTCTAGCCATCTTTGATGTTGTTCATACCAACCATAAGCAAAATATTAAATGTGATTTAAACTGACAATATCCCTTTAAAAACAACGACACGCAAAAGGCAACACACTGCTTTTCAGCAACAGCTACTGCAGAATTCCACCTTCCTTTTCTGCACTGTCTGGTCAGCTAGGAAGCAGGAAGTAGCAATGGAATATAAATACACACCTGTAAGGTGTCTTTCTAGTTGCAATAGAAATAAATGTGTGGAGTGGGATAGAGGAGCAAACCCAATCGTTTCAACTACCATTAGGGATACTGGGAAATGTAATGTTCTGAAAAAGGCAGGCACTAACTAGATTCATAGGAAAGCAAAGAATAATATATTGTAAAAGAGACTGCCATGTGGCGGAGGGGTGGCCTGAGATGTCTTGTCCTTCTCCAACTTCCATGATGCTGTGATGATGGCTTCAGACTGACTGTACTTAACTTCAATTATCGCCCTTTTCTCGCCCTCCACAAAGGGTACCTGCCGGTTGTGTGCACTGACTGTAGCGGAAGTACGGATAGCATGAATGTCAACATTTACCCCAAGAATCCGGAATACTATTCTCTGCCAGCTAAGACTATGGAGAACACACATCAAAATGCATTCAGCAGAAAAGAGCCAAGTAGGACCAAGAGCAGAGGTAGCAACCCTCTTCACCCTCAGCAGTGCGCTGGGATTGGCAGCAGTCAGAGAATGGACACCGATAGTACTCTGTATCCCAGCAACCATGACAGAATGCCACCGTCGTCCTGCACGAATCCACCACTGCATGCAGACAGACAAGGTATGCTTTCCCTATACCATTCAGATTCATGTCCTGTTTCCTCTCGTTACCATGCTGTGCTTTTATAAAGCATTCGTAATCTTTAGTATTAAACATCGGCTATTTGGTGGTTGGGTTTGAATTCCTCTTATTTATTATGTGCATTGAGCATTGTACTATCCTTACTTCCTTACAGGCTCTTCAGACCCTTTGGCGAATGCTTCAGAGCACAGTAAGCTTAACTTAAAAGCTTCATCTTCAGAAGACTCAGTGAAGCAGCTAAAAGGGACTTCTGAAATGTCACCGACATCACTGGATATACAGGGGGAGGCTGAAGCTAAACAAACTCTTCTTTCCAATGGATACCTACCCAAATTACAGGACTCCACTCATGAGTTTAAGCCACCCATAAGATCAATGGACTGAGAGGGGAAAAACTGCCATGTGCAAATGAACAAACCTACTATTGACCTTAATTTTTTGCACAGAATACCTAGGCCACTCACTTCTACCTCAACTTTTGAACTGACAGCCTCTCCAAGGAAAAGGAAAACAAATGAGGTATGAGAAACAAGCTTGTGTGGGGAACAAACTCCTACTTGAGCGTCACCTGTCTGTACATAGTTTAAAACTTCAATCAGAAGTATTACTAGTTCAAAAGTTAACTTGCATATGAAGCACATAAATGCAAGGGACAATTGTGTAGAGAGAAGTATTTGATACAGTTGTACATAAGAGTTTTCATATTATATATAAATATATATATCTTTTACAGAGGCTATTTTAATCTTTAGTGCATGGATAACTGAGTTCTGAAACTTTACAAAGTTTTGGCAATATTGTTTTCAGTATCAGGTTGCTGTTAAATTTTTTGAGAGAGAATTCTGGTGCCTTAAGCAGACCTTTAAAAACCCAGGCTGTTTCAAAGGAATTGCCATGCTTTGCTCTGGAAATTCCTTTAAATCAAGCATTGATTGGGTTATTTAGCACAAATCCCCTCCCCCCTGAAATTGATTGCACTTAGCAGGTTTAAACTGAGATCTTAAATTATTTCAAAGAAACGCTAAATAGAGTTTATAGGGAGAGCCAAGTGATTACCAAAAAAGAAAAAGTAATACATAGCAACCTGACTTTTTTTCTTTATGGAAGAACTTAAAATTCATACCCTGCAGAATTGCAGCAACAAGCTAAAGATTAAATATTAGCTGTGCTGGTCTATAAATTACAGCAGAATAGCACAGAGGCACAAAGCTGAATTAAACTACTGTGCACACTTGCAAAAAGGAAAGCTAAAACCAGCACTAACAACAAAAACGTGCAGTAGGAAAGGAGTTCATTTTTATTTTTATTTTTTTGCACCTGTCACAAACTTAAAGGAAATGGCCTTGTTTACACCCATTGTACCATTGCAACGATAGCAGTATAGTTAAAGTAGTACAACCCTTCCCAGTGTGAATGCAGTTATACTGACTAAAGATAATTATGTGAACATAGCTTATTCCTGTCTGGAAAGGGAGGGGAATAAACCACACTAGTATCAGACAACTTTATAGTATAACTGCATCCATACTCTGCTTGTAGCTGTATTATTATCCCAGTAATGAAAATCACCCCCCTAATTTACCATTATACTGGCTGGGCGCAGACTATGCCTGAGATACATGACCCATTTTTTCTATGGGGCTGTATTAAGCCATCTTTTTGCTGCACATAATTCCCCTGATCTGCAGCTCACCACATGGGTGTACACACACAATAATTGCTATCTGCTTGTATGTGAACATCGACTTTAGGCCCATGATTACCCCTTTGTGCCACAGTTCCAAGCTAGTCGGAAATATACTGGGTTAGAAGCAAGTGTATTCGTTGGTAGCTGGTCTTACTGGTTTAAAGGGACAAAAACTACATGTGAGTACAGGGTCTTTAAGTTCATCCATGAATTAAAAAAAAAACCTGGTCAAATGGCTCTGTCATTTGTAACTTCAGTCTGAAGCTCTTTATTTTTAGAATGGCTGCTTCTGTTGGTACCTATGGACGGATGGGTTGGTTTGTTTTCAATTCTGCTAATACAAGTTGACTAGACTTTGGTGGTGATTACTCTGGGGGAAGATTGGTTGTTTTTTGTTTGTTTGTTTTTTCTTGGACGCAACTAAAGGCCAGTTTCATCAGAGCAGGGTCTGGTAGAAATCCTGCTCACGTCACTACAGTAGCTCACAGCAGGTGTCAGAAGTCGGGGCAGTGAGACCTTGTCAAGGCCTTGATTCAGAAAAGCAGCTGTGTTCAGAACAATACTAAGGACCTATTACTTTTCTAAATGAGGGCCAAAGAGACCCCCCATATTATCCCAAGCTATTCCCAAACTCCACCTTCATTAAGAAGCCACCTGTAATAATCTGATTTCTCAGTCCTTTGAGTGGTGGCCTAAACCACATTTCACTGTAAATTATCACTGATCCTGGCTTTTATGAAGCAAGGCCTAATTTAGCCAGCTACCTGTCTAGATCAGTTTCTGACTGTGGACTCATTTGCACTTTGTGGCAGGTGACTAATTATGTTGAGTGCCAACTTTTAACTATTCAGCAAATCAAAAACGAAAGAGGTGGATGATAGTAAATAAATAAACCAACATGTTTTTGTCCCATGAACTGAGAAAAATTTGCTTTAGGACTAACTCTGAAAGTGAAAACAACATTGGGACATACACAAGGAAGACGCGAATGACTTAATTGACCAATTTTGCTGGCAGAAATGTCATCACCGTTGCAAATATTAAGCACATTTGCCACATTAACATTTGAAAATAATGTATTTTTAATAATGTTAACTGTTTCATGTTGTTACTTCCACTAAATATGTGAATCTGCTGCTTCTGAGAGGCAATGTGAAAGAGGAAGTATTACTTTTGTGTACAAAGTTATTTATTAGAAAATTTGGTACAATATTGTACGTTGAAGAAAAACGTAAAATATTGAAGTGTCTAACAAATGGCATTGAAGTGTCTAATAAAGGTTCATTTATAATATTACAGCGTTTTTGTTGGCAGTGAGTTTTTCAGAGTTTCAGCTGAAAAAAATTAAACCCAAGCAGTTGCTTACACACTTCTCTGTTTCTAATGAAAATGCGTTAACCATATCAAGAAATAAGCTTTTGAAAATGCCCATTTGTCAAATTGCAATCAACAGACAGAGAATTCTGTATGGTGGACCAACCCTGGGTACTGGAAATATGACCTTAGGGTGGGAGAGTTGGGAATTGTAGCTGAGATATACAATGAAGAATTCATATGAAGGAAATTTCTAATATAAAAAATAGCAGTTGCCTAAACGTCACATGAAAATGTGGTCTTTAAGGAATTTAGTGTCTAGTGTCAGACAACTTTTTTTTGGCCCTCAACTATGGAAGAACGTGAACTTTTCAAACTTTACATATAGGTGAATGTGAGTTATATGTTGTGCATAGTCTGTCATTGTTTTTTAAGGATTAATAGTCTTTCTCCCCATTATTCATCACTGAAAGTTTCTCCTTCGGCAGGGTGTGATGAACAGTATTTTACTACAGAGAATTCTACTGAGGACTCCCCTTCTCCCTCAGAGCTGCCATCTCCAACTGTGTTCAAGCCACAGTTGCCTCAGTTTGGTACCTGGGAGACTTACTTTGATTCCAATGGCTTGCTGTTCAGAGCCAGCCACTTGCTGAAAGAAGTGCGGGGTTGTCCTAGCAAGTTTGTTATGTAGTAAACGGATTATATGTCCTTGTGTCAGTGACCATTTATCCACCACTATCCTCCTTTGTTGCTTCTGATTTGCATAGTAAGTAGCCTCCACATCAGCCTCGCTCCATTATTCCACTCAGCATAGGGTCGCATCAGCTGGGAAGGCTGGCCTGGCCCTGAGGTCGGCCCTCAGGAACCAGGACCTGTAGCAGCATGATCAGGGGTACATAAAGGAAAAGAGCTATACCTGTCTTGGGACATAGAGCAGCACCAATGGGTTTTCATGGACCTTCATCATAGACTCTGGTCCACAGCAAGAGCCATGGGGAGAAGGAAGTGAGACCGACCGACCAGTGGAGAGAGGTTCCTCCACTGTAAAAGCACTTAAAGTTTCCATTGGATGCAGTGCGAGAGACAGGCACACAGCAGGATGGACAATATATGTAGAAATTGTGGTCTAGATTTGTAAAGACATTCAAACTAATTCGTGCACTGATTGTAACTAGGGCGATTACATGACATCACTACCGAGCAGCGTTAAGTGTCTTTGCGTAGCCAGACCTTAACTTATTTGGATATTTTGTATACTTAATCTTAACTCTGAATTGCCTGGGTTTTGAATGCTTGGTTTTGGGATAGGTACCACAGCCTTGTCACGTATTTCACTCTGAATGACTGCTGTACGCACTCTGTATATTTTAACATCGTCTTGGGCTGGGACTATGACAGAGGCACATGTGGCCATTTGTAATTACAGAAGTCTAGACTTCCACCCTTCACTTTGTTTGTAGTAAACCAAATACAATAAAAAAGGCGGAGTCCAGAAGTGATGTTTCAAAAAAAAAAAAAAAAAAAAAAAAAAAAAGAAAAAAAACAATTTTCTTAAAAAAAAAAAAAAAAAAAAAAAAAAAAAAGCTCAACACACAGAACCACGAGAAATTTGAGTCTTGTTCCAATGATAATAAATCCTCCGGTATCAGCCTACTTGTTGAAAAGCAAACAAAACACAGGCCCAGAAAGCGCTTTGAGCCGGGAGCTAGCTTTTCCGAATGAATTCTAAATCCTCCCCTCCACCTGCCCCTTCTCCCCCATCCAGAAAAAAGGGCTCAAACTGTACAATGTAGAAAAGTACATTGTGTAACAACATTAATTAGATTACTCTACAAGAGGCCTACACTATTGTTACAGCATCATGGCAGCTAGTGGAATTAGCCAGCCAATCGGGGACCAAAATCTCCCTAGGGATGAGAGCGGGAAATGATGGGTTGAAATTCCAGTTTTTAAGAATTAGTCCCTTTCGCTGTGAGTTTTCCTACGGTTTTCTGAGCAAGTGCTAAACTTCAGTACCCTGCATAAAGGCAGCCAGGTTCTCTGAACCCACACAGTTAAAGAGCAATCACTAAAGATCTAGCACTGTGTATTTGTTTAACAGTGAAAGAGTTTTGTTCAGGAAAAACACTATCGCGTAGTGCAGACAAAGCTGCTGGTGTTACTGCATCTCTTAATTTGGCTCTGTAGTAGCTCTACTAATTATATTTGCATATATTTTTATTAGGATGCCTGCCTCACTGCTCAGTGCTTCTTCAAAACCTTGTGGAAGTGCCTTCATTCAACTGAAAGATAGTTTCAGGTTCTTAATAGAGCTCTTTAAAGGTAGAACTAAGCCCAGTTGCTGCTGTAAATTTGGCAGGTTTTTTTTTTTTTTCTCCTTACATTTTCAATTTCTATTGCTAATTTTAACTGAGCTGAAGTAATGGCTTTTTGCCCCTGCACATATTCCACTAACTGATTTTAACTATAGTGTCTTTATGCTAAAGCAGGGGTCTCAAACACGCGGGCCACATGCAGCCCCGCGAAGCCCTTCCCTGCGGCCCGCCAAGCTCTCTGACACCCTCCCCCACCGCCCCTGCCCATACCATAGCAGTTTCCGGGAGGGGCCAGAAGCGGAGGCTTCTCTGCTGCCTGGCCAGGCCACTGCCGAGCCCCGACTTCCAGTTGCTGCTGCTGTGGCTTCAATGAATGAGCTGGGGGGCAGCACTCCCCAGGAGCCTCTGCAGCGGTGGCCAGGAGAGGTAAGCCAGGCTCCCTGCCGCCCTCCTGCCTCCCTCTGCGAGCTGGCTACAAGCATGAGTGGGGGGAGATTTGGGGAACAGGGAGCTGAGTAATTAATAGGGGTGAGTGGGTGGAGGTTTTGGGATAGGGCACAGGGAGCTGGGTTGTGGGGGTAAGTGGGGACAGGGAACAGCGTTATGAGGATCAGTCTGGGAGAGGGAGACTATAAAATTATAATTGATATTAGGCTGAGATGGGCTGAAATTTCTGTCAGATTTAGCAGCATGTTACATTTGCAAAAAGCTTGAATCATCTGAGGCTGGTAATTTCTTGTTAAATTAGATTTGTTTGCTTGTGTTTCCAGCTCTGGATTTCCTATGCTGCTCTTGCTTTGTTTGCCAAACAGATGTTGGCGGTGCCTAGTGCTTTCCAGGAGGGAGCGGGGAGCTGCGTGCTCAGAGGAGGCGGCAGGGCAGGGGCGGGACTTCATGGAAGGGGTGGGGTGGGGGCAGGGCCTGGGGCAGCGGGGGAGGTGGGGCGTGTCAGTGATGCAGCCCTCGGGCCAGTGCACTAGTCCTCACGCGGCCCTCGTGGTCATTTGAGTTTGAGACTCCTGTGCTAAAGGAAGAATTTAAGTAAGTAGCGTCTGAGAACATGCTACCATCACCCCCTCAGAACTATTCTGCTCAATCTGCCATTTGATCGAGGAGGAGAACCTGTTTTCTATTTGTCACGTGCATTCTGCAGCCAGACCTCTCCTGTTCTGTACTTCACTATTACAAATCCAGATCGACTTCAGCTTTTGGGAGGGAAAGAAAAAAATTAGGGCAAGAGCTGCATTTCTTTTCATAGGCAACATCGTTTGGACTGGCTACCTGTAAAATAATACAGCATTGTACTTTTACTGGAGAAATCTGAGTCTAATTAAAAAAAAACAAAACCCACGCTGGTTCCTCAGTAAGAGTGCTTGCTATACACCTGCAGGTAGAAACGGTGGGATAAACTTCCAAATATGGCTCAAATCAGAAACAAATGGACATTATCTTTTCCCATCAGCCTCCCAACTAAGAATCTTCTACGGTCTTTAAACGCCTGCTGATTGCAGCTGGGTCAACTCTTCCGCTGAACTAAAAACAGTCCCGGTGCTGAGGATCAGGTGTCTCTAATTAATGAAAATTCATTTTATTCTGTGTTTGCTGCTCAACCCATGTTCTTTTGATTTACAAAACGTTTTCCTTGCGTGAGTTCTGATAATGCTGTTTGCAGCTGCTGTAATTAGCTGTTGATCACCACATGTTACTTTTTTGGCACAAGTCTCTCTATGACTTCACTGCTTTCCACGCTGGGAAATTTTAAGTTAGGGAAATTGGATTATTTAAAGGACTCTTTTTTTTTTATAGTGAAAATATGAATTTAGGCTCTTGACCAGCGCCGTGGCCACATAAAGAAGCCAAAGAAGGAGCAGGAACACTTTTATGAGTGATTCTTTCTTGAGCTTAGCAGATCTTTGGCTCTTTGCTCTGATTCAGAGGAATGTCTACTCAAGTCAGCAGCAAGCTGCGAGTTTTGTCATATGTCCCAAGAAAGATGAATCCTCCCAGACTGATTGCTGCCATTCGCGGGACAACACCTGCAAACAATCTGAAAGAGAAGAGGGAACAATGCTTCATATGTTGTCATGGACTAGCAATGAGCAGATGTTACACTTTTAGTCACTCCACACACAGTCTTTTAGTAGGGCTGCATACATCAGCTTTATCTTGTTGATTTCTTGAGTGCGTTCCTGCAGAATTACCTCCTACCTAAAGTACTTATATTGCCTCTATTCATGTTGTCTCTGAGCACCTCACAGTTTTTAATACAGTCCTCAACAACCCTGGGAGGTGGGATCCCCATTTTACAAATGGAGACGAGAGGCAGTGGAAGGATTTGGGGAATGCGAAGAGATGGTCTTTAACTGCCCCGCGTGGACAGGGCTGGCGCAAGCTCAAAGTACGTCGTTCACATTACCCCAGTCCTGTTTGAAAGAGAGCGTGTCAATGTGAACTAGATACCTTTTGGTTCGCGCCAGCTGCGTTCACATGGGCAGTCATAGCACAACCCTGTGTGCTCTGCAGTTCACATCCCCTACGGCACCCATAGCTAGGACCTACATCCTCAAACATACTGAGGGGCTTAACTTCCACTGAAAATCTGGGCCTAAAAGACTTGCCAAAGTTCACACGGAACAGCCGCTTGCCCTCAGGTCACCTGATTTCCAGGCTAGCACTCTGACCACGGGCCCAGCCTCTCGCTCTACTTCCTTCAACCACACAAATAATCAGATTTCAGGAATTATCACCCTGTGACTCAGTGCTCTACAGAAAGTGGTGAGAGCAAGCAAAGGCCAGACCCAGGCTTGTCAACAGTCTCTGTGCTGCTCTCAGTGAAAGCGGAAATGGAGCTAACAGCACTACTAGCAGTGGACTGCCATGGACAGTGATTGGGAGAACTAGTAATAAACTACCTCCAGTCACTGCAAAGTAACACAAACATGAGTGGTTAAAAACTACCCACTCTGCCTATTAGAAGCAACAGAGCCAAACCACAGTAAATTCCAGTTGGGAAGGGGTCCCTTTAATCACAACAAGCAAATCACCTTGCTACATTACTGAGCAAATGTCACTCCTCCAGCATTTGATTTCAAAAATTGTACCCAGGTAGAGCAGCAGCAGGAAGACCATGGACTGATAACATCCAACATAGCCAAAGTAGTTAGGCCGGCTCCTACAGCCCATCTGTAACGGGAGCAGCCCTGGAAAGTTCATGGGAGTTCAGTAGGAAGGATTAGGGGCCTTGTTGGGTTTATGAACCATGGGATTGACCACTGTGCCCATGGGCCCTGCTGCACTGTATGTAAGATTTGAAATGTTGGGCAGTTTGACCTATGTTCCTTTAACCCACTCTTCAGCATTTCAGTCCAGAGAATGGGTAATCTTGCCCATCACACAGTGCGTGATGTCAAAGTGACTTGCACCGAGGTGGATTAAAGACGGATTCTGCTGTCCCTGGCTTCTGTGGCCTGGCCTGCCCAGTAACATTCATCTAACTGAGTCAGAGTTTCAACTATGTCGCTTTTACACCAGTATTGTGAGTAATTCCTGTGTAATACTGGCGTTAGTCCTGGGGCACGGGAGATCATCTGGAAACAGGACATGTTCCCAGAGCAATTCAGGGACCCTTTCTCTCTCAATCTTCCCTGCTAGTCACTATGCGTGCACTTGCTTTGGTATGTCTGATAATGATCTGTGCTCTGGGGCCTGGCGCATATAAGCAGATGGAAATGTTTTCTGGCTGCTTTAGACAGCCATTGGGGCTAGAACCATAATGACAGCTTTGAAACCGAGTAATTTGTACAAGGCCTCTACTGACAGCGCACTCCCCGGGTACGGCATTGGGCTCCACCTACACATCATCCTTCTCCGGTGGAATTACACCGGCCTACTACTGAAGTGCTGCAGCCACAGCTCTTCAATAAGCCAGGCTGGATAACTTGGAGTACGTTAACTAGAAGCTGCATCTCTAACCTCATCCCTCACTGCAACCCTCTAAGGTCCACCAATGACGCCGGCCTCAGCATCCTTCTGCTCTCACGTATCTGCTGCCTTTAACCATGTGGCAGACCCAGGCCTGGCTTACTAAGCTACTAGCTTTTCCTGCATTGCATGGAGGGAGAATGGCTGCTCATCTGGTCATGGTACCGCACTGACTCTGGAGATCTGGGTTCTCTTCCCAGCCCTGTCCCAGACCGGCCTGTCGGTTACTCAGCTAACCAGTCTGGGCCCCCTCTTCCCCCTCTGCATATGGGATAATCACACTCACTATCTTTCAGGCTTTGTCTGTTTAGACTGCTAACTCTTCCAGGAAGGGACTGTCTCTCACTACAGGTTTGTACAGCAGGGCCCTGAGCTCGGTTGGCATCTCCAGCCACTACAGTAACACAATGACCACAAATGATTGGTTAGTGGCCTAGCAAGGTGAGCATTTTAACTACACAGATGTCCGGGTGCCAGCGGTTCGGCTGCACTCTCCCAGGCTGCGTGTTGAACTGGTTGGGAGAAAACACAAAAGCAGAAATTGGATGCACCATGCTCCTGATTTTCCAAAGCCCCGTTAGCCAAACCTCTGCATTGGCCGAGTCCCCAGCCTGGGAGCCAAGAGGAGGTTTGGGTGATGCTGAGGTTTGGACAGTGGAGCAGAGACTGGGGGGGGCAGCAAGCCCTCGGCAGCCCCGCTGTCAGGAGGGTGACCCCCACCTCCTGCAGGCCCAAGGCTCAGGGAAGGCTGCAGTCACAGCAGAGCAGAGTCCTGGACGGGGGGCAGGGTGTGTCTCTCTGCTCTGCCAGGACCACAGCCACCACCCCGCTACAATAACGAGGACAGGGTCCGTGGAGCGAGGGAGCGGAGCCATGACAGAGGGCTCCCTGCACTGCCGCTCCTGCCCTCTCGACTAGCCGAAGTCCCGCTTAGCTGAATACACTCTGCGTCCCTAGGGCGTGTCGGGAGAACCCTGTCTAATTTCCCAAGCGAATGTCACCAGCTGTACTTTATAATGCCTATGGGTATGTTCTTGGATCCTATACCGCCTGCTACCCCCAACTGACAGTGCCTAATGCTTCTATTCTTCATATTCCCATTATTCCCAAATCCCTATTTCAACAGAAAATATCAGAGGCCACTGCTTAAAGCAACCCACCCCCTTTACTCAGACTACAGGTTAGATCTTTTTTGCATTTTCTAAAGCAGAGAATCCTTAAGGGCTGCTATCTAGTCTCTATTAACATTTGGGATCCCAGTATTGAAGAGGAGCATGGTTATGGCCCAGCGCTGGAAGGAGACTCCAACAGGTGGAATAGCGTGTGCACCGGTTTGGGTTCGGCAGAGGGAAACTCCGCTTAGCAGTCAGAATAGGGAGCTAGGATCCCTGGCTTGTGGGCCCCACTCTTCCCCCATCCAGGAATGGAAGCTCAGGTGACTCTTTCCACTTCACTCTTCCTACGGGGAAAACACCACTTGCCAATCTCCCATTTGGGTTGTAAGGCGTCAGCAATGGCTGTGAAGTGCGACAAGCTCCTTGGAGAAAAGGTGCTGGAAAAGTGCAAGGTGTATGTACAAAAGTCTGCCCGAGTGTGTGCAGCTCAGAAATTGCTCACCTAAACTCCCATTTGCAAGTGCAAATAAATGTGGCTACGTGCTCATTGCTCCTTTAATCTCACCCATATTCGATCCACTGAGAAATATCCATTAATGCAGGTGCCTCTCCTTCTCTTGGACAGAAAAGGATGGGAATTTGTTGGCATGAAGCACATGGATTTACTAGGTGCAAAACAGGAAGTGAGCCCTGCACTCTGGTATCAATCATGTGGCAAGAGGCAAGGCATCTCTCCGCCCCAGAATTCCTTCTCTTCCAATCTGAGATTTAGTAGAGAAGTCATACATTATTTTACACTGTGCCAGCCAAAAAGCCCAACGCTTTTATTGGTTTTGATTAATACATTAATAATTAGCAGCAGGCCCGGCAGTCTCTGCATCTATTTTTCCCAAGGCTTTCTTCCTTCTCCTCGCAGCAGACACAGTTTGGCCATTTTTGCATTTTTCTCTTCTTGGGATTGCTTATTATTTTGATTTCTCTTGGGTGTGCAGCGCTCAGGAGAGTTCAGTTACCCTTTGGGTTGATTGCATCAGTGGCACAATCTGAAGACAGAGTCTGATGTCTGGTTGGCTAAATGGGCATTTGTGAAACGGGATGGAAAGAACACAAATTACATGCAACAGAAAGGGGGGGATTTAGACATCAAATAGGAGTTGAGTGCTTAACTGCTATTTGTCCTTTAGAAAACAGATCCCCTGGTCCTTTAAGCATACGCAGTGCTGTACAGTTCATGGAACCAGCCGACAGATGGGATCTTGATGTGCTAGCTCAATGCACTCTGAGACAATACAGAACAAAGAGGCTGGTGTGGGCATCACAGCTGGAATGCTTCCTGGAATACATGTCCAGGAACTTCCTGAGATTTTTTTCAAATTATTTTCCAAATGCGTCAAAAGAATATTGAACTTTGACTAGTGCTGTGTCGCACAGACACAGCCTTGGCTAACGAGTTGATTTCTAAACCCTACAACAGCAAAGAGCAGCACTGCCTTACAGGCTGATTTAGAAAGGGATAAGAAAGGAAGCTAGAGATTTGCATAATGAGTCTTATGGTGGAAGGGGAAAAACCAGCAATACCTCTTGCACTCATCCAGACCTGCATTTGTCCCCAACGTCTAGTTAATGCTCCATGTGGGTTTTGCGTATGTCACTCCAGTAACTACAGACTTCATTAGCTCATAGCATATGTATGACGACAATCCCAGAGGCACAATACAACAATTACCAGCTGAACCGCATACACCCAGTGGATCAGGCACAATCTAAGATCTATGGTTCCAAAACCACAGGCCTCTTGCATATGGACTGAGGCAATCTACATTAGCTATAATTATTTTAAGACTTGTATTCCATGTAGGCTACAGCTGGTCACTACTGAACAGCTCACTGATTCTCCCACACAAAGAGCACAGCCCAATACGAACTGACCGAGTATCCATGCAAATCAATACAAATTTATAAGCCTGGGGCATCTTTTGTCCAAGAATCTCAAAACGCTCCACAAACACTAATGAATGAGTCCTCACCAGGAAGCATTGTTCCCGTTGTTACAGATGGGTACGCTGATGCCCAAGGAGGCTACGTGACTCACCCAGCATCACACAACAAGTGCCTTCTAAAGCTGAGCAGAAACCCAAGGCCTCCTGACTTGGGCCTTATAGACCATGATGTGTTCTTATGAGCTAAACATGTCCTGCTGCCACACTGTTGCAGCTGATATTCTTGCCTCTTTGGTGGCTAACTGTTCCGGGAGACAGAGCTTTGCCGAAGGCTGCACGCACCTGAGCTGATCAGAATGATGCTTTGAGCTCTGTCGCTATTCAGATATTATTTTTAAATATGCATTCTTACTAGGGAACTCTGAGGGGGTGTTTTGTTTTGTTATTCTTCGATGCATAACACTTAATCGTGCATGTTTGAGTCAGGAAATGCTGCTATCACACACATAATTACACACACACACACTGCATACGTAATTCATGTGTTATCCAATGGAAATGCTCTGCCATGGATGTGTCATGTCCCCTCAGGCAAGTCCCACACCCTCTCTCTTATAACCCGTTTCCCCATTGATACTATTTGCCCAAGCAACAGGGTGCTGCGAGGCTTAACCTATTCACCTCTGGCACACCTGAGCAATTCACCACTGAGAGAAGCAAGGGAGGCCTGAAGGGTTAGCTCACGGGGGATGTCCTCATTTTATGAACCCTGGGCAAGGCAGGAGAGAGGAAGAACAAGCTGTAGGGTGCACATTTCAAAGCCGCTTCCCTCTGTTTTCCTGCCCTCTGCATTTCAGCACATTTAAGCATTTTTCTGGGGCTCCAGGCCTGTTTCCTGCTGGGCGATGCTGTGTGGATGGACTGGGAGTTGCTGATTTATAGTCTTCCACGGCGCCCCGCGGAGACTGAAATGCAGAATTGCAGCACCCCATTGAGAAGAAGGGAAACACCTGCAAAACCTAGCTTCAGTTTCTTTGCTTTTAGCTTCCTCTGTTTTCTTGTCTGACCTGTAGGGATGGCTGGTGTTAGTGTCCCTTCTTCCTGCTATGCTTCCTGCTGGGGAAAGGGGCAAAAAGGGGCAGAGGTGACACACAGAGAAAGTTCCTGGGTAAATGTGGAAAGCTGGAAGAGGAGGATTGGCTGGTGTTGTAGGGAGATGCCTGCACCAGGCTGGCCTGGCTCTCAGGAAGGGGTAATGATTATTATTGGTTAATGTTTGTAATGCAGTAGCTCCTAGAGGCTCCATTGTGTTAGGTGCTGTACACACACACCTGAATGACTGTGAGTTGGCCTTGTGAACGAACACACACACACACACTTATCTGTCTCATAGATACCCTCTCACAAGACAGTTCTTACCCAGGTAGCCCTTGTGACCTCCAGACATCATGCAGGGCAGAGAGTACGTTCCCATGGGCATGGCTGGAACCAGCCTGTATCACAAGAACAGAGAGACCATAATTCAATCAATCACCAGTTGGATCCAGTTATTTCTCAAGCTACCAATCCATTTCCACTCCGAAACAGAGCAAGAGTACAGTGCAGACACATTGAGAGACAATCCCTGCCCTAAAGACAATCTAAACAGACAGGATAGACAACAGAGAAACTGAGGCACAGAAGTAAGGCAACTGTCTCAACACCCCACAGCATGTCAGTGGCAGGGCTAGGAATAGAACCCAGGTGTCCGGAATCCCAACCCAGTGGACTCCACTGCTTCTCCTGCCCCTAATACATGAATCAGACTTTAACACAAATACTTTAGCTAACTTGCATTGTTGCCGCGTCATCATTTCAAAGCTTGCCTGGGGGGTTCATTTAATATATACTAAAGACAATCATTCAGAAACCCCAAGAAAGGTGCTGCAGGGCAAACAGTCCGATTACGGGTCGTTACATGATACCTACAGCCCAGACAAAGTAAAATGCTTAATACAAAATGACCCATTCTTTGGCACCTTTCATCTAAGAGGCGAGTGAGTCCTGCCATTCTTTTCCAGGAGGGGAAATGCAAATGGAGCATAAGCTACCCGGGGTGCTACTGGAACTTGGGGGCAGAGTTCTGAACAAAACCCAGCTCGTATGACTGTGTCACAGGCTCTAACCAACAGGCCATGCGCCCTCCTTGATACACATCTACTGTACTATGTACAAACACATATCCACACAAAGATGCAGCGCACACTCTGCACATAATGTGGTGTGTGTCTCTAACACAGCACCAGTCACCAGCTGAGGTGCAAATGGCCGGTGAGAAATAGCTGATTACTCTACTCAGGAACATGGCTGGTGGAGCGAATTCACCCAGAGGGGATATCTCTGACTGCATCAGTGCAGCGCCTTAAAGGAGAACAAGGGAACAGCGCATACCAGCTGCTTGCATTTTAACCATCCCACAGTCAAGACCTGCTTGGGGCTGAGCTAGATGACACACTCGTTAACACAACAGTGTTACAATATCTACATTAGCACTCCTGCTTTTGCCATCACTGGCAGAGTTGCAGCAATGGTTTGAAATTCTAGGAAAGGAAGTTTGGTGTCAGGCCTGCCTATGGAGAGCAATGCAAACAATCCCTGTTGTGTTAAAAATTCAGAGGAATCAGTTCCTGACTGGATTTTTAATTTATGGAGTTTGACCCTATAAAGAATTTGTCATTAAGACTTCTGCATTAACCACCGGCAGTCTAGATTTCAGCGTATTCCCAGGACAACCTAGCACAAAGCACAGTGACGTCTTAGATGGTTCCTTTGGGAGACATATGGAGGGTGGTGAAAGAACAGGAACAGTAATTACAGGGCAAAGTAAAGCAACACCATTTTTATCCACCTCAGTTCCTGGCTTAAAGTACAAGAGCAGGAGTCAGTAGTGATAGGTGTAGTGCTACATTTCATTGTGTTGCTGCCAGGCAGAAGGTTTGGCACTGCAGCCCACACACCTGTCCATTTGCTTAGCGTTCTTCCATCTCTTACCTTTGCCAACATAATTCTCGTCTTTGCTACATCTAGAGGTGTGGTGACTGCAGCTGCAAATCCACCTGAGCATATTAAAATACCAAACACAAGTGAGACATTGTTTGCTGAACATGTATGCCACCTCATCGATAATTCCCACAGCCTGGGCCAAAACCATTTCCTTTATTCATGCTTACAGCATGGTCCTCAGTTCAAAATCTGGGTATGTTTGCAGTGTCTGTAGACAGCGTTTATTATTTAGCATCTACAGAAAAATCATTATTTCATATTAATTATTATTTTGATTATTATTATTATAATAACTCTATTATGTTAGCACCCAGGAACCCTAACTGACTCTGGACTTCCTTTGTGCAAGGCACTGTACATATATATAGCAAGAGACAATCCCTGGCCCAAAGAGCTGATAAGGTAACAGTTTCCATTTTATACACCTACATATTGTAAAGCAAATGACATTGCTCACTCATGCACACAGAAAGAAAATAAGCACAACATATATTGCTCTGTCTTTTGAGAGTGAAATTCTGACTAGACAGATAAACTATACTGGATAGGTAGATATATTATTATTGTTGATTTGTATCACAGCAGCACCTAAGAGCCCCAGCCATGGATAAGGACTTAATTGTGCTGGGTGCTGTGCAGATTTAGCTAAAATAGTATGGATGAAAAGGTGCAAATATTGTGATTAATGATGTCCATAAGACACACAATCTGGATCTCCATATTCAGGGAGTTTGGATCTGGAATTATGGTTACGCTGTTAAAGGAAGCAGGTGTCTTGGGGTGGCTGGATGGGCCCTACTGATAATATAGTAGAACCTCAGAGTTACGAACACTAGAGTATCGAACTGACCAATCAACCACACACCTCATTTGGAACCAGAAGTACACAATCAGGCAGCAGCAGAGACCCAAAAAATAAAAATAAAAAGCAAATACAGCACAGTACAGTGTTCAATGTAAACTACGACAAAAATAAAGGAAGAGCAGCATTTTTCTTCTGCATGGTAAAGTTTCAAAGCCGTATGAAGTCAATGCTCAGTTATAACCTTTCGAAAGAACAATCATAACGTCTTGTTCAGAGTTATGAACGTTTCAGAGGTACAAACAACCCTCAGTCCCAAAGAGTTCATAACGCCGAGGTTCTCCTGGAATCTCTCTTACAAAACAGGCAAATGCTACATCAGAAAGGAACAAAATGGAGTCGTCCCAACATCTGACAGCCCAATCTGTTTGTGGCTGCAAAGGGATCAATCATCCAAGTTCTCCCAATTCCCCGCCCTTCCAGGTTAAATATTTTTCCACTACAAAGCGTTTTCTTCTTCTGACTCCCCTGCCTCCTCCCTCCATCACCATCATGACAAGCACCCTCTTCTTTCAATGTGTTTCCATCCTCCCGGTCCTCGCCACTCTCAGAGCACATTACTTTCACTCAGAAGGGCTGGCCCAGCTGTGACTTGCTTGGTAAGAATCAGTCATCAAGGACTGTGCAGGGACAACACAGCTGGCTTGCTCTGCCTCCAAAGAGACAAGCAGCTTCTAGCAACTAAGATCCCAGTTCTGATCTTGCTTACACTGGTCTAAATCAGCAGTAATTCCACTGATGTCAAGGGAGCATCATGCTAAATCTATGCAATTGTAGAACTGGATCTCAAAGAACAGACAGGGCCTACTAGGTCTCCCCTCTCTCTCACACACATACAATTTTAATTCAGTGACTACAGCCTCTGCCCCTTTCACTATCCAGGGGCTATTCTATTCTGTTCTCTAGTCTGTAGGTTCTTATACCACCCTCACTAGCATATGAGCTTTTCCAATCCCGCTAAGCAACCCCTTCAACCATTCTCTTTATTCCCCGACCCTAAATTTAATTCTGATCTCTCACGCTTTCACCCCCAGCCGCAACATCTGAACTCAAAAGGGGAGCTCAAACACAGCTAGAGATGAACCAAAATAAATATTTACTTTTCGTTAACCGTGCGAAATTAAGGACAGAAGGGAAGGGAAAGAAAAGAAGTTAAGAACAATCTTATTCTCTAGGGTATGTATAAATCCAGTGTATGGAATATACCAAAATTGAACTTATTTCTCCCCGGGGAGGATGGGACCTCTTTAAATCTGTAAGTTGTGGCAAATCAGATTTATCCACTGGCCAGTGTTTTAACTCTGCTCTCTCACTCTCTTTTCTGAATTTTCCAGTATCAACATCATTCTTCACATAGAAAAAAGGCCAGTTGGCTCCTTGAGTAGCTGTCTATCTCAATTGCATGGGAGAAATGTCTTATGGTTCATAAAGGAACAGTCAGTGACAGTTAGGGATTCGTTGTCTGGTATGTGTATGGGCGAGCCCTTGGTTCTCAAACCGATCAGGGAACTTCAACCAGTAAGTGGATCAAACTGCCCAGCTTCTCCTCACAGTAGGCTGGTGGATCAGTTTTGCTTTGGAGGGGGCTATGCCCCGGTAAGTTGCAGAAAAAGGGTTTACATTCAGGAAGCCAATATGAAGACCTTACGCAAATTAAACTATGTGCCAGCCCATTCGTGCTCCATATTAACTTAAGGTCAGACTTCTTTTCCATTCTAAGCCAGTTCTGGACTAAATGACCAACAGGCCTTCAGAGAACAATTTGGTTAGAACCTTTCAAACCTAATGTCAATGCTGTATTTTTAAAGTAGCTAAAATAATACTCAAGAACACTTCTAAATTAACAAGGCTGGAAAGTGAAGTGTTTCCTTTACCCACAGAACAGGATTAGTGTAAAAAAACCTGTGAAACTGAGGGATTTGAGTCCTGCTTGAAGAGCAGCTCTCAGGGCAGACTATAGAGTCATTACCAACGTCCCCATAATGCTAAATTATTTTTTCTCAGCTGAGCCTGGCAGTTTCTTAAAGCATTCTTAGTCCTAATAAAGATTCTCATTGGATAAATTGTATGCAACTCAGGCACTGTAGCAGCCTAGATTTATACACTGCCAAACATTCTTATCCAGTGGTTTAATCTAGGCTGAGTCGTTCTCCATTTTCCCAAATGTCTGTCTGGATCTTTTCAGCTCTTTTGCCATTAGCAGGTCAACTTTTTCCTTTTCCCTCACTAGGAAGTATTTCTTACAGTTTTAAGAACAGATTTAGAATGACGACAGCACCAATAATGTGCTTCATGAGCATAACATGCAGCAACAATAACAGCTAAATTAAATGCAAATTTGCATGTGCTTGAACTAAAATTTATAGCTAGCACTGATGGGAGCCATGTTTTATACAAGGCAATGGGTCTCACAGAAACAATTTGCTTCACCTTTATTCCAAAGATAATTGTTAGGGTAACCTCATAAGGTTTATTACTTTCCAAGAACAGTTTTATTGACAGGCTACAGCTAATAAGGCAATGGTCCCATTTGCATTACGACTATAACTGTGTCAGGGGACTCGATTGCTGCCTGGTTGTCCCCTAACCTGGTTTATAAATAAAAGGAAGTTGTAGTGTAGACAGGACTGACCATTTCAAAGAAGCACATTAGAAACTAGACTGTCCAAAGTAAATGCCTGTGTCGCAAGTTCTGGCAGGCACTTGGCAAAAAACACACCTTGTGGATAGGACAGAGGGCAACTTGTTTTATGCTTCCCCTCTTCTAACTCTGCAACATACCAGGAGGCAAGAGAAGGAGGGCAAACTATGCCCCAAGACACTAGCAGGTAGAGTGCAGAGAAGATCCCTGGCCTCCTGAGGGGTAAGGCAGCACTGGAGAAGGAGGCCAGCATAAAGGACTCCTGGAATCAGGAGAAGTCGTCCCCAAAGTTCACCAAAACATTTGCTGGCCCCTTCGACAGCCTGGGATCCAACCAGGCACCCAGTTTCTTCACTTTTCACATAGCTGCAGGTGACACCACTGCAACCACCAGGTGCTTCTAAAGACATTGCGGGTGAAATTCATTCCTAAGTCCCAGATCAGCCCTACGGGTTAAGCACGTGCGTCCTCTGGGCTTAGGTGCAGCATGGACCTTTCATAGATTCATGGGACTTAAGACCAGAAAGGACCACTATGTCATCTAGTCTGACCTCTTATACATCACTGGCCATTAACATTTCACTCAGTCACCCCTGTAGTGAGCCTGGTAACTTGTACTTGGCTAACACAGGTCTTCTAGAAAGGCAGCCAGTCTGGACTTGAAGACATCAAGAGATGGGGAATCTACTACTTTGGTTGAAGAGGCCAGACCTTGGGATTTTCTCCCTGTAAAGAGACTTGTCCACTGGAATCAAGTCATTTCTAAGATCTGGTCTTCGCTGCCAACTTATGTCTGGAAAATCTGCTCCTCTGAGCAAGGCATTTATACCCACCTAACTCCCGGTGTAGACAGTTCCATGGCTACTGTCCTGCTGCAGTGCTTTAAGTATGGACAAGCCCTTAGTCTTCTTTTGGATAAGAGCTCTTTAAATCTCTTGCTGTACAGCATTTTCTCCAGCCCTCAAATCATCTTCTGTGGCCCTATTTGGCCCGCCTATGGTTTTTCAACCCCCTTTCTCAAATGTGAACACCAGAGCTATCTAGGACTGTTCTCACTCATGGCAAGTACAGAGGTGAAAATCACCCACCTGCTCCAACTCACTAGTCCCCGTCTATACCCCCACGAGTCACAGGAGTCCCTTTTACTGCAACACCTGACAGGGAGTTCATCCTCAGTTGTTCATTCACTCTGGCTCCTAAATCCTTTTTCCGTGTGGCCTACATTCCATGTTCCTGATGGGTAGCATTGCGTTTGGCTGTTTCAAATGCATTTTGTCTGAATAGGCCCAGCTTGCCAAGCAATCCAGATCACTCTGTGTGACTGCTCTGCCCGCGTGACTCAGAACTCTGCCCATCTTCGTGTCACCCACTTTTGAGCAGCAGCGGTTTTATATCAACTTCCACATCATTGATGAAAATGCTAAATAGCATCAGGCCTAATACTTGTGCAGAACCCCATTGGAAACACCCCCTTTCAATGATCATTCCCCATGGACAACTACTTTTTGAGAGCTGTCAACCAGTTCTTAATCCACTCAGTGTATGCCTTATTGACACTGTATAGTGCTACCAGAGCCTGGCGCCAGTTCTTTGCAGAGTGGTAAATCTCATGTACAGGTGAGCAAAACCAAATGGCCTATCAAAGGAAGACTCAAACCAGGACAGAATACAGGAACCTGGGGAGAATTCATCTGATCTGTAATGATTTAATTCGTTTAGATTCGGAGATCTGAAGACCTGCAAAAAGGAAGGTCTTGAAATCAGATTTCATCACTGGGTGTTCTGGTTAAGGAGGCTCTCAGGCCCAGCGTGTAATCTCGTCAGAGTTAATTAGATCAAAAAGGAGATGACAGCGACCTTCCACTTAACATGTAAAAAGCCCTCGTTAATGCTTCATTATTCACGAGACTCACTCTTCCATTCTGTCGGTGGCTGTGTCACTACAGTATATCAATCATGCATGTGCAGCCCCACATATTTTTTTATGGCCTGGAGAAAGAGGGCATATTTAATCAGAGAATTTTTCCGCTGCATTGAAGTGACATTCCGGCTCTTTTGTAGACAGAGTCTGCCATATTGGATTAGGTCAGTGATCCAGTTAGCCCAGCACCCACCCTCTGACAGTGGTCACTACCAGATACTACCAGTTACAATATTTGGACATGGGTCCAAGGTAGTTGCAAGAAGCCTGCTACTGGACTATGGTAGAATAATCTGCCCATAGGAGAAACTTCTTCCTAATCCCCATCAGACCTGCCCTAGGACAGGAGGTTTAGAACTTGTAGTTCATTTTTTGAAATTTTTTATCTTTTCTATTGTAATTGTGCAATATGTCTATGCTACCACTTATGGCGGCAAAAACATGTGTGTGTGAATGTTCCACCTCCCTGAGCGACACAAGTTACGCCGGCATAAGCACTAGTGTGCACAGTGCTGTCCTGGCGACAGAGGTTCTCTCGCTGCTCGTTGGGTGTGGTTTAATTACGTCGATGGGAGACCTCTCTCCCATCGGCACAGAGCAGCTACACAAGAGATCTTACAGAGGCGCAGCTGCATTGGTACATTAAGCTCTCTAGTGTTGACACAGCCAAATTGTCCAGATTTTTCAGTCCTATCAAGCTCTTGGCCTCTTGCAGCAGTGAGCGCCACCGGTTAAATTCTGTGGTATTTCTTTTGATCAGTTTTAGACTTGTTGGCCTTCCATTTAACCAAGGCTGCTCTAACCAGCATTTCTGGCCAGAGGTGAGAGGGGAGGAAGAAATTACTTGACTCAAGACATGGCACCTATGGACTAGATTATTAACAGCTGGTAGGGAAAGGACTCAATGTCTCATTTATATTTATGCTCATGGTTACTGTGTTTCTATATATAAATGCATTGATTGCATATGTGTAAAAATGTGTATGTGCAGAAACAATAAGAAAGACAGTCAGGTCTCTCACAGACCTTTCACGTTAGTCACCGCAATTTCACAGGTATTAACGAACAGGTGTTTTGGATGGAATTCAATATATTGATGGGTTTAAGATTAGCAGCCGTGTTAGTCTGTATCTGTAAATAAGATGAGGAAGACTTTGTAGCACCTTAGAGACTAACCAGTTTATTTCAGCATAAGCTTTCGTGGGCTATAGCCCACTTCATCGGATGCATAGAATGGAACAGAAGATGCATTTATACACACAGAAGAAAAAAAAAAAAAGGTTGTACATTAGCATACCAATTCTAAGAGGCTGTTTAATTTGGATGGGCCATTATCAGCAGGAGAAAAAAGTACTTTTTGAAATGGATCTCTGTGTCTGACAGGAAAGATGCAACTATACAAGGTAAATTAGTTTTTCTTTCTGTGTGTATAAATGCATCTTACTTCTGTTCCATTCTATGCATCCAATGAAGTGGGCTACAGCCCACGAAAGCTTATGCTGAAATAAACTGGTTAGTCTCTAAGGTGCTACAAAGTGTTCCTCATCTTTTTTAATATATTGATGCTGTCTGTTTTCTCTCCACTGAACAGTATATTATGATTAAGCTAGAAAATATCCAACAACTTGTCTAGAACTAGGTGCCAGAAGAGGATTGTGTATTCAGTTTGTTTGTTTTATCACCACGCCTGTTCTCCCAACCTCTAAAATATTTGGTCAAATTTTGTGGTGAAGCAAAGAACACAAGGGAAGTACGAGTCCAACATGCTCTCTGTGTCTCAACACTAACATTGTGGTATTGGTAACATCACAATGATTATGGGTTAGTTGTTGCTTGCATGAAAGCCTTTTTCTCCTTTTCCAGAAGTTATAATGTGGTGAATTACAACCACTCTAGTGTAATATTCACACACAGTTTTATTTATGGAGGTTTTGCGTCTGCGGCTAGATTTGGGTGTTCCCCATACCCCCACTCACACCCCGTGACCTCCTCATAAAATAGATTAAGATTAAGCAGGGTTAATTTGGATGGGCCAAATTTAAGCAGGCAATTTATTCCGATATGTTTTAGCTGCAGAGTCATTTACAGACTTCAGAAACAGGGAACTACTCGTTGTAGCAAAGGAGCTGACATTGGTGGCAATGTCTGATTAGATCAACATATGATGCCCTCCTATAGATGGGGAAAGGATATAAAAGAGTAAAGGCCTAATCCAAAAGATAGTGAGGTCAGAGAAAAGACTCCTCTGAATCTCAATGAGTTTTGGAGCTGGTCTTAAAACAGAGGGTGGGGGTGTGAAATATTGTTGGTGGGAAGGAACAAGGAGGAAAAGAGAGGAAAAAGTTTGCCATCTGCTACAACATATGCAACAAACGTTAGACCCCAGCCCAGCAAAGACTAATGCCTGTGCTTAACTTTATGCACTGTGCATAGCTCCAGTGCAGTCAATTGCACTGACAGGGGTTAGTTCAAAACGGCACCTTGCCGCAGAGCCGGTCCAGACGGTCCTACCCAAACCTGCAAGGTCCTGACTGACCACTGTGAAATCTGAGTGTCCTAGACTCACAGTTACGGCTCTGCCAATGAATCCAGGGGACACTGGGGACACTTCAGAGGATTAAGGCCTTGGATGTTTTTTTCTTTCACATGCGTTCACTAGGAGGTGAAGATAGGTCACCAAAAAGCCAGTAGGTGGTAACAATTCTAGTCCCAACCATCCTGAGCAGAGTCAAATGGACAAGGCAAGGAAGGATGATTTTGTGGCTCAGACACTGGATTGGGACTCAGAGGAGACCTGGATTTAATTCCTAGCTCTCCCAGAGACTTCCTGGGAGAAGTCTCTGGATAAATCACATGATTCCTCTGTGCCTCAGGGTTTGTCTACATGCAATTTTTGCACCGATTTAACTATAGCAGTTTAGAAACAGATCTCATTAAATCAACACAACCTCTACCTTTGATCCAGGCCAAGAATTTTTCCGTCAATTTAGCTGCATCTACATCAGAGATTAGGTCAGCTTAACTATGGTGCTGAGAGCTGTGAATTTTTCACAGCCCTGGGCGATGTAAATGGGTCGATCTAAATTTTCAGGCCTGAGTTACACTGATTCCTTTTAAAGTTTTAATACTAGCATAGCTGGTTTTGGACGTAAACACTTTTATGTCGATATAACTGCATCCATGAAAGGGTTTGCACTGATGTAGCTAAACTGGTGCAAAATCTGAGAGTGAACCAGTTCTCAGATCCCAATCTGTAAAATGGGGATAATCAGTCTTTGTCTGGTCTATTTCAGCTGTAAGCAATTCAGAGAAGGGACTGTCTCTTACTATGTATATGTACAGTGCCTAATAACACAACAGAAGGCTTGATTGGTGACCAGATCTCTAATGCAACATTAGTAATAATAATACTTGGAGATTAGAAACTTCATATCCAATTAGGTATATAAGATATATTTAGACTCTTATTTTTTAATGATTTAAAAATGATATAAAAGCCCTTTTCTGGTAAATCAGCAGATTACCAAAGCCAAAACTTATTTGTTATTCATCTCCAGCTTCAGAAACTCTATTATTGCTTTTAAACAGGCTTAATTCCTTCCATATATTCTGTTACCAATTTGGAATCTTAAACTGTATTTTACTTCCTTTGGGAAAAGCTCTGGCTGTTCATCTCTTAACGACTAATCTGGTTTTTCTATTAAGACAGTTTGTTGTTCTTCCTCTCTGTGACTTGTCAAATATATTGATGAGTCATTAATTAATTGACATTTTAAAAGTTATTTTAAATATCTACAGTAGGCTGAACGAGGGCAAGGGGCCTACTGAAGAATTCAATTAACTTTTGGCTTGTTTGGTAATAAATAGAGTGATACTCTATTCTGCCATTCTTTATTCCTGTGCTAGCGTACGGAGATTACCCAGATGTTCTGTCCTGCCTCCGGGCTGGTGCAGCGCTATCCTCTGCTCTCCTGACTCTCCTTGATCTGCGCTGCTGTCAAAGCTGTCACAAGAATGGTGAATCATGGCTTCTCCCTGCAATCACTTAAAGCCCTGGAGAACAGCTTGGGGCAGACGGCTGCACAGACCCGCACCCAAGCAAAGCCTCTCCTCATGGAGGATTTTACAAATCAACTTCAAGATAATCTGGAAGCCTGACTGACAGGCCCCTGGTTTTTGAAGATCAGAAATTTGTCAAAAACAAATTGCTTGTCTTTCAAGCAGACACCCTGTTTAGTGTTCTCTCCCCGTACCCGGTAAAGGACTTTCCTTCTTCCAAATAACAACTGGATCCATTTTCCTCTAAACAAACTAGAATTACAAAGGAATGTTGTTCTGCTATACTTAATAGATTTGCACATTTTTCTCTTTCTTCTTGAGCCTTTCCCAGTATAACATATAATCCTTTGCACCTGCAAAAGCTCCACAGGTTGCCGACTGCCAAGAATCAACCATGTGACCTTGCTTCCACGACCAGAGATTCTGTGTTTAAAGAGAAAGGAAAATAAGACGTTATTAAACATTTGAATCTATCTGATCCTCATGTGAATTAAGTCCGAAGATGGGAACTCAAGTGAAAAGCTATTTTTGCGCCACTTTTCAGTGATGCAATAAGTTATTTTTCCCAAGAAACTTTTGTACTCGAACAAGCAAACTGAGTGAGAATGAACTGAAGAGGGCTTGAAGCAAATCACTTACAGGGATTCCCTAAGTATGTATTTAAGTCTGCAGCAATGCAGAATTGCAAATATTTCATGAATTTATTCTCTTTTTTGGGGCAAATAAAACAATGCAAAGCAGAACACTAAAAAAAACATACAAAAACTGATATCAGTTCTGCCTTTCCATCCCATATGTGCCTAACATCCCTGTTTAGGGGGAGGGAAAAGTCCTTAGCTTAATAAAATATTAATTATTCCTTCATGCCACTCCAGGGCGTTTCTTTAAAAATCACTCCTGGATTAATGTATTTCAGTGCAGGTGGGTCCCTGATTTTTTATCCAAGGTGATTAGGTGATGTGTTGTTCTCCCCGCACACCATGCTCCAATCCATTTATTTTAAATCATTTATACACACACACATACAGTTCAGATAACTGACATGCATGGCATTTTCCAGGCAACGAGCATTAAGAATCAAGTCAAACATGATCAGTCAAGAGTCTGTGGGTATTAGCCCACGAAATGGCTATTAGACCACAAAAGCTTATGCCTCAATACTTTTGTTAGTCTTTAAGGTGCCACAGGACTCTTTATCATTTCAATATGATCAGTGAAATTGCTATTAGCAAGACAGTGCAATGAACAGATTGTGGGGATGCCAGGCGGGCTGCTTATTATACTAAGTAGGATCATTTCACTGGTCCCTTGACCTCTCATCCTCAACCTCCCTGTTTATCTCCATCTTTTTGGTTTCCATTATAACTTGTTTGGGGCTGGGACTACACTTTTATTAGGTTCAAGTATGGTAGCAGGATGGGTTCAAGTACGGTAGCAGGATAGGTTCAGGTACGGTAGCAGGATAGGTAGCAGGACAGGTTCAAGTACAGTAGGTATCCTAGGTTCAAGCAGGATACGGTAGCAGGATAGGTTCAAGTACGGTAGCAGGATGGGGGCCTGATCTTATGCTCTTCTGGCTGCTGCTATCATAGAAATCAATAATATGACTTTATATCTGTGGCATTATTCCTCTTTCATACAAGAACACAGTGTTGGATGTTCTTTAAAACCTTGCTACCTTTATGCCGCAAAGCCAAAATTCTCTTGTAAACAATCAGATAACCGCACTACCCAATTTCAGTGATACCAGTGTGGGTATCCTGATTGATTGTATGAGAACATCCCATGGTCATTCTTCTGTCATTGGGGGACTCTGCATATAATGCTATCTGTAGTTTCGCCTTGGTAACTCGGTTGTTCTTTGTGATTGATGCTTATTATTTGTATGGGGCAAAATCAAACTACTGAACAACAACAAATAATGATGTCGATTGGTGTGCGTCATAGCTAAATAGTTTTGTCTCTGCTTTATTAAACAATTAAGGATCGGTCTCTCATTCTAGCCATTCTTTTTCTTACTGATTTGGAGTGTGCTTTCCAGTACGAGTTTCTAAATTGATAGCATCCCCAGCAGACGGACAGTTTTCCTTCTTCAAAACAGTGGATTCAGAATGCTCCAAATCTTAGGATGCTCATCATGATTAATGCCCACAATGGGGACACATGCAGTTTTTCGTGCAATTCGCCCCTAGTGGAGAGCATGTCTGCCTCTTCTAAGATGAAAGGTGGAATCTTCAAAAGGGATTTAGGAGCTTAAATCACATTTTCAATAGTGAGGCAGGCTCCTAAGGGACAAAGTTACTTTGGAAAATGGGACACTGGAGTCTAAGTCCCCAGACTTTTGCCATTTTTCCTCCATGTCATTATAATTTCATACGCTAAAACTTGGTATCCTGAACAGGTCATGCTTGTTATTCAGACACCAGGATGATCTACTGGAGAATGAGCAGGGAAACGCAGGGCAGACTGCGTGGGTTCCGCCATAAGCCCATGTCCTGAGCTTTTATGTGCAGCTAGGAAGTGTCTAGGTTACTTATGCTGTTTCTGTAAGGTGTTATTCAGTTCCTTTACGCAGTCTAAAGGAGGGAGCTGTGTGTTTATATAAATGTTAAATTATGAATTAATCCAGAGGTTCCCCCACATGCAGCATTTCTCTCAGAAAAGCTATTCTGGAGGAAAAGCTGTGCTGAAAAGAAACCATCTGGCTCTGCAGCGGAGTTATGTAAAAACAAGGACCCAGCCAAATAAGGCAAAGGGTGATTAATTCCCATAGACTATGGTTATAATTGACAACAGGTATTTGCAAAGAACCAAACAGGGTGGAAAACTGTTTAGTGGGGCATAGCTAGGAACAGTTCAATGAAATTAGGCAAAAGCAAAATGGAGGTTGGACAACAGGAAGGAAATTCCCTAACAGCGAGGTCTATTAAACTGTGGAACAGTCTCCCTAGGACAGTGAGGAGAGCCTTCTCATTTGAGTCATTTAAAAATAGACTGGAGAAGGCACTCAAGATCCTATTATAGGGAATAATCCTAAATTGGCAGGGATCGGCCAAGATGATCTAATGAAGTTCCTTGCATCTCTGATTTCTGTGATTCACACTGAGTTCCAAATCCATACATGTGAAACAGAGATATGGGGAATAAACACATCAATCCAAGGGGTGGGGAGACCAAAAAGAGCAAGTGTCCTGGGCCAACTCGAACCATCTCTTTTTCTCTGGATTGTGTTTGTTCTAATTACATTTATTTTGCAGACCAATCTTACATTTTGAAGGCCCCATGTTTATTTCTTGAGCTCTGGGCTCAGCTAATTTACAGGGTTTTGCAGTAAGATGGGCTTGTAAGGCCAAAAGAGACTTCCCGTTTCTCTGGACTGAACCTAATCAACCCACAGTGGTTTTGATATCACTGAAGCAGAATTAAGCACAGAAATCAACAGACTCTCATGGAAAAGAGTAACAAATGCCTTGATGTACAAACTACGTCCCTGTTCCTGCAAACACACATAACAGAGGTGGGCAAACTACAGCCCATGGGCCACATCCAGCCCGTGGGACTCTCCTGCCTGGCCCCTGAGCTCCTGGCCCAGGAGGCTACTTCCAGCCCCTCCCCTGCTGTTCCCCCTCCCCCGCAGCCTCAGTTCACTGCGCTGCTGGTGCAATGCTCTGAGCGGCGGGGCTGCGATGTCTTGCCGGGTACACAGCTGCAGAGCCGTGGCCTGACCCAATGCTCTGTGCTGTGCAGTGGTGTGGCTGGCTCCAGCCGGGTGGCACTGCTGCCTCTCCTGGTGCTCTGGGCAACATGGCTGTACTTCGGAGTTGTGGTCAGGGAGTGGGGGCGTGGATAGGGGTTGAGGTGGTCAGAGTGCGAGGAACAGGGGGTTGAATGGGGGCAAGGGTCCCAGGGGGCAGTCAGAAAGGAGAAGGGGGTTGGATGGGGGTGGCAGGGGCAGTCAGAGGCAGGGGTTCTGGGGGCGGTCAGGGAGAAGGGGTGGTTGGATGGGGCAAGGGTCCCAGGGGGGCAGTCAGGAATGAGAGGAGAGGTTGGATGGGGGGGTTCGCGGGCAGTCAGGGGACAGGGAGGGGTGGATGGTGCAGGAGTCCTGAGGGGGGCATCAGGGGACAGGGGGCATCAGATAGGACGCGGGGGCCTGGCCAGTTCTGGCTGTTTGAGGAGGCACATCCTCCTCTAACTGGCCCTCCATATAATTTCGGAAACCTGGTGCGGCCCTCAGGTCTAAAAGTTTGCCCACCCCAACATATATCCTCAGCCTTAAACACTGAATTAAAAGGCATCGCTCGCCACTGTTAGCAGCAGTAGCAATGTAGTGCTTAGTGGTCCTAATCTAGATCACAGCTCCATTCTTCTAAACACTGTATAGACATACAATAGATAGTCCCTGTCCCCACAAAATTTCCAATCTAAATAGACACACACAGAGATGTGGGAGGGAAAACAGAGGCACAAAAACGTGAAACAACTGCCCAAACTCCCACAACAGGTTAGTGTCAGAACCAGGTTTAGAAATCAGGTCTCCTGACTCCCAGTTCTAGAGCCACTAGATGAAATTTAAACACACGCATAAGTGTCAGCACGATAAAGGCTTTAGTAAGTGAAATAATCACATTGCTTTTAAAAACGTTTGTTCATTTAACATACTATACATACACTGAATTATTAGCAATATAACTACACACAACAATTTGGTCATCTTGTTTCCCCAAATCATTCCTTTCTGATTGGTCAAGACTTGTCATATTAGAAAAAGCTCAAATAATGAGGGTTTTTTCAGGGCAATACCCATTTCTACCAGCGTTGACAGTGTCAGAAAGCAAACAAGCCACCATGCCAAGCCAGTATTGTGAGGATTCTATTAAGCTGCAGGCTGAACAGAAGACTTTGTTTTCACTTCAAAGGACTCTTATCCCAATCTCTCGCTCTTCCCTTATGAATAACAAATTGGAAATAAATCTTCTGGCTGAAGAGCATGGAATCTCATGCAATATGGGTTCTCCTCGGCTTCCCAGCTCCATCACATGCTAATGTGTTGTAAACACTTTGAAGTGATATATACATAGAGCTAAGTGTACTTCTCTGCACTGCACATAACAATACAATGGATGTGTACTCAAGACAACCAATACAGTGGAAAATAGGGCTGTCAATGAATTGTACTAAATTCAAGTGATTAACTCAAAACAAATTAACTCAACTAAAAACTTTAATCGCGATTTATTGCAGTTTTAATCACACTGTTAAACAATAATAAAATACCAATTTAAATATATTATAAATATTTTTGAATGTTTTTCTACATTTTCAAATGTATTGATTTCAATTACAACACAGAATACAAAGTGTACAGTGCTCACTTCATATTATTATTTTTTATTACAACTATTTGCACGGTAAAAAAGAAACAAAATTTCAATTCACCTCATACAAGTGGAATTGGTTTTTTACATAAAATAAAACAGTAATTCAACATTTTTAAGTTGCACTTTCATGACAAAGAGATTGCCCTACAATACTTGTACAGGTGAACTGAAAAATTCTGTATCTTTTATCTTTTTTTACCGTGCAAGTATTTGTAATAAAAAATAATCATGTAGTGAACACTGCACTTTGTATTCTGTGTTGTAATTGAAATCAAAATATATCTGAAAATGTAGAAAACATCCAAAAATATTTAAATAAATTGTTTTCTATTATTGTTTAATAGTGCGATTAAAACTGCGATTAACAACAGTCCTAGTGGAAAGTCATAATACAGCTTTCTATCCTTCCACAGTGACATACAACTTTACAGAGACAGATCTTACTTTATACGCGGATAACCCCATGTTTCTTATTCTCTCCACCAATCCTGCCTTGTACTGAACAGCTCATTCCGAATGGTCAAGACGCTCCAGAAATCCCATCATTACAATCAATATTCAGAACTAATATTCAGAAGTGGTATTAGTATTACAATAGTGCTTAGAAGACACTACTGAGATCAGGACACCATTTTGCTGGGCAACAGACTCATAAGACACAGTTCTTGCTCCAGCGACCTTCCAATTTTAAATAGGCAAGACAGAAAGGTAAGATTATTATCCCATTTTACAGATGGGGGACAGAAGCAGAGAGACCCCACTTGCTGGGCTTCTTTCCTTTTAAGTCCACCTCCAGGACTCAAACTTAGCACTGTGTTCTTTAACCCCTTCCAATCAGGTGTACAGCTGTGCCTCCCATCACACTGCAACATTCCTCTTTTTAAATGTATGTGCTGAGATACTTCAGACTAGGAGATTTATTCATAAGGAAGAAGGCAAAACACATGAAAATCCCCCTCCGGCCTTTCGCACAGAACCTGATGAACAGATGAAGTTTTAAAAAAAAAAAGGCAGTAAGAGCATCATCATATTTAGTGGTTATGATGGAGCTGAGTCAAACGTAAATGCCTCATTATATTTTTAGCTTTAAAGAGGCAAGCAAGGCTCATGATGTCTTCTCAGGCTGAGATCTTCAACTGAGCCAACTTCTTTTTCAACGTTCCAGTTGATTCCAGTTATAAGCATTAGCATGGTAAGTTAATTTGCTTCTGTGTCCCCCTTTGTTCGAGGGGGTCTTCTTTCAGATGGCGAGAGACATGATTAGAAACATTCAAATAAGCAAGTCCAGATTAGTGAGCTAGTGTGTGACTTTAGAAGTGGATTGAGGGCAAGACAACAACCTTCACATGATGCTCCTGTAACAGGTTATTTGATTAACACAATGAATGGTGTTAACAGGCTACTGAACATTGATTTGTTGACCTCCCCATATGATTAGCAACATGAAATTTGAGAGGCCCATGAAAGCAGACAGAAATACTGTCCAAATCAACCACATTGACTTGTTTCGGTTTTTATTCTGTAGGATGAAAAAAACTGTTGTTCATGGTTCATCTTTACAACTTGGTGCTTTATTGGTAACACTGCTGACGGCTGATCCCAACAGATGTGCAGAACATTTACTATAAGAGAGGCAGAAAATGGCTCCAGCTTAGAAACACAACAAGAAACTAATCACACAGGTATTCTGTTCTGTGCGTGATATTCACCCTAGGTCAAAGAGCCAGCATGAGTCCCAGTCACCACATAAGCCTTGTTTAAGGGTTAGTACTGGCCTCCACACACGGGCATTTTTCACTGTTGTGACTAAATGAAGTGAATGGGTACACTGTTACTTTGCAGCAGTGATCACTATTTATACTGCACTTGTCACTCCATGAGGCTCTGTTCAGACAAACAAGAGGACAGAGCCCCTGCCCTGAAGAACTTGCATTATAAATGTTGTTAAGATCTGATCTTAACAAGGATGTGATTAATTTAAGCCAACTGCAATGCAATGTGCACGGCTCTCCAAATAAAACTCATTTTCAAACTTGGTCAATATAGTGAAGTCCGAGGGCAAAGAACATACAGGCCAGTGAAAGCAATGCTCATCGTAGGGAACCTCCCAGCACACTGCATACTGCTGTTTTGCATTTAATTATAAGATTGCTTAGCACTTTTCATCTGTTAAGCACAGTGCAGACATTTATTAATCCATCCTTCAATTCTGATTCTTTTGGCACAGGAAGATAGGGAAAGATATGAAGAGAATGGAGGAAGAGAATGGAGAGAGAAACAGAAGGCCTGAGGGCCAACAGCACAATGGGCCAAAATAATCTGTTTTTACTGTCATTCTAGCTTATTTGTTTTAGTAACCTGTAGTACCACCTAAATTTTGACTCAAAGGAGGATTAACCTTTGATGTCTCACACAGAAATAGGCTGTCTACATTCCATTTGCACATACACTGTCTCTCCGTGCTACAAGAATCAGTGTTTTTGCTTGTGCACCACAGAGGTACACTGGATCCACAGAAAGGGTTAAGATTTGACTGTAGAATAACTTATGTCCTAGGGTAAAAACTACTGTTTATGTCTTCAGCATTTCAGTCACATAGGACTGGTCTACATGTAAACGTTAGATCAACCCAGCTACATCGCTCAGGGTAGTGATATATATAGTTAGGTTCAACAGTGTAGGCACGGCTAAGCCACTGAGTAATTCTTCTGTCAAGTAAGCTACTGTACTGCCTGTCAGAGAGGTAGATTAACTAGATCAGTTCAAAAACCCTTCTACTGATGCAGGAAGCATCTATACTACGGCACTCCAGTAGCACAGCTGCAGCGCGGTAGCCCCGCTGCTTTCGCATAGACATGGCGTTAGTTAACTCAGTTCCCCTGCAAGGCTGGAGACTGGAGAATTAAGCAGTCTCAATATAGACAACACAGTCAAGTTGCATAGGAAGTGGCCTTATAAACATTCCCATACTGCTCATACCAACATGTTATTTGGGAGGAGCATATTCTAGGGGCGAGACAAGAGTTGAATCTCCATGCTCATTCATTCCTTGATTTCTCTGGTGGGGCTGCCAACGAGGAATCTAATTATCAGGGCTTATTTTTGTAGCTCAGCACTTGGCCACTAAGAACTAAAATGAGATCACCAGCTCATTTTACATAGAGCACTGAGCATTCATTGAAAAGCAATGGCTTTTGGTACCCGAGATTGACTCAAAAAGGACACCTTGGAGCAGATCTGAATCAGTGGCATGCAGATGAAAATGTCTGTATTCCATTACAATCTTCTTGAGTCATCCGGTCTCATATAACAGGTTTGTTTTTTAAAATTATTTTCTGAGCCTCTCTTTCTTGTACCAAAATGGTAAATATCAGCTACATTCTGTTGGGCTAAGTATTTCCATAAAATGTCATCCTAAAGAAAGGTCAGCATGTCTACTGGGCTTGGTACATCAATGCATTCCCAGGGAAACTCATGTGCTGAACTGTCAAGGCTACGTAGGTATACAGCCTGGCAGAGGCGAAAGTAAGCCAGTATGCGCCGGTACAGCGTACTGGCAAGAGCCGGTGTGCCATACCGGGACCAGCTTCCTCGGGAGACAATTTAAAGGGCCTGGGGCTCCCAACAGCAGCTGGAGCCCCAGGCCCTTTAAATTGCAGTCAGAGCCCCATTGCTGGAACTCTGGGGTAGCGGCAGCCAGGACTCCCTGGGCTCTGGAGGTGATTTAAAGAGCCCAGGGCTTGGAGCCCCTGGTCCTTTAAATCCACGCCGGAACCCCTGCCACTATCCCAGGGCTTCGGCAGCAGGGATCAAGCGGAGACTTAAAAGGCTCGGGACTACAGCAGCCACTACCGCCTGGGCCCTTTAAATCCCCGCCAGAGCCCCGCGGCCAGAGCCCTGGGGAGCGGCGGCGGATCTCCCGGGAAAGTAAAGGGCTCCAGGGCGGCGGTTGGCACAGGACTGCAGGGTAAGTTCCCTTTAGCAGCCTGCTGCTTTATTTACCTGCTGGCTCTCGTCGTGCGTCGCTTCCCCGCAGCTCCCACTGGATCGGGACAGCAAACCGCGGCCAGTGGAACCGCGGGGAAGCAGCATGCGGCGAGAGCCAGCAGGTAAATAAAGCAACGGGCTGCTAAAGGGTACTTACCCTGCGGTCCTGAACCGACTGCTGCCCTAGAGCCCTTTAAATTCCCGGGAGACTCACTGCCGCTCCCCGGGGCTCTGGCGGAGATTTAAAGGGCTCGGGGCTGCAGCAGCCGCTACTGCCCTAGCCCTTTAAATCCCCTCCA
>ML677372.1:22226185-22286637 GCA_007922305.1 Dermatemys mawii
TTTAAATCCCCGCGGGAGCTCTGCAGCCAGAGCCCTGGGGAGAGGTGGCGGGTCTCCAGCGGAGAGTTAAAGGGCTCCGGGGCGGTAGCAGAGCTGGAGCCCTGGGACCCTTTAAATCTCCACCGGAGCCCACCACCAGTCTTCCAGGGCTCCGGCCGCGGGGCTCGGGTGGGGATGTAAAGGGCTCGGGACTGCGGCAGCCTCTACTGCCCCGAGCCCTTTAAATCCCTGCCACAGCCCTGCTGCCGTAGCCCTGGGGAGCAGCGGTGAGTCTCCGCCGAAGCTTTGCTGCCGCTACCCCAGGGCTTCGGCCGCGGGGCTCTGGCAAGGATTTAAAGGCCCAGGCCGGTAGCAGGCAGCTGGAGCTCTGGGGCCCTTTAAATCCCCGCCTGAGCCCTGCTGCCAGAGCCCTGGGGGAGTGGCAGTGGAGCTCCGGAGGGGATTTAAAGGGCCCTGGGGCTCCATGGGCACTACCCAAGGGCTCCGGCAGCAGGGCTTTGCAGGGCTTTAAAGGGCCCTAGGGACTTGGCTGCTGCTACCGCCCCAGGCCCTTTAAAGCTCTGCCAGAGCCCGGGGTTGCATCAGCAGCTGGAAGCCCCCAGGGCTCCTCAGTGATTTAAAAGGCCTGGGGCTCCGCTGCGGTGGCAGCTGGAGCCCAGGGCCCTTTAAATCTTGATTTAAAGGGCCGGAGGCTTCAAGCCCCCGCCTCTTCCAGTTGAGGCTCCGCCCCGATCAGGACTTGCAGCGTACCGCTAAGTCCTTTAACTTACTTTCACCCCTGCAGCCTGGCCATTGGCAGTGTTGGATTATCAATTTACCAATGCTACCCCTGGGAAATCTCGAGTCAGCATTCTGCCTGAAAATTGCTCAATGGCACGGGTCTACCTCGCCACAGCATCTACTACACTCTTTCAAACCTTATTGTACTAGCAAAGTCTTCTTTGCTCACCTCCCATGATGGTCCAAGACCTTCACCGCAGCCCACAGAATAAATTTACTTATTTCACCGGTTTCCATTAATGAGAGTAAAATACCCCCGGGGCCACATCTGCATCAATAACAGCTGCAAGATCTTTTCCAGTTGCAAAGTTGACACTGGTCTTATTCTACTGAGATAAGAGAAGTAAAAAATTTTTAGTATTTATTTATTTTTATTTTAGGGGCCTTTAGAAAGGCCGGCAGTGCCAGAAAGGGACAACTTTACTTTGCATTTTCCATTTGTGGTTTACATTCTCCATGGCCTTTGGTTTCCACACAGTTGTCTTTATGAAAATACACTACAGCAAGTGCTCCAAACACTACAGCTTTAAATAGAGCTTTGGGTCATTATTTTAGAAAACTATAGTCCTTTTCATAAGGGCAGAAGTGCCATAAGATAGGGAGGGAAATGCTAATTAAAAAAATATAAATAACCTATAGGCAGATTTGCAGGTTTGACAGGTATAATGGAAAAGCAAAGGCCAAAGACATATCTAAAATATTCTCTCCAATGATGTTTTATGTCCACATGTACAGTACATGTGTATATTGTCTTGCAGAAAACATACTGTCTCAAGCATGGGACAAACACCAGGGGTTAAGTTCTCTATTGGTATAAGCAGTCTGCACTTGCTTATGCCAGCACTGAACTTGGCCTGTATCTTAAACCCACCCAAATCCCAGATACACTGAGAGAAAAAGAACAAAAAGTTGGCCTACGTGCCACAGCACATTTCCCATGTTAAGTGTTTCATGCCTTTTTCCCCATCTGTGTTCCAGCTTGATGCAAACTAAAATGGATGCTCAAAAAACCTGCTTAAGGAAAATTTCTCCCAGACATGAATCATGCATCCCATGCATGCATCCAACAAAGTGGGTATTAACCCACGAAAGCTTATGCTCTAAAATTTTAGTCAGTCTTTAAGGTGCCACAGGACTCTCTGTCACTTCTCCCAGACAGTGCGTCCATAGCAGTGTATAATGTACCAGTGACGCTCAGATACTATGGGGAGGAGGGCCATATAAGTAGTTGGGCAAGTAGGGAGTGATTCAGAAAAGTGCCTTAAAAGTTAAAACAACTTTACTTCAAACTAAAGCAGCTGCCCCATTGCTACCTGTTCAGGGCCGGTGCAAGGATATTTTGCGACCTAGGCGAAACTTCCACCTTGTGCCTCCCTCCCCCAGCCCAGGGAGCCCTGTGGCAACGCCCAGCTCCCCACTCTGCTCTGTGGCACCCCCCCTGCGGCAGCTCCCCTGCCTCTGCTTCACTTCTCCCCCCTCCCAGGCTTGCGGCACCAATCAGCTGTTTAGCGCAGCAAGCTTGGGTGGGGAGGAGAATTAGAGCGGGCATTGTGCGCAGATAAGAAGGTGGAGCTGAGGTGAGCTGGGGAGGGAGCGGTTCCCCTCCACCTCTCCTCCCCCCGTTACTTGCTGCGGGCGGCCCTCCCGCCCGCCTCAGCTCACCCCCACTCCACCACCCCCCAACCACTTGGTGCCCTAGGCGGTCGCCTAGTTGGCCTAGTGGTTGCACCGGCCCTCTACCTGTTTATAAATACCTGCTCCATCCATGCCTGAGTGAATATGCCATTTCAAAAAGCTAAACAGTTCTTTGTGCTCATTTGCCACAAGCTAATACTTAGAAATTCAGTGTGCAACTCTTCGGGCCAGACTCTGATACCCTTACACTGAGTGGTACCTTCCTCCACCAGTGGTCCCACAGATTTCAACAGCAGGCTCATTGACTTCATTGACTCATGGTCAAAGACAGATGAGTAAGAGTATCACAATCTGGCCTTTTGTCTGTTGAACTGTGAGAGTCTGTTTTATGTCTTCTTTTTCAAATAAAGCATTGACATTCCAGGGCTATCCAGCTTTTTTCAAAGTGTGTCTAATTCTACAAGAAATGATTGCATTTGTTTCTTTCCCTCAGTGCAGATGGTGTGCTAGAATGCCTCTGACAGTGTTTAAAGGCGTGTGAATGACTGCGATTATGATACTAATAATGTAAGTTTTGTTTGCAGAACAGCTGTTGGGCTGCATTGTTCTTTTGTGAGAAAAATGTAGCCGTTATGCTAATGGAATGCAGGCTCCTGATTGGCTGGAGGTTACATCATGCCTTGGAACAGTACATGGCAAACTGTTTTTGGTGATGCAACACCTAAGCAAATGGAAGACACATTAATGCTATTTAATGATTCATCTTAATCCCCAAATCAGCCTGATCATTACTCAAAGAGAGGTATGGGCGAACACTTTTGATATAGTCTGAAAGGAAATGCTTTAAAGCTAGGACTAGGTTTCATTTATTCTTGACTTACATGTAACTGAGTACAGTAGACAAGAAATGCTAGGCTAGATTTCAAAGTAAGGTGGGCACATCGCCACAGCCCAGGGAAAACTATGTTTAGGCCCAGTTTGGCAAGATTCTTATACTTCCCACTGCTGTTAAAACAACCGAGGACTGGTTTCCAGTTTTAAGAAAGTAGTTTTGGTCTTTTGCTTTAATGGTGGAAGTATTTCATACCTCTTAACTCTTACAATCAGAAGTATTTTCAACTTCTTCGAACAAGGATTAGAGCTTCCTCGCCTTCCATGGAAAAGTCTAGCAAATGGCCTTTGCACAGTAAATCTGAAAGAGGTTAGATGTGGTAATCCTGCCCTAAGCCCGCCATGCCATTTTTTCTACTAAACCCCATATTTATTTCTTGCCTAACACAGGAACTGGGAATGAAATCCTGGCCCCAATGATGTCAATGGCAAAAAGCCTACTGTTTTCAATAGCGCTAGGATTTGACCCCAGGTAGCAACCGGTTCAGGATTTTAAAGGGTTTGAAGTTATATCCTAGATCATCCAAGCAGTATAGTCCATGGCATATATAGTTCATATAGGGTGAGGGGTAAAAGTAAATGGGTGAGGCTCTCTGGCTTGTGCTATTCAGGATGTCAGACAAGATGATCACAACAGTCCACTCTAATCTTAAACATCTATGAAATGCCTGGTCCACCTCAGAATCAGACTGCCAGGTACAGGACACAAAGGGACCTGGAATGTTTTGGTTTGGTTTGGTTTTGCTGTGAAAAATAAGGTTCTTTTTTAAAAAGCCATTCACACAGTCTCCCTCCTCTGCTCCCGTCTGCTCCGCTTCCATCTCAAAACATCAGGGGAATTTCTCAGACTTACTACACCATGGCAGGCCTACACAGAGAGACTTCTCCATTCACAGCGTGCTACAGTAACTCTTGTTGGGCCCGAAGTGCAGCCAGCACTGAGGATTGAGTGGTGTTTCCCACAACAGAAGGGCTCAAGAAACAGTTTCCGGTGGTCTCACGGACAGCCAGCCGTGGAGTTGTTAGTTTTCATCTTGTCATGGTTTCCCTAGGAAGCGGTCATTTCTGATTAATAGGTATTTCTGTGCTAAAAGTCAGGACTCCTCAATTCTGATGTTCAAGTCTTAAATATTTGTCCTTGAATGGATGTCCTATATTTCTACATCACCAATAGAATAATTGGTGAAGCTAAAATTTCTTCCAAGAAGGCTTTCTAAAAAAATAAAAATATATAGGATGAGATAGCATGAAGCAGGTAAAACCTACAGTGCCCCGCTCATAGGAAAATATCGGTCACTGTAAGCAGAGAAATATCTGCTGCAGCCACCGGGACTCAGCACAAACTGTCACTCCAAAGATGCGTCCCTGCAATCTGAAATTCCTGTACAGAATGAGACACGTGGTATTTCTGAAGCAAGGGATGTAGCCATACTGGAAATGCCAATGCTCTATGCATGGGACTGCATCTTACATTACCCCAAAGCCAGAACTGATGCAAAAGGCAACACACTTGGCAAATGGAGTGCCTCTCAGAGAGCATGTGAGATCTGTTACCTGAACTGGCTGCCAGCTGGCTTCCAGATAAAATTTAAGGTGCTGGCTTTGACCTAGCAGTTCTAGATGATCTGGGACTGGCCTATTTAAATGCCTGCCTCTCTCCTAGAGCCAAGATGCCATAGTGGCATTCAGCAGAAGTGCTTACCTTAGAGTAATCACAAATTTTTGTTGTACGGGATTTTAATATTTATCCTAATGTTTGATGTGCTTGCTGCTAAAATTTCAATAAGCATTACAGAGTTTCCACCTTTCTAGTTTCTTATATTTATTAAAAGGATTTTTTAAAATCCAAATATGGAAATAAAAACACCATAATAGTATACCTCTGTACACAGCGTGTGGGGGAGAGGAGGTTTAAATGTAGGCAATAGAGTAGGACTTGCTTTACTGTAAGAAAACCAAGCACTATTTGTCTCCCAATAAAAATATTAGATGTATAAAAAAAAAGTCAGAGTGGTTTCTTTACTTCTTTATCAACCTTTCAGAGATACCAGGATTTAAGAGAAGGGTACACTCATCAGCTAATTCCAAACTGTGTGCTCATGCCCGATACCTGCATAATTGGAAGTCAATCCTCCATATTTCATATTTTATTAATAAATTCATATCTTTCCAATAATTTCAATATGTCCTTTACTAATGCTCATTTTATGAATAATCTTATCTGTCTGGTATTGTCTCTCTCTCATTGTCTATAGATATTATAGTGCCATGATATGCAATACTATATATTTCATGTAGTACAACATGTCAGTATTTACTATTATGATAGTGCTGTGCTTATAATATAAGAACATAAGAATGGCCTTCTTGGGTCATACCAAAGGTCCATCCAGCCCAGTATCCTGTCTACCAACAGTGGCCAATGCCAGGTGCCACACAGTGAATGAACCTAACAGGTAATGATCAAGTGATCTCTCTCCTGCCATCCATCCCCCCGCTTTGACAAACAGAGGCTAGGGACACCAGACCTTACCCATCCTGGCTAACAACCACTAATGGACTTAACCTCCATGAATTTATCCAGTTCTTTTTAAACCCTGTTATTATCCTAGTCTTCACAACCTCCTCAGGCAGAGTTCCAAAGGTTGACTGTGAGCTATGTGAAGAACTTCCTTTTGTTTGTTTTATGGCTAACGATCTTCCAGAACAACAAATGTTAAGTACAGGTTTAGCGCCTGGCTGCTTGGGTGGGCAAAGCAAAGACATAGAACAGGGTATAAATACATATGATTTGCCATATGGGATCAGATTACTTCAAGTCTAGTACCCTGTCTTTGGCTTTGACCAACACCTGCCGTCTCACTGAAAGGTAATCCCTGCTTCTCTACCAGGCATCTAGCTAATTGTGCTCTTCAGGAAGGTGAGATATTGTCCTTGCCCCCTGCAGTAATTTGCTGATGCACAGATGAATGAGATTGACTCACGAATGACTCCATTTATACAACTACAGATTTTATTAATGATCATAAAATCACCCAGCCACAATATCTGATTCCCTCAGCTACAGCAATAAATTGACCCTATATGCCTCATACACTTATCATTGCTTAGGGTGTTTCACCTCTCTTCACAACCATCCCCTTTAATACAGCCCAGCATAGCCCCTTAGACCACAGATGGACAACTCGCATCAGTGACTGGATCCCCGGAGAACACAAGCGACCGCTGTGCAGACCAAAACACGCTGGGCTGATCCCATGACAAAACTCTTTGCCCAGAAATGGAAAGAACATGCTTGCAACAAAACGGAATGGCGTGTCGTCGACTTGCACTCGCGGTGGGACGGACAAGGACAAGCCGGACAAAGATGACAATAATTTGAGTTAAGGTCTCTGTGTCAGTGCTTTGTGCTGCCTCTCCTGCTCTTTGCATTTCTACCTGCTATTTACTGTTTCCCCCACACACACTTCCAAGAGTCTGTGAGAAGCCCTGTCGCTGAATCCTATAGCTGCTACTCCCCATGTGCTCACAGGTGACTAGAATGTAACTTTTCTTCTTTGCTTTAGATTTGTCATTTTTTAAAAAAAGTTTAATTCAATCATCTGCAATCAGTTACTTCTACAGCCAGGGCTCCTGCTTTCATTGCTGTGACAAACCTCTAGCTCTTTATCAAGACACTGAAAAGGAAATAACTGAAGCATCTGCGAAGAATTTTAAGATCCCTACGCTCAGTAACAGGTTGTTATTTGTAGACCAATATACTGACCCTGGGCTATGAAACTAGCTGTCCAGTCTAAGTGTTGCTGGAAATATCCACCAACCCGTTTAGATTATCGGTGATGTGTAATCTTAAAAGGCTTGCTTACTTAGTCAGATAAATTCAAACTGTCTCCTTTACAGCCTAGGTTTTAAACAATACATTTTACCACCACAACTACGTGAACGTTTGTTAAAACAGCTTCATGTTCTGTGAAGAGCTACAGCATGTTCCTGCTTTATGTGGTTTTGGAGCGGACAATGCCCTTTTTTTATACTGCCGTCTCTAGTTTCCACAACAATGGTGCTGCACTAGCCATTACGATGTCACGTCTGCTCTACGGTATACAAGTTCACTGAAAGCTGCTCCTGTACTTTGGCATAAAAACAGATTCCTAATAAGGTAGCTGAAGTTACCCTGTGCAACAGGACGATTCCCAGAGACCACACTCGGATAACATCGCGATGAGCGCATTGTGCTGGGATTTCTACAAAACACTGCACAGCTCAGCAGCTGGTGGGCTGCTTATTACACCAATTCTCAGTCTCTCACTCTTCCCTCATGTTCCCCCATCCTCACCTTTGGGCTCTCGTCTTATAGTTTGGTGGTAAGCTCTTTGGGGTAGGGATCATCTTTTCTTTGTATGTGGGTGGCTACTGATGGGGGGCTGATTGAGGCCTTTAGGCATTACTACAATACAAGAGATAATAGGGATTGGTGTGAAAAGTACAGACAGCTCATTTCACCAGCACAACACCTGCACTAAACAAGGCTGCCACGGCACAATCCATTCAAAAGTACAATCACCAGTACCACGTTCCATCCAGCACCACAAGTTGGTCCAGAAAGAGAGAGAGCCAGGCTGGTCTGGGGATGTGCTCTTTAAACACCTCTCCTGGGAAACCTGTGACTGGGAGGAGCCAGAGAGCCAGTCCCAAGCAGAACAGCTGTGGGGAGAGTAAGTAAAGGACGGCCACGGCTCTCTAAACCATGGGCGCATCACCCTTACCCCAGTTCGGACTCACTTGCAGCCTGCAGATACAATAATGGTGTACATGCAACTCCTGCATCCATTGTGGCGAGGGGAAGTATCTGACCAGGTACATGTAAGTTAGGGCTGGTCGAAATTTTTTTGCCAGAAACATTTCCTCAATGAAATACAGGGAATCGACATCATCTATTTTTTGGTTGTGGAAAAACAATGACAATATTTTCTTGTTCTTCTGTGGGCAAATTCTACACAAAATGTTTTGTTTCCACTGGAAATCTCAGAACAATTTGTTTCAACATTTCTGAATCAAAGTTTTTCAGATCTTTTGATGCTGCAGAATGTTTTCAATATTTTGACTTGTCCCATTTCATGGAAAACTAGATGTTGAAACATCAGTGGGTCAGACTGATAGATATCTGTACAGGCCTACATTAACCTGAAACCGTCATTCTGTTATCTGAAGGCAATTTTGATTAATCAGTTATATGTGCTTTTACTTTTAGCACTGCAGAGTCTCATCTTGAGCTGAAATGCTCAGCAGATGTTAGGAGAAATCCTGGCACCTAGCAGAGAGCGAACAAGGGAGAGCAATCAAGAGGTATTAGCCTGGGTGGCTTTCCTTTCGAATGGAGAAGCAACCTAGAACAAAGAGGTGGCTGCGGCCAACGGGAAGCAGTTTTCCTTGGCTGGACTTCAGGTGGGCTGCAACTAAGCAAAAAAAGATAAATCACCTGATAAGACACCTGAAGCCGTTCAGAGGAGTCAACTGATGGGAGGGGATGGGACTGGAACTTTATAAATAAGAGGCTCTCTCACTGGCCATTTTAGGAGAGACCAGAGCAAGAAGACAACACTGGGCAGGAGGAGAAAAGGGTCCTGGAGCCCTGAAAGAACTGACAAAAACCCAAAAGGCTCTAAAATGGTGAAGACACTCGTGCAAGGGTTCTGCATATAGGTGCTTATTTTTCCATAGATCTGTATCTCTTTTGTGCCTTATCTAGGAGTAAAATGTCATTGGTTTAGAAATTCCTTTACACAGCCTGTGTTCCCCTTCCTTTAACTATCACATAGTCGTCAAAAGTGAAACAGTAATCCACAGGGCTCAGAGATTCGGTATAACTCGGGGGGAGTGGGGAGAACGTGTCGTACAATAGCTATCAGGGAGTCTTGTAAGGGACTAGCACTAGTTTCAGGCCCTAGTCAATTGGATTGTGGAGTCCATCTCAGTGGTGGGAGTTAGACAGAGACTCTTCACTCCAAGAGCATGCCTAAAAGCCCAGAGCTTGAACAGTTACTGGATTCTGTCCAGACTCAGCCAGCCTAAAAGCATATGGAAGCCAAAGTTTGGGTCTAGTACAGCAGCCTGGTGAACATCCAGGGTTGTACCAATCAGAATTTCCCACAGATGGAAATTCTGTTTTCAAACCCAGCTTCCAGAGGGTTTCACAGAACCAATCCTTCAGTCCTATTAGGACAGGATAGCTCGAATAACTGATAATGTATCCTCTTTTTCCTAGGTTACTGGTTTGCACTGAGCTCTGGCTGCTCATGAATTAAAATTACTAGTATCTGCCAGCTGTTTGGTGGTTATTTCAAATTATTTTGTGGTCTCAACCAAGTTCCAAGTGGGTGAATGCCTACGTTTCTGGAACCACTGGCACAGTTTATATTAATTGTCTCTGAAGGAAGAATGGAATGTTTTGGTCATCTTGGAATCTGGACTATGCATCAGTCCTACAACTGCTTTCTTTGCAGAAAGGTCCATGCACGTTGATTCTGCAGTGTAGGAGAAGCTAGTACTCCTACCGCTTATTGTGCATGTGTTTTGTGAGAGGAGAGGACTGCACTTTACAGTGCCGTCATCCAACAACTTTCAGGAGTCCAGCTCACTTAATAATATTAATAAAAAATCCTTCCACCCCTCCAGCACATACATATAAAATCATACCACAACATTTGCAATGGCCTGCAACAACACTTTGCACTTCTACTCTGCCTCTGTGCAACGACATCAAAGCACTTTACAAATATTCGCCTCCTCCTCCTCCCTCAGCTCCCTCTGAGGTGCAGAGCTAACAGCGTAACCATTTGATGAGAAAACTGGGGCACACAGAAATTACATGACTTGTCAATGGTGAGTAGCACAGCTAGGAACAGAGCACTGATCTCATGAACTCCAGTTCTGCGCTTTAAGCACTAGGCCATGATTCCTTCTGTTGGACAGCAATTTCACCTAATATAAAGAATGCAACCAACTGGAGGCATAACATTCATATCAAGTTGCATCATTCTAAAAGATTGTTCTATTAAAGTATGTTCTGATTTACAGATTCTTTAAACAGCCTTTCAAATAATTGGTACAAAGCCAATCAGAACACACATGACATATTGTGGGTGGTTCTTGGCAACAATTTTATTTAATCAGTCTCTTGCACAACTCAAAATTTCCTCTTTACCTTCAGGAGTGAGATGTTGCAAATTCAGACAACACTGATGGCTCCTAGACAATGTTAAATCGATACATTGAGGCAGGACAGCAAACAAAACTTCTGGGGTGTTTATCGTCAGTGCAGAGCAATGGGATTTATTTGCATGGCATACATTAAAGTTTAGATTGCTGTCCATTTTCAGACATCCAAACACATGATTGTCATATGCAAAACTAGCTTTGTGCATGCATCCTCTGAAGTGCCCATATCTATGGGTAACAAGTTAGGTAAGCTATCATGCAAGCTTCTAAGATGCACACATTTCTAATGTCACAGGTTTGACACACTAAAGGGTCTTACCTTTAAGGACTCCCAAAGGGGAAACTGCACCAGAGAGAAAGGAATCTGGAGGAGGTAAAGAAAAAAAAAAGTCACAAAAGCAAATTAGATTGGCATATTCCTTGGCTGGCTAAATTAGGAACAGTTATTATTCACTCGGTGAACTGTAGCTTACTACATTTATAAATCTGTAAGGATTACTTTATGTATACTGCTGTTAGAGGACTGGTTTCACTAAAGCAGTTTTTACTTTGTTTATCACGTTCCTTGCTGAGAGGTTAATGTATTGTTACCAGGGTGGCCTGTAAGAGCAATAACTAATATGATCTAGTGCTGGGAATTTCTCAGTTTGACTTTTAGCCAAAGAAGCCATAAAGATGGTTCAAGCACCACATCACTCAGGCCACATCGATTAGGAACTGTTGGATAACATGCACTGTCACACAATTATCTGAAAGTGGAGGGGTGTTTAGTGTCTTAAAGGGATGCTAAAATGGTATAATGGGGTTGCAAGATTATTGTCTCTATTGTCCAAAATGGATAATGAATTATTATATTAATTATTATTATTGAGAGAGACAAGGTGGGTGAGGCAATATCTTTTAGTGGGCCAACATCTGTTGATGAGAGAGACAAGCTTTCAAGCTACACAGAGTTCTTCTTCAGTGCTGTGTAAGCACGAAAGCTTCTCTCTCTCTCACCAAAACAAATTGGGCCAATAAAAGATATTACCTCACCCACCTTGTCACCCCAATAGCCTGCGACTGATATGGCTACAACACCACTTCATAGAAATATAATCATATATCTGTATTTTGGTAGCACTTAGGAGCCCAAGTCGCAGATCACAACCCAATTGTGGTAGGCACCAGACACAAACACAGAACAAAAAGATGGTCCTTACCCTAAAGAGTTTTCACTCTACGTATAAAACAAGAGACAACAGCCGGAGACAGACAGAGGAGTACAAAGAAACAACGTAATTACCACTACTGATAAAATGCCAAACCTCAGTTTGTAAAAGCTTCCAGTATTTAATATAGACAATAGCTGTCTTGTTAAATCTATAGAGTGATATAGTAAGATACAGTATAATTTAAGTAACTGTAGATTATTAGAAACATTAATTGTGGACATACATAAATCTTATTAAATCTAAATTACATGGAAGTTTGAAATGGTCCCTAAACATTACATTTATCCAACATCAGAAGAGTTAAAGTTTATTTTATTGTGTTGCAACTAATGATTAATAAATGAGCCTATTCTGTTAATCTGCCTGGCAAAACTTAACTTGACAGACACTTGCCACAGAAAATTTGTTATCTATTCAGGCAGGAAATGGCAGTGAGATGAAATCAATGTTGATGCTGTACATTGAGCTGACAAACTGAAATCTCAGAGGAACTTTGTCATCTTGAACAAAGAGGACTATCCCTTGTGGCATCTCAAAAGCCCAAAAGAAAGGTCAAACCTGGTTCTTATTTATCAGGGCCCTGAAACTCTAGTATAGCACTTAAATTTCTTTTTCGATTTTGGGTGACAAAGTCCAGTTATTTGACAGAAATGCCTCGTAATATATTTATGAGACGATATAGAGCCACATGCTGCTGCATCGTTGTCAAATGGGAGTTAACTGCATCATTTCCTTGCACTGAAGAATCAAAAGTGACATAACCTTCTATCATCTACACCAGAAAAGAGATATAATAGCCATCATGTTTGCTCCAATTTGTTAGAAAAAGAGAAGAAAAGGAAATGCACTAAGTTCAGTTAATACCAAACAAAACAGGCCTCCTAACACATACACGGTCTCAAATTTCTTCCTACTGCACTTTGAGTAGTAAAAAAAAATAAAAATCTGTTAATATGAAGATGAGGGATGCTCTCAAAATAAGGTGTGTTTTATCTCTATTACTAATTAGAAGCATTTCAAGCAAATGAAAAGAATTTTAAAATTTCTATTTGATTTTCACCATTTGAGTTGCCTGTTTGCTTTCTGCATCCTTCTCAGTTTGGACAAGTCGGATCACGTTTGACTGTTGAGCCTCATTTTCACTTCCTCACGCACCTCACAGGATAGGTTTCCAAAATGGCAGGAGGTGGTTTAGGGCTCAGACTCTGCATGGTGCAAGTCAACGGGGTTTGCACAGGCCCATTGATCCACCTGTGAGGAGGAGCTTTCTGACTGGGGCCTAACTCCTCACCCAGCCCTCACAAATCCTGTTTTAATCAAATTTTAAACTTTCCCAGAGATAGACTAACATTACATGTTCTGAAACTTCTCAAAACAAAACCTACATTCTGGCCCAATCTATGGGCAACATCCCTTTAAAAAGATGAGACTAGATTAACATATAAAAAGAGAACTTTCTTTAACCATGTAATTCTTATCGTGATAAATTCATTAAGCTCATCACAAGCTTTTCACAGTGAAGTTGAAGTGAGAAACCCCCTCACTTTGGAGACACTTCTTCCCTTAAAGAACTGTGATTTGATAGCATTTGTTGTTATTTTTCCTTACAAAAACCTTCTGATACAGAACAGAATACACCCAGCCAGGCAATGATATTTGCGCCTGAAATAACCTAAAACAACAAGGAAAATGTGGTCCACACATGTGGAGAACTTTCTGCCAGCAAATATGAAACTCTGGCTAGCTCCACCAAATCTCCCATTTGATGTTCACATTAAATAGACAGACAGTATCCGTTCTCATGTCTGGCTTGATGTTCTATAACTGTACTGTTTATTCAGTAGAGTTAAATCCTACACTGAAAAAAAAAAAGCAGCTTCCATACATATGTAAAATTATTATTCTAATGTTTAATAGATGGACACAATAGCTGGTTACTCGGGGCCTTGTATTTTTTAATGTCCAATATCCAATTTGAAAACAATATAAATCTGCAATAAAGATCTGCTTAATTCTCCTGAATTAGGTGGTTTAAAAAAAAGGGGATTTTATATTTTTAAAGCCAGTGATTTTAAAAAACTAACTGCAGAACAGCTGCAACCCAGAGTAACAGCAATAGAAAAATAAACTCTCGCTTTTAAAATCAAACTGCAAGTGTGTTTCACCTAATAGTTGAGCAGCTTTCAGCAAGTGAGATGAATTTAAGGAGGAAGTTAAACACACTGCCGGATGGATGCATCAATATGGAAAATTGAGGGTAGTACTGATACACTTCTTAGCAATAAAATAGTGTTTTGATTGAAATAATTTAAAATTTATCAGGCTACAGTTACAAAATGTGCCATTTGATGCAAATAAATCTGTGATTTTAAATCAGAAACTGACAGCACCCTGAGGGAAACTCGGCAGCCAGACAGCAGGGGTAGCATGTTGAAGGAGCAGCAAAGAAAAAATAAATAAATAAATAAATAAATAAATAAAGCCAGGCCCTTCAAAACTGGAATCCCCTTCAAAATGCTCGAATTCTTCTACATAAAGAGGAAACAGATGTTCATGGCTGGAATTTGCATGTGGCTTTATTCTCTACTAGGATACAATAAAACTACTCTTCTGCTCATCCTCTGAGTCAGAAATTAAATGGTGGCCTGGCATGTCTAGTCCAGCTGTGCCTTCCTTTCCCAACTTTTATTAGCAATATATTAAAAACCTAAAAAGCACAAGAAATGAAATATCATGTGGCATGTGTTCTCAAACCAATATAAAAACTACAGATGTTCTTACTAATCTGCAGCGCATGTTTGTTTATTCAGGTTTACTGTGAGTCTGATTCAGCGGGGCTTTGCTCTCGGAATTATCTGTTTTTACAAATGCTAGAGTAAATACTAAGAGAACAGCCGGCGGAGACAAATATATCACCTAAAAGAGGAGTTAAGGTCTTTGTTTTCTTGCATGGGTCTCTTACTCTTTTGGGCTCCCATTCAGCAAAGCCATGTGGTTAATGTGAAGTACCTGAGTAGCTCTAAGCAATTCAACAGTTTAGGGAGCAAGGTGAGCCTTTGCTCCGTGGGAAGTGAGTGTGCAGAACAAGCACAGCTATTGCTTCCATGGGGCTGTATTGATGGCTACGGAGCAGGCCTACTTCTGCTGCGAGGCCTGGTTTCTTTCTTGTCCCCACCCAGATTTGAAGAGCCTAAACTCTTTGTAATCTAGAGACTGAACCAAGAGCTGAATGCATGCGTCTCTACCGCTGGAGAGCCAAGTTTTCATGCTGAGATCTTCAACAGATTCACAATCTCAGGGTACGGCTACACTATCTGCTGGATCGGTGGGTAGTGCTCAATGAATCAAGGATCGATTGATCTCATTTCATCTAGACGTAATAAATCGATCCCCTAATTGACACCTGTACTCCACCTCGGCAGGAGAAGTAAGCGGAGTCGGCAGAGGAGAGGCCCCGGTCGACCCGCCGCCGTGGGGACGGCCAGGTAAGTCGAACTAAGATACTTTGACTTCCTGAAGTTTTGTATCTTAGTTCGAAACCCCTCTCCCCCGCCCAGTGTAGCCCAGCCCTCAGTGAACAAGGCACAGAGCAAGACACAATCTCGCCATTGGGTTAAATACTTCCCTTGGACTGAGGTAGCTCATCCCGAGCATCTGAGGCCCACAATAGTTACATGACAGCCACCATTTTGGCCAACACTGGGGATTGTACTAGGGATGTCCAGGGCCAAAAACATGAGTCTATATAGCTCAAGCTAAAGAGCCAGGTTGTGCAGCAGGGGGCTGTAACAGATGCACATCCTTTCTGGGTCTGGCACAAGGGATGGTGAATAATCCATACACCAGTGTGTTACATTCTGGAAAAAAAAGGGCAGTAAGACCTCAAATCAGCAGAATCCAACAATTTCTTGTTCTTGCCATGCCCCTCCTCATGACTTGTGATATCAGTCACATAAACTGTTCTCGCTGATACCTTTATGGCACGTTCATACAGTAATACTGGCAGCTGTTTATCATGTATTTATTAGGAATAGAATATTTTCATAACTCTATTGCCACTGAAGCCAATGATAAGAACTCCCACTGGCTTCAAAGGGAGCAGAGATAAGCCAACATTTTTAGAAAATGTCATGTGTACAAATGTCTTTAAGTGTCACTTAAAGGCATTTGTATAGATGGCATTTTCACTATAGCACTAAAGCATATATTTGTGAAGGGTGCCCCTCTCCATGGTATCTGGGCAGCAGTTGTCAAACTGGTCTTATCTTCCTATTTCTCCACTGTAATCACGGCTGAACAATGTAAGAACACACTGTAGTTCAGAGTTTGAAAAAGAAGATAGAAAATATTCCATAAAGGTATCTAGACTACAACTGTAAACTTCCATCTTGAATAAACAACCTTTTTTTGTTTGTTTATAACCGTATTTAAAAGAAAAATGCCTCCTTTATACGAGATGGTTCTTCTTTTATGATAGGTTCAAGTTGCAGTCATATAAACAACGCTGTTTCTCGGTTGAAGTTAACACCGAAACATTTCAATTAATAATCATAGTAAATCTGTTTCAGTGTCTTCTCCTCTTAAAATTCTTCACGCACTTACACAGTGCATCTAGATTATGATCAACTGACATTCCACTATAAATATACTTTCTCCATAATAGGATTTGAAAAGATAGTATGAAATGAGGTAAGCCTTTCACTTGGCCATGTCACAGGTCACAGCAATAGATGTGATTATATATAGCGTGGTATAAAGCATCCTGATTGAAGGTGATGGTGCATAGCCACTCAATGCACAGCCACTCTACATACCGTCCTTAAACCCGTTATTGTCAACATTCATTTTTACGTTCAATTAATACTGCTCACCAGGCTCCAGTTGATGCATTGCAGGCGCCACAAGAACCTAACAAAGGTAATTTGTAATTTTAAGCATGACCAAAAGACTGTCAAACCGTAAATGTCCTTACTGCAGTTTTTAGAGATGAAAGGATTTAGCGTGGTGAGAGAACACTGGTAAATAAATGAGTAAAGTCTCAGTTAATAAATATTGATGCATTTAGAAACAAAGGTTTCCAACAAAGACAATAAAGCAAGTGGCAACAATGGCCAGAGACTGAGAACACCCCCAGGGCCCCATTTTCTAAAGAACATGTTTAAACACAGGTCCTATTGCAGTGATTTCCAACACAACTTGGCCAGCCAACATAGGCAAAAAACTGCAGCGTTAGAACTATAATTAGTAGCCACGGCCCAGCATGGGTAAAACGCAAAGGGGCATCTACACTGATCTTTGGAAATTCTTCCACCACTGGTGTAGCACCATGGCACTATCACTAATACGGGTGATGGTGGGCAACTCTAGATGACACGGTGGTAAAAACACCAATATCAATATTGCCAACATTCATTTTTACCGATAATTTATACTACAAGCCAGACTCCAGTTGATGCTTACACAAGAAACCTATCAAAGATAATTTGTAACTCTGTCTTTCGAACCATTAATCATAACTTTTGTAACTGTTTAAGCTAGGAAAAGGGGTGCAATCTTGTGCTCTATGCACAGGACAGGAATACAAGAACTCCTAAACTATATTCCTGGCTCTGACATAGATTTCCTCCACAACTACAGGGAAATCACTAAAAGAACAAGGAGTATGTGTGGCATCATAGAGACTAACCAATTTATTTGGGCATAAGCTTTCATGGGCTAGGACCCACTTTGCATAGAGTGGAACATACAGTAGGAAGAGAGAGATATGTACAGAGAAGACGAAAAGGTAGAGGTTGCCATACCAACTTTAAGTGGCTTAATCAATTAAGGTGAGCTATTATCAGCAGGAGGGGAAAAAAAAAACTTTTGAAGTGATAATCAGGATGGCCCATTTCAAACAGTTGGCAAGAAGGTATGAGTAAAACTAGGATACTTAATATGGGGAAATAGATTATAAACATGGGGAAACAGATTGCAATTTGTGTAATGATTCAGCCATTCCCTGTCTTTATTCAAGCCTAATTTAATGTTATCCAGTTTGCAAATTAATTCCAGTTCAGTAGTTTCTCGTTGGAGTCTGTTTTTGAAGTTTTTTTGTTGAAGAATTGCCACTTTTAAGTCTGTTACTATGTGACCAGAAAGATTGAAGTGTTCTCCTACTGGTTTTTGAACATTATGATTCCTGATGTCAAGGAATGTGTCCACTTATTCTTTTGCGTAGGTAAAACACTGCATCTCTCTGCCTCAGTTTCTCCATAGTCAAATTAATATTACTCACCATCTGTCTACATGGGTGTTTTGAAGATTCATTAGCTGTCGTCTGTAAAATCTTTTGACAAATTAAACGCTGTGTGGCACAGTGTGGTTTAATTTGGTCGAGAGCTTCTATCACACCCTTATCTTTTAAGCTCATGTTACAAAACTGGGTACAATGGGTGTGGTTTTAAAAACCACTGCTGATAAGTTACAAAGGGAAATCCTCATCCAGTCCTCATCTGGTAGAAGGATGGTTAATAAAAATACAGTCTCTTTATGGAGGGCAGTATTGAAAAATGAAGGGGAAATATGTGAGAGCTCCAGCACAGATATATGCCCGCCCAACAGGTGGGGAGAAAAGAAGCCTTGAGGCAAATATACAACTTAAATATGGGAGAGACTGAGCTAACAGATTCCACAGGGGTAGCTGTGTTAGTCTGTATCAGCAAAAACAATGAGGAATCCTTGTGGCACCTCAGAGACCAATATATTTATTTCAGAATGAGCTCTCGTGGGCCAAATAAATGTCTTAGTCTTTAAGGTGCCACAAGGACTCCTCGTTGTGTGAGCTAACAGAGATCCTTGTAATGTGCAGAATGCTTTAACCTTGCACTGACAGTGTTAGGGACCATTGTTTTTTTTAAAGCACTTTCGTCATAGAGATGGGATGAACAGCCTTAAAATTCTCACTCTCTCCCACTCCACCCTGATATTTTGATGGGAGGGCAAAGCAGCTTTACAGAAATTGACTGAGGTTACATCGATAACTTGCATAGGACATTAACCTTCACAAACCCAAGACTTGATCCTGCTCCCAATCTGACTTCAATAGGAGGAGGATTGATTGCACCCCAAATATGCAAATACCCTAACAGACGCTTTCCTCTCCCCCTCCCCCCCAGCAATAAATAGCCCCACAGTGTCCATTATCAAAATAAAAGTCTATTTTGTCATTCATTCTTGAAAAGCAGAGTATCCAAAAAATGCACAATGAAGATGAATATCCCAACATCAACTTGTACATACTGTTTTTAAGACACAGATAAAAATCTTTCAGGATAACAGATGAGTTTAGCAGCTCTAAAAGAATGAAGGTATTGTTTAACAGGAAGCAGATGTATGTCAGATGGCAAACTCATTAGAATGTCCCATCGTTAAAGGAAACAGGATAACAATGAGCCGTCTGAAAAAATGTGAACTGATCAGGAAATATACAAGCCGCAGCTAATCTCCTATTTATTGGTAGGTAATGCCTGTAAGTCATGCACATGCATTGAGTTTAGGACCATGAAGGACTAATCTTTGTTCACATGAAAAAAACATAACAGCAGAACCCTTAACCATGGAACTCAACATTTCTGAAAAAGTCTTCTGAAGCACACATACAAAGGAAAAAAAGCAAACAAATAAAGCCTGACATTTGAAGAAGCTATTATGTTGATGATTTTTTAAAATATACTTGGTTATGCACTATGGTCCAAAGGAGCATTTCTATTTGATTCCATAACATTAAAGATATTTTAGGTACTTTCTCTGTGTTTTTGTTTGTTTAAAGTACAGCCATAGAAACCTACGAGCAGCTGTTACCTCGGACCCTCCAGAGATACACAAAATGAGACCCAAGAGAATTGACATATGGAAAGATGCCTGAAAGGCAGGCATCCATACTGAAATAGTGTTATATCTTCAACTACAATGCACCTGAAAGATTCTTCAGAGCCAGTTCTGCACTCCTTACACAGGAAAAATTGCCACTGAAGGCTATGGGAACTTGCGTAATGCACATTGGACTGGACACCAAGGAGCACTAATAAAATGAAAGTAGTTAAAACAAACAGTATACAGTTTCTTGCCATGGGGAGGTGGGTCTATGGAGTGTGTGTTGGGGGTGAGTGTTGTTTCATGAAGTAAATGTTCAATCAAATAAAACCAGATCTCAGTGCATGGGAATATTTATGAGAAAATACCCGCCCTCAGAGTAACAGTGTCATTACTTAGCAGAATGGAAAAGAACATACGGTCTCGCCTTTCCAAGTGTGTCTGTCTATAATAGTTTTCTTGTTACGCTACTACATAATGCTCACAAATAGGACACAACAGAATTATTTCATGCAGCTCTTCTCCATGTGAATTGTATCATTTTTTCCTTCTCTCTAGGAGGTTTCAGAATCTCATTTAAAATATTCTACAGGAAAACTCCCAGCCCCCGTTTGCCCAGGGGCTGGATCCACAGTTCATCAGCATCGTTGGGAGTCTTTCCACACGACTTCGATGGGCTTTGAATCAGGCTTCACATGTGACAAGGTGGATGCAGCAGGGAGAGAGAATACTACTAGGATATCAGTGTACTACACAAGGGCCACATTAATAATTCTGCTCTTATTGCATGATTCCAAGGAAGCCTGGGTAGCCAGCTTCACGGTACGCTCAAGTGGTGGGAAGTTTTTTGAGTTTTTTTGACCTTCAGTAAATACAGATGTGGAGCAAGTTGTTTTAGGTTCCCTGCACTGGCAGGATGGCTCATGACCCAGCCTCTACAGCAACGTTTCTACCTTCATTTGACCCTCGATTCCACAAAGCGCTTAAGCACATCCTTAAGTTCCATTGAAGTTAATGGGACTTACGCGGGTTTTTTAATGCTTTCCTGAATAGGGATGAACTGAACTGTTTTGCTGATTTGGGGGCCTTGAATTTATCTTGTGCATCTCCATTCCGAAAAAAAAAATCAATGTAACCACCTGTTAAAGCAGGGGTAGGCAACCTATGATACACGTGCCGAAGGCGGCATGCGAGCTGATTTTCAGTGGCACTCACGCTGCCCGGGTCCTGGCCACTGATCTGAGGAGCTCTGCATTTTAATTTAATTTAAATTCAAATTTCATTTTAAATGAAGTTTCTTAAACATTTTATTTACTTTACATACAACAATAGTTTAATTATATATTATAGACTTGTAGAAAGAGACCTTCTAAAAACGTTAAAATGTATCACTGGCACGCGAAACCTTAAATTAGAGTGAATAAATGAAGACTCGGCACACCACTTCTGAAAGGTTGCTGACCCCTGTGTTAAAGAATACATAGATGTCAAGAGTATAATTTATTCCATCATAGCAGAGGTGAAAACAGCACTGTTATAATAGCTACTGCATAAGAATTGCTGCAAGAATAGTCACTACAACTTAACAGCAGCACTGAACAACAGCAGCCACTAGAATCCTGCTGGAGTTACCTTCTTCGAAGTGTCCAAGCCCACAGACAGCTGTGTTTAATATATCCTCTTACACCATTATCTCCATCGTGTGGCAGAGGGGAAAATCGCAGATTTATATCAAGCTTTAGAAATGCCAAACTATGCTATGTTATTTCATTTTTAAAACGTGTAAGAGATTTTGTGCCCAGTTTATGAAAAAAGGAACAGTTAATATCTCCCTATGGCTATGGATATTAAATATTTACATAGTGTCATTACTACATGGCTGATCTCGTTGGGCAAGAAGCAGCATGCACTGGTCTGGTAGTTAACAGATAAAAGTAAATCCTTGGCCGTTACTGTATAGCAGCCTCCAGCTCCAGGTTATAACCAGCTCAATATGAATCTGTTTGGACATGTGACAAAGAGTCTTGTAGCACCTTATAGACTAACAGATTTTAGGGATCATGAGCTTTCGTGGGCTAAGACCCACTTCATCAGATGAATGTTGTGGAAATCTCCAGGGGCAGATATAAATAGCAGGCAAGAAAGCAAGGTAAATTCGATCAGCGGGGGTGAAGCCCACTTCCAGCAGGTGATTTGTTTGGACATGGCACTGACCAGGTGTGTGAACCATCAAACATTTGGGCAACATCACAAACAGTGCTAGAGGATGCTCAAAAGATGTGGACACTCATCTAGCAGCTGCTGCAGCCATGTTTCGGGCCTTTCAGTGGCCTCTGTGTGGATGTTACCACAGCTCTGAGCTATGGCTCTGCAGAACCGCGGTTATCCCAACTCCGCTGTACGGCAGCGGAACATGGGCGCTGAGAAAGGTTGAAAAACACCAGCTTGACGTTGTTTATCCTCATTGTCTTCAACAGCTGCTCCACATTAAGTGGCGAGACAAAATCAGAAATGAGGATATTCTAAGCCAAACCCTGCAACCGCCACCACTCTGGATCTGTTCTGGCCACTTTCGTGCTACGGACATATTATTAGAATGGAGGACCAACAAATTCCCAAGCACATATACCAAGGAATGCTGCTACAACAGCATGCTACAACCACATGGGCACCAAAAGCTTTGGTAGAATGCCAAGATCGCCACTGATGGACAGAAAATAAACATTCAGCCAAACCACCTTAAGGATCTAGCCAGAGACTCATTTGAGTGGCACTCGATTTGCAAGAAGGCCATGTTCTTTTGGGATTTGCCAGGATGAGGATGATTATAACTTCATGGCCCACTACAGATAAACGAAGAGACAGTCCCTGCCCCAAAGAGCTAACAGTGTTACTAGAGATGCAATGCAACAACTCAAGGCAATGAAATAAAGAATCATAGACTCATAGGACTGTATGAGATCTTGAAAGGTCATCTTGTCCAGCCCCTGTCTCATGGCAGGACTAAGTATTATCTAGACCATTTATGACAGGTGTTTGTCTAACCTGCTCTTAAAAATTTCCAATGATGGAGATTCCACAACCTCCCGAGGGAATTTATTCCAGTGCCTAACCACCCAGACAGAAAGTTTTTCCTAATGCCCAATCTACACCTCCCTTGCTGCAATTTAAGCCCACTGCTTCTTGCCTTATCCTCAGAGGTTAAGAAAAACATTTTTTCTCCCTCCTCCTTGTAACCACCATTTATGTACCTGAAAAAATGTTATGTCCCCCCTCAGTCTTCTCTTCTCCAAACTAAGCAAACCCAGTTTTTTCAATCTTCCCTCGTAGGTCATGTTTTCTAGACCTTTAATCATTTTTGTTGCTCTTCTCTGGACTCTCTCCAATTCATCCACATCCTTCCTGAAATGTGGTGCCCAGAAATGGACACAATACTACATTTGAGGCCTAATCAATGAGGAGTACTCTACGGAAGAATTACTTCTCATGTCTTGCTTACAACACTCCTGCTAATACATTCCAGAATGATGTTCGCTTTTTTTTGCAACAGTGTTACACTGCTGACTCATATTTAGCTTGTGGTCCCACTATGACCCCCAGAGCCCTTTCTGCAGTACTCGTTCTGAGGCAGTCATGTCCCATATTGTATGTGTGCAACTGATTGTTCTTTCCTAAAAGGAGTACTTAATATTTGTCTTTATTGAATTTCATCCCATTTACTTCAGATCATTTCTGCACTTTGTCCGGATCATTTTGAATTTTAATCCTATCCTCCCAGCTTGGTATCGTCCGCAAACTTTATAAGTTTACTTTCTGTGCCATTATCTAAATTATTGTTGAAGATATTGAACAGAACCAGACCCAGATGTGATCCCTGCAGGAACCTACTCGTTACATCCTTCCAGCATGACTGAACCACTGATAACTACTGCTTGGGAATGGTTTCCCAACCAGTTTTGCAAAGGAGGAGGATAAAGAGGAAACACGATGAGGAACACTTACATAAGAACAGCCATACTGGGTCAGACCAAAGGTCCATCTAGCACAGTATCCTGTCTACCAACAGTGGCCAATGCCAGGTGCCCCAGAGGGAATGAACAGAACAGGTAATCATCAAGTGATACATGCCATGTTGCCCATTTCTAGCTTCTGGCAAAAAGATCTATTGTGAACAGTTAGTTATACACAGGTCCTGATTAAATATTTCACTTCAGTATTTTATGCTAATTCAATAGGGCCTAATTCAGCCAAGCATTGAAGCACATAACTAATCCCATCCATGCTTAGCCAAGCTCTTAAGCACTGTTGACTTCAGTGGGATCACCCATGTGCTGCAAGTTAAGACTGGATGACTCTCTAAATAAAATGTATGTTCTAGCTAACCCACAGGATGTGGCCTTGCCAGAATCACTGTTTGAAACTGCTGGCCTAAATTATGATAAAGGTGTCCCTAAAGATTATCATGGTCTCTCTAGCCTTAAAAATCAATTAATTTATAAAGTTAAGAACATGCTTTGATGAGTCAAGGCCGGACTTTGCTGAATGTCCTCCGACATTACAAAAAGGGAGGATCTAAAACCTATTAATGTGAATGGAAAACCACCCCAACTGATTTAAATGGGCAATGGATCAGGCCCCAAATGAACAGCTAGACAATGCAAACACAGAGCAAAGTACATAAATGCAAAGGCTGTTTTTACTTTTTATTTGTTTTTGTAAGAGTTTAGCCAATTCTGCAGGTTCCATAGGTAAATAAACAAAGCTCTCCTAAGCTCTGCAAACCCCTCTGCAGCTGTGAAGGCTGCTCTGTTCCAAATAGGGTGTTTCCCCCACACCCACAGCTGTCTAATGTCATGTCAGATTTAAAATTTTTATTAAAGCTCACGTTAAAAAAATTATATACTACATGGGTTAAGAAAAGAATGTCTGTATATCTGGGTATAGTGCTTAGATTATCCACAAATACAAAGTTTGTTTGTAAAAGTCATATGATACATAGAGTACATAATCAGCAATAACCCAAATTTAGGTGAATAGATTTAACAATACAGTTTAGATACTAGAATCCGAATACTCATGAAAAGTTGTACAGAGATTTGGTTATGGAAAGCAAAATATATCAATGAGTGGAGATTGTCCCTCAGTAATTGTGAATTAAGTAGGTTGTCCATTTATAAAATACAATCCATCAGAAAAGTATTTCAGTTACTTTCCGGATTGTGCTTCTCATCGGCACTCCAGTTCGTCCCTCCTGGTATTGCCGATGTCCGGTGATGTGTTCTATCTGGAGATAAATAACACTGAACCTGATCCAATATAGTGTATCCTTAAAATACAACTGAAACTTGTGTCCTGATCTCTGGACTCAAGAATGAGGTGATACACAGCATGCTCATGAAGATTTAACATCTGAACTCAAATAGGACTAAAAAAGAAGGGGAGAGGGTGTTATGGAGTTTAACACAAACAGAAGCAGAACAAAGAACGTATATGCCTTTCAGCATGATACTGGCAGTTTGTTGGGCGGAGAAGGAGAGTGAGTCTTCAGTAATATGCAGAGTCTTCAGGTAACAACCAAAATTATTTCTAATGATGTATGCACCTTGCTAGTTACATTTTCCAAAGTGTCACAGTCTCACTGCATTTATACCATGTTTATTGATCTTGCTCAACATTTCTAAATTATGCCATATAAATTTGGTTTTTATTTTCGGTATATGGAATTGGTTTATAGATCATTCTGATGGGGATGATTACTACTGGTCACCCCGTAGGCAAGGAAACTGACATCTGACTATGTGATGCAGAAGCAGGAAACAACTTGGACCTTTGAACAAAGGCTAGAGCATTGCAATTGTGACATCACTCTCATGAACCGCGAGGGGCAGAGGGCATCAATGCTGGTAAATTATCTGATTTTCTTTGCAAGTCTTGCAATGCGTTTCTAAAAAATGTTATCCGTGCATTATCCTCTAGTAACAGTTCAGTGCTCTACAGGATGAGTTCAGTTTGATCCAATATAAATTAGACTTAAACCATCTTTGTTCTGTGTTTGTGCTGCACCTAACACAACTGGGTCCGTGGTCCATAGGGTTTCCAACTGTCTAATCACACAAACCCAAATACCCTTGCCCTGCCCCAGGCCATGCCCCTGCCTCGCCCCTTCGCCAAGGCACCCCCCCCCGCTCACTCCATCCCCCCTCCCTCCAGCACTCACTCTCCCGCACCCTCACCCACTTTTGCCAGGCTGGAGTGGGGGGGTTGGGGTGCGGGAGGGGGTGACGGCTCTGGGAGAGAGTTGGAGGGCAGGAGGAGGTTTGGGATGTGGGCTCTGGGACGGAGTTTGGGTACAGAAGGGGATGAGAGCTCTGGGAGAGAGTTTGGGTGCCGGGTGCGGGCTCTGGGCTGGGCAGGGAGTTTGAGTCCAGGAGGGGATAAGAGCTCTGGGAGGGAGTTTGGGTGCTGGGTGTGGGCTCTGAGCTGGGCAGGGGGCTCTGGCCTGAGGCAGAGGGTTGGGGTGCAGGAGAGGGTGAGGGATGTGCGCTCCAGCTGGGCAGCTCTTACCTCGGGCAGCTCCCAAAAGCGACCAGCACATCCCTCTGGTAGCAGCTTCTAGGTTGGGGAGGATCTGGGGGTCTCCATGCGCTACCCCCTCCCGCAGCTCCCATTGGCCATAATTCCCAGACAATGGGAGCTGCGGAGTTGGAGCTCAGGGCGGAGGAAATACATGGAGACCCTCCCTGCCCCCCACCCAGGAGCCACAGAGACGTGCCGACCTGCCTTAGCCCCATTGCGCTGCCGGAGTTTTAGCGCCTAAAATCTCCCGACGTAGCTTCAGTAGCCTCTGAGAAATAGAGCCTGATTCCAGGAGACTCCCGGCAAAACCGGGAAGGTCAGCAATCCTACTGGTCCAGGACGGGGGCCCATAAGCATTATGCTAATATAAATAAAACAACAAACTACAAGAACAAGAGTGAGCCATTTGTATCACAGTATATCCCTTGCCAGAGTAGGGCAGCTATAACATGTCTGTGTCCCACAGACTAGCTAAGTTACCAAGTACCTTTCTTCTTTTGGAAACAGTCAACTGCTGAGAATATTCTTCTTACTTTTCCAGACACTGAGAAACAGCTTTCAAAGTCTTATTGTACAGTCCCTACGTAGTCTGTGATGATTTAAACAACAAAAAAACCCAACCTTGCTCCTTTGCCTTGCAACACATAGTCACTTAATAAGATAAATGACAAAAGCCTTTACTGTGTCAGAGTAGTTAAATAAAATCACAATAAAATTCCACCTGTCAGCTCCAAAAGCACCCCACATGTAGAATTTACACAAGCTGAACCGGAGTTGTTTCAGGGCATGTCATAACAGTTAGTCAATTTTAACAGCACTGTGCACTGTTAAAATTGGCCTGGAGATGAAATGAGTGCCTGCAAAGGGCAACAATATTTCAAGCAAATTGAAACATGCTTAGGTAGTTGGACTGCCTCCTCCCTCCTTTCACTGCATTCCAGAGTGTTTAATTTTTGTCACTCAGTTTCTTGAAAAATATATCCAATGCACTTCTAAACTTCTGCAATCCAGTAAATATACACTGTGGTGGAACTTCAGAAGGAAAAGAGTCCTTAATTTATACTGACAGGGTTTTGCACACCACTCTCCAAACCTGACCTCTTCATTACATGTCACAAATACGTCTTGCTCGCATAAATTGTCTGCAATATGTCAGTTCCCATAAACTGAAGTGTGGCATTTCCACCCTGACAGCATCAAATGAAATCTTCCAAATGGCCATCTATTTGGTTTGGGTTAGCAGCACATTTCAACATCAGCTGCATCTGACCTTGAGAAACAATCCCGTAAAAAATATCATTGTAAATTACTTCGCCTTCATACAGGTGGCTCTCAAAGGACATGAGCTAAATCCCAGCCAAGTCTTTCCATGGCATGTAATGGGCTCTGGATCAGGCCCAACGGTGCTGAGTACCCTCCAGAGGCACTGAAGTCTATGGGAATTTGGGGTCGAGGATGGGGGTGCAACATGTAAGGAGGTCTTACATTACAGAATTGGATTAAAAACTCCTTGGGCATTTCTAAGAAATGAGAGTCCATCAAATGACAGGGGAATAAAATGTAACAACATTTTTATTATGACATAACACTTAAAATGTACTAGAAAGACCTATCCCAGGAAAAAGAAGTGTCACATAAGACTAGGTATTACGCAAATTCCCTATGCCCTACTCCCCTCCACACACTTCCAGAGCAGTGTAAATTTTTCACATGTGGCATTTAATATTCCATTCTGCTCAATGGAGTTATCGGTATCCATTTCATGGATAAGGCTGCACTGAGAATTGCAGGACTAAAGACCTCCCTTTCCCTCTCCCTTCCCCGTTTCATACTTTAACACTGAACTGATCCTGCAAATGTGGCATAACCCCACTGCAGAGGACAAGTTCATTTTCCAGGTCACGTTTTTATGAAAATATTTGCTAATTTTTGCAGATAAAGGAGTTTAAAATGCTCCACTTCAGAAATTTCTCTGTTAACCACAATCTGTATGACTTTCAAAACGCACGCACAGACACCCACACAAAATGTCTCAGGCACTGGGCCCTTCTGAACTTCTACAATTAAGCACACGGAGATATTCCCCTTATTCAAGGTAACTGATGATCTCTCTGACAAATTCAGCCAGTGGAACTGCTTGTACTTGTCAGATGCTTATGAATTTTGATGCCACGAGCCTCTCTGCTTGATGTCTTTCCCCACACCTCACAGAGACAGGAAGAGCCAAGATGGCAGACAGCTGTAATTTGCTTTGTGCTACCTCTGTGCCAAGCACATCTCAGCCAAACTTGAGGATTTGCACCAGAGAAGGGAAATTTCATATCCAAGGCGGTACAGAAGCCGCGAGTGTAAGTGCCACCTCTGGGACAGTTTATTTCTTATAAATCATTTGTATCACTGACAGAGCTCATTTCTTCCTTTTGTGAGTAATTATAGTTTTAGAAGCACTCATTAAAGGTGTGCAAATGAACTCCCAAATTCCACCTGCTGTCACAATGCATATTTTATTAGGTAATCAATTACCTTCAGGATATGCCTCAGAGGCAGATGAGTATGATCGTGTCAGCTCCTTTAAGATATAGCTCGATGAGCACAGAGATAAAATAACTGAATACAGGTGGTGTTATCTACAGCATCTTGAGAATTATTTAGTACAAAGCAATAGGTTTCCTTCCAGAATAGGAAAACACATGACTGGATCTTGCAGCCTTTACTTAAGCAAAGGTCCCATTCAGGATCAGTCCCATATACACTGTATGCATACTATGGAACAAAGCACCTGTAGACAGTGGTTTAGCATGAGTATAACTCCCTTTTGCCTTATAAACACACAGTGTTGACTTAATTCTGCTCCCAGTAAAATCAAAGGAAGTTTTACCAGCTGTTCTGTGTGCAGCAAGTTTGAAAATCAATCCATTTATTTAGAAGCCTATATATTTTCTGAAATACGTTGGTAGTTTCGTCTTATGATTACAGCTTTTGAAGAATTTTAGTCCTTTTTTGGCACTTGCATTAGGATATCAACACTAACTGCACAATAATCTTTTTGTTCATCAGCTGTACTGTATTTTAAAGAGCAAGCAATTCACGTGTTTTTCAGCCTAAAGAAAGGAAAATGCTCTGGCAGTTTGAACTCTCACTTTTTGATCAAGGAACAAGGCTCATGTGTTGGGAAAGGAAGAACAGTAACAGGGTCAGAGGACTTGTAGGCATCTAGGCAGTGAGCCAGCGTGGCTAGGTGCACTGAGAACATATAACTGTTCATGTCCATTTTTGGTATGGAGAGAATTAATGACAGCAAACACCCCACTCCCCCATTAAGGCCAGTTCACTGAACAGTGCTAAGAAAGGAACTCCAAAGAAAGCTGCTGCTCGTTTCAGTCGGAGGGCTAGTGATATGGACCTCTTCTATGGTAACAGTATTAATAGTCTATGGCAGAGATTTAGGGAGATCTAGGGCAGAGCACACACATTGTAGCTGGCTATAATTTCAGACCCCTAGAATTGACCGTAAGATTCCCAAGGATCTGGCTCTTCACACTTCAATCACCAAACTTTGGTTCACTCTACATTTGATTTTGGACTCCCTTTTTAACCCCTTGTTGCTCTCCCAACGCCTTGACCATTCTTGGCCCAGCACTTTACAATGGCTAGGAAAGTGTGGGGAGGGCGTCCTGGGGCCAGTGGTTCTTCAGGAAGGATCAGAGTCTACCTGGCCCATCATGACATTGTGGGGAATACCTGGGAGCAGTCAGGTGCTCCCCTGTACATAATTAGTAATGGAGCAGCTGAGTTAGAAGGAGACTCCTAGAACAGCATAAAGACAGAGTTGCCCTGGGGAGGAGATGGCTCTCTCGGTGGCTGTTACAGGCTGGAGGAACCCCAAGGGTTCTTCAGTGGGGATATGCGCTGAATGAGGGCATAGAGCTAACAGTGAAAGTCCCAAGAGAACTGCCAGAGGTCCCTGGCATCTGCCTTTGGACCAGAGGAGCCCACAGTAGGAGCCTGGCTCCCAGGCAAGAAGGAGGAAGGGAAGGAGTGTGCTGACAAGGAGAGAATCAGAGGGGTAGCCGTGTTAGTCTGGAATTGCAGAAGTGACAAAGAGTCCTGTGGCACCTTAAAGACTAACTGAAATTTTTTCAGAGCATGAGCTTTCGTGGGCTAATGCATGCATGCATCCGACGAAGTGGGTATTAGCCCACGAAAGCTCATGCTCTGAAAAAATTTCAGTTAGTCTTTAAGGTGCCACAGGACTCTTTGTCACTACTGACAAGGAGAGGGAGCAGGTAAAGACGTATCCCAACATGGATGGAGGCAGAGGAGCTGAGCCAGGTAAGGCGAGAGGGGCTGCTAGCCATTTACTGATGAGAGAAGATAAGAAAAAGACTAAGACATTGGTGAGGAGGAAACTGAAGCCAGGAACTATTTTTTTATCTTAATCTAAAGTCACCCGCACCGAACAAGGTAAAGTTTCGTGACTGATTTCTATAGCCAGCAAGGAAACTGAGGCACATCCCAGTGACAGGGATTATTCTGAAGAGAATACCAGTGTGGCTGAAATTTTAGACCACATGTACTTGACTACTGCAAAGGTAGTAGGGGTTTATAGAAAACACTAAAAAGGATACCTGCACACTTATGGTGGGGGGAGAGGATGGAGTAAGAATCCCCCAGTTAACTGTTTAGTAGCTGCTGACCAGTACTCTGTACTACACACTTTATTGGCTATAGGTCACAAATGCTGAATTGCTTTCCTCTACTGTGCTAATACTTACAAATTCCATTTCCAATCTGTTATCTTTTCTCCTTTTCTCCAATTTCCGGTCTGCTTACCTCTTCCAATTTGATATTAGAGGCTGGGAAACTGGACAGCCAACTTAAGACAAGCCACATAAGGCCCTAATTCGGCAAAGCTCTTATGCACATGCTTAAATTTAAGGTAAGGCAAGTAGCTCCATTAAGGCCTTGTTCCCACCCCACTGAAGTCAGTCGGAGAAAGAGCAGGGTCTAGGAATGCAAGTGCTTTGCTGAATCATGGCCTAACAGAGCAACCTTGATCTGTCATTTTACTTCATTTGTACACCCAAGAAATTTTGCTAGGCAGTTCTTCTCCTGGTTAAGCAAACATGGCAATCAAGTCCTCAGAGAGTCCTCTCTATAAAATCGCCTTCATCCATCCTGCTTTCTGTATTCTCTTTTACCATTATTTTGCAGAACCCACCAACTTACCCAGCACTACTTAGAATCTATAGAACAAGAGATGCCCTGCTCCACTGCAGTTCTCCCTCAGCTTCTCTTCCCATTATCTTCGCCTCTCCTGAGAAGTGAAAGCCTTGTGCTGGTGTCAGAGAATCCTGGAGCCACCATTCTTGTCCTATGACTGTCCGGTGCCCTTCCCAATTACAATTTATTTAATGAGGTATTTTTTTTTCACTTTAAAAAAGAAAGAATCATGAATACTACAGCTCATATTACCTAATACACTATGACTTATTAAACTCATCCATGCCACTGCAACTGTCCCCTCCCTCTATTCTGCGTTCAGTCGAAGACCCTGATTCAGCAGTCCATCCCTGTTCAACAATTTAAGCACATGCTTAACATTGGGCATGTGCTTAAGTCCCACTAACAACGGGTCTTATGAATGAGCCTAAAATGCCTTTCTAATTTAGGGCCTTAGAATTTGATCCTGGATCTTCAAAAATGACAGAGAGTCTTGTGGCACCTTATAGATTATAAGGTACCACAGGACTCTTTGTCACTTTTGCAGATCCAGACTAACACGGTTACTCCTCTGATACTTGACATCCTGGATCTTGTTGATTTCAATAGACTTCCTCTTCCTCCCCCTTGCTGTATCTTTACCCCCAGCCTTCCCCACATACATTTTTTCCTGCTCTACCCATAAGCTGCCCCCAAAGCACTTCCAGTCTTTATACATCTGCACATACCACTCTCAAATTCTGGCTAAAAGCAGACTTCACTGTGTATTTCACAGGCTTAAACCAGAATTTGCTAGTGAAACAATGGGAAGCCTGAACCACAATTAAGCCCTCACTTGTGGTCAGTGGGGAAGGAATGTGGAGTTAGAAAAACAGTCTAATGGGAACTCCCTTTGATTGACATCCAAGAAAGATCCTGTTCAGGGCTCAGGTTGCTGCGATGTTACCATCTAACCTCAATGATAAAGCAAATGGAGGGGAGTTGGGGTCTAATATTTCTAAAATATCAGAACCACCACCTGCTTTTGAAAAGCTTTGTAAGGGTATCTGAAAGCATCATCAAGTAACAGTCCAGGACACAAATCCTTTTTTGTTTGTTTGTTTTGCAGTTAATTTACATTTTCCTGAAAGAAACTGGTTCCACATGTCCTCAGTCTATAGAGCACAGGAACAGCAGCTTGTCAGCATCAAAACTCTTCCCTGCATTACCCCTACTACACTGATGAGAGAATCATTCCATTTATGAGCTGCTCATTCGCATCCTGGGCCTCTCCACTAAAGACTGCCATCACAGAATCATAGAATATCCGGATTGGAGGGGACCTCAGGAGATCATCTAGTCCAACCCCCTGCTCAAAGCAGGACCAATTCCCAACTAAATCATCCCAGCCAGGGCTTTGTCAAGCCTGACCTTAAAAACCTCTAAGGAAGGAGATTCCGCCACCTCCCTAGGTAACCCATTCCAGTGCTTCACCACCCTCTTAGTGAAAAAGTTTTTCCTAAAATCCAACCTAAACCGCCCGCATTGCAACTTGAGACCATTACTCCTTGTTCTGTCATCTGGTACCACTGAGAACAGTCTAGATCCATCCTCTTTGGAACCCCCTTTCAGGTAGTTGAAAGCAGCTACCAAATCCCCCCCTCATTCTTCTCTTCTGAAGACTAAACAATCCCAGTTCCCTCAGCCTCTCCTCATAAGTAATGTGCTCCAGCCCCCCAATCATTTTTGTTGCCCTACACTGGACTCTTTCCAATTTTTCCACATCCTTCGTGTGCTGTGGAGCCCAAAACTGGACACACTACTCCAGATGAGGCCTCACCAATGTCGAATAGAGGGGAATGATCATGTCCCTTGATCTACTGGCAATGCCTCTACTTATACAACCCAAAATGCTGCTAGCCTTATTGGCAACAAGGACACACTGTTGACTCATATCCCGCTCCTCATCCACTGTAACCCCTAAGTCCTTTTCTGCAGAACTGCTGCCTAGCCATTTGGTTCCTAGTCTGTAGCAGTGCATGGGATTCTTCCATCCTAAATGCAGGACTCTGCTCTTGTCCTTGTTGAACCTCATCTGATTTCTTTTGGCCCAATCCTCTAATTGTCTAGGTCTCTCTGTATTCTATCCCTACCCTCCAGCATATTTACCATTCCTTCCAGTTTAGTGTCATCTGCAAACTTGTTGAGGATGCAGTCCACGCCATCAATATCTTCATTAATGATCTGGAGGAACAAAACTGGCCCCAGGACCCACCTTTGGGGCACTCTGCTTGATACCGGTTGCCAACTAGACATGGAGCCATTGTTCACTACCCACTGAGCCCGATGATCCAGCCAGCTTTCTATCCACCTTACAGTCCATTCATCCAGCCCATACTACTTTAACTTGCTGGCAAGATACATACTGTGGGAGACCGTATCAAAAGCTTTGCTAAAGTCAAGGAATAACATACCCACTGATTTCCCCTCATCCACAGAGCCAGTTATCTCATCATAGAAGGCAACTGGGTTAGTCAGGCATGACTTGCCCTTGGTGAATCAATGCTGACTGTTCCTGATCACTTTCCTCTCCTCTAAGTGCATCAAAATTGATTCCTTGAGGATCTGCGCCATGATTTTTTCCAGGGACTCAGGTGAGGTTGACTGGCCTGTAGTTTCCCAGATCCTCCTTCTTCCCTTTTTTTAAAGATGGGCACTACATTAGCCTTTTTCCAGTCATCCAGGACCTCCTCCGATCGCCATGAGTTTTCAAAGATAATGGCCAACGGCTCTGCAATCACATCCACCAACTCGCTAAACACCCTCAGATGCAGCGCATCCGGCCCCATGGACTTGTGCTCGTCCAGCTTTTCTAGATAGTCCTGAACCACTTCTTTCTCCACAGAGGGCTGGTCACCTCCTCCCCATGCTGTGCTGCCCAGTACAGTAGTCTGGGAGCTGATCTTGTTTGTGAAGGCAGAGACAAAAAATAAACCCATTGAGTACATTAGCTTTTTCCACATCATCTGTCACTAGGTTGCCTCCCTCATGCAGTAAGAGGCCCACACTTTCTTCTTGATGCTAACATACCTGAAGAAACCCTTCTTGTTACTCTTAACATCAAGGAGGCTAGATGGTAGGGAATGTGGGGGTGGTTTCTGAGATGCGGATGCCTGACGTGGACTTGCTTGTTTATTTCTGAGTGGAGCACTCAACTAAACAAGATCGGAAAGCAAGCTGCCTCTCACCAAAACAAAATTCGACACAATGATTCACTGGGGAAATTCAGGTATCAGCTTGCCACACCAAATTTGCCTTTGATTAAGGAAGGGACTTTCAACCAACCAACAGTGACTGGAAGTTATATATAGAAAGCTCATTCTCAACATCGCATAACCCAAGAGTAATTAACCAACTCTGACAATGTGTTGCAAGACAAACCCACTTAGAAATTTAACCCATGTTGTGTGCTGGAAAAGTCAAACTGAACATTCACCATCCTTTCATTTGCCCACATTCAGTTGTTATTAAAACCACATGCTGGTACTAAATCATTTCATGGTTCATTTGAGACAAACACGCAGAAAATTGTGGGAAACAAACACAGCCCTAAGAGTCTGCAAAAAGCAAGACCCTCATAACCAGTGCAACCTCAGATGTGATGTTGTACGACGCTTGAGCCACAAAACCATGTTAGTCTGTGGCTACTGGAAGATAGCAGGGAAAAGCACCACAAGCACATAGTGGTAACAATTAGTTTTGAAAATTAACTATCAAATGTGACATTTTTCACTCTTACCATCGAAGCGAAACAAAAAGCGTGTGTTCAATTATTAGTCAATGAGAAACCAAGGCAGAAACAGAAGGAAGGATGGCCTTGTGGTTAAGTCACTGGATTGGGACTCATGAGACCAGAGTTTAATTCCCAACTCTGCCACAGGCCTTCTGTGAGCAAGCCACTTAACCTCTGTGTGCATCATTTCCAAGTGCTTGTAAGTTGTATCATCTTATCCCACCCTTTTTGTCTTGTCTATTTAGAGTCACCACAGAGACTTTTATTGTGAGTAAAGCTCTAATCTTTTTCAAGACCTCTAGGCATTACCATAATATAAATAATGAACAACAACCCAATAATTAGAATGCATGCTAACAAAACAGCTTGAAATACTTCTTCCTAGGCAGCTGCCTCCTTGTTAAGTGGCCTATGCACAACCTAAGGACATGTGCCAGTGGCTGTCTGATCTGCACTAGTTGCCTGTTGACTTCTGGATGGAATTAAAGGTACTGGTTTGCACCCTCCAATGACTCAGGACTAGTCTACAGTCTTAAAATGCTGTGTGGTGCAGCTGTGCCACTGTAGCACTTCAGTGAAGACAGTACCTGTGCCAACAGAAAGGATTCTCCCATCAGCACAGGTACTTCATCTCCCTGAGAGGTGGTAGCTAGATCGACGGGAGAATTCTCCCATTGACCTAACTCTCTTTACACCAGGGGTTAGGTCAGTTTAACTACATCGCTCAAGACAGTGGATTTTTCACATTCTCGAACAATGTAGTTATGCCGAGCTAATTTCCTAGTGTAGACCACGCCTCAGGACCTGCAACCTGAGAGACCTATCACCCTTTCCATGATCTGCTACTATAACTGTGATCACCAGCTGCACTTCCCTCGATATACAAGGGAAAGGGCTTCCAGCAGAACATTCACCATGTACCTTGTACTCCCCAGCACGGGGAAATTCAAGGAATGTTTGCGGGCCTTTAAGTTTGCTTTGACTGAAGCCTAACATAACGTGAATGTGACTGAAGTTTCCTGTTTAGCTCTTTATCAAAATCATACAGGGCCAAAACCGGATGTCCTTAGATCCAGCATTTCCTGTGCCTCATGACAGCAATATATGTATCTTCTTTCTCTATCTTCTTGGGGTTTTCTATAGCACCCAAGTGCTTCTAGGTACATTAAGACTGCATGATGAAGTCTTAAAGGAGTTTTCATCGCTGACTCTTTGGTCAACTCTTTTCTGAAACTCCAATTCTAAGCAAATCATTGCCTTCTCGATAAAAAGACACACAAGAGAGTGATTCAGTTCAGACAGGAGGAGGAGGTGTGTTGAGGAAGATATATAGGAAATCTAAAAAACCAGTAAAACCCATCTTGCCAAAAGGAACATACACATTTCTTCCAAGAACAGTGGGTTTCCAGTGGCTTTACAATGATAGTAATATCACTCAAATCACTAATGAAACAAGAACTCAGCCCCTTGGCCTTCCACTAATGTTTCACCATTGCTTATGCCACCAGAATAATACAGAAGGAAATAGCTACAAAATAGGCCTATAAACTGGTATTAATGAGCCAATGAACGCCACCTTTCAGGAAGGGGAGCTGCACAGCTGTAGTTTCAGACAGCTGCGTGAGTGAAATTTTAGCTGCTACTAAATTGGTCCCTCAAAAAACCTCTCAGGATTCTACAATTGATACTTCTGATGGTATGAATAACCAAACCACAAAGCTAAAGATTTTGTTTTCATCAAACATTTTCATGTTCCTTAATGAGTAAAATACTACAATATTTTTAACATTACTTTGGCGTTAGAGAGAGTTCCCATCCACTACAAATTCTCTTAGTGTACTATTTTTTTAAGCAAGTTTCCTAGATATTGGTAAAACACAAAAAGCCCCCTAGCATGACCTGTGGAAAGACATGCTAATTTCCATTCCCAGTTGCACCACATGCAAGTTGTATCCCCTAGGGGTGGAATGAAACATCTAGTACTTCATAAAAAATGGTGAAAGAGCTTTGTCCTCTAGGCAGAATTCCCAAGAGAGCAAAATAGCAGAGTATCCTTCTCTTTGTTTCTGTTCTGGAGCAAAGAGAAAGTCTGTATCCCATAGCAGAAAAGAGAGAAACATGGAAAAGAAACTTATAGTGTGACCTAATATTCAGCAGACCTTCCAGCAAAGCTCTATTTACAGCAGAAGGATCACAGCATGAAGAGACTGATGGAAGACAAACCGGATATTTTGATAAGCCTCTTCAAAGCACAGGGAAGACTTTAACTGAATTTACAGAAATACTTGTCCGTAGTATGTGGTTAGTCTTAATCTATACTGGATGTGTTCTCCAAAGGCAGGACTACATCCAAGAGACACCAGCTGTTCTTTCTGACACCCATCATCAGAAATAATTCATGGCTGTGACTGTTATTGGCACAAAGGTTATGCCTGGAGAAATACACATTTTGATACCCCAAATCATGATTCAAATGACTCTTGGGGAGAGCGGGTTCCCCAGGCATTCATCGGTATCTTTAGATGTGAAGTGCTAATTCTTATTTATTATAAAAAGTTAAATGTCTCTGTGTGCATGTAATCCAGGACATTTAATCATTGCAATTCAAAATGTGTCATCATAATTGAAAATGTGGATTCATTTTGGGCAGCCCAGTTGCTGATCCTTCTTGGTCATTTAATAGAATATGCTAATATTTCATAAACACTATTATTTCTCCTTGCTTTCGAAGTCCAACTCTATTATTTCATTCTCTCCTAGTTTTCTCTTAAGAAAACTGTCTTGCATTTCATGGAATACCATCATGGAAAAATACAAATGTGGAGAAAAGTATTGCTAATTGCATGTACACATTTAATATGCTTCTTTGGAGATATTTTACATGAGAGCCAGTGTAGCTGCCTCGTAGGAGGATGCAAGGAGTTCACTTTAAAGTCAGCATGACTTTTGGGGGCAGAATAACTCCTGTTAGTACAGGAAGAGGTTGGGGGAGTTATTTTATGTTTAACTCTGTAATCATAGAAAATATTTTGGAAGATGCTTGTCCAAAAATAGTTTCTATTTTGGTCATGGGGAAAGTAAAGAAATGACTGAACAAAAAGCTTTATGGTTAGAGCTATCCAATTTTACTGTCTCCAATACCAAGTGCAGCTCTGGTATCCACTTTCAAACAGAACTAAAACCCACTGGAGGCTTTATGTTCTCTTTACTGTTATTAAGCCGCAGTATAAATTTAATCACAGAAACACCTTTGATAAAATAAAATGGTAGTACTTGTAGTCAGAAATAAGATCACACATGGTATAAATAATATTGACAGATTTACACAAAGCCTGACCACCATTGCTTAAGACCAAAAAAGCAAGGACCAGATGCATTCAAAGGGTTTCCACATCCATTCAAGCATTTGTGATAACAATTATGTTCTGCAGATGTGATCAATCTAAAATAAAACATTGTTCACTGCAGAGACAGAGGTTTACCAGTTCTGCCACACCATGGGATGGATCTGTTACAGTCCTCTGCACATAAAAAGAGATGAAATTCTTTTACATTTCAGCAGCCTGATCCTCTTTTACAAGCTTCATTCTTGCTATTTCAGGAATTTGAATATAATAAACTACGGAATCTACTGCTAGAGATCTGGTCTCATACCTTTTGGGGGAAGAGGAAAGCTCTGTCTCAGAACTGTAAATCATTTGGTTATTAGCAGTCTATCCATAATCATTATTGAAAGAACATCCATGTAGGTAAGCTTAAGAACATTTAAAATGCAGTGTTCTTGTTCATCATTGAAAGGTTGTAGAAATGCCCATATTTTACCTCAAACTAATTAATCCCCTCAGGCATTTGGACAACCACCCATGTATTTTTAACGTCTCCTTTAGAAAAGATAAGCCTCATGGCAATATTTGATTATTTCAGAAAAACTCAGTTTCTTTTCCATCTATTAATTCCACATCAAGAGCCCAATCTAAAGGCCAATGACTTCCATTGGCTACAACTGCATTACTTCTGTAAGATAAGGATTTAATTGGCTGAGTAAATAACATTAAATCATTATAAGATTTCCATTGATACCTTATGCTTATAATGCAGCTACACTTCATTAGTACAGGAAAGTATATTTCACTGCAGAAACAATAACTAATGAAACACTGGTGATTCCATGGGTTATTTATCAATCTTGCATCTTAACTGCAGAGGTGCATTTTTAAGTAGAAGACAGGCATTTTGACCTTGAAAAGCAGAGTACATGACATGTACGAACAGGGAAAAATGTATGGAAATGCTAGCTTGTAAGGAAGTAACTAATTGTTCAAAATTTCATATGGAAACATACCAGCACCCCAAATGCAGCAAAAATACCACGGCATCGACAAAACAATAAAGGAAACAAAAAACATTACAGCTGTAGCCTAGACTTGAAAATGAATGGTGAAAACTCACAAGGGTGCTTAAAACAATAAGATCATTGGTCCATGATGCAACATGAAAACATTCTAAAGAGATTACACCAAATACTCTAGACACAGGCTAACCTATTTATATAAACTAAAAGGACTGCAGTAGAAATACAGAGACTGTACTTTAGCATTCAGTGTGTGTTCATTAAACAGCTATATTCTTTATGTAAGGTTCTACTAAAATCCAGTGCCACGGGGCTTGCTCTGGGAATTTTGCAGGTTCATCACCTGTGAAAACTTCTTGTGGGTTAGAAGAGAAAATTAAAATTAGTTTTCTTGCCACAGAATGGTGTTTCTGGCTTTCTGCTATGCCTATGGAGCCCTCAGACCTCATGGGAGTGGAATCTCTTAGGGTGACTGGCAACAAGCCACTTGATGAACAGCTACAGAGAGCCTTAGAGCCATAGGGGCTTCAAAGCTGATTAAAAATAGAAAGGGTTTGTAACAAAGTCACAAAAGTCCTCAACAGAAAAGAAAGGGATCTCCTTTAAATATGTACATTATTTGTTAAAATGTTTTCCTGGGCTGGTGATTCACAGGGCTAGAAAAAAAAAATCACCTCAATCTTATAAAAACAAAAAAGCATCTGGCTTAGGCCACTAGTTGGGCCCCCAGCTTCCAGGTTAACATCTCACAAGCAGGCTGAGAGATTGTAAGACCAAACCAAAACATATGGTTCTATGTTCCAGACTGTCTTAGTGCTAAACAGCACAGCCAAGCACGACACCAGGATCCATGACTTTATACCTTACTCCATCCTAAGAACATGGTGGAAGACACTCTTCAATAGCAGTGCCACATACTCTACTCACCAACAGTACCTCAAGGTGAAAATGTAATTGCTTAACAAAGGTGAGCCTAGAGCTTGTCTACACCGTGAAGCAGTGCAGCCTACAGGGATGTGAACTGTAGACTACACCAACATGTTGTATGCTAACTGTCCCATGTAGACATTACTGACGTGTACTAGAAGGTACCTAAATCATGTTAACGTAGCGCTGTTTGAAACGGGACTCTATCGGTGCTAATTAGGTACCTTTTAATCACATGCATAGCTTTAATCTCAGCATCAAATTTGAGGCTAGAAACAGCCTCTTCCTCTTCCCCCCAGGTCTATGGGCAAGAATCTGGGATGATTTTCCCCTGTTTCTGAAGATGCTTTACATGAAAAGCAAAATCACTAGGCAAGGGGAAAAGACGTCTCTTTGTTTATATTTAATCAGTTTAATCACAAGAGATACAAAACATATGCGTTTAATACTTAGAAATTTTCAGCAGCTGGCAAAGCAACTAATAAAGACCTGTCTGTAAGATTTGGGATTTACGGTCTGAAAAAGAAACCTGAGGTTAATGTTTTCCCATGATGACTGTTCAATGGTTGGGAAAGCTTGTTGAAGCAACTGTCCTAAAAATGGTCTCTTCAAGACATTGTGTGTTCTTCCTCCATTAGACATTCAACCAGCAGGTACATTAGCTGGGCTATATGCATCTAGCTACAGCGAACTTCAAAATATTTAATTGTGCCCCACAATTCAGGCAGGATTTTCTAGCCACGTACCCAAGTGCAGATTTAAAGCAAGGGCATGGGGGGTTGAAATTCAAATAGACCCCATAAAATGGAAAAGCAAAAACAATATAAAATTCCAAATAAACAAAGTTCGGCTCTAGGAGACTTAGCCTTAAATACATACTTTTAAGTACCAAGGTGAAAAGTTAATTCGTGTACCTATAACATATGCAGCAAAATCCATGTTTACATACCCATATATGTGCCTTGATTATTTCTAAAGATGCTGAACACGTAAATCTATCACTGATATCAATAGGAAGTATGCACGCTCAGCATTTGTGAGAGGAGCGGGGAAGAAATCAAAGCTAAGTGTCTTATTTAGGTGCCTAAAGTGATGCACAAGAATCCTGAAGCCAGAGTTGGTTAACTTCTGGACACAGCTTGTTGGCTTTACTTTCTCTGCTATTGTTGCCGATGCACATACAAAATTAACAGGGAGCAGGGAGGGCATCAGACACAGTATAGACATTCACATGCTCAAATGAGAAGCAATTTCAAACTCCCCAAAGGACAAAACTATTGACGCAGAAGGTCATTACGCATTCTGTAACTCTATGGTTTGGATCCCTTAAAGAGAACACTAAACAGAACACTGGAGAGTTTGGAACACGACTCTGTACAAGAAAAGATATATAGAGTAACTCAAAACATAAACGAAGGGTGGAATTTCTCGAGCATGGACTAAATACATCCAAGGGGTAATTAAAAAAAAAAGGCAGTGGAACAAGAAAATATGCCTGTCTGATTTTGAAGAAAAGCCTGTTTGTGCCCAGTGGATTGAGGAATGTGTTCATCCTTGCCTACAGACTACGCTTGGTATGCTGTAATGGTGCCAGGGTCAGCCAGAGCTTGGGTTACTCGCTGGATAATTCCCAGTGGTGCCTCTGACCTGGGGGGGAGGGGAGGGTTGAATCAATAAAGAACAATGCAATAGGTGTAGTCAGGATACTTTCAAGTTCTAAAATACCAAAACAGTAAAACAACTTATTATTTATTCTATTACCATATCACCTAAGAGCCCCCATTCATGAACCAGGAAACCATCATGGTAGCCACTGTACAAAGAGAACAAAAGAGACTGTAAACTGGGAGCTCAGTGACATCTTTTCCTTTGTGATGTCCATCCTGAAACACGTTTTTTATTTCTTTAAAAACGTTTGTTGACGCTGTTTCTTTTTTGCTCAGTTTTTCTCTTGCCTGTCTTGTCTCCCCTTCCCTGGGACTTGGAACATTACACAAAGGATGAATTGGTTCCCAAATGGCTGCATTCAGAACAATGGGCTCTACCAGTCAACTGCGATTCCATGAACTTCTACACCTACTCTCAATTCTGGGAATAACTTCTCTGACCTGTAATCCTTGTGTCGGTTTCCGTACTGCCAATGCGAAGTGTTCAAAAATCCTAAATCAGGCCTCAAAAAATCATGAGATTTTTAAATTCCTGAGATTTAAAATAAAATGTGGGGTTCTTTTTAGAACATAAAAACTGCCCTGGTGGATCAGACCAATCGTCCATCCAGGGCTATCATGTCTCCGACAGTAGCCAATACCAGAACTTCAGTGGGACCATAAAGAACAGGGAAATGTTGGAGAGCTTCTGGCAGTAAGATGTTTAAGGTTTCCCTGTACGTGGGAATGCATCTCTGATCATCTTGGCTGTTAAACATTGATGGACCTATCCTCCGTGAACTCATCTGGTTCTTTTTTGAACCCAGTTATACTTTTGACTTTCATAACACACCATGTCAATGAGTTCTACATCTGTGCGTTGCATGAAAACACTCCCTGTTGTTTGTATCAAACATGCTGCCTATTAACTTCATCAGGGGACCTCTGGGTTTTGTACCGTGGGAAAGGATAAACAACATTTCTCTACTCACTTTTTCCACACCATTCATGATTTTATAGATTCCCTCCCATCATCTCTTTTCTAAGCTGAACAGCCCCCATCTTTTTAGTCTCTCCTCATATGGAACTTGTTCTATACCCTTTATCATCTTTGTTACCCTTCTCTGAACCTTTTCCAGTTCCACTATATCCTTTTTGAGAAGGGATGACCAGAAGCAGACATAATATTCACGATGTGGGTGCATCATGAATTTATATAATGGCTTTATGATATTTTCTTTTTATTGTCAACCCCTTTGCTTATAGTTCCTATCATTCCATTGGCCTTTTTAACCACTACTGCACAGAGAGATGAAGTTTTCAAAGAACTATCCATGATGACTCCAAGATCTCTTTCTTGGGTGGTAACAGCTAATTTAGAACCTATTATTATATATGTGTAGTTGGGTCATTTTTTCCGATGAGCATCACTTTGTACTTATTGACAGACTGGCCAACCTGCGTATGACCCATAACAACTTAACAAGAGGCACTGAAATGTAATCAAGACAATCTACTTGTATGTGAATTTCAAAGAGAAGTTCTAGACCAGAGTAATAGAAATCCAGAGTAGATGCTAGTTGTCTTTGTTTGTATTTACCTTTATCCTGTTTGAAGTTTAACAACATAACCAAATTAGCTTGTAGATGCTAATTCCCTTTCACGTCTTAATTGCCTTAATTATATGTGTGATTGCGTCCAGTTAACCTTAAAATAACGTTATGTAAGATGCTGCAGGAGATTAAAAATATTATCTACAGTGCCTTCAGCTTAACTATCTATGCTATAAAGAAGTACCAGCTAATTGCCTTCTGTGAATGAATGTAACTAGTTTACCTGTGAAAAGGAGGCAGAGTACTCATGGCGCCTTAGAGATTAACAAATTTATTTGGGCATAATGTTTCGTAGGCTAGAACCCACTTCATCAGATTTTACCTGTATATGCATAGGAAACAGAAGATTGGCTTCAAAGTAAAAATCTGCATTGCCTAACGCCTATTCTTTCTCAGGGAAGGCCCTGCTGTAACAATTTCCGTTAAGTAGTCTTGTCAGCCTGCTAGAAGAGCTATAAAGGAAAGCCCTGGGCCTGATTATTTCATCTCTCCTCTGCTTAAACTTTGGACAGGGAAAGTATAAGTCGTAAGATGGAGATTTGAAATACCCTGGAAAATGCATGGAAGGACTTGAACAGACTCTACACCTGGACTGCCTATTGGACTATAAGCCTTTAAACTGAGTCCAGAAAGACTTTTACAAATCAGCAGCTTCACCATCTCTGATATGCAATTGACCTAATGACTTTACACATATTTGTAGGTATACTGATCTTTCAACCATTTGCAACTCTCGTCTTTCTTTTTTCCATTTATAATTAAACCTTTACTTTTTAGTTACTAAAGGGCTGGCATCAGTGTGATTATTGGGTAAGATCTGAGGCTCAGACTGACCTGGGGATAAGTGTCTGGTTCTTTGGGATTGGTGAACCTCGCATATGGTGAAACAGATTTCCAGTAACCCCTCACTATATTATATTTGGCTTCTCATTAACCTGTGTGGTGGGAAACCAAGGGCTGGGATGTCTAATGGGGACTGTGTTTGGCTTCTCATTAACCTGTATGGTATTGCAGAAACTGTCTTGTAACTAGCGTGGCGAATTTAAGTATACAACAAACCACCAGTTTGGGGGATTATCTGCCTCACTCAGGCCAGACTGTAAAAAATAGGGCATTCTCAGTGTGACCATCCAGGCACCTGGTCAAACTTATCAATGCTGAATTTCTTCTGCCATGTTAGAAGTAACAAAGAGTCCTATGGCACCTTAAAAACTGACTAAAGTATTAGAGCATAAGCTTTCGTGGGCTAATACCCACTTCGTCGGATGCATGCATACCAAGTGGGTATTAGCATCCGACAAAGTGGGTATTAGCCCACGAAAGCTTATGCTGTAATACTTTAGTTAGTCTTTAAGGTGCCATAGGACTCTTTGTTACTTCTGCAATCCCAGACTAACACGGCTACCCCTCTGATTCTGCCACATTGTTGACCAGCCACACAGTTTTGTGAGCTTTCTTTGGCTTCAGGGTTTGAGCCTTAAGAATAGCACTTAGTTCACATTTTTTCAAGCTTTTCTTCCCAAGCATAAGGCTAGAAATGTGTTGGTGTGTTTAAATGAAAGTCAGGATTCTCCCATATTCACTTGACTCCTGGAGATGGGGCTTTAAGGAAAAAAAACACCAAATACTGTGAGACTCGCAATCAAATCATGAGAATTGGCAACACTGCTTGATTTTGGGAAATCTGCAGAAACAAGAGCAGCCTTAGCTGTGAATTTCACTTGGGACTCCTCTCTCTAGTGCAGGGTGGCCAACATGAGCCTGAGAAGGAGCCAGAATTTACCAGTATACATTGCCAAACAGCCACAGTAATACATCTTCAGCCCCCATCAGCTCCAGCCCCCAGCACCTCCCGTCAACAGCCAGCAGTCCTGCCAGTCAGTGCCTGCCACAATCAGCTGTTTCATATGCACAGGAGGCTTTGTGGGGGAGGAGCGAGGGCATGGCAGCCTCAGGAGAAGGGGCAGTAGCTTTGGGGGAAAGGGTGGATTGGGGGCAGGGCCTAGGGTAGAGCACGGGGTTGAGCAGTGAGCACCCCCAGGCACATTGGAAAGTCAGCATGTGTAGCTCCAACCCCAGAGTCAGCGCCTATGCAAGGAGCTGCATATTAACCTCTGAAGAGCCGCCTACGGCTCTGGAGCCACAGGTTGGACACCCCTGCTCTAGCGTGCCAAGCCAAATCCAAAAATTTTAATATTCCCCAAAGTGGGGAGCGTTCAAATCTGGCTCTGATTTTTGTAATTCAGGCTCCTTTCTAGGTAAAAAAAAAGAGCTCTTAAAACTTATAACTAGAGAAAATTGCAGAGAATTCTCTTTCCGCGACCTGAAGTCTTATTGATTTTATCCTTCTGAGACTAAAAAACTCTACACAAATATACACACTGCATCATTCAGCTTGGAAATGGCTTAGGCTTAGGTTATAGTCCTTTGGTTCTCGAGAAGGAGCTACCTCTGGTTGGAGAGCAATACTGAGCATTAACCAAATGCCACACATAGACATATGTTTTGCAGCATACCCCCATACATTTAACTACTTCGTCTGTTTCTGAACGGTCATCTACTTCCCATTCTGCTCCCTGCTAAAAGATTCTGGAGGGCTTAGTGAGAAGAGGAAACAAGTTCTAAGCTCAACCAAAGAACCGCTCTGTATACTCCATATCAAGGGGGCACTATTAATGCCCATGTGTATATTGCACTGGTTATATCTCAACACGAAAGCTGGGGTGCCCTTGCCTCTGCATAGGCAGAATGGGCTTCATCCTTCCAGTGATCAAAAATGCTTGAGACCAGAAAAGCATGTCATAGCTGCCCTTGTGCACTGATGTTGCTATTTTTGGCCACCAAGCTCATTCCTTGACTACACTAGAGATCTATAACTTGCTTGTTAGTACTGACAGATATTAAATATAAATATATCTCAAATATACCAAATTGGAGTTAGACATGCTCCATTATGACTAAATAATAGATGTCAGATGAAACCAGAGCCTAAGGTAGAAGGAGAAGATCTAGACCTACAACTGAAACAAGGAGTTAATAGAGAATACTGAAAAGTCAAGAGCCATAGATACAAAAGAGAATTCCTAAAGATTTGTCTAAGATGAAATGTAGGTGTTAAATGAAATATATTTTTCAGATCAGCAAACAGTCTGAATGAAAGACAGTATGACACAAGTGCTTCGCTGTAAAAGCTGGATATACTAGGGAATGATGTGATTAAAAATCCTGAATAAAATACTATTTGAGTGGAAATACTTTATTTTAAATGAACAAATGCTAAAGGCCACAGAAAAAAGATGAGGTCTTCCAATCAGCTGCAATAGGGCAGGAGTATATATAACGAATACCGTAGATGAAAAGTGAAAGCCCAATTCTATAGTGCCCTTTTAACATCTCAGTAAAGGGCAGCAGTATCAGACACAGAATGACCCTTCGCCATACCATTTCAATGGTGTTCATTCTCAAACCAGCAAGACCTCCTTCTCCAAGCTAGCTCAGTCATGGGTCTCAACTTAAAGCATCATCTGAACAAGTTATAAAGGAGTCCTTTGGTGATGTGAATGACTTTGGCTGGGTCTGCAGACCCAAGGTCAATATGGGAGTTGTTTCATCTGCTAAATCATTCAAGCTCCCTTAGGAATTGAACAGTTAAATTCTGGAAGCCCCATTCTATCCTGAAGTTCAAAAGAACTATCAGCATGAATGGATGAAAAGAATCACTAGATGGATATACTGTAAACACGAAAGAAAGAAAGAAAAAATAAAGCTGATGCAGCAAACATCAAAGACTTGAAAGTAAGTGACCCTTCCCAGAAAATAGAGAGAAATGGTGATAGCTGAAACCCAAATGCTGCACGCAAAGAAAATAAAGACACGAATGACTAATGAAGAGGCTTGCATATATTTAAACCTTAAAGACACTGAGTTTTGCAACTGCCATCGAGCCTGAGGCTGCCCAAACAATCACGCAGCCTGGGAGGATGTTCATTTCTGGCTTTGAAAAATAGTAAGTGCTGTGCATTTCTTTTCAGTATAGGGCTTGCTTTGAGCAATATGAGCCCCTACCACCAATTGGCAAGCACTGACAAGGACATTCAAATATCTATAAAAGAATCTGGATAGCACTTGCACAAGAAAGATGAAAAAATGAAGAGTTTGGGGCTCTTCCTCCACAGAGCTGAATTTGACTAAGTCCACTTTAAGTACAATATGTCAACACCATATAAGAACATGTAGAGCATCGACCCTTTCTAACCGCGAGTTAACATTATTTTCTTTGCTATGCTTAAGCTTTTTTCTTTCCCTCTCTGTATTTAATGACAGCTTCAAGTGGATTTTGATGTTAAAAGTCTTTCCCTCATACCATACTATGTCTATATACCTTTGGGTTTTTTGGATGTGTTCAGCTATTTTTCTTTATGACATGGAAACTCAGTTTGCTGCCAAGTGTAGCAGGTGTGAGATGAATTTGTTCCAAAGCTAATTCTCATAATAAGACGTCATTCTGAAATGCCTTCTCTGCTTGCACAGTTTTGCTAGCCTTTCTTCTGGTTATTAGTTTTCAGACAATGCACAGAAATGTTTAGAGGACTAGATAACAAAAGTGAATTATTTATGGAATCATCTTCTGACACAGGATTTTAGAAGAAATGTGTTCTCAAATTGTGCCCCAACTTGTTAATAAAGGATTCATGACTGCTCAACAGCAAAACTCCCATGGACTTTGAAGGAGTCATGGTTAGGTCCACAGAGGTTAAGATATGCACCTATTCAGCAAATATACATTCTGATGTTTCATCTATAGTAGATTGTTTTCTTTCTATTATTTTCTTGTTTAAGAGGAGCAAGGGGATTATACCATCATCTGAAACATGGGGCTGGTCACTATGGGAGACAGGAAACTGGACTAGATGTCCATTGGGTCTCCTCTACTTGGCCATTCCAGTGTTTCCAATTGTGTCTTCTAACCAGCTTCTCTCTCACACCCATACACATCACTGTGTATGCAGTGCAGAGCAGTGCAGTGAAGTGCAGTGCAGGCTGGTGTACGAGCACAGGGTGGTGGGCGTTGATTTCCCCCTGCCCCATCCAAAGGGAAACATCATGTTTCATGTAAATGTCAGTTTTTGGTGACATACTTTCATTCACATGCACTGGCATCAAGATCTGCGGTGGGTAACTGCTATACAGCTGGGTTACTGAGAATCCTGAAGACTTTGTGTTTTCTTAGCACAAGATCACCACCCCAAACTCCCCTGCACTCTATCCAACTGCCCCCCTGCCCCCGCTCCCTGCCCACTCAGCACAGAGCACCGGATCAGGCCCGCATGGCATGCTGAGGCTCCAGGGGAATGGGGAAAGGCGGGGGAGGGGATGGGGGGAGCCTCCCTGGCCGAGAGCTCTGGGGCCGGGCAGGAAGGGCCCACGGGCCATAGTTTGCCCACCCCTGATTTAAATACTCTGGGGTCAATGCTGCAGCACACAGGGAACCATCTGCTGCATCTATTACAACGAAGGCTGAAAAGATCTTCTTTTCGGGGGGGAGTAAATCACACACTAAAATCACAAAACATGAATAATTGTATTAATCTGATTCAAAGCTATCACTAGAAAATGAGCTCCACATCTAAAAACAAAAGTCATGTACATGTTTGATGTACTTTAAGCGAAGCATTACAATCCATTAGTTATTTACAGATCAAAGAAGCTCCAGCAGAGGACCCTGAAACAATCCGGGCAAGAAATGCCAAAATCTGATTTCATCCGTGTCCACATGTTGCTTTGAACTTGTAATTCACAGAATTGGTCAGTATATTGAATTATCATGCTCATCGTTTGCCAGTTTTGATGGCTACAGTCCTTTATTGCAGAGAAAGAGAATGGGATGAAGGGAAATGGAAAATATGGGGGGAAAGGCATAGCCCTCTGTAATGATGTCTGGGGGGAAAAATTAAGAAAGCTGTTTATTTTTCTAAATATTTACTCAGGCACAGATTGACAAAACAAACTCGTACGTTCACACACTGTAGCGCAAAATACTTTACTTTCACCCCCATAAGAAAATTTCCCCTTTTCCTATTGTTTATGTGGGAAATGACCCATAGAACCCAGAGAGGTATACAATATTTTAAAATCAAATAGCAATTTCATAGCAAAGGGAGCTGTTTATAAGTGGTTAAATTAAAACATTAAGCAAAAAAAAATAAGTGTGAGAGAGAGTACTGCTCAGGCAAACAGAAAAATATAAGCAAAAATGCACATTTTAATACAGTTCTGATATCTGCAAAGACTTTTAAAAGTAACTTTTTTATGCTAATTAGTCACAGTGCTTGGATATGTACACAAGCATCAGTTTGCCACCAATAAGCGTTTGCTGCCATCATATTGCTTAGGGTGCAATTAAAATGCAATCTATGGGAAATAAGTTATTACCAGTCTTTAGCAGCTAATTTGTTAGCTAATGCCTTAACAAAGCCATCCTTTGACTGCAGTGCGAAAGCAACTTCAAGGGGATTATCTGCTATTAAGACTTGCACTCAATTATTCAGAATGGTGATAGACTCTTTTTAGAAGGCCTGCATAATTGCATGGTAGAAGTGCATGCAATGACAGCCAGAGAGATCCGTCTGTGTTGTAGTCAATTCTTTCCACAAAAAAGGCAAAAATTAAGCTTCTGATTTTTAAACATAATCCACAATTGAAAATATTTCCTGCTTACATGGCTATTCACCAGACTACAGACAGGCACTAGATGTATGTGCCTAGATGCAAACACACCAAAATACATCTTTTTACCTACACCAATCAATCCTCTCTTTACACATTTCAGGAAGGAATTCCCCCCACCCCCAGGCGTATTCTGGGGTTGCTTGTTTGTAGCGGGGAGGTTGTCCTTTCCTCTGAAGCCTTAGAGATGCCCCCAGTTGCAGGTGGGATGTTGGACGAGGTGGGTTGGCACTCTGAGGTCAAACTGAGAATTCTCTCATGTGTTTGGCTGGTGGTTCTTGCTCAGATGCTCAGGATCTAATTAACTGATCGCCATACGTAGGATTGGGAAGCAATTTTCCCCAGGTCAGACTGGCAGGGCTCTGGGGGGGTTTCAGCTTCCTCTGCAGTACAGGGTATGGTGTCACTTGCTAGAATCATCTGGGCATACCTTACGAAACCAATTCCCTGCCACTGCAGAGGTATCAGGCATTGGGGGCACCTCATTCCCTCCTGATCTCTGCCTGCGGCTCACAATATTTTAGTCTCCTGCAGGCTGTAATATTAGGGTCTAATTATGGCTGTCGGATTTGAAGTGGGGACGGGGCTGGGTGGTTTTCAGGGGCCTGTGATATACAGGAGGTCACACTAGATGATCCGATGTCCCATCTGGCTTTAAACATCTATGACTCCATGTACTTCATTCTTATTCATTGCCGAGAGGTCAAGCAACTGTTGGAATTGATGCAGAGCATTTTTCAAAATGACATTATTAACTTCCTTTTTCTTCCTCTCTCTTTGCACTGCAGGAAAACAATAGCCCCAAAGGCATCTTTTCTCCCACAATGCAGTCAAATGTTCCTTGACCACAAAATGAAATGGTTTGCTTTGACCTTTCATAAAAATCATACAAATGCTGTGTTATAAGTCACGTTACCAAACACAAAAGTGTCAGTGCCCTGTTGACGCGTGCGTTCCTTTGATAAAGTACTAGTGGTGAACTTCATCTGTGGCAAGGCATTAGCATCCATGCATAGGCTCATTCTGGCCTTGATTCAGCAAGGTGCTTTAACATGTAACTCACTTTAGGAATATGTGTACTCAGATCAACTTCAATAAATGTAACTAATTTCCAAATACTCGAAAAACAGCAAAAAACTTCACACACTACATTATTTTTAGCCCAGTGTTCTTGGTGGGCTTGCCATAACATAAGCTATTAGCATAGTTTGGTGACACAAGATTTGCTTATAGTGGGAACAATGAGGAAATGTACCTAATAAAGAATACACATCTGATTAAATTATGTTATGCGACAGCAAGTTTTGGACAAACCTATCCCCTAGTTGACACAATCTCCCATGAAGCCTTCAACTGCAGTGAAAAGCAGAGGAGGCCATTAATCATATTTATCAAGACTGTCTGCCGCGGATTTCATGCAGTCAGGGGAAGTGTGCTGGTCTACTGCAGTGACAGGGAGCCAGGCTAAAACAAACTGACCTAATCGTATGGGTCATTTCCAGAAATAGAAGATATATTAGCAGTACAGCTGTAGAGGCCAAAAGACAAGCTATTCTAGCAGACAAAAAAATAGAAATATGTGAGGTAGGCAAGCAACCACTGGCATTAATATAATCGGCCAAATCCTGCTTGACGGGCATTGTGTGCATTAAAGTCAATGGGGCAGGATCCAATTTAAAGTCCAAAGTCTCATACCCGATGCAGCTCCCAAAGTTTTATTTTTGCTCCTGAATTTAAGGGAATTGCAGTACTGGCTAAAGCCAGATTGGCGGCAGTTAAATGCCTTGCAATCTCCCCTGTGAACTACTAACCAATGCACTTCAGTTTTGATCTGTGTGATGCTATTCCTGATTTCTCCCTGGTATCTAAAGCCAATGAGATCACAGTAAATCAAGGCAGAATTTGGCCCCACTGTCTTTCTCCTCTATAAATCTGTGTTAATACCCTGGGTTAAGCTTCAAACAAAAACAAAAACCAAGAGCTGAGTGGCCCCACCTTAATGCTTAATGCAAATCTGTCCACATTAAAAAGACAACACACTGTCTATAGCGCTGGTAGTCTTTAACTGAGAATGACCCACAACTGGAATAGCAAGCACAAGACAGATATAGCAAGAGACGGGTCATATTGCCAGGTCTGCAAGTGAAACCAAAGAACTCAAGCAAACTACACCTAGCTCTAGCCAGTACTATTAGCTCCTTACACCAACAAACAGGAAAGCAATTTACACACAGCAAACAAAGGCAAAAACAAGTTTCAGAGACTTCACTTTATTACTTCAATAAAATTAGCAGAAAAATAAAAGTCCAGTGAGAAAGGGCCCCAGTCAAATAATACTAATTCTGTCTGCAGCTCAGACACTGTGTCTGATTGGTCTACTTTCTGTATGAGACTAATGAAACCATATACAAGATATTTATAGTGCATGGGGGGGTTTCCTGGTAAAATTATGGAGAGAGAGCATCAAAATCTGGGAGCTGCTCCTGTCCTTCACTCCTCCACATATACACACAGACCGCCTGCTTCAGCCCCTACATGCCACCCCAAAAGTGTGTGAAGATAGCTAGTTTTCTCCCCTTTACCCTTAGTCACACCTTGTGGTGGATTTAACTCCTATTCAACTAAGTGGCAGATTTACCTGCAGAATTGGGCCATCATTCATACAAGGAGAGAGAATGCACCTACAGGCAGGTTCAGTATCTTAACACTGCTATATTTCCAACAGGATTATCAAATTCTGGTGTACTCCAGGTATCGATTAGATCAACCCAGGTGGTCAGCAAACTTACGGTACGTTTGCAAAGCTAAATGAGTTCACAGAATTCAGACAAAAGCAGACTTAATAAGTTAGTTTAATTAGCTTCAATGCCTTCGCTATGGTTCTTCACGACCTGGGGATTGTGACCTGGTCTAGTGGCCCATGAGCACATGACCACTATGCCTTTCTTTATGGTTAGATGGAATGGGGTGAGGAGGGGTCTGGAAACTTCCTGATATATCATGTCGTCACAGTACAAAAGAGGTAAAGAACTACTCGATTAGTCCACACTTGGAGTGTCCCAGAACTGGGGAATGTATTTTATCAGTTCATATCACATGAAAACTCAGAGGTTCAAAGACGTGAATTCATGTATTAGTCCTGATCTGGATCCCACGTCCTTTACATACATGAGTAAGCCCCACAAATTTCAATGGAACCACTCCCTTATATAAAATAAAATGAAGAGGGTCTTGCTCCTTATGTTCCCTTTTTCGGTTTGGTTCAGGGGCATGATTAATGCCAAGTCAATTTCAAGATGCACAGATTAGATCTCATGCAATAAAGGTTTGCTGTAGATTAACATTGCAGAAATCATAGGTGTCGTGTGCCCTCTAGTGCATGAAAGCTGTAGTGATCAAGGCTACATCCCTTCAACATGAACATAACAAGGAAATAAAAGAAAAATGGTCTCACTTCCACCTCTCACTCCTGACAGTAATCATTTACACAGGAACAGTAATGCCCAGATTTTTTTATTGCCTTTCCCTTTAACTACCTAAAAAAACCCCAAATGTCGGCTCCTTAACAGAATTACAGAAACCTCAGACTACTAGGCCAGATGCTGAAATCAAATAATTGCTCCTAGTGTTAGTTGGGATGATGGCTTATTTCATGGCAAAACAAATTCTGTTGGACTTCCTCTTTGGAATGATTTTCAGTCCCTCCCAGCGAGAATTTCCTATTTGAGTGACATTGGTTTCTATTGCTACATTGGCCTGCCACAGCAAATAATCCTACATTTGTACAGACTTTTTCACCCCTATGGATCTCAAAGTGCTTTTTTTAAAAAAGTTTATGTTGTAAACATAGATATTGTACATATGTGTTTCAAATAATATATAGTCACACACACAGACTTAAACCAGTTCACACAACGGTCAGGGGAGAAAAAGAAGGGGGATTGGATGGGTTGGGAGTTCTGTGGGGGGCAGTCAGGAGGCAGGAAGTGGGTGGGGGCCAGGCTGTTTGGGGAGACACAGCCTTCCCTTCCCAGCCCTCTGTACTGTTTCACACCCCGATGTGGCCCTCAGACCAAAAAGTTTGTCCACCCCTGCTTTATAGCCTAAAAAAGCAAATTTCTGCTTAAATCCAGCATATTAAGAGCTTCTTGAGGAAAAACAAACAAAAGAGACGTGGTTTCCCAGAAAACAAAGTGAAGACAGCTACTGTGTGCATTTTGTTAGAGAACATGATGTTTGGTTTTTCAAACAAGGGTTATGTTAAGAAACTGGATTATTTGCCTGACTGTGCTAAGGTGCATGTATATTGTGTGTATTAAATACACAAAAAGCTATACAAAGATGAAAGACCGAGGTCAACAATTTAATTGCACAAGTCAGCAAAGACTTCATCAGCAACCTTGTAGCAATGTGGTAATAAACCTAAAAAACTAAGAGCCAAAGAGACCAGTATATTTATAACATAACGAAATGAACACACAGACAACTACATCCATTATATAGCACCCTAGGATTCACCTGTAAGCAAGGCTGTTTTCTAACTACAGTCACTAACCCTCAGCAATTCTAGCCCGCTGCCTAAGAGCTCCTCTCTTTTCTAAATGTCTCCCTTGGGTTTCACCCTTTTATACAAACCTTTCCCAGAATGCTCTGGGAGTTGACACTTTAAATTTGGGAGAGAGTAACAGGTGCAGCTGTTAGGGGGTCATTTGGCTTCTAACTGCTGCAGACTGCACCTCACTCTCTGCCAAGTAATAAGATATTTAGAGGCTTTTTGTTGTTGTTGCTTTTCTTAGCTTTCTACTCTCAAAACATGACAAATTCTCATAGCCCCCTTGTGTATATATATTGCCACATATTGCAAAGTATTTATGATAGCTGACTGCTCCAGCAAAATTGCTGCTATGCGTTTGGAGGGGGCTGCCATCTAAGATGTCAACAAGATTTCCTTATAACTGGTTCACTCTCTCAAAATGGATACTGCTGTACTGCCTTTACTCATTTGCACTCTTGGCTACTTTAAGCCCCACTGAGGTAATACTCTGATCTATCTTCCTGAAGGTAAAGACCTTCCTAAAGGTTTGAATCCACTCAACAGCCCATGACTGGATCCAAACACCAGTGTTTCTACTTTGACATGAAGCCCCTGATCCTGCAATTAGCTCTGCCCAGGCACTGCTGCTTTGACTTCAATAGGTCACATCCACCTGCCGGACCCCATTGCAGGATAGGATCCCAAGTTTCCTCAGAGACGGCTAAGTGTACAGTACACATTTATTCAAGATCATTCAAATGCCAGGCTTGATCTTCTAAAGCAAAGCTTCTGTCAGGTTAACGATGAGCAGAAAAGCCTGTCAAGAGCTGAAAACCAACTTTCTATTTCTTCAGTTCAATCCTGGGCTGGGAGAAGCATAAAAAAAATTCAGTCCAGCTGTAATATGTTTAGAAGTGACAAATTATTGGGCTTTTTTAAATTAGCACTTTGCATTTTCCAAGCACTAGCAGTAATTTACAAGAAAAGTGGCATTTCAACTTTTGCATTGCTACTGTGAAGCTACCATATTCGCACAGAGATGCAACTTTTGCATATACACATAAACTTTTGCATATACTTTTGTCCATGTACGCACAGAGATGCAACTTTTGCATTGTATTCAACTATTGCATTGCTACTGTGAAGCTACCATATACGCACAGAGATGCATAGAGTGAACTCATTCATTACACAGCGAGCTAGGGTAAACAGCAAGATTTGACAAGGTGCTTCATTTTCACTTGTGTTCTAGTCTCACTGATAGCAATGTCCATTTAAGACATCTGTTAGAAGGCTGTATCATTAATGTAAATGGAAAAATTCCAAGGAGAACTTAGGGTTTGCTCTCTTTTTCCCATGAACTTAACACTATGGAATTTTAACAGATGTTCTACTTGGTCATAGTTAATTAAATGAATTATGCAGGAATTAAAACTCTGGCTCAGTTTGCTTGTTGCAGTTGTGTAGAGTCAGCAGAAGTAAATTAAGAAATTTTGGAGACCTTATAATGGATATTTCCTCTTGCCTTGCTGTAAGATTGTTAGCTTTTGTGAACCCATTTTTTGGTGTTGGAAAAGGGGATAATTCACATCCCCCCTCTCACTAGCGTAATCTAATTTCTACAAAATGGCGTACTACCACCCTAGAAAGTGTCTTTCTCACTTGGAAATGAAATCATGAGAATTCTAATTCGTCTTCTCACAGCCTTCTGTGTCCTACCACTTATCCAGACAGGAAAGTCTCATTGAGCGATCAGGTAGCCCAGCTCTCCTTGTGCTGTAGACCAGCAGCTCTCTTCCAGGGGCATGAGAGTCTGTCTTTCAGGCTGGGGTTAGCAATGCTAAGTGCATGTGTGAAGGAACAAACCCACAATTGCAATGCACCCTTGAGTTCCGTGGTCAGCTCAAAGGCAGACAGTGCAAAATGGAGGAAGATGTAGGCACCCATAGGGGTTTGAGAGGGAAAAGACACTAAAAGAGGAATGAGACATTTGTGGAAACCAAAGGGGAAGGGAGAGAGAAACGTATTAGCCATCTGCCACAAGTTAGGAGAGAGTTTTACGTCAGGGTTTCTCAAACTGGAGGTTGCGACCCCCTGGGGGTCGCCGAGCACTCCCAGGGGGGTCACGAGCTCCCGGCGCCGCTGAAAAGCCACTGAATGCATTACTTCTGCATTCGGTGGCTTTTTGGCTGACATACCGAGCGCTTCCGAGAATACCGTTCGGGAGCGTTCGGCATGTCCGCCGAATGCAGAAGTGATGCATTCGGCGGCTTTTCGGCAGACATACAAGGGTCCGCCGCGGCGCAGGGGCAAGGAAAAAAGGGTCGCAGTCTCAACAAGTTTGAGAACCGCTGTTTTACGTAGCGGCTCAGTTCTCCACTCTGCTTCTCCATTGAAGCTAATCAGTTTGTTGGGCCCTATAAAAAAAAAAATCCAACACTGAAGTCCATATACTGAAATTCCCTTTCCTCTATAACTAAAATGGATTTGTGCAAGCAAAAGCTGAAGCATGCAAAGAGATTCCATAAACATCCTATTCAGCTAGAATTAAATGTTACTGTGTGCATGTAATACAGGGAACACATGGAGGGGAACACATGTAATACAGGGAACACATAGAAGACCTTCTGCTGAAGGAAGGAAGAAATGCATTCTAAAAGTGGGGGGAGAACACCCAGAAAAAGTTTCAGCTTTACAACATTTCCAGCTAAGAGATCAATATGCTGCCTTTACTCAGACTATCAAATGGACACTTCACTGCAAAGAGCGAAATTTAGTATCACACAATGTGATAAATCTTAACATTGTGTTAAATGGATAGGGTTTTTGTTTTTTAAACAGATCACCTATTATTTGTTTCATTCTGAGGAGAAACCACATTTCATTTGGCAATAATTTTTCTCATTCTATTGGACAGATACTGCAAAAAAGCAATATTTCAACTGAAATCAGTTCTGAAGGATCATTTATGAATATACATAGTAGAAAGGACCCCAATTAAATTTCTGACAAAGTCCTGCTATTTTGGGTAAACAAAATTGTCTCGGAAGGGTCACACACTGGGCTAGGAGAAGGGCCTGGAAATTAATTACCATCCTGACATATGTCAAAACAAATTTTAAAGAGACTTGCATCCAGTTGTAACCATGTGTTTTATCTGTTAGTATGCAAAATCTGTATTCTATGGCATCTAAATGTATTCATTTATTCAGAACCCCTCAGAGAAATCAAAAAGGCTTGTTGCCCTCTTTTGCCTGCCTCCAGATGAAACTGGAGAGAATAACGTGTGTTTAGTGAGCCAGAAAATAAGTACAGGATGAAGCTATGATATGGGGTGGGGTTATGTTTCAGAAAAGCAAGTGTCATCTTCACAAATAACTAATTTTTGAAACATTTAGAGTGGCTAAAATAAACTTTGGCATTAACAATTGTTAGTACTTAAAGCAACATTACATTTGAGATTTTCTTTCTTTATATAGTAAGGTTTACACAATACATATATCTTTATCCCTGAATAAAGTTTTGGGCATGAAGAAAAGTTCTTTCAAGCAATGAATGCTGCTGGAAGCAGGCTTTCAAATGCTAATTAGTTAGCACTAAGATCAATAATAATATAAATAATGAATATATCTTTTCTAATGGTAAAACTCTAATTGGAGTTTTTAAAAAGGCTAAAATCCAATCCTGATTGCTTAGCTAAATGACATTTAAGAACAAAGTACATATGCTACACCTAACTAAACACAGTAGGTGAAGCATAATTCTGAACGACATCTGTACTATTATTTTCAGAGGAAACCAATCCTGTATCTTTCTCTAAAGTGTTCACAATGCAATTTCTACTTTTGCAAATGACAAGCCTGCATGAGAAGTTTAAACCCATATCACCACGTTATAATCTAAGCAAAGGTTTTTTGTTTAAAGGTCCTACTCAATACTTTTTAGCATACAAGGAAGTTCTAAGATTAGAATCATAATATAACTGTTGGGAATCCTTTCCGCACTACTATGTAGAGGGACTCAATACTCACCTTGCACTCTCCAAATGAGAGCTATAGGCACGTTGCAGACAGAGCATATTCACAGACAAAAAAAATCACTATAACATAAATGCTTCGATCATACAATCAGATTCCCGGGGCTAGACCTCTGCTGCCACACTGAGCCCCACTGACTTCAGCAGAGGTTCACAAAGAATCCAATTACAGAATCAGGGCCAAAACCACAACTAATACCTAAAGAGAGTGACAACACTGAAATTGCATGCTGGCTCTGTTCTTTCTCCCAATTAATTCAGCGGAAACACACTGGGCCCACAAAACTCAACAGAAGATTTTTTAATTCCTTTTAAAAGCAGTCTCCCTCTTTGGCAAAGTGTAGCAGCAACCCTTTAAAGAAAGTGCAAATCCTGAGATTTTTAACCTTTAACAAAATGTTTTTAGATTAGCTGGGTCAAGTGTACTTTCAGTATTTATTCTTCCCTATGACAGTGTTCCTTGGATTTAGGGTCAAAGAAAGTTGCATTACATTGATATGCCTCACTGTGAAAGGCTGTATGTATTTCTTACACTGAAACAGGGACTGAGAGCCAGATAGCGCCAGCCTGTATATAAACACTTACTGCCTGCACGTCACAAAGCTTACATAATTTTTCCAATGCTTTATGTTGTACTTCTTCATAATGGATATATTTCCATTTGATTACATCCACGCAGCATCAAAACTAAGAGACTGAGGCACAGAATAGTTGCTACCTATATATCACAGATGCTTATCCATGTTTTATCTAAGCTCCCATTACATACCCATAACTAGTTAACTTACCTAGAATGAAATATTTGCATTGAAAGCTTGCAGAGCCATCTGTTTGACACGGTTGTGCCACCGTTTCTTTTTCCCAACAAGATATGATACAGTGCAACAGAACAATTTCAAAACAGAAAGCAAGTGTTTTACCTCTCTTAATACTGTGCTTTTATAACCTCGATAAAGTCCTTGAATACCCTGTAAAGCAACAAATGAAAGCTTCAGCTATAGAGACTTACATTAGCAGATACTTCAATTTACTGATGATTTATTACATGGCAGGTATTGCAATCTTACTGAGAGCAGGACCTGAACTTCTAATGAATTGATCAGATTGATTATAGCACTGTACACTGTTTTCCAAGCTTTACCACCACACCAGTGGGTTTTATCTTCCTTTCAAAGCATGTTTAACCAGTGCTAGGAATAATCAGATATTCATACACCTCAAGTAGAAAACAGACCCTACAATCTGAATCAGAAGTGCAGGAAGGCACAGAAATACATTATTTCATACAGTGACTACCTAATATTTGCCATGTGCAGCTGCAGAACTAGAAGCCATATGTAAGCTGAGTAACAGGATGTTCATGTTAAATGGCCCACATGAAACTGGCACCTAGGATGACAAGCTGGCCATATGTCTCCTTTCTTAATTGCTCTGGTTCAGAGTAGGGTGACCAGAT
>ML677372.1:22287037-22326735 GCA_007922305.1 Dermatemys mawii
TTTTAATGAAGGTGGCAGGAAGATGAAGGGTCTGGAAACAGATTTTCCATCATGAAGAAAGTTAACAAGTAGAATTTTGCAAGACGGCTCTATAGTTCCTCCATCTTGGATCTCAGATGGTAAAGTTTAGGACTCCATTTGCCCTGTCTGCACAATGTCTGAAGCAGTTTTAGCAACAACTGTGGACCTGGGCATATCAATGCTGCTAGCCTAGTTTCAACTACAAAAGGGAAGGAAGGCCCAGAGGTTAGGGCACTAGTCTAGGACTTGGGAGACATGGGTTCAGGTCCCTCCTCTACTAAAGACTCTGTGATTAGGGCAGGTCACTTAGCCTCTGTACCTCTGTTTTCCCAACTGTAAAATGGGGATAACACTGCCCCACTCACTATTGTGAGGATAAATATATTCAAGATTGTGAGGCACTCAGATACTATGGTGATGGAGGCCAAATAAATATCCAAAATTAACAGATAGTATGGGAGGTAGAAAAAGATGTGACAGGGAAAGCATGTACTGTTAAGGAGAGAGTAGAGCCTCCACACGACACTTTAGAGCTTGACTACATAGTGCAGCAATGTTCACTACAGGGGTGCAATTTCTAAAGCACACTAACCTGTTGGTCCATGTAGATCAGTGGTTCCCAAACTGGAGTTCGTGAACCCCTGGAAGTCTGCGAAACGTTACAGGGGATTCTCAGGGGGGAAAATTCCCTAATGGCGTACAGAGCTGTCCCTAGGGACCCCAGGCAGCATAGGGCCAGCAGCTCGGAGCCCCTGGACTTCCAAGATCAAAGCAAGCATCTCTATCACACTGAGGAGATTTCAACTTCAAGACTCCTTATAAGAAATGGAAAAGGAGGTGGATATTTTTTGCTGCTTTTAAAATTAAATAGGCAGCTAGTGTTTTTAAAATTATTAAAACAAGTTTAAGCTTTGTTGTAACGCGTGTTGTTTGCCTGGACTGCTCAAGACTTGAATGCTTGTGTAGGAGGAACTCTTTGAGTTGGCTTCTTAAATCCCTTCCTGCTGTTTCACATCTGATATTCCTTGATGAAACATAGGAGCGTTGTCATATAACAGGCTTTTTCAAAATGATACAATCTATGAAAGTGAGATCTTTGAAGAGTGTTGCTATTTGCATAATGCAATAAAAATACTGTAATGATAAATAATAATAATAAATAGTGTGTAATAAGCATGTCATAAAAACTAGTTTTGTATTTCCAAGATCACTGCTTTTATAATTTATATTCAGATAAAGGAGAAAATCCCTGGAAATATTCATTTTTAGGAGGGAGATTCAGGAGACTTGACATTTTAGTGTAAGGGGTTCACAGGTTGTTAAAGTGTGTGAACCACTAGTGTAGACCCTGGTGGTGTGCATTAAAAGTGCTCTTCAGTACTCTGTTCAGCATGCTTGCCAACTTTTAGTGCACACTGGCAGGGTCTACATGGACCAATTAATGCAAAACATGTTAGTCACACTCTCACCGAGTGCATTACCTCACTAGTGCACTGACCTACATTCACAGAGCCAAAATCACAGTATGGGCAAGCATGCGAGGAAGCTGAGTGCAATCTTTCACAGAAAGGGTTTTAATATAGTCCTTGGTTGGTACAGTCTCTCAAGGGCCCTGATTTCTGGGAAAACAAGACTCCATGAATATCAAGGGAAGCTTTTTATAGTTTGGAATCTAAGCTGCCACTCCAATACCACCTCTGAAACTTAAAGTCACTCTCTTCCCCTGCATTTATGCAGACACACGCCCAATATTTCTTCCATGAACTGAATTTGCTGGCTCAGAATTTCATAGCCAGATACCTGGTCAGTAGCAGATACTGAAGTACAATGCTCTGGTGACTGCCTCAGAAAGAGGCAAACAGAGGATCCTATTGGCTTAAAAGGACATGGAGGAAACTTGGCCTGTGCTCCTGGGTAGTATCCAGGAAACACTGGAGAGACATCCTTACGGGGATTAAAGGGCATTAGTGGAAACTTGTTTATATTTGGAAATACGGGAAGGAGAGCTTAGAGGCTTTGCTCCAAACACCAACCTGCTCCACTCACTCCTGGAGTAGTGGTACAAAGAGAACAACTTTGCAGGGAGGGATTCAGTTCTTGGGACGGGCATCAGGCTGGATATAACCATTCAGGTTAAGGGACAGCTTGCCCTGGAGGACGAGTCAACATCAGAGACATATGTGAAATATGTTCCCTGAGAAAGAGTGCTAAAGTAATCTCCCCAGGGATGTCGCTTCTGCCTATCACACACACTAGGGGAAGTAAAGGAGCCAACAGTTCCAGGCATGTGTATCCGCATTGAAGAAAGGATGCAATACCATAAACGTCATACTAATGACATTTCTGCAACTCCCATGAGAATTTTAAATGCTTCAATTCATTAACCTTTGCTGTAGCACAGGCAGCTCTGCTACTAATGAGGCCCTGGAACCAACAGACTGAGTTGAAAGAGTTAAATTATGCATAAGGCATTATAGAAACTAGAGGATTTTAACCCAACTTTCCAGGTGCAGATGCCCCAAATATGAAGAGAAGCAACATAGCTCGCTAGCATTCTATTCCAGTGTACATGCCAATAACTCTTAGCCAAAGGATAGTTTTGGAAAGTTGCTAGGAACATACAGCACTGGACTTGGAGAACAGTTGGAAGTGGCTATAATTCACAAGTTTTGATCAGACCTTACCTCTTGATATAAGGTGTTGGAAAAAACTTGAAAGGTACTGGATGAAGGAGAAACTTGAGCCCTCTGCTTTACAACTTCAGAAGGAACCCGTATTAGACAGGCAATCTGTAAAAGAAGCCTATAATTAGACTATACACACCTGAGTCCACTTCCCTTATAAAGTTAATTTGTTTTCTTTTCCTTCCACACCATGAAACCTGCAAAACTGAGAAACAGTTTGTATATTTCAGAGTTAATCTTAAAAACTGTTAGTAAGACACTTACATACTCATTGTCAGACAGTGCCGTGTGCTTGCTGAAATTGGAATGTACAATGCTACACTAATGAAAAATGGAAATGTCCTCCACAAATGTTTCAGTTTGAATACAACATAAGAACATAAAAATGGTCGTACTGGGTCAGACCAAAGGGCCATCCAGCCCAGTATCCTGTCTACCGACCGTGGCCAATGCCAGATACCATGCAGTGAGTGAACCTAACAGGTAATGATCAAGTGATCTCTCTCCTGACATCCATCACCCCCCTCTGACAAACAGAGGCTAGGGACACCATTCCTTACCAATCATGGCTAATAGCCATTAATGGACTTAACCTCCATGAATTTATCCAGTTCTCATTTAAACCCTCACAACCTCCTCAGGCAAGAATTCCCACAGGCTGACTGTGCGCTGTGTGAAGAACTTCCTTTTATTTGTTTTAAACCTGCTGCCCATTAATTTCATTTAGTGGCCCCTAGTTCTTATGTTATGGGAACAAGTAAATAACTTTTCCTTATTCACTTTCTCCACACCACTCATAATTTTATATCCTCCCTTAGTCTCCTCTTTTCCAAGCTGAAAAGTCCTAGCCTCTTTAACCTCTCCTCATATGGGACCCATTCCAAAGCCCTAATCATTTTAGTTGCCCTTCTCTGAACCTTTTCTAATGCCAGTATATCTTTTTTGAGATGAGACCACCACATCTGTACGCAGCATTCAAGATGTGGGCGCACCATGGATTTATATAAGGACAATAAGATATTCTCCGTCTTATTCTCTATACCTTTTTTAATGATGCCTCACATCCTGTTTGCTTTTTTGACTGCCGCTGCACACTGCATGGATGTCTTTAGAGAATTATCCACAATGAAGTCACTTTAGTAAGATGCTCCAAGGGTTTTTTTAGATACTCCTAGGTTATGACTACCAGGACACAATTGATCTGGCTGTGCGGGTAAGTTGCCCAGGCCAGGTCTACACTAGCGAGGGGGTGACCTAAGATATGCAACTTCAGCTACGTGAACAGTGTAGCTGAAGTCGACGCATCTTAGGTCGACTTACCTGGCATCCTCACAGCGGCAGCGGGCTCCCCTCTTGGTGAGCTGGAGTTCCAGAGTCGACGGGGAGTGCCTTTGGGGATCGATTTATCGCGTCTAGAATGAGACACAGTAAATTGATCCCAAATAGATCAATCAGTATCCGGAAGGTAGTGAAGACAAGATGTGGACAGAGTTCCACATCTCTGTACAGGTACTTCCCTGTCTCAATGGGAGTTCCTCGTACTGTGCAGTGGAAGCATCTGATCCCCGAATCTTTTGGCTTTTCTACATTTAAAATCTCTGTCTTAACAACACATTAGCTGTGGGTTATTTGCACAGAATAGTAACTTACCACAACACTAGAAATCCTGAGAATAACACTCAGGTTCAGACCTAGGGTCCTAGGACTCTGAAGAGGTGGAGGGGCCCAAGACCTGAAGAAGAGCTCTGTGTAAGCTCGAAAGATTGTCTCTCTCTCCAACAGAAGTTGGTCCAACAAAAAATATTACCCCACCTACTTTGTCTCTCCAGTATCCTGGGACCAAATATAGCTACATACACTGCATATGAAAATCTCATCAGTCAACATAACACAGTAGCATGGGGCTACTGTAGCTTGTGCTGGGGGCTGGTGCTAGAATATAAAAAGTACAAAGGTGGCTTAGCCTAGTACAGGAAAGGAGCAATAGAGAATTTGCCCCCAAAATTAAGTTCAAATTAAATGTGTTTTAAAATGTTTTGCATGCAAAGGCAAGTGCACATAATAAAAAAAGCAAACGGGATGAAATCTGTTCCTCCAAAAATGAACTCAGAGTTTGCAAATAAATTAAGCAACTAACTTGTATACATTAGCATGCCTAATGGCCCCAAACACTTAGTAGTTTGTTGTCAGGATATACAAACTGAATAAGCATAACTTGTAGGACTACCTTTTTTTTTTTAAACAGGATGTAAAGTTTAACGTCTGTATTCCAAAGTGGCTATGAAATAAATTCTCTTGTAACTTGGAAGTACAACGGGATGAGCTGGTGATAGTCAAGAGTCATTCCAAAGAGGTACTACTCCATGTGTGCTTCAATTCCAGGGGTCGAAAACAACAAATGACCCCAATATGTCAAGAAAATAAGAATTGTCAACTTTTTTTGTAGTTCAGCATAAATATTTATAGAACTTCATGCTTCATAACACTCCATGTCCTTACATTAGCTTTTTATTCCTTAAAAGTACAGAGGCAGGAAGAAAACTTTAAAAAGGCTTTCATATGAAAAACAATCTACCCCAACCAAGGGGGTACAAAGAGCCCAGCGTGGCTTCCTGACTTCTGTGGCGTTGCAATTTTGGCATGAGAGGGGTGGCTACAAAGTAATGTATCTATCTATTTTCTCCAGATATTTGCAGTGCCTTCCATTTTGTTTCATATTAACTTTGATGTTTTTCCGATTTGAATTTGAGCTACAAGGGAATATTTCACTGCACAAGAACAAAAACAAGGGATTGCATTGTACTGGTATGAAAGAAAGTAAAAGCTAATGTCATCCCAGGATCTATTGTCAGATTGGCTCCATAGGGCACTCTTTGCTCACAAAGTTTTTGTGCAATGACGGTTGCAGCTAGACAGAACACTGACAGTTTCACTGCACATCTGAACTTACGACCTGTTACCTTATCGGTTTTGCATGTGTATCTTACTATCAGTAACAACTAAGCATTCTTCTGATGTGATGCGAGCCCTCGCCTTCAAAGGGAAAGCATACAAAATTAACGTCGCACCTGCCTGTATAACCACCTCAACTTCAGTGGAGAGAAGGTGGGGATGCGGGGGGGGGGGACTTTTCAATTGATTTACCGTACTCAGACTTAAAGCACTTCAGTGGCTTACAGGTAACGCAGCATGAATTAAGATAATGCAATCAATACGCGTCCGATCATTTGCTTTCTTAGCATAGTGTGTACCAGTGATGCTTTTCATCCAAAGACACTGGCCTTCAGCTTTAAATGACTATTGACTTAGAAGAGTCTAATGTAAAATTTTAAGCTACATGAGTTCATCTCTCCCTTAGAAATTCCCTGAATTTCAGATCACGCAGGGTTAAATCTACAGTTGTAGGTCATGATCTCCTAACGAGATCCACAAGAACAGACTCCCCTGCATTTGCCCAGAACTCACTGCTGTATTGGGGCCTTCGGGAAAGTTAATGAAATGCTATTACTAGAATGGGAGTAGGAGCAGTTAAATGCATCCATTGGCATTGGGTCTGGCGTATAAGCAGGTACAGAATATTAGCTTCCTACATGGTCACATCCCATTGACTGTCCCAATCACAACATATTTCCACAAAGCAGCACCTGGCCTCGGTTTACTTTTATATTCTCAACCTCATATCTATACACACACTAGCCATGACACAGGAGCTGTCAAAAGAGAGAAATTTAGAACGCACGCTTGTCTTCAGCAACAGTTAGCTCCATAGCACCTGTCTGGATTCTGCATGTAGACACACTGCAAACTCTGGGTATGTCTACATTATCCGCCAGATCAGCGGGTAGCTATCGATCTATCGGGGGTCAATTTATCGCGTCTAGTCTAGACACGATAAATTGATCCCTGAGAGCTCTCCCATCGACTCCTGTACTCTACCACTGTGAGAGGCGAAGGCGGAGTCGACTGAGGAGCGGCAGCAGTCGACTCACCGCCAAGAAGACACCGCGGCAAGTCGATCTAAGTACACTGACTTCAGGTACGCTATTCTTGTAGCCAAAGTTGCGTATCTTAGGTCGATCTCCCACCTGCCTCCCTAGTGCAGAGCAGGACTTAGTAACAGAAGTTAATGTTGAATAGACTGACACCACTGACTCGTGGAGAACAGTGCAGTCCAGAGTATGCTTACTGTGCACTCAGCACACCAAAAACTTAGAATCTAGTTCATCCCGGGTGCAGTCTCATTGCCTGCAGCGAAGCTAAAAGAGGAATGAATTTGGCCCGCTGTTTCTGTCAGAAGTTTATATCCCTTCATCGCCTCTGGACACACAGAGACAGGCTCCAGATAACCTCAACCTTCAGTAAGGCACCAGACAATTGTTCTGATTGGTCTCTGTATACGGGGCAAAACTGATTTGTTAGGGAACTCTTGGCCCATTGAAATCAGTGCAAAAGCAGACAGTGTAGGATCCTGATTATTGCTAAGAGAGAAAATGGCTTTTGCCATATATATATATATATATATATATATATATATATATAGTTTATTTCCCAAAAGATAATTATGGACTCTGGTAACATACAGTTCTGTGCAATCTCTTATGACTGAGGCCTGAAGTTTACAAGCTCTCCCTCACACCAGTGTGCCCATACATGCTAATCATGAAATCTGAACAAAGGGTGAAGTACTTTAGATATAAGCTCAAATAATAAAAATTGGTCTTAATGGCATCATTATGCTTCCAGCTTTATTTTACAGAGCTGGCTGGCTAATGTGACAATATTAGCACCTGTTGTCTTATTATCTTTTTAGTGTTATTATTATGGCCGGAAAGAGTCATGAATTTCAAAACATTTGGTCTTAAATCATTACCAGATGAACCTTGTGAAACGTGTAATGAGTCATAAATCTAAGCACACTTCTAATTTCCTAGTTGTGTTTTCTTGTTGGGGCAATTGCCACTAAAAATGTGTGTATTTTATCATTAGCACTTATCCTCATCTTGCTAAGAGGATGTATTTTTCAAATTAACTGAAGGAAACACACAGTTTTTCCACCTCTGCAAAAAAAATGTTTTAACTATTATGACTTCACCTGTGTATCAAGACTGCCATCTTCTGGTCAGAATTGGATTAGAATATGCTTTAGTTCAGTTATTATTGTTAGTGCCTGAAGTCCAAACTCCTGAAGCCCAAATATAGATCTAATTTTCTAGTTAAATCAGTCCAAACTCTTGCACAGACACTTATTTTGGTGTATGTGGCTTATTTCAATGTAATTGAGCGTTGGTCCTAATCAACTGCAGCAAAACCAAAATAAGGCCAGATCTATGAATAGCGTAGCTGAAGTCGAGGTATCTTAGGTCGATTTACCTCGGTGTCCTCACGGCGGCGAGTCGACCACTGCTGCTCCCCCATCGACGCCACTTCCACCTCTCATGGCAGTGGAGTTCTGGAGTTGACGGGGAGGGCGCTCAGGAATCGATTTATTGTGTCTAGACAACTTGTGATAAATCGATCCCCGATAGATCAATCACTACCTGATGATACAGACCTAGCCTAAGTATGGTTTAAATTGAAACAGGAGTGTCTACACAGCCTTTCAGACTGATTTAATTAACTATATCACACATTAAAAACCACGCTCACTTAAACTACTGCACCCTCCTCATGTGGGCAAGCCCTTGCTGCAAGTTAACACTGGGATTTTCAGAAGCACTCGGTGTTGACCTGTTGCCAGGAGTTTTATCACTGACTTCAATGGGAGCAAAGCTAGGCCAGTGCTGAGCACTTGTGAAAACTCCACCTCATGTTGCATATAGAAGTTTGTAGAGAAGGTTAGTTCTCGGAAAACTTTTATCTCACTTAGGAGGCGGCAAATAGCTAAAAGGCACTCAGCTCAAGCTGATTAATAACAGATGAAGAGGACAGGCCTTCTTATAACTTTACAAGAGTTTTTCATGAGGAACACCTGTGATCATGCCGTAGATAGGGAACAGTGAAAGCACAGAAAAGAGATTATCCAGAGAACCCTCAAGATATGTGCCGACCACCTCTGATATTAGAGAAATCAGCAAAGGACAGAGATCATACAGTGTGATGATAATTGCTAAAGAAAGGACCAATTCAGAGAGGTAAAAGCATTACCACCATTATTCAGTGGTATACTTCCTTTCAATCCCACCAGCTAATTCATATTCCCACTCACTCTTTGGCCATCTTACTCTACTGAATTTACTAATAGGGGAATGGAGACACTGTAACGATTCACAATTCCTCCATTTCCCATCCTAAAGGGATTGATAATGTTGCCTTAGGGTACATGACATCTCTCTCTATCATTCTGAGAAGCAAAGTCATTATGAATTGGCATGGAAAGGTACAGCACTGTCCAATAAGAGTTATAATGCAATCACTAAATTCAGCACTACTGAACACATTATCAAAGCTTGTAAAATCTCTTTACTTGAAGTTTTGCATTTTTACATATATAAATAAAACAAACCAGAAATCCTTTTGTGATTGGGCTGAAAAACTACTTCTTACTTAACATTAAATATTAGAGAGATGACCAATATATCCACTTCTTTAACTGCTTCCAATAACTGGGAAATGCCCATTTTCTTGTGGAGATCTGACTTATTTTGACCAGGAGAAACTATGCCTATTATCCACACCACTTAGCCTCGGGCCATCCTCATTAGACTACATCCTGTGTTCCAAAGAAACCCAATGGAGCTTGACACACAATTACTCATGCATCACATTGTATTCAAGATTTAAGAAGTACTCCAGGAGAGATTTCTCTGCAGGTAGAAAGTAGCATGAATGCTGCAGAATAATCACCACATTGCTCAGAAACTGGCAAGACAGTGTTCTTCAAAGGCACAAGTCAGTCCTCACTGCAATTTTTAATATACTCTGCTCCTTACTCGGAATTGATTGCAAGGTGCCAATCCAGATCTCAAAAAGAAATCCAAACTCTTCTGAGTCTTTAGACACAGCTGAAGCTAAACCTTCTCTTTCCTTATTTTATTATTTTTCTAAACAAAATATAACAGTCAAATCCCACCTGGATTACCAGTTTGTGCTCTGCTCCAATGCTTTATACTCCAGGCTAACCAATTTGTACGAACTCTTTTGCAGTATTTGGGAGAGAGAGAGCTGGTTGTCAGGATTGTGGTCTTATTTGTAGCTAACCACACTACTGCTCCTGCACTAGAGCCATGTACTAATGCAACCTTCAGAGGCATTTGAAACACAACAGACCAGGTATTACCAGTTGCTATTGAGGGCTTATGTAGAACATTTAAATTGGGTTGACACAGGACATGTTTTCCTCAGCAATGGGAACACACATGTGATACAATGCTATTCCCAGCTTTGTGGGTTGGGAGAGCTGCTCCAGAGGGCCATTTTGGTCTGTAGCCTGCCAGGGTCCTTCCACTTTAGATGATTTATTTTAGGCGTTTATCTGGCCTCCATTACTGTAGTAGCTGAGCAATTCACCATCTTTAATGTATTTATCCTCACAACCCCACTTTGAGATAGGGCTGTTATCCCCATTGTACAGATGATGAGCTGAAGCCCAGAGACCGAGGGGCTAGATCCAAAAGGATTTAGGCATCCACCTGACATTTTAGGCATGTAAATCCAGGAGATGGGAAGTCTGGCTTACCCATGGTTCTCTGAGCTAGCCAGTTGTCAGCCTGTGGATCAAGGTTTAACTTTTCCATAGAACATTGGCCTCATACTATGCTACTGATGATTGACCAAGGGTAGCATATCTAGAGCACAAATAAATGGGGGAAAGGGCTGGTTTCAAGGCTGCAGAGGAGTAAAATAGCTTTGGGGTAATATTTTCAAAAGTGACTTAGGAGCCACCAACTTTCAGTGAGACTTAGGCTCCCAAGGGCCAGGCTTCAAAGTTATTTAGGCACCTAACAACTCCCAGTCAGGTACCTAAATACCTTTAAAAATCTAAAAATTTAAAATTTAAAAATGCAACTTATAAGAATTTACGTCACCTCTTTACCTGTGCTCTTTATTTTTGCTTCGATAGCTGCTCTGGGCCCATGAAACACTTTGTCCTATGATTAAGGTTGTGTTTTCTAGAGTTCTTGGGAAATACACTGTATTAATTTTAATGAGTTTTTGTTTATGTACTGAGAGGGCTTGGATGCCTTCGTTGTTGAGCACCATGCAAATTTAATTTATGATTCAACCTGGTGCTAAGGGAGCATTTTTCAGTCTGGAGACATTCATTCTTAAACACCATTTGCATAAGTTTACTCTTAATCAAACGAAAATCCAATGTGTTACACTTCTATAGTGTATCCAAGCACCCCGTATCCAAGGAGCAGAGAGAGTGTTTCATAGACATTAAATTAAATCTCACCATATGTAGGCAAGGTAATTATTGCAGCCATTTGGGGGAAACTACAGCACAGAAACTATACTAAAGGAGATACCTTTAGGCTGTAGCAGAGTTGGTACTATATCCCTAATTTCTCATCCCAGTCCTGAAAGATTCTGCACAGCCAGATAAATTGTTTTCCTTTTGTCTCTGAACTGGAATTGTTAGCCTTGGCCTTTACAGCACCTCTTGATCTTGAGGCCTGATCCAACTCCTACTGAAGTCGTCGGGAATTTTCTCATTGATTGTTATGCGGATTGTAGGGGCCCCCAAGTATCCTTCCTGGCTTTTTAAAAGTGAACCGCAAAGCATACTCATTACATTTACAGCATTTATTTGTATAGGACCAAAACTGTGCCTGGTGCTATGCAGAAAGGTAAAGAAAGTGGCCTAATTCTGACTTCACTACTTAGTTTAATGCCTGTCTAATTCCACAGGGTCACTCCTGACAGACACCACTACACAATCAGAATCAGACACCATGGCCCTGCTATGGACTATGTACTCTCAGTGATGCAGAGATTCTCTCAAACATTCCCGGCCCTCTCAATAAAACACACACTTTGCTACATCTGAAGTACGTGGTCCTTGCTCTCCTTCCGTTGCTCAAGATGTCTGGAAGAGATCCAGAAGACATGAATAGTGCGGGAACATGACGCAGCCTCAGACCTGAGCAACAGGAGAAGAGTTTCACTAGTTTAAGGAAACTGATTTTAAAAATTAAGACTGTGAAAACTTACATCGATTAACCCTAACTTTAATTAGTACTTCACCAGCATGAGCTAAACCAACTTAAGTGAGGGTTAAACCAGTCTGAGTGTCTCTACATTAGGGGTTTGCACTCTTCATTATGATGATTTCAAATAGATTTCATTTTGCCAGTGCAATTTTTCTTATATAGCCAAGCCCTGAGACTCAGAAGTCCTTCCTTACTCATTTGAATGGAGAAAAAACTCCATCTCTGATTGCATCTGAATGTGGTATCACCATGAGAAATCTTGGCAATCACTTCCAGGAAAGCGGGAGAAAAGAAGGACCCATTATTTGTAATGTAGAAAAGCCAACAAAAACTGAGCTTAACTTCAAAGCCCTTTTCAAACAGAAGAGCAACAAAAAGATTTTGTTTTATGTACTTTGCATCAGATCTGCCCACAACTTTGCAGACAAAAACGTCTTTCTAACTCAATCTCTCACCCATTGCTCAAAAAAGATTAATATTTCAGGTAAATGAGAGATTCTGAGCATCTCAGTTACTAAGATACTCCCTTTAATAGATTGAATACTTGGTTTTTTTAGTTTCAAATGTGAGGTTGATTAATAACATCAATTAGCATAAGTTATTAAGATATTGTGATTATCATTCTAGCTGGAAATTCCTCTCCTGATCCCTTCAGTGTACTAATTCAAATTATATCCTCGCCACTAGAACCTTCTTCTCATTTAATTTATTACCTATGATTTTAACCAACAGCATCATTTTTTTTCCTAAGTCCTAAGGAATCTGTTCATGGATTTCCTCTGGCCACTGAAGAGAAAAAATAAAATCAACTGACCTGAGATATACAAATCCCCTCTCCAGACAGGTGGTTCTCTCTGAGCCTGCCTGAAATTTAACATTGCAGCATGTGACGGACTGCTCTATATCCCTCTCTGTATTGTGTTACTAAGAAACTGATTAAAAAATTGGCTCTTCTGGGCTTGTTCCGATTCCTCCTCCAGTTTATAAAGATAAATTGGCTCATTTGTTCATGTAATACATGGAAGGAAGATTGTAATCTCCCAAAATATCACTTTTCTTTCGCATAAGCTTAAACTCTGACTCTTGGCTAGGAAAAAAAAAATTCAGCAAAGGGGAGAGGATTTGCATCTGATTCCTTAGACATTTATATGCCTTATTGAGACATTCAAATACAGTCCAATGCCACCCATCTCCTCTGCTTCAGGCAGATCGGAGACGCTATACACACTGGCCAGTGGGTTACGTGCTTCCCCTGAACAGGAAAGGTTAATGCTGAGTATTTGAGCCCCACAGCAGTTCAAATCCCAGATAAACCCCCACTTCTTTTGGCCGCCATCTTGGCAGATACCAGGGACTGAAAATGAAAGTCCCGCTGCCTTAAGCTAAAGAGTCACTTCCCATAGCTGTGTGACATAAGCATTTTTTAAAAAAATCTATAAATCCTGAAGCACTTTACAAGTGTGGGTGTGGATCATAACCTCCATTTTTATGGTGTAGAGCAAGTTGCCCCAGGGGGTTACAGGAGAAGCCAGGGTCAGAGCTGACAGCACCACCCAGGACAAATTTCGGCCTTAAAGCTCAGTTTGGAAATGCTGGAGGTTTTGCTTTGAAAATGAACAAGAAAAGTGGACTAAGCGTATCCCCACCACAGACACAATCTTCCACTGCTGCCAGGTGCAGCCACATTCAGACTACAGGCCTGACCCAAAGCCCCCTGCAGCCAACGGGAGCCTGGATGTTGACCTCAATGGACTTTGGATGAATTCTTACAGCACAGAGGATAAGTCAGTCAAGATCTCTTTCCTGCTTTTTCTTCCAATACTGATGCACGAGGGACTTCATTAAATTAGCGGCAGCTCCCCTCAACGCTGAAAAAAAGAGAGATTCCACACAGCGAGGTACTTTGGATCTCAACGCTCCGTGGGGTTTTAGAAATGGAATGTTCCCCAGGCTTAATGTTTCAGAGCAATAATGTGCGCGAAATGCAACTGCCTGCTGCTCCTCAGTGAAGGCCGCACCAATGCTTCCAACTTCCCTCCTCACCATCTTTAAGGAGACTCTTGCTCATGACTACGTCAGCTAACATTTATGCATGGCCCAAAGCTCCTACACATTGGGAAATTTTCTTCAGTGCCAAGATGAAAGTGTTTAATTAAACCCTCCAATGGCAAATTAGATAGCTAAATAGCTTTGAAAACTTCAGTCTTTAGTGTATTGTACTTACTCCAAGAACTCACCGTTGTTTTGCTAGACGGCTGACTCACTGCTTTAACCGTTTGTGTGCAGCCACCACTGGCAGTGTAAAGGGACCTTAGGGTAAATGTGAATTAGCCCCTCAGTCTGACTGTTAATGACCAATTTCAGTGCAGTGCAACCTATCCTGGTGGCTTTTGCTTCACTGCGAGTCTATTACATTGATATTTTTGCAAATAACTCCATGAGCCAGAAATATTCTTCTTTCAGCACAAACTCCCTTCCAAAAGTAACATGACATGGCCCATCAACATAAAACAATCTCCCAACAGCATGGGGTAAAATGATGTTACAGGAGGACAAAAGTTTCTGAGACTCTAGTCAAGTGAAAGATTATGAGAATACAACCTATATTTTCTGAATTCTTCTTCGTCTCATGTTGAAAAATTGTTAGCGTTTTAAAATCTGCTCGTAGGATTGGATCCATACCATGCAAATTTCATCTGAGTTAAAGTTTGCCGAACCTTTTTCCTTTAATATGGATTCTTGATCCCATCCTTCTTCCTTCAGCCTTCTTTCCTTAAAAATTAAGGGCAGATTCTCAGCTGGAGTAAACTTGTCCTAGCTACACTGAACTCAATGGAGGCAGGACAATTTACACCAGTTGAAGATCTGCCCCCATAGCCCACAACTAGGGCTTCTAGGTTCTATAACAATACAAATAATAATAATTAATAATGAGTGAAAGAATGCAAGTTCAGATGAAGCAGGTACCAAGCTGCAAAACCAAGAAGGTAATGTTGTCATTTTAACGGCATGCATTGAATAGATTCACCAATGGATGGAACTCAAAAATGGAGCTGAGGAAGAGAAAGAGGGCATATACGTGTGTAAGGCAGCATACAAGCGACACTGTGCGGGTGGGCTGGTTAAGTGGCAGACAGTTCCTAATTTGCTGTTTCAACCTTTAATTGTATGATGAATTTGTTGGCAGTGTCTGTGGATTTCTGCCTCCATTCATCTTTATTTACAAGCAATTTCCAGCAGCAGTTTTAATTCGAGTTTCCTTCTTATCTAGCTATGCTTCTTCTCTGTCTTCTCCACTAGGTCATAAGGGCAGCAATTTCATCGTCTCAGCAGCCTTTACACCTCTGCTCAATTACAGTCCTGTAGGAGGGCATGGCAAAATACTACAGCATTTGTAGATCAGAGCTAACCTAGATTAAATTATGAATATTTCAAAACCCACCATGATTAATTCAAAAGACAATGTACATTTCAACAGTCACAAACCCAGCTTGTTTTGCCAGCCTGAGCAAGTCCCTCTGCTAGTTGCTTAAATTTATATTCAATCCAAACGTAGTGTGTGTACACACGTGTGTGCACTCGCGTGAGTGCACTATCAACACCACCTTGGGTACTGTCAGTAAATTAAAGGGACATGGTCGATTTTAAAGTATTGGTACAAATTTCTTGATCTGTGTTACTAAAACCTTAGAATTTTAATAGAAAAAATATCCCAACCCTTATTTGATAACACTGTCTGTTAACTTTCCAAATTCCTCATGACAGACAATGACGTTAATTTCACATACATCCATAATAAATGTCATGTTCATTTTAAATGAAGCTCTTGGAACCAGGGTCTGTCACTGACTTTATGCAAAGACAGTGCCTAGCAGAGTGGGGCCTTGGTCTGGTTGGCTGTGAGGTGCTACCCTTAAGAGCTATATAATAATCTCAGGGTGGCAGATAATGCAGGGGAATGTTTGTTTAAAAGCAATGATTTTAACTGGCATCTAAAGTGTTGTGCAAACTTTTCTATTGGTTTTAAGATTAGCAAAAAAAAAGAAAAAAACCCCACATTTTGTAACCAGGTCTGGGGCTAACTTCTAGATGACAGACCATGTTGCTTTAAAAAAAAGAGAAAGAAACTTGGAATATAATGGCCAAACATGAAGGGACACAAACCACTTTCCTTTACCCCTATTTAACTACAGGGGAAAATTTCAAAGGCACTCATTATTGGCCTATGTACACTCCAACTGAGGTCAAAGGTCCACACAAATTACAGAGGCATGAATTCACCTAATCCCCCCTGAAAACTTTAAAGATCTGGTCTGCACTTTGCTAATTGTGTACTACCTTGTCTCCAATCCCCGCAGAGAGATAGTTTTACATGCAGATGACTCACTCAACCTTGCCCAATAAGGTGCACTCAGAAAGTGCTTTGGAGACTGGAATTCTAATATATGGGACTCTCCTGCTGTGCCTAAGCACAGAGATCATTGGAGAACAGTGTCAGATCATCACAGTACGTTAACCAAAAAGAAAACTGAGTTAAATGCCATGTGGTTGCCACTAGAGGATAGAGCTGAAATCTCTTTGTTGCTCTTCTTTATTTAGGGGCACGAGAAGATTAGAGGTTAATTAGCCATCTTGATCCCACAAGGAAAGTAAACTTTTGGGGCCATTTCAGTCCATGAGAGTTCAACATCCCTCTAGTTCTGGATTTGGAAGGAACCCAAAACTCGGAGTGCAGCTCTCTTAAAAGTCTTGGCTTTAAATGAAGCTAAGTAAACCCCTGACCTCAGAAGGAGCAGTCTGACACCCCCAAAAGAGCTTGGGGGAACAATTCTGACTTCCTCTCTTCCTCAGTAGCCCGCGTTCAACCCTCAAGTTAGAGGAAGTGTGATGGTCTTCGCTTTCAAAGGGCAGCCACAGAGCTTGCTCCCATACTGTGCTCTCGATGGGCAAGCCACAAGTCTTGTTGCCCCTCACCCTTGTCCCTTCTTTACAGTCCCTATCTTCTAGCGAGGTCAGGCAGCCCATTCTATCCTGCAGCAGTACCACAGATACGTCACCAGACCTGCCACTGGTGATCTTTTAATAGTTTGAGGAGGAGATGTTCTATAGTGTTATTTACTCCTTCTCATAACACAAGAACTAGAGGTCACCAAATGAAATGAATAGGCAGCAGGTTTAAAACAAACAAAAGGAAGTATTTCTTCACACAACGCAGTCAGTCAGTCTGTGGAACTCTTTACCGGAGGATGTTGTGAAGGCCAAGACTATAGCAAGTTTCAAAAAAAGAACTAAATAAGTTCATGGAGCATAGGTCCATCAATGACTATTAGCCAGGATGGACAGGGATGGTGTCCCTAGCCTCTGCCTGCCAGAAGCTGGGAATGAGCAACAGAGGATAGATCACTTGATGATTACCTGTTCTGTTCATTCCCGCTGGGGCACCTGGCTTTGGCCACTATCAGAAGATAGGATGCTGGGCTAAATGGACCTTTACTCTGACCCAGTATGGCCATTCTTACAGCTCACTGGAAGTCTACACGAGGATAGGTGTGGCCTAGTGAATTCGGCAGCGATTTAGCTTCAGAGCACTGAAAGACAAGTGCACCAGCAAGACTAACAAAGCCTCTTCATCTTACCACAGAAGAGGCAAGGGGAGCTCTTTCCCTGTCATTTCTCAACACACAAATCTTCTCAAAAAATGGGGGAGTAAGTTATTGGCTAGATTCTGAAAATGGGAACAGGAAGAGAGAGAAGCAAAGCCACCACAGACTAAAACAAAGACACAAAAGGGAAGAGAGAAGATCAGGCCTGATGTTTCCAGGACTTACAAGAATGTTTCACTGACTATCCCACAAAACCCAGGTTGTAACCATAACAATATCTAAATATTACATGGAAAAGATTGTTTGTTAGCTAGCTTCCCCAGGAAAAGAGCCAAATGACTTTTTTCTCACCTCTGTGGAAAAGTCAGCAGGGCATAAAATTCACTTTGTTGAATCCAGGCGCATTGGCTCTTAGAAAGGAAACACTGTCAGTCAAATTGGGATAAACTTACTTTCAGAATATAAAATGAAGTTTGCAGCAAGTTCAGAGTGGCGGGGGTGAGAGCGATGTCTGTACTCTTACCCAACTTTCCACTAATTACTGCATATGTCACCATTATAAACCTGACAAAAAGGCTGGGCTAATCAATTCATCAAGTTAGGATTCATAATAAACACAGTGTGACTTCAAAATGGACAGTGTCCATTTTAAACAATAGTGTTCCCTGGTCGCATTACTGACACTACCTTAGACGATTAAAAGTGAAATAATTTTAAAACATCTGGTTTTCCTTTCCACCACCTATGATTTCATGTTTTCCAAACACTTTTGGCAGCCCTTTGTAAAGACATCTGCCGACTAAACACGAGGGACAATGTCAAGGCAGAGGATGAAGAAGAATTCTGATCCCTGGATAAAATAAAAAAGTTTGCTACCTCCCCTCTTTGGTTGAACTGGGTAGTGGTGACAACAGGAAGGCTGTGTGGCTATTTCCGTATGCTACTCTTTCTTCTTTGGGATGATGTTGTGGCGTACTATAGGTCCTTCCCCTTGTGTTTTGTCTATCCATTTGTAAGTGATTTCTTGAATGTTGTGTATGCCCTGTATCACTGTATTGGTATTCAGAAGCCCCTCTCACGGGAGATTCAATTGTGGAAAAATTTTATTATACTTTAATTATATAAAATGTGTCTAGTGTCAGATTTTATTTGCATTTTTCATCTCACTTTTTTTTTTTTTTTTTGGTCCCTGATGCACTTAACTCCCTCAGTTCTCAGAATCACAAAGAAAAATGAATACGTTGTCCAGGGATGCTGCTTGCCTTTCGGTTCTGCACATCATTCAGTATAACTGGTCTGTTTCTAGTCTAGTTTGTTGCACAGCTGCATTTGCTTAGGATGCAAATATTACAGGGGAATGTTTTAGATTTAGTTTTCAAAACCAACAAGGATAAACCGTCAAACATTAATAATGGTTTTACATCATAATTTTAGGGAACATCTTCTGCCTTTGACTTCCCCTTCCTTCCCCTCACCTTATTTTCACATCTAGTAGCATGACATATGAATACGATATTATCATTCATTCACCCAGTGGTCTCAAAGCCTTTTACTAACACTAATCAGCTGTTACAACACACTCTTTTAGGTAGGTAAGTATCCTCATTACAAAAGCAGTTTGTTATATCAAAGCAATTATTTTAAGTGTGCAAGGGGAAAGGAGGAGGAGGGAAAATGCCTGAAACAAAAAATACTACTTGCAAAATAATAGCCATTCCCTGTAGTTATAACTTGATTGAAACTTAATGACTAATCAATAAAACTATAATTACAACTTTCACCCTTATGCTTGCAATTTGGAATACAGTAAAATCGATCACATAAAATTTGATATGAGAGAACAGTGAGAGAAGCTCATTTTGTGCCATTTTTATTAGGTGGCCTGCTATACCAAATCTCCTAATCCCTACCTCAATTATTTCACACCTCCGTTTTTCCATCACAGTAAGAGATAAAGGCCGGTGGAAAGCAGAAGCTTATTAGCTCAGAAGTGCTTCTTTCAACACGATAGTTGTCACAACATGACGCAAGGTTGTTATTTTTTTAAAAAAATACAGTATGAAAGAGGTTGTCAATATGCCTCTGTTGTTGTTGTTGTTGTTGGGTGGTAGGAATCAAGCATACTACAGAGCGAAGCAAGCGCCTCTTATCTCAACTTTACTGTGCCTCAGTTTACCTAGCTGAAAATGGAGACAATTTTCCTGCCTGTCACATGGTGTGATGCTTAGTGCTTGCAAAGCACTTTCAGATCTTTAAACAAAAGAGGCTCTAAAATTGCAAAAGTATCATCTGCCTCTGACTTTCTTTTGACCACGGTTGATTACATTTTCCAATCAGGTTTTTCTTATGGATCCCCCACAGATAATTGAGTGTGCTTTTGTTTTCAAAACGTAAGGCTTTTCCCCAACTTTTCCCTTTTGTTAGCATGGCTGACATGGGTATCGTACATCCTGGGGTTGGACTCTGCCTCATTTTATTCTGGAACCCACCATTTTATAGCTCAGAAACTTCAAGGCTTCTTTCATTTGCATATGATGTTCCATGAATTAGTGAGCAGGCAACCAGTAGAGCTATAGTTTCAAGGGGTGGGGGAGTGACCGACTTTTAACGATTCCCAGTGGGTTTTGTGGGATACCTATGGAAACTGATTCCTTGACATTCCTGTGCTTAGAATTTCTGAGCTGACAACACAGAGACTGGGATTGAGATCAAAGAGAATCTGCCTGAGGAAGCTACATGGCAGCTCTATAAAGCAGACAGCCTTAAATCGCCTCCCTCCCATCTCTTACTTCACTTGCACCGCCAAAGCGGTTGTGAGCCCATCCACACAAGCTGCCACTGACAATGAGGTTAGTTTCACAGACCCGCTGAATCACAACCAGTCAAGACAGTTTGGTTTCTAACATTTAAAAAAATTGCTCAGGTGCCAACAATTAAAGCCCAAGGGTCAAATACAAATGCAAAGAGGCAGATGGGGCTATGTTTCTCTTCTGAAATGGCCAGTTGGCACTACCTCTGCCAGAGTGCTACTGCACTTTCCAGCAGCAGAGTGAAAATAGCTTGGATCAGTCATTCTGTTAACAGTTTGGGACTGAATCATAGCTAGGACTGGACATGCCAGTTACAACAAGAAAGCCCTGTGATGAGTAAGCACAAAGGCAGGTGTGATGGAGAGAGGGCAGACAGAGAGAGGGATCAAGTTTAACCAGGGGAGGGGAAAAACCTCAACAAATAGAAGCCTCACTGGGAGGCAGATTAGAAATTGGGTATGGGGAAAGCAGAATGCGACACAAAATCTTAGCTACAGGAGATGACGGTGTGCCCTACGCCAAGGTGAAGAGTGGGAAGGGGGCAGGTCTTCGTGGGGAAAGTAATGTAATGCTCTGTAAAAACAAGGAGTTCTTGTGTGCCACAACGACTCCTCGTTGTTTTTGCTGATACAGACTAACAAGGCGACCCCTCCAAAACCTGTCGTGATGCTCTGGGTTAACCAGAGCAGAACACCTAGTCAAAAGTCCCTGCCTGAGACATCAGGCTGGTAGAATGGGACAAACACATTAGAAAACGAGGGATCTTACTAGGCACCCTGCCCTACGCAGGTGGGGAACATGATTCTCTAGGGAACATGATTTGTGAACATGATTCACAAAGCAGCCTTTCCCTCCTGACTGCGTCACTCGGGGTCTGGAGATTACACCTGAGATTTACTTAAAGCTGCAATCTGAGATACCCAAGAAAGTATTTCTTTATGTAACCTACAGTCCACTTGTGGAACGTACTCATAACGGGGTTAAGCAGTGGGCCTGCTGGATGTTAGAAAGGTGTGAGTGGAAAGGTGTCAGTGGCCCTGCACAGCCTTTACAGACATGCAAGCCAAGGTCTAGGTTAGACAGGCATTCAAAGCCTTGGGACTAGCTTCATGCCTGACCACTTTAAGGACAGTTCTTTTCCAGGCCCTATTCCCTACAGCACGTTAGAAGCTGGCTAGGCATATTACAAAGAGGTTTGGGCCTCCTCTAAATTGTCAGGAGCTGGTCACTGCCAGAGCTAAGGTCAGTTCTTAAGGGATCTCTGGCAAGGGTGGCCATACTGTGGCTCAGGAGCTGCATGCAGCTCTTTTATAAAGTGCGGCTCACAGAGCTCCTCCATAAGCTCCCCACCTTCTCCACCCAACAGACTTGGGGTGGTGGCTCTTGGGACCTCTGCCTTGCAGCAGGTTAGTAGGATGCGGGCTTCTGTATAGCACATTTCAACAGTAGACCTCAAAGTGTTTTATAAAGTGTCATTTCCCCCACCCATTTTACATACAGAGAAACTGAGGCACAGGGAGATGAATTGACTTGCCCAAGGTCACCCAGTAGGCTAATATCAGAGATAAAAGCAGAAGCGAGAAAAGTCTAAGGCCTTGGTTACACTGGCACTTTATAGCGCTATAAAGCCTCCAGGAGCGCTATAACTTACTACCCGTCCAAACTGGCGAGGCATGTAGAGCGCTATAAACCCACAGTTATAGCGCTGCTGGTAATCCTCCCTTCCCAGAGGATTAACAGCTATTGCATATTCCGTGTTCCGTCTTATCTCAAGTGTGAATGAGTATTAACACAGATAGCGCAACAAGTGATCTCTGGGGACGCCCCGAGCCATTTAAGGCAATTGACGTCTCCTCCTTTTGTTTTGAACTCTGGCAGGAGGAATGTGGAAGTATGTTTTCAGAGTTTCTCTCTTAACTCGGCAGATAAGCAATGCAAATGTTTAGGGAGGGAGCCTGTCTGAAATACAAAGCCTGCCTAGTCTTCTCTGTCAAAGGACACTTACTGACAGGCTCTCAGAAGGACGAACTCTCTCCTTCCACATACATACAACATGTTCCCCCTCACCTCCCTCGTTTGAAAAGCACGTTGCACCCAGCTGAATGCTGGGATAGCTGCCCATAATGCACCACTCCTGTGCTGCTGCAAGTGCCGGAAATGTGGCCATGCTATACCGCTGGCAGGTATCAGTGTGGACACGCTATAGCGCTATTGCTATAGCTGTATATGAGGACAGCTACAACCAATACCACTATAATCCTGTAAGTGTAACCATAGCCTGAGTCCCAGTCCAGTGTTCTATGCAGTAAGCCCCTGCCTCTCCTAAAACACTAGTCTACTATAAACTGTGAGATTGAATGGACTGCTACAGGATATGTGTAGCTAAATAAGTTAGCAGCCACGTAAGCCACCAAAAAAAAACAAAACCCCAGACATTTGTCTTTCAAGATTGTTTATTTCAACAAGATACCCAAAAGCCTCAGTGAGAAGTAGGGCTCAAAGATGCTGTGTAAACACAGATAAGGTAAGGCCATATCATTGAACTGGATAGTTGCTTAGAAGGCACTGCAGAACATAAGATCAGGAGTTAAAAGCAATTAGACATTTTAATGTCCTGGAGAGAAGCAGCAACACTTCCAAAGAAAGGTGAGAGGAGAGCAACGTTAATTGAAACAAGGCACTGCCTATACTCCATGGCTGCCATATTATCACAGAATTAAAAGATAGCGAGGGAGTATTAAACCAGTACTTGTGGCCAATAAAGTAAAAGCACTATAGGGGGACTACCCATTTTTGTAGCTCTGAGCAAATCAGAGTGGTCAGAGGTGCTCATTAGCTTGATCTCTGAAAATTGAACCAAAGCACCAGGTTTTACCCAAAAGTATTTGCCATGAAACAATTAAAACTGTATGTATTGACAGAGTACACAGTTCTGGACCAAGTCAGTCCAGGTTTAGATAAGTGTATTTGAATTGTGACATCAGTTCAAGTACTTATGAAAAGAATACCAGAGTATCCAGAAATACACAACAGAAGTTCCATAAAGCTCACTACAACACTTACAACGATGAGAAGAATCAGGCAAGGAAGCACTTTCAGGAGCTAAAAATCCTGCACCATTTGATATATGTCAGTTGTCCTACCCTGTCGGGTCACTCTGTATTTTCTTGTACATCTGCTGGGACAGCTGATTTATAAATGCATGGAAGACTTTTCTTCAATGGACAAACTACCTTTTGGGGAAGTTATTCTCTGAATATGAATGCACAAACTGGGAGAGAGAGGGCAGGAGCAGCACTTTATTACTGGCTCTTACCAACCCAAAATGGATTGGTTTTAAACTACTCTATTCTCATTTTGCGCTCATAAAACCTTTTGAACTGGAAACCTTTTCCTGACTAAGCCACACTGAACCGCAATTCTGCAAAAGAAAGAAAAGGCAAGCCCCAAAATCAACATGATGCGGAGGTGTGGTCATTGTGGATCTGGAACAATGCATATTTCCTGTCTCCTGCTAAGCTGCAAGCCAAAATAAAAAACACAGAGGTTAGCCAATGTGCTTCACTTACATCCACTTCACTGAAGTAGATCCTGGAATGACCAGCACCTAAACCAGGTTTAGCAGCATGTCATCAAAGAATGCTTTAAACATAACTAAAGAGACAAGGTGGGTGAGGTAATATCTTTTATTGGACCAACTTCTGTTGGCGAGAGAGAAGAGCTTTTGAGCTTACACAGAGCCACATTCTGCCACACCCAGAAACTCCAACAAGCTTTTCCCTAGCAATGGTCTTGGACTTGAGCATGCCCGCAAGCAAAAAGAGGTCTGTCCCTGGAGCGGCATTCAGGGAAAGCAGTGCAACTTCACATTCATTCAGACTTCGAGAAGAGTCGGGACGTTGAGTCAGAGAGAATAGTCCGGTGTGCAAAATGCTCACTAAGGTGCAGGCGTGGTGTCATGCACTTGGCCTGCCTACAACCCAAGTTTGTCCCATCAGCAGCACAACAACAAAAAACAATCTCAACTTGCCTTAATGAAAGTTGAGTTGGATGTGCTCGGAAGGGCCGGTAGGGAAAGAGACATGTCTTCTAATAATACCATCAGCTCTTATAGAGCAGGTCAGTATCATCAGCCGCCATTTTACAGATGAGGAAACTGAAGCTCAGGGTGGTGAAGTTACTTGCCCAAGATCACCCAGCAGACCAACGGCCAAGTCAGAGATAGAATCCAGATCTCCAGCATCCTACTCCAGGGATCTACAAACTAGGCCTCACTGTCTTCCCCAGTAGGCTTGCGGGACTGAAGACCAGCAGGACATTAGCTGGGATACCGCTTCTCTTCTTAGCAGTTGACATGAAATCAAATGATCTGAAAAGTAGGACTAAATCCATTTTCTTGGAACAGCCTGTGACCGACAAGGAAGGCCACAGTCTAATACACCTAGCCAATCTCATTCTTCAGCTCCAAATTAAGTGCCAGTACTCAATCAGCACATACCCATAGCCATGAGCCCTCTGGAAAATAAGGGCCTGACATTTGCAATTGCTCTGCCTCTCTTTGGATCAAGTCTTAAAATAGCTGCTTGGCTGGCTGCTACCACGACAGTCCCTTTCGAGCTCGGAAAATGGAATTACATGCCGTATTTCAGGACGGGTTTGGTAGAAAAAGGGAGCATTAAAAACACAAGCTGCTGCCACCACCACACTTGTGAGTGAGCCTCAGACTGCTCATTGCAAAGGGAGCTGAAGTTAGCGCTTCAGTGTATAGTTAAAAGTTTATATACAAACACTGACGGGGGCAAAGCTTCGGACAGACTTCCCCTCCTTCCACATAGATCACTTACTTTTAAGGGTACATCTACACTGCAAAGACATAAGAACGGCCATACTGGGTGAGACCAAAGGTCCATCTAGCCCAGTATCCTGCCTTCGGACAGTGACCAATGTCAGTGACCAATGTCAGTGACCAATGCCCCAGAGGGAATGAGCAGAACTGGAAATCAAGTGATCCAACCCCTGTGATCTATTCCCAGCTTCTGGCAAACAGAGGCTAGGGACACCATCCCTGCCCATCCTGGCTAGTAGCCATTGATGGACCTATCCTCAATGAATTTATCGAGCTCTTTTTTTTAATCCTGTTATAGTCTTGGCCTTCACAAGACCCTCTGACAAGGAGTTCCACAGGTTGACTGTGAGTTGTGTGAAAAAAAAAATACTTCCCTTTGTTTAAAACCTGCTGCCTATTAATTTCATTTGGTGACCTCTAGTTCTTGTGTTATGAGGAGTAAATAACACTTCCTTATTTACTTTCTCCACTCCAGTCATGATTTTATATACCTCTAGAAGATCCCACTTTAGTCGTCTCTTTTCCAAGCTGAAAAGTCCCAGTCTTATTAATCTCTCTTCACCTGGGAGCTGCTTCATACCCCTCATCATTTTGTTGCCTTTTTCTGAACCATTTCCAATTCCAATACATCTTTTTTGAGTTGGGGTGACCACATCTGCACCCAGTATTCAAGATGTGAGTATACGATGGATATAGAGAGACACAATATGATATTTTCTGTCTTCTGATCTATTCCTTTCTTAATGATTCCCAACATTCTGTTGGTTTTTTTGACTGCCGCTGCACATTGAGTGGATGTTTTCAGAGAACTATCCACAGTGACTCCCAGATATCTTTCTTGAGTGGTCACAGCTAATTTAGACCCCCTCATTGTATATGTACAGTAGGGATTGTTTTCCAGCGTGCATCACCTGTGTCAGAGACTCTCAGAAAACAGGTCAAACTGAGTCAGCCTTGTGCTACAGGGCAATGTAGATTTTCAGGCTCAAGCTCTGAGACCCTCCCACATGAGGTTCAGAAGGAGGGCTCTACACTGCTAATTTTACTCGCTGCTGCTGCAGAGGGGGAGGGGTGCAGCACAGATGTACCCTGAGAAAGAAAAGTGGGGGGTATGAAAATAGCATAGCTGAATGAGTCAGTTAATATAATTGATACAGTGACTTTTCAAGTACATTCAGGTCTGAAAACTCTGTAATGCAAGAAATCTAATCTAACAAGGTTTAGATTGTTTATATTTTCCAACACTAAGAGCATTACTCTCCATTTTATGATTTTTAAATTGTTTTTCCCTAATAAAAATGTCATATAATGAAAAATAGTGAGAAATATATTTTTACCACTTTGGTCTCATTTACAGACTTAAACTACACATCTACCGGAAAATGTCTCCAGTGTAAAAGTTACCAAAGCTACTGAATAAGGACAGCTTTATACTACCATCCAAAAATGGACAAATAAAAAAAAAAAAGATTTTGAACACCACCGTGACCTCAGCATTTGAAATCTCAGACTAGTTTTTCCTTTGGCCCCTTTTTTCAAGTGGCTGAATTGCAAAACTCTTGATTTCTGAGAGAGAACATTCTACTTTACAGCAATTAAAATGTAAAACGTACCCCAGGCAGTACAGCCCATCATACTGGCCAATACTATCTCAGTTTCCCTGTACTCCCGTCTGCTTGTGCATTCATCTGTTGTCTTTTGCTTATACTTTTGCAAGCTCTTTGGGGCAGGGAATGTCATTTGTACAGCGCCTAGCCTAATGGGGTACTGACTTATGACTGAGGCTCCTAGGAGCTATGATAAATAAAAAGTGAACTAATGAAAGGTATCCGACCACATCACAACATAACATTACCAGTGAGACACAGGATAGATGGATATGTATGTAGCTGATAACTCCTTGGATCTAGTCATTTTCACGCACCCACTACTAACAGTGAAACTGCCTCACAGAAAACGCTGGATGGGGGTGAAAGCACTGGAAAGACGAGCAATCAGCTTTCAGTGTCTCTCTTGAATTTCTTCCGGAGAGGAATAATTCTTCAGTGACCATTCAGTTTTCTCCTTTCCTTCAGGATAGAGAACAAGCCTGTCTCTCGAGTGACCTACAGAAATCTTTGCCATTCACCCAACAAATTCAAAAATCTTTCATTATAAACAGCTGAAATAAGTAATTTTATTGTCACAGACACGAACATTTTCACAAGTTTTTTTTAAATGGAACAGTTTAGAAAACATTTCTCAAGTGGGTAAATCAGAGCTGAAATAATGTAAGGAGATTATGACTGGGGTTCTCACGGGAGCCCAAGGAAGGGGAGTTAGACCCAACCCCATTAAAAGCCAATGGGAGTTGGACACCTAGTTCCATTAGGGTCCACTGAAATCCCAGCCTAAACATTCACCCATCAGAACTATCCCTCAGGTATTTAACAATTAGCCTACTGCAGCAGGTGGTATTTGGGTAGTGGACATGCCATGCACAAGGGACCAATCTTGCACTGTGATTTTTAAACTTTTCTCGACTACATAGCAACATAGTTCTAGTGATGTCATGTTCGGTACCTTTGTGTTCCTGGGAAGAACAGTCTGGAAGCACAATGTAGCAAAATCTCATTCCATGGGCAAGTAAGTGACAGGAAAGTCTTTTGAATGATCCCAGCTCAACCCATTTCCAATGACACTTTATTAGCAAAGCTTCCACCAACTGGCAGACCTGGAACTGGGAGCTGGTGAGGCATGGGAAGAACAATAAGTCCCCACTACCATGTCACAGAGGGTGACACCTCTGAAATACCGATTCTGTGGATTATTCACGAATCAAAGGGCAACCATATCTTCCCCATCACTAACTTGCCCACAGAATGAGATTTTGCTCCATGATGCCTCCAGGCTGTTACTCAATGTCAACACTTCATGTAAAACAAAACAAAACGAACCCCAGACATTTCTAGAAAACATATTGGTAAACTATTTTGCACCAATGCTTTGTAAAGACCAGGCTTGTTAAATCTGCAGCTCCATAAGTCAAAGGTTCCCACTAAAATTCAGTTCTCATAAGACTTTCATCTTTTCTCCTTCTCTTCTTGCTAGGAATGTGCAGTAGACAGAGCTGTTACTTACTACTTCTCCAAAGGAGGCAGCCGCCATGTGCGTTACTGGACTCAGGTATGGAGGGGTGGCAGAAGCCAACATACATTTCACATATTCATAGGTGACAAAAAAGGCAGCAGCTGAAATTTTAAGAAAAGGTCAGTCATCAAACTATCCCTATAGCTGCATTCGCAGACTGCTGTTATAATCCAGACAAATCTAGTTTACAGTTATAATCCAGAAAATAGCCAAATGCTATAATCCAGAGACAAGACATTCCCCAAAACACTACTACTCTTCTTACCAACATAGTTCCAGGGTCAACACTTTTTCACTCATGGTCAAAACTTGCTTTAACTTCAATGGGCCCAGGGCTTCAATCCATGTTTACAATTACAGTATTTAAAAAACAAAAAGGCAAAATGGTATCTCTGACTGACTGGAAGTTTTTGGAAATCGTGTCTTAACTGTCTCTCTCTTTTTTTTTTTTTTTGGTAATACTGAGGGTGGGGGCTGTGCTTTATTGTACAATGGTCAACTGATTTTACAAATCAGCTCCTTCAAGGAAACAACTGCTCATTGAAATCTGATTGCAGCATCTTCCTGGCTAAAATCTGCCTCGTATTTTACAGTTTAGCTCCCTAAGCAGCAGCAATTCATTTGAGAGAAAGAAAATGAAATCCTCCTGGGAGCTTGAACCATTCATTACACTGTAATCCAATGGGCAAGAAACAGTTTTATTTGGTAATAGACCTAATCTCATAACACAGAAAACCAATCCAAGTGTACTAATGTACTATTAGAAGGGAAGAAGAGCATACCAGGCACTGAAGTGACAACAGTTTTTTGGTACTAACAGGTGTCTTGCATTTGCTTCTTAGCACATAAAGAGTTACTTGTATTCTTCAAGATAATTTAAGTTTTCGGTCTTACACTGCGGCAAGAGATAAATCCTAGCTCAGATGTTAGAGATGCAAATCCTGAAAAAAGCTGACATCTCTCACAGGGGAACAGATTTTAATTGTGCAAAAGGGCTGCCTGTATTGCCTTCTGCAGTTAATCAAAAGATGCTTATCACCTCAAAAGGAGATAACGAAAGCAGAAAAGATAAAGAACAGAAATTTTTTATATAATCTTTCGAAGGACATCGAACATCTGAAGGTGTCAGTGGATTGGTCTGGGAACTTAACATTTACAAACGTGACAGCCTAACTGGACTTCATTTTGGAAAGAGGAAGAGAGCAAAACAGATCTCGGGAATTGCAAATGTTTTTCTTCAGACACTAGAACTATTTTGTTTCTGAAAGACAGGGCCAGTTTCAAAAGGCCTCCTCAGAGCTTCCCTCAGTGTCTAAATGGCTTACAATTGTTTATTTCTCTCCCCAGAAAAGAAAACATTCCCTGCTAGAATTTGGCTCCTAAAGACCAGAGGGGAGCACATGCACGTACACTGCAGTCAGACATGGCCAGGATTTCCAGGCGAGAGTCTCCAGGATGGGGACTGTGCCACGTTGTGGGTGCTGCTGGAAACAGGAAGGAAGTGGCAACAGGTGGCCACGAAAAGGGAGATGCGACAAAGGAACGGGGTTGTCCGTCTGTCTATGGCAGTGGTTCTCAACCAGGTTCCGGAGCCCCTGGGGGACCCATGAGCAGGTTTCAGGGGATCTCCCAAACAGGGCCCATGTTAGACTCGCTGGGGAACAGGGCAGAAAGTTGAAGCCCCAACACACAAAGCTGAAGCCTGAGCAATACAGCTCTGTGGGGGCCTCAGGCAGCTGTCCTGCTTGCTATCCCCCTAACACCGGCCCTAGCTTTTATAAGCACAAAACCAGTTCCTGTGGCACAGATGGGCTGTGGAGTTTTTATAGCATTGGGGGTGGGGGGCCTCAGAAAGAAAAAGTTTGAGAACCCCTGATCTATGGTATTTACATGTCCCCATTACTGTAGTACGTGAGCACTCCACAACCTTCACAACACCCCTGCGAAAGAGAGCAGTGCTAGAGCCTGATTTTACAGATGGGGAACTGAGGGACTCAGAAGACTAAGTGACCAGCTGAAGGTCACAGAAAGGAAGCCTGTCACAGGGAAAGGAATTGAACCCAGGTCTCTCGAAGCCCACCCTCGTCACTGGACAATCCTTCTTCTCCAGCTAATACAGCCATGCTAGAGCATTAGGGAGGGAGCTCCTTGCTCTTAGGGTTAATACTGAAGAGCACCTGCTCCTGTTGAGGAAGTGCCACCAATTAAAAGTTCTACTAGTTGTCTGCAGTTCAGCGGAGAGAGATGGAAGGGGAGAGGGACTGCTTCCATCGTGTAAAGCCAAAAATTGGATCTTTAAGTGCAGAGGGGATGAAAAGAATGGCACCGGGGCTTCCAGAAGAGTATCTGGACACGGTGGCGTCACCATGAGAGTGCACAGGAATCTGAATTGTGAAACACAAAGCAGTACCACCAGTAGTTAGCATTTGTAGATTTATAAAATTGGAAAGAGGAACAATATATATCAGAGAGAGAGAAGGATTTATCTTTTGGAACCATACATTAGATAACTTTGCACCACTGTGATTACATCTGATTTAGTTGCACTGGTGTTGGCACACTACACGAGTGCAAAATGAAGCATGCAATGGTGTGATTTTCTCAAGTACAGTGCAGGGCAGCAAGTTTACATTACGGGTCATCATTACAATGGTGCATGCACCCTGCACCCACACAAAACCTCATAACTTCAACAGGGGTCCCATGTGGAGATGCTAGCAGGATGGGAGCCTGGCAGAGAAAGGACAGGATCACCCTTTAAACACACTTGATTATGCAGTCCCCCTAAAGGAAACCAAGGATTAACACGGACACAATCCTCTCAGTTTTTACCATTCGGGAAGGATCCTACAGCAGTAGAAGGAACGCCAGAGTAGATGCCGCGAAAGCCACCAGCCTTCTTAAATCCTTGGGGACTCTGCAGTCGGGTTTTTATGGTATCCAGTGGGAACAATATCAAGTCAACGCACATACCAGCTATCCCACCAGCCTTCAAGATAAAGAGAAGAAAGTGAATTAACATCAACGGAGAACAAGTCTTGCCTACACACATGCTGTTATGAGACTTGTCCAAAGAATATTATTAAAATCTATCCATTTGCAGCAAGCAAGTGTCTCTGTCATTCATCGACAGATTTCTCCAATAATTACTTTTTAACTACAAGCAACCATGTGTAGGTTGATGCCAAGTACCAGCACAGGATAGAAAAAGAACAGTGCAATATTTTAACCATTCTTGCATTTTTCCTCACTATTTTGGGTTGAATGAAGGAAGCAAAGCAGCTCCAACAACTCTGATCCACGCAAATAAACCTAAAATAACGGCACACACCAGTTAGCCAGATGATACAGCACAGTGTGTCCATCAGCGCCGGGAATTATTGGGCAAATATTAGAACTGGTGGAGAAAAAGATTTGCATTCCCAAGGGGAAAATGTGGGGGTTTCATTTCAATTTTGTTTGTTTCTGACAACCAAAAAACAGGGGGGAAAAATCATTTTAAACCAAAAGTTTCAGAGTCATAGAAACATAGGACTGTAAGGGAGAGTGATAGGTCATCTAGTCCAGTCTCCTGAACTGAGGCAGCACTAAGTATTAGACCATCCCTGATAGGGGTTTGTCTAACTTGTTCTTAAAAACCTCCAATGACAGAGACTCCAGAACCTTCCTACTTAATTTATTCCAGTGCTCAACTATCCTGACAAGTGGGAAGTTTTTCGTAATGTTTAACTTAAATCTCCCTTACTACAGTTTAAGCCCATTGCTTCCTGTCCTGTCTTCAGTGGTTAAGAGAATCATTCATCGCGTTCCTCTTTATAAGAACTTTATATACACTTGAAGACTGTATCATGTCCCGCCTCAGACATCTCTTCTCCAGACTAAATAAACCCAGTTTTTTTCAATCATTCCTCAGACATTGTATTTCCTCGACTTTTAATCATTTTTGTTGCTCTCCTCTGGACTTTCTCCAATTTGTCTAGTGCTTTCCCAAAATGTGGTGCCCAGAACTCAACACAGTACTCCAGTTGAGGTTTTACCAGTTCGAATACTTTCATTCAAAGCAATATGGTGAAAATTTTCATTTTATACTAAAAAACATCATTAAAAGATTTAAACCAGTTCTAATAAATATATGGACAGGAAAAAATTTACATGGGACAGGGAGAGCCTGTAAGAAGAATCCCAATTCACAGAGCTTAAAGCCAGAAGGGATTGTCAGATCACATTGCCTGACCTCGAAGGTGAATAGTGTCCAGTTTTGGACCTGAACACCCAATCAAAAAGGGATCCTGGTGGCTCCAGTCAGCACCGCTGACGGGGCCCTTGACTGTCCGGTTGGCGGCACCGCACAGCAGGGCTGGCAGTTCTCTCTGCTAGCGGGCGCGCTGTGCGGCTTCCGGGTCTGGACGCAGCTGGCATATCCAGCTCCTACTCTTAGAGGTGGTCAGGAGGGTCCGCATGCCACCCCGTCCCACACCCCCGCAGGTGCAGCTCCCATTGGCCGGGTCAGGGCAGGGAAGGAACTAGCCCGATTTTGTGAGCAGTCAGCAGGTGGCTATCGAGGGGTCACCCTCTCCCACTGCTGCCCGGCCTCTTCTTCTCACACTCCTCGTGCGGCTGGGCTCAATATGCAGCGTATGTCCTGTGGTGAACTGCAATCTGTCGCCCCATCACCGGCACCAACCTCGAGGCATCCCTCTCCATCCCAACCCCCACACTGCCATCACTGCATCCCTCCCTGTCCCAATCCCCTGCACCCGACATCCCCCACATCTTTGCACCCCCATCTCTTTCACTGCATCCCTCCCCATCCCACTCTCCACCCCCTCACTGCATCCCTCATCACTGCATCTCTCCTCGTCCCAACCCCCTGCATCCTCATCCCTGCATCCCTCCCCATCCCAACTCCCCCGCATCACCTTCCCCCAATCATTGCATCCCTGCCCATCCTACCCCCATTCTCCTCACTGCATCCCTCATCACTGCATTCCCCCATCCCAACCCCCATATCCTCATCATTGCATCCCTCCCTATCCCCCCCACTGCATCCCTCCCCATCCCAACCCCTGCATCCCCATCACTGCATCCCTCCCCATCCCACCGCTCTGCATCACCTTCCCCCAGTTATTGCATCCCTCCCCATCCTACCCCCATCCCCCTCACTGCATCCCTCATCACTGCATCCCTCCCTGTCCCAACCCCCCACATCCCCATCCCCCCATCACTGCACCCCTCCCCATCCCACTCCCCACCTCCCTTACTGCATCCCTCATCACTGCATCCCTCCCCATAGTAAATTGCAGAAGAGCCAATGTATCATATATTTCTCCCTACCTTTGTCTAGCTACATCATCAACTCTTTGTTTTAGACTCTCTTTTTATGTGTCTGTCTAGCACATACCACCCTGGAGCCCTGATCTTAGTTGGGGTCTCCAGGCACTAAACAACAATTGTAATATTAAATAATGTGGAAGCCTGTGTGTTAGTGCATGCTAGATGTGTACACATGAATACAGGGGTGTATCTACAGGTAGGGGTGGGAGTCAGTTTCTACAGATTTATTTATATGGTGTCTGGACAGGTGTGCATTTCTGGGGTTGTGCTCTCTGGATTTGCATTTGGGCTTCAGGAGTAGGCCTTTAATGGACCCACCGCAGCTGTGATAATGTGTGGTCCTAATTCCACACATAAAATTACAGTAACTTGTAGTGAATAAGAAACATGGATCTGATTACAAAAAATGGGAAAAGCAGAGGGAAAAAATCATGAAAACCTTTGTGAAATGTCTTTTTTTTTTTAATGACCCTTTTTGACTATTTTGCTGTCAGCTTTAGCGCCTTTAACAAATAAAACCTGAACCTAGCATAATACGACTGTCAAAACAATAAAGATTTGGGCCTTGCAGTGAGCAAGGGTGAGGAAGGGTAAGCGACGGAGGGAGGGGGGATGGAGTGAGTGAGGTAGGGGTGCTTCACCCCTCACTCTCCCCCCAAAAAATTCTTGGCCGTTTTAAATTATCTAATAACCTGTATTAAGTTTATTCTTTGAATCCACCTTTATCTTTTTCTGGTCATTTGTGCTATGGAGCACATATATTGATATCTACCCTGTATACAACAGCAGGAGAAAACGTGAGCATGGATGGATGGTATTGCTGAATCTTTACTTGGGTAATTCAAGTACAATTAAACTGTGCTCAGCTGGTTTTGTGTTCCACCCTAACAGAGGATTCAGAGAGGCATTTGCTATCTACCATTAAAGTTTTAATCAATAAGTTAATTACTCTTTTAATCTATTTGGCTATTTTGCGTGCATTGATTTTTCTAACTCTTCTTCCATCAGAATTCTTATCTGCCCAAAATAAAATGGATCAGATTTAATCTAGCCAGCTGGTAAAACATGAATCAAAAGTTACTAATTGCTTCTTTGGATTTGTATCTTAAATGTCATTTAAATTCATGAAGCAGCTAATAGAGTACCTGTAGGATGGTGAGAATACCTGGGAGCTTACTCCATCCACAGCGAACAGTAATGATTTTTAGATAATAAGCCGACTAAGCAGCCCATTCTCAACTGCATATCAGCAGCACTAGCATTATCAGTTGAGCAGCTGGGGAAAAAAATCTTTGCACAGAGCTGGATATACCTGTTACACTCTAAATCCAGAAACATGATTAGATAAAACCAGGATCAAATTCAAATGTATTGAACCATGATATTTCATACAATAGGTAACTGTCACCTAAGCATATTTAGTGTGAGCCAGATTCTTCTCTTACACCCCGGCATGCAGTTCCACTTAACAATACGCAATTCAGTGGGGATAAAGTTGGCCCTATACATATTTTTAATTTATTAATTGAAAATGGATGATAAAATACAGGGCGGTAGTCTATCAAACGCTTGTGGAAGGGCGCAGCATTCATTTTCTTAGTTGTTCACTTGTAAATGCTTCTTCGAGGAGTAAACAGAGAAAATCTTTTTAAAAGCTGGAGAGAGGATTCTGTTGGCAAATGCCCCCAAATCATATATCCCTTAATCTGTCTCTGAATTTTTCTTGGTCCAGGTCCACACAGCCATTAAGAGAATGTACAAATACCACATCAAATACACAGCAGAAACGGTTGTGTGATATGCGATAGCGGCAAGGGACTGGAATAGACCTCCCGGATCACTGAATCCAGTCTCTTGCAGATGCAGGCAATTCCATCATAAAATCACGTTTCTAAATTTATCAAACTCCATCTTAATGCTAGTTTGGTTGTTTGCCTTCATTCTTCCTATTGGGAGCACCTGACTCCTCTGGGGGTTAGAAACTACCTTCCCTTTGCACATGGAACAGGAAGAGCAGGCCTTTCCTCCTCACATTCTGTAGCCAGAACTAGTCATGATACATACCCAGATCTCATCTCATGCACTGAAACCTACAAGCCTCTTCACAATATTTCACCCCCTCGGATCATTCAGCTACCCCCTCACAATGATCCATGCCATCTTTGCTCCAGTCCATCCCCACGTTTGTGAACAAAGAGCAGGAACATGTCATCCCTCACGGTGGGAATGGTGGGGAACGCACCCAGATGAGATAGGGATGGAAAAGAAAAGATGAAGTTAAGGAATGATGTTTCAGGGCTGTGCAGTGAATAGGTTTGGAGAGACTTTCAATAGCCCTCAGCCTCCTTTTAGGCACCAAAATAAGTGGCCAGATTTTCAAAAGACCTCTGCACATTGTGTGCTGAGCTCTTTTGAGCATCTGGCCTCACAAGAAGCAAAAAGATGCAATTAAGGTCTTGCAAGAAGGACCCTAAGATGTCACAATAGTCAAAACAGGCAGCGACTATAGAAAGAATAAGAAATTTAGGAGGGACGGGTTAAAGGTAGTCAAACTTTCCAGAGGTGCAACAGGCAGAGTTACAAACAAGCAAGACCTGAATCAAGGAGAACTCCAGGATGTCTCGCTTTGGGAACAAAGTGAGTTCGTTCCATTGCACTAGCAGAATTGAAAATAGGAGAGAAAAGGTTGCTCAAAAATTAGGCATTCCTTTCTCTTTGTATTCTCCACAAGCTAGCCAAGTGCCCTTCGCTGCCATGTTTGAACACTGTTGCTCAAATTCATCATTAACCAGTGCTTCCCTGCATTTTGAGTGATGTGTTAGATGCGTAAGTTTGAACTCCTCTACAAATGGCGGAGGCTCCGTACCCAGCAGGAAAGAAGAAATGGAATAACGGATCCTTGTTAACAAGATCTATTCTAATGGTTTTGGTTTTACTGTTTATTAAATTCTCAAGATACAAAGTTAGCTGCTCTTCAGCATTTATTTCCCTCCCCTGGCACTGCCCCATATATTTTTCAGATTGCAACTGCCATGCACTTTGATTGAACAGACACGGTGAAATCAAATAGCTTTTCGCTTAGATAAAACGCATTTAGGATCTGTGGCTTCTCAGAGTAATTTTCTCCACTGATTCTCAAACACCCGTCAACCTTCTGTCACAACACTACAGTAGGAGCACTCATTGTTATTGTTTGTTATTTCCAACATCTTTCTGATCCTCCTCCTTCAAGAATAGATGGACACTGCTATAAAAGCTTTGCCAAGTGAGAGTACTGGCTCTTTCTATTATAAAATTATAAATGATAGGTCTTTCATTACAAACATACTCATTAAAAAGATGATCATTACAACTCTTGTGATACCTATTTCAGTTACTATAACTTGTACAGCTTATCTGAGTCTCTAAATGATTCTGTTTGTTTTGCAGGTTTGTTTGTTTGACAGTTAAATAAGCCAAAGGACAGGATGAAATGGAAAACTGACCAGGTACAAAAAGAGAGAAATAGAAATGGGATGAAATGTAATAGTAAAAACTGCAAACTCATGCACATAGGGACTAATGCAAGAATTTCTGCTATATATTAACTCATCAGTTACAAGTGAGAGAAGAGGGGAGAGACCTGGGTATTTTGGCAGAACACAAGGCAGTTATGAGCCACAAATGTGATGCAGGCATGAAAAAAGCAAATAGGAGTCAGGCAAGGCATTTCCAATAGACACAAGAACGTACTAATACCACTGTACAAGGCACGGATGGGCAAACTACAGCCCGCGGGCCACATCCGACCCACAGGACTATCCTACCCGGCCCCTGAACTCCTGGCTGGGGAAGCTACCCCGGGCCCCTCCCCTGCTGTCCTCCCTCCCCCGCAGCCTCAGCGCTCCATGCCACCAGCACACTGGCCCACTTCTCCTGGGCAGCACTGTAGCAGCATGGGTGGCTCCAGCAGGGCTGCGAGCTCCTGCCACTCTGAGTGGCCTTGCAAGGGGGCAGTGCTGCGATCTCCTGAGGGGCAGTGTGTCTTGCTCCGCCAGGCTCCATGGCTACCAGATATGCTGCTCTGAGTGGCATTGTAAGGAGGTCGGGGCTATGGGCTTGGATAAGGGGCAGGGAGTGTCGGGGGACAGTCAGGGGACAGAAAGTTGTTGGCTGGTGCAAAGGTTCTGATGGGGGTGGTCAGGGGACAGGGGTTGGACAGGTGTGGGAGTCCCAAGGGTCTGTCAGCGGGTGGGATGTGGATAGGGGTCAGGGCAGTTAGGGGACGGGGGAGTAGGTAGAGGGTGGGGTCCCGGGGGGGTGTTTTGGGGGGCAGGGGGGTCCCGGGGGGGAGGGGCCCGGAGCCCCGGCGGGCGGGGGGGGTTGGATGGGTTGGCGATCCTGCGGGGGGCAGTCAGGGGGTCAGACAGAGGGTGGAGCCAGGCTGCTGTGGGAGGCACAGCCTTCCCTACCTGGCGCTCCATACAATTTTGCAACTCTCAGGCCAAAGAGTTTCCCCACGCCTGGTATAAGGCACTAGTAAGACCTCATCTGGAATCCTGCTCACCCACATTCAATAAAGATCAGTTCAGACAGAAACAGGTACAGAGAACAGCTACTAGAATGATCAGGGGAACAGGGGGCCTAAAAGATGCTCTGGTGGTCCTTTCTGGTCTTAAACTCTACAATTACGAGAAAGGCTAAAGAAAACGCAAGAGAAATTCTTAAGTTACAAAAGGCAAGTTGTGCATAAAATTTACAGTAAAACATGGATTTAAAATAGACAAGGAAAATGACAGAAAGAATGTCAGCCCTTTATTCAAACGTGACACATTTTGAATAAAGCACTGAGATAAATTGCCTAAGGAGGTTGTGGAATCTCCATAACTGGAGATTTTTAATAGCAGGTTAAACAAACACCTGTCAGGGATGGTCTAGATAATCCTTAGTCCTGCCATGAACGCAGAGGACTAGACTAGATGATCTCTCGAGGTCCCTTCCAGTCCTATGATTCTATTATCTCCAATGCAGTAGAAAGTTCCAGGTTGTCTCAATGCATTACAAAATACAAGTAGTTCAGGTTATTGTGAAGGTATTCTGTAAAAAACAATGAACTCATTATAATCAAGTCCGTCTACCATCACATACAATTTGCAGAAGTAAAGGGAAGTTACCGAACTCACAATGGCTATAAGTAGCACAACACACAAGAGACTGTTCAGGTATCATTCCAAAGTATTAACCCTCTGACACTGCATCTACCACACTGCACTTCTCACCAAAGCTGTGACCTTATCCCATCTGCCCGTGAAGCACAATACACACTACAAGCACTCAAGAGACAATTTATAGCCTTCCAAGGTCAAAAGGGACCACTGTGATCATCTCGTCTGCCCTGCTGTACGACACAGGTCAAAGAACTTCCCCAGAAAAAATGAACTCCTTAACATTTCAAAAGGTAGGATACCAAGACAATTCCTCCCCATTCTGGAATGACGCACGTTGCCCTACTCAAAGGCAAAGGGCATCAGAAATAAATCCATACCATTTGAAAAGTGTATGAAGGAATTTTTATATGGCAGTGTCATCACTTTAATTCCTTATAATTTAGCCCACCTGATTCTTGGGGCAGAGACTGTGTCTAAAGAGTGAGGAGAGCCTAAGGGACCATCAATAATATTCCTCAGCATCAGGAGCTGCAATATACTGTACAGATGTACTCTCTCCTTCCACATTCAACTGGGATTCTCCCGCTGGCAGCACGACCCAGTAAGAGACTCTGTTCCCCTCTCAGACCCAGAGATGAACCACCCATCTCCTACTCCTCCTACACCCCACCCAGCTTCCTCATGCCCCCTTCCTCACCCCCAATCCCACCACATCATCTCCTCTGCAAACGACCCTGCCCCGCTGCGCCCCACTTCCTCACCCCCAATCCCGCCGCATCAGCTCCTCTGCAAATGACCCTGCCTCGCTGCGCCCCCCTTCCTCACCCCCAATCCCGCCGCATCATCTCCTCTGCAAACCACCCTGCCCCGCTGCGCCCCACTTCCTCACCCCCAATCCCGCCGCATCATCTCCTCTGCAAACGACCCTGCCCCGCTGCGCCCCACTTCCTCACCCCCAATCCCGCCGCATCA